>OX243933.1:10000000-11200000 GCA_945859725.1 Drepana falcataria | reverse complement strand
ACAGACTTCTATAGAAGTAATCGAGAAGTTTGAGTATATAGTCAGCTTGATATATATGTATATATATTTGGTTGTTATTTTCAATTGGATAAATTACTACTCCAAGCCCTAAAGAAAAGATTGCATCCCTCGTGGAGGGAGGTCAGTTTTGATACCATTGATTTCAGAGAACATTTTTAAAGTTGCTAATAGGCTATGTACTGTGTCTGTGAACATTGTGACATTCCAAATTATACATATATCTATTTAGCCTTAGTATTTATGTCAGTTGATTTAAGCCTTCTCCACTGGCTTACACAATTTACAAATTTTATACAAAATAAATTGTGATAGATGTATGCACTCACCTAGTCCGTGACCTACTTTTTTTTCTATATCTAGCCAGATCCAAGTTGCTTCAATACAAAAAATATATATATAAAAGTATGTACTAGTAATACATCTATATATATAAAAATTTATGTTAGTTTGTGTACACCTCAAAAACTCAAAAAGTTCTGCACCGATCGCGCTGAAATTTTAGCATGATATTTTATAAATTTTTTGCATCAGTCACATATCCACAGCGAAGCGTGGCAGGGTACAGCTAGTAAATTTATAAATGTAAAAAAAAATTGTTGTCTCTGAAGACAAGTGTTCTACCAATTTATTGTGAAACAAGTATAAATTCACAATGAATAATTATTGCATTTGATGGTTGATTGCCTTTTATTGATGTTATCTACAAGGGGGTACATCAGAGTTTTTTTTTGATAATATTAAGGTGGCAAAGAGAGCTCTTGGCGCTAGAAATATTAGAAGTGTCACTTGGCGTCACAAGGGTCCCCTTATGGGTAACCAGAGCTGTAATAACATGCCTACGTCGGACTATTCATATGTATTTAAATTTCTTCTTCACTGTACATAAGACCAGAAAACCGGTTAAAGACGTCTGGGGTTTCTACTGCATTCTAGACGTTGTTTCATTTAAGACTTTTCAGATTTAAATAAATAAAACGTTACGTACCCGATTATATCTCGATCTCCTTTCGTATTCATTACCAAACTCCATATTGGCGCCTTTTTAAGCAAATAAAAGGCACTGATAACACGTGTATTGATCCTCGCGCGTAGCAAGCAAAGATTTTGCATGGTTATGCCTGATGCGACCGTGGTGGTTACAGGGTGGTACAGCTTTTATAACCTACTGCGTTTGTATATAGGTCAGGTTTGTACTTGCAATACATGTTATATATATTCTACTTATATCTATTGTCGGTTATATTATTGTGTAAAGGTACGTGGATAGATTGTCTACTGCAACTCCTGACGCGATGTTCTTACGTCTAACATTTATGATTTCTTTGAGTTGAAACTTACAATATGTATTCAGTGTGAGTATGTAGCCGTTATCTAATTAAAACATTATATGCCCAGCCTATGAAGAAAACCTTGAGTCTGAGAGTACAGTATCGCCAATAACAGGCTGCAGTAACTAGCTCAGCGGTCTATCACTCAAAAACCCGGTCATAATTGATTGTTTTTTTTTCAATAATTGTTTTAGTCTGTATTGTATTGTGCAAGGTTGGCATACTAGACGCAGACATATGTGGCCCCAGCCAGCCGCGCGTGCTCGGCGTGCGAGGCGAGCAAGTTCACAACTCTGGCTCGGGATGGTCACCCGTTGTAAGTAAACAGTGTCTTCTACAAGTTTGAAAGTGTGGGAATATATCCTTATGATGATGTAGTAAAACAAATAGCTCAAGAGATTACAAAATTGAATATTGCAAGCATTAGCGGCAGCAATACTCACTCCGAAATGCGGTTAAATGGGATATTTGCTATTAATAAAAAGCCGTGGTGGCCGAATGGTTCGAGCAGTTGCCTGCGACGCAAAGGTCGCAAGTTCGAATCCCGATTGTACCAATGAGTTTTTCTGAACTTAAGTACGGTGATTTGTCACACCATGAGCTTAACGGTGAAGGAAAACATCGAGAGGAAACCTGCATACGTCTGAGAAGAAATTCAAAGGCGTATGTGTAGTCGTGCTGAAGTAACGGCGATGGACTCGCCACCTGTCACGTTGGCACCTAATATACCTCTGGCGGAAAGTGGGTGTGTGGGACCGTTGTGGGAAGGCGTGAGGATATTATTATTATTAATAAAATAAAAAATATATTGTTAAACATAGTTACATACTCCATGTATAACTTAATGTTACTGAAGTATTTATATAGAAGTATACAAATGTCACAATTTTTAAGGCACTTGTATCTTCACGCTGTCCCACAAAGGGTAGGCAGAGTTGTAACATAACGCCATAATATACTTTACAGATGGCAAGTCCATCGCCGTTACTCAAGTACGACATATATATCTTTACATCGCTTAACGTATGTTGGTTTCCTCTCGCTGTTTCCCTTCACCGTAAAGATCGTGGTGTTATAATCTCCTTTGTATTGTATCGTTTAAATGCCTATTGGTTACTTAAACGCGTTTCATAGGCATGCCAAGGCCAGGTAAATGTTAATAAACATACTACATTAAGTTGAATGTTTAAAAAATCACAAAAGTGACTTTTATTAACACCTAGTGTCATAAATCAACGACGATAAACACGTAGATATACACTATAGATTTGTTTGATTTTATGATTTCTTTTGTATTGTAGCGTTGGTATTTGATATTGTTCTCCTCATACAGTACGTGACCGACAACCTGTCATTAATGTCCATCGGGTTCCTTCTGGGCAGTCCAGACGACGCCGTCATATGGAGGGGGCCTAAGAAGAACGGTAAGCCACTCACTTATCTACATACATATATATATATATATCAGCACGCCGAGTCCCTGACGGGGATAAGCAGGGGGTATAGAGCGCCAGTTCTCTCCAGACTTCATACCTCTTTCGCTTCGTCCACATTCATCAGTCTCTTCATACATGCTCGTCGGTTTCGAGTGCTCTTGACGTTCCCGTCCTTGAGCGGGAACTTACTTTGTCTACACCTTTCTATATTGGAGTGGCCGGTTGTATTTTTTTTCTGAGTAGATATGAAAGAATACCCTGCACGGCACTAATAACAAACGGGGAACAGCTTATTTTATGTATAATCACATTCTAGTATCATACATGTTATCTTCACGTCTTCCCACAAGGGGCCCCAGAGAGGGGCAGAGGTAGGTGTAGGTAGTATCCACTCACTTTCATATAGCCAGAGGTATATTTTAAGTACCAACGTGACAGATGGCGAGTCCGTCACCTTTTTCCATTGCCGACAATACGTCTTTGAATTTCATCTCAGATGTATGTAGATTCCTCGCACTGTTTTCCTGAGGAGCTCGTGCTGTGATGAATCTATTGAACTCATGTTCAGGAAAAAATAACAGACCTATAGACATGGATATATGACAGACATATAGACCGGTTCAAACCTGAATTACATGGATTCTAAACATAAACGTTTTTTCTTTGACATTACAGGTATGATCAAACAATTCCTCAGTGAAGTGGACTGGGGAGACTTGGACTACTTACTAATTGATACACCACCAGGTAAATACTAGGACATACAATGTAAGGTTCCCCAGAACTCCGCAATGTATGTGACTGCAGACAGTCGGGATTACAGTTTGTATCTTCTGCTAGCACAGCTATCCTCTCAATATTGACTGCGAGCTAGTGATGATATCCCCGAATTTTGCATTCGTATGTAGGCTACGGTAATCGCTTGTCATCCTATCGTTATAGTATACAAAAAAAAGAATTCCATACATATTTGATTGGCTTGAATTTTTTATACCTCCAAAGTGGTTAACCAGCATGCCGCCCGCCTGATGGTAAGCGATCACCGCAGGTTATGGACCGTTGTTATACCAAGGTTTGAAAAATGTTATTACACTATAGAAGAGTTTATGCAAGATAAGATTAGATAATTGTTTCCTAAAAATAGTTTCTTAATTTTCTATTTATATAAATATTTTTCTTTTCTAAGTTTCTATTAATATATATTTTTTTCGGTAAATAAATTTAAGTTATGTTTATATTTTAAGGTTAGAATAAGTTAGCAAGTACCTTCATTGTTCCCCTTTTTATAATTTGTGTCCCTCTCACAAGTTGCTGTGCCCAACAGGGTCCACTGTATACCCTGATATTATATATAATGTGATATTATTGTAAGTGGAAGAGCAATAAAGAATTATGATTATGATTATGAAGGGAAGTTTTCCCGCGTTGCCGACCCAGTAAAATATTCACAAATTGTCATAATCCTTCTTGAAAAAACTCAATGCTCCTCAATACTTCTGGAAAACGTAAACCTACCTACTAGTATTTTTACGCTAGTAAATAATAATGGTAATAAACTAAGTTAATTGTCGAATTGAGGAACCCGTGTTTGTAAGTCGGCTAAAAGTGTGTGTTGTATGTGTCGCAGGCACATCAGACGAGCACCTGTCGACAGTGCAGTACCTGTCCGCGGCGGGGCTGAGCGGCGCCGTGGTGGTGACCACGCCGCAGGAGGTGGCCTTGCTGGACGTGAGGAAGGAGATACACTTCTGCGAGAAGGTGGGCGTCAAGGTGCTCGGCGTCGTCGAGAACATGGCGGAGTTCGTGTGCCCCAATTGTAATGTGAGTTGCCTTACCTATTATGGTTTCGTAGAGCGAAGTCCTGCTACATTTTTCTTTACAGATTTATTAATATTGCTTTAATGACTTTACCTTGCCATTATCGAAAAATATGACAAGCGAGTGTCTCGCCATGCGGTAATGTAGTTCTGTAGAAAATAAATACTTATAGATTAACAAAGTTTCCGTTTAGTTCAAATCGTATTATTAATTTATTAGCGTATTTCTTCATTCGCTTTTCCTGCGCTGTTTCACCCTACTACCGTTGATGTACCCAACTCTCGTAACCTATGCAAAAGTTGCAAATGCTACCTTTGCAAAGGTGCTTAAGCTATACATTAGCTTCGTTATCGAGTTCGATAGGCTTACGCTATGAAAACGTCAGAAGTTTGCACTTTGCTCGTGCTAAGTATATATTATGTGTTCTCCAAAACACACAGCGTTGGTTGAAGAAGCTGTCTCTAGATCTCGCCATTTTGCCAAATTAAATGGAATAACTCACCAAGTTTCCATGTTTTTATACTTCTCTCTCTTTCACTCGCAGTAGCGCGCGCCAAATTTGCTCTATCCTGGAGCGCGGTGTCAACTGTCACTCATAGCGTCTTTAGATTTTGCCGCCAATGGATGCAAAATCTTGTTTTGTAAACTAAATTTATGTTATTATAAGTGTTATACACTTAAAACTACAGGAAATGTTTAAATAATAGTCGTGGAAGTTCGATTGAAATTTTTTTTTAAGTTGAGTGCGCGTAATTCTTGTTCGGTACTAATGTTTGTACCAATACCAAAACCGAGGCTTCCGCGATTGCAGTGCTCAGGTAAATGATCGACCAGCGGTATTCCGTGATAGTCACTGACCGTGGTGATCCCTCTCTCAGTCTGAGTGAAGAGGATGAGAAGAGTTTTTTATCCTCGGAGGATGAGGTAGCGGCTTCAACAGCCAAGAAAAGAAAGCGAACTACGCATAAAGATTCTGATTCCAATTATTGCAGTGAAAACTGAAGGTACCAGGTAAACTTTATATCAGGATATATGTTACAGTTGCCACAGTATTGTCAACTTCATCATAGGCTACAATAAAAGTCGGAGTTCCCTGACTCTGCCAGTGCTGGTAACTCCTAAGTCAACCTTAGCATTTTAACACCACTCATTCCGGCACGCAAAAATTGCATACGTTATGACAAATAAGATTGCTATCTTATTTTGGCTTATTAAAATTAATCAATCTTAAAATAAATTAAGATTCATGTTAGTTCAAGATACTTTGGATTAGTTAGCATCTGCAGAAGCAGTGTTAACTCCGGCCAAGAAGGTCTATATACTACTAGAGTAAAGGATTTATTATAGCAGGGCTTGTAAGATTTATAAGTAGTAGTAGGGCAGCAGCAAATTTACAAGAATTATCCCTAAGTAAATATTTGTGAGAAAGCTGCCACATTCTTTTGTCCAGGTGTCCTTACTGTATTATGATAATAACATGGAGGTAATTTGTGGTACAAGTTAAAGGGAAAGTATATATTGAAAATGAAAGTCGTGTCGGCAGAATGGTTCAAGTAGTTGCCTGCAACAATGATTGCAAGTTTAAATCCTGACTGTCCCAATTAGCTTGTCCACGCTTAAGTACAGTGATTCATCAATCAGTCGATTTATGGTGAAGGGAAATATTGAGAGGATCCTTCATATGTTTGAGAAGAAATTGAAAGGTGTATATATAATTGTGGTTTAAGTAATGACAATGTACTTGCCATCTGTCACATTGGCACCTACAGTAGAAAATACATGTCTGTAGGAAAGAGGGTGAGCAGGTTTTTGCTACACACTTCTGCCTACCCCTTTTGGGACGGAGTGAAGATAAAAAAGAAGTTAAAATGTTCTTTAATGATATTTATGTATGAATTTACTGTAAGAAGGTTAGAGCATCCCTGTCAGACATAAGCTCCAAACTTAACTTAGCTTAACCAAGGAGAGATAGACAGAAGAGGATAAAATCCTTAATCAATAAATGTAAAGGCGATGGACTCGCCATCTGTCACATTGGCACCTAATATACCTCTGGCGGAAAGTGGGTGTGTGGGTCTTACCTATACACCTCTGCCTACCCCTTCGGGGACCCTTGTGGGAAGGCGTGAGGATATATTATATATTATTTACAATAATTGTATACACATGTACATGCATAAATGCACCAGAATACCTAAGATCCAGAAGGAATCCCAGAGATCAGAACTGAGATTTGAATAGAGGTGAGAGATGACTTTTTAAGTGGGCTTAGAGGTTGTAAGTCAAGGGGCAAATTTCCCAATAACACTAGAGCTTACATGCTTACATGAGAACTTCAGGGAGGTTGCGCTTCTTAAGCCAACCAAAGAGCTACAGTATGAATTCATTCTGAAGTTCATAATAGCAAGTCTTATACCCTTCACTAAGACTCTTATACAATATTGTAACAAAGTTTGTTTGGAAAGATATAAAGTAGAGAAACAAGTTTGTTTTTAAATAGAGCTGTACTCTGAAATGACAAAAACAATATTAAAGAAGCAAAGATCTTACAGAGACATGAAACCTGTCCAAGTTTAAGTTATTCATAGTTAAGAACGAAGATAGCATTCAAGGTCCATATTCAACCTATGGGAAGTATAATGGTGAGAGTATAATATACAGTCTTATACGTATAATATACGGACTTCATAGCAGTAGAAACTAACTACCTGGCAGCAGAATTGTACTGTTAAGGTAGCAGGGTACATGCTAACTTAGATAATGTTTTACTTGGCTACTAGAGCAAGTCAATTTAGTTTCCCAGTTTTCAGAAACTGCAGCCTTTGGCAGCCCATGGCTGGCACATAGATGTCCAGAAAGTCTCTAAGTAACTCAGTTACAGAATTTATAAAGCCGGACTTTACCAATCTGTTTACTACAGAATGAAGTAGTAGGGTGAGCACTTTGTCACCAAAGGTAAACCTGGACAAATACTATTACTACCCTATCTTGTGTACCAGAAGCTGAGATGCTGGCAAGATGCCATAGATCACAATGCTATTGCACCATACAAGTCACCAATAACTCGCTTTCATACCACATATGCAGCAGATGTGGGCTGGAGTGCTCAGCTGAATGAATATTACCTTTCATTAGCCTGGCAATATCAGTTTTATTGGCATTTAAGCCAGTGGGAGAAGTTGGCTATGTCTGGAGCAATAAGACAAGCAAAGCATACATAGCCTTCTCTTGAATACTCAGATTGTGGTGGGCAACAAAATGTTATTAGAGTGTTGTAGGGTTAATGCGGTACTCAATCTAGTGTCCTCCTAAACCTAACTACCAGACTATTGGAGTTAACAAATCACTTAGGCACCACTCTCTGACTATCTCACTGATGAGATTAAGTGTCAGAGCCGACCGCCTCTCAAGAAACGGATCCGTCCCTGAATGACAACTGTTTTACCTGGCCTCGGGGGCCATGTTAAAAAGTTAAAAAGAGTCTCAGAATCAAGCCGTGTCGGAATGGCACCTGGGTTACTAGGCCTCGAAGGCCATACTTCTAAGAAAGGGAGGTCCCAGACGGACTTAAGAGCTTTCCCAACCTATCGCCTCTTACAAGAAACACACCCGTGTCGGAATGACACCTGTTGCCCCAGGCCTCGGGGGCCAAATTTCGAAAGTGGGGCGTCCCGGACGTAGTCGGCCGTTGTGCGACGTAACGTCATTGGGACTCGGATGGTTTGGCATGATTTTGCGATGCGTACCGTCCAAGGCGACCGTTTCAATTGGGCTAGTTATTTTCCTCCGCCAAACTTAAGTCCATGCCGTCTCATTACGGCAGGTAGAATATCGATTGCCCCTCATTGGATTCGGTTTACACTGCCCGAGGAAAGCAAGAGCTTACGAGGAATCGGTATCAAAAGCGGACCTATGCAGGAAGCTATGTATGTATCTATATATTATGTATATAGTCAGGTCTATACCGACTAGAATCTATCCCAGGGCTAGTAACAATTACCCAAGGGACTATTGAGGATGATGTACAAAATAGTAATAAGTTGAATTAAGAAGATGGGTGTCAGGGTGTCACATAAGATAAATCATAGAGCCTTGACATTATCTAGGTAACTAGATTACTTGCTAAATTATATCTTAAGAATAACTTTGCCTGCAATATGATAATTCTTCATAGATCAGTAATTTGATTTACTGTGCCACTTTAAGTGTAGATAATATATCAGATACATATTTCATGTATTATTTTCACTAAGCAAATATTAAGACCATATAATTGGTACTGGTATAACACCAGTTCCTTGCGTTAGAATACAACAAGTTTAATATTCCAGATAGTAAGGATCTGGAAGGCACATTCTTACTCTTTAACATAATTCGGAATATAATATGTAATATGATTAAAGGAAAGGGAGGGATAATATATGCCCCACATTAAAGATGGGAGGGAACTGACTCACCCTGACCATAATGTATGCCCTGTAAAGCATATCAGATGTCTTAGACGTGCCACACAAGAAAGACTAGGTCCAGTCAGGCTGCTGACTAGCTGGATAATCTCTATAATAAGTGTGGGTAAACCAACCGCTACAAGGACTACAATAACTGGCTGTATTAAAATGATATTCGAGGAGCTTAATATTGATGCTCCCTCGAGAAGTATCAGGGCTGCAGTCACTTCTAGAAGTTACCTAGAAGGCAGCTTTTGGTTAAATAAAGAAAAAAATTATATACAAAGCCATGAAGCTTTTATACTGGCCCCAGGTAGATCTGATCATTCTCAGGAATGAATGAAGAAATTTCATGTTTTTTAATTATAATATTGTTATTGTTGTACTGCTATTTTTACAATATTGACATCATTTAAAATTTTAATGATAACCTAGTATTATTACTTTTACTTCTATCTCAATAGGAGCAGTTTGGCTCAGATTATCGTTTCTTTTGTTGAAAAGATATTAATTTCATCAAAGCATTATTCCATAAAATAAGTAAGAAGTTTTGCAAATAGCACAATACTTCAAGAGATCCTCTCTTGGTTGTTCTGTTTAACAGAGGATTTGAGTTTATCTCAATTTATTAATTTATCACATAGCGTCTACAATCAGATACTGATTCTCTTTCACCAGCAGATAACAAACAGGTCTTCAACCAACGCTGTGTGTTTTGGAGAACACATAATAGAACTGTTTTGCATTCCAACAAAACAGATATTATGTGTGCGAAGAAACACACAGCGTTGCAGCAAGGGCTTGCTGGTGGATATTGAAGACTTCTATGAGTGACAGTTGACACCGCGCTCCAGGATAGAGCAAATTTGGCGCGCGCTACTGCGAGTGAAAGAGAGAGAAGTATAAAAACATGGAAACTTGGTGAGTTATTCCATTTAATTTGGCAAAATGGCGAGATCTAGAGACAGCTTCTTCAACCAACGCTGTGTGTTTCTTCGCACACATAATATCTGTTTTGTTGGAATGCAAAACAGTTCTATTATCTTCTTCTGTATAAATAAAAGAAATAGTTGGGGTGGTCACGGTGTCGTTCCCATGCGCAGGCGCACAGCGAGATCTTCCCGGCCACGAGCGGCGGCGCGGCGCAGCTGTGCGCCGACGGCGGCCTGCAGCTGGCCGGCCGCCTGCCGCTCGACCCGCTGCTGGCGCGCTGCTGCGACGAGGGCCGCGACTTCCTGCGCCTGCTGCCGCACTCGCCCGCCGTGCGCGCCCTGCAGGACATCGTGCTAAGTACGTACCTCCCTAAGGCCGCCTGCCGCTCGACCCGCTGCTGGCGCGCTGCAGGACATCGTGCTAAGTACGTGCTTTTGTGATAAGACTCCTGCACAGTTCCAAAGGAGTTTTCCTTCGTGAATGCTCTGGCTGTGGATTTGAGCTTCCCATTGAGGTTCCATTGAAAGTTATGCATAAAGCTCTTCAAAGAGGGCGAGAAAATAATCCTGCAAAGCCTGCAACGATCTTGTATGTTTATGCCTGTCTGCCACTTTAGTAATATAAAAAAAGGTTTAAAAATACGGAAAGTAAATGAGCATGTGTGTAATATATCCTCACGCCTTCCCACAAGGGTCCCCGAAAGGGTAGGCAGAGGTGTAGAAGTAGTGTATAGAGGTTGTGTGTCAAGGTAATAATTATGTGTTTCAGAAATCGTTGCGGCTTGCGAGGCCTCGTCCAGATGAGAGAGCTTGTGAGATTGAAATGTGGCCTAGTCAGTAACATTATATGTATATCAAACTCGATTTAAGCTGAATAATGTATATATTAATAAACAAATCAATCAGTTTTCTAGTATTGATACATAAATTTATATATATATATATATATATACATATATATAGATATGCCTTATAATTGTTATAATAACCACGAATATATTAAAATAAGAATAAATGTTAACTCAAAATTTACACGTTTTATTTACAATTCATGTGACTATGTAGGTCTTATGTAACACTGAAGACAATTTGATCGATCGTTTGCATTAAACTAAGAAAAATTTTGGCCAATCTTATAATTCTAAAAGATCGCATCCCATCCAAGGTCAAGCTAATGCTTTACCACTCTCTAGCGGAATCGTATTTCCATTAAGGTCTGAGCAGCTATGGACACACTTACATTACATATCTTAACAAATTTTATAGACTACAGCTGAAAATGTTATCAAAAATAAAACTGCAATACTACAACGATGACATTGGTTTATTCAAGCATTGCAAAACTTTACCTGTCCAAACTAAATGATAGCCCTTCTACTCAAAAAATATTTATTACCATTGATACCATGCACCCCACGTTTTATTTTCAATGTTTTTTTTTCTTATTATAGTGTATTCTCAATTAAAATTTTATTTTTTTTCAATAATAGCGTGCTTTTAAAACAATTATTTTATTTATTAATTTACACATATATCCTATCTGTGCCTAGTATTAATTACCTACCTACATCACAGAAAACTTCAGTCTGTCAGATGTCAATATGACAAATCACGTGCCAATTTGACTTTGATTGTTTTGACAGCGATCTGTCCTGTCGTTCTGGTCAGCTCTCAAAACTCATATGAACAATTGCCTCTTATCAGCGGATTTATCGAAGGAAATAATATATTGTATTCACCATACATCTCACTGCGTATTCCATTGATAATTATTAAATTGATGGACACTGCGGTGCCCGTTTTTGCGTGGTGGACATACTTGTTGTTGCATAATAAATAAACTTATTACATGGGGCGAATTTACAGTATTCAATAGTGAAAATGCACCCGCATCGGCCTGAAGAGGAGGATAAGCCGTGCAGAGCTTGCTCTGACTTTAAGTCATGGGCAAAAAACCAAAATAAAACTACATTTACCAATCCAAACAAATCGGTGAGGTTATGATTTTATTTCGAAAATAGCGCGCTTTTGATCTTGATAATATTTTTTCCGTTGAAATAATAATATACTTCTGTTGCTAAGAACATCTAAAAAAAATTATATGCCTTAACATAAATTACCTACATTACCAAAGTTGATAATTAATTATAAATATTTTGTATTTATATTTCACATCAGTTTGTTTTACACTTACATTTTTTATTTAAGATCTCATTTTATTATGTAGGGTCCATCGCAGCCTAAGGATTGCCCACTAGACAAGGAAGAATTGGGAAAAGCAACATGGGGATTTCTCCATTCTATGGCATCATACTTTCCAGGGAAGCCCACACCTGCACAATCACAAGACATGAGTAAATTCTTCAACATATTTGCACAGTTCTATCCTTGTGAACCTTGTGCTCTAGATTTTCAGGAAGAGTAAGTATATTTACATAATATACTGTCATTAAATGAGAAATCTTATATAAACATTTTTATTTATGTGGAAATAATCTGGCAATAGTTTGAGAAGAAATTTAAAAGCATATATGTAGGCATCAATTGACTCCCATTTCTCACATTAGCACATTAATATATCTCCAGCAAAAAGAAGGTATTGTCACATCTCTACCTACCAGGTCAGGGATCCTTGTGGGAAGGTGTGAACATAAGATCATGATTATTATTATGTATTATATTTTATTTTCCAGCATAAAGAAAAACCCACCCCTTACATCATCCCGAGACCAACTTGCAAAGTGGCTATGTGAACGCCACAACACAGTCAATGTGAAACTAGGAAAGCCAGAGTTTGACTGCAGCAAAGTGCATGAAAGATGGAAGGATGGGTGGCTTGATGGGTCATGTGATTAACAAGAGGCTTTGTATGGAGAAAATGTTGTTACCACTTGCTAATACTACTAGCATTTATATTTTAAATATAAAGTTTCTCTATATGTAAATACTTTACACAGAACTTACAGTTCTCTTAATGTTGATAACCTGGTGAATTGGCAAATGGTCTCCATTATTTTAATTAATATTGATTTAGGAAAAAGAACCATAATGTATATGACACCAATATGGTATCTCGGTTCTATAACAATTATGCATTACACAGTGTGAAACTAGACAGAATATTTCATGTTATGTAATTTTTGCCTCTAGATGTGTGATGTGTGTGATGTTGAATAGGTGATTTAAAAATTATCCGATGTTGTAATAGTGATAGGATTTCATTTCAATATAATAATATAAAAATATCACAGAAGTATTGTTTCACAAGTCTGTGAAGTTAACCACATTTTCACCATTGAAGCCAGCATAGAATAATTCCCAGCAACACATAGTGACTGGGCTCGTATAAGCAATGTTTTTGTTTGGATAGTTTATTGAAGTACTGACCAATGTGCTGTTACAGTGCAAAGTAGCCTTTTGTATTTTTATGTACAATGTCCGTTGTAAATGTTGTATATTAGTGATGTTTGTTACTTTTAATATATTATGGAGCTCTATTGAGGATAGATTTGTTTCATTCATACACATACTAATGCTAGCATTCAATGGGATTCAATAAAACAATTTGTAAATAGAAAAGTTTATTAAAACTTGTAGAAACCTTAATTATTACAATTTCATAAATCCTGCAATAGTTAGACAACAGTCATTTCATTACACACAAACACAACACACCCATATGTAAACCAATCGTCAATAAAATATGTTTCTTTGTTAACCATTCTTAATTATGAAATAAGTAATATTACATTAACAGTTTAACCTCACTTACTGACAAACATTCACATTGAGCACACTTAGTTTTAATTAATTTATTGCTTCGGCGGTGACTTGTTGAAACATTTATATATGTTACTTGTCACCTTTGTTTTAGCATTTTCAAAGTATCATATAAGAAATATCCTACTAATATTATAAATGCGAAAGTTTGTTCTTTCACACGAACACAACTGAACAGAATTCAATGAAATTAGACCCAGAGATGGATTAATAGCTGGTTTAACACATTGGATATGTTAATTCCAGAAAAAAAACTTCAAATGAAATCCATTATTCCGCGGGGCACAGCTAGTATAGCAATAAAATTACATCAATTATCCAAAATTGGTCAAGTGGCAACTGCCCAATTCATTCCATTACATAAGCACTGAAACACTATATAAAAAAAAGCAGTGATAAGATATAAGGCTTAAAGCGGCACATTGTTGCCGCACTCTGTGCGGTGTGAGCGGGGTCGAACACCTCACTATTTTGACTGCTCTCATAAGAATTCCATCTCGCGCTCAATTCCAACAAATTTAAGCTGCTCCGTCGGTCCATATCTGTAAATTTGTGCTTGGTATAATATACATACAAACATATAATCACGCAGAGTCCCTAACGAGGTAGGCAGAGAGGTTAGAACGCCTTATGTACCCCCTTCTTTTCTTTTAATATAACTAGCTGTCCCGCCCAGCTTCGCCCGGGTGAAAAAGTAAAATTTCCTTAAACACGATCGCAGCGCCACCTATCGGGTCTAATTGTGATGTAAGCTATCCTATCTTTCAAGTTGGATCAGACTGCAATCGGTGTGCAAATTTGATTGAAATCGGTTCAGTAGTTTAGGAGCCCATCGCAAATACTTAATAAAACTTATGAAGTCAATATCATCATCTCAGTTGCGAATAGTACCTGTAGTCGAAAAACAGCTCCTCGCCGGGCTGGATGGGTCTCTTAGCGAAGATGCCGATGCGATGGTCTCCATTCACCATCATCACCTTGGCGTAGCAGTTGGGGTTGATGGAGTGGTTCGCGAACCTTATCTTGTTGCCTTTGCGCGTGGCGTCCACAACGAAATCTGCAACAGTTGTATTTTATTAAGAAGTGTCCCAGAGTAAAAACCATAGAAAGAAATGTATGCTTGTTACCGTTGTTAAGGTTGAAGAGAAAGGAGCACATATACTTGTCGTAGACCTTCCCGCGGCGGTCGGCCTCGTCCTGCGATATGATCTCGCCGCAGTACTCGGAGATGAACTCGTTCTTGTGCGCCGCCTCCTTCAGGAAGATCCCCCAGCCCGCCACGTCGGACGGCGCCAGCAGGAGGTGCTTGTGGAGGCCGCTGGGGAACAACACGCGCTCACAGGCTGGGGACAGTGGGGGAGGGAGGGAGGGAGTTATAGTGGGGGCAGGTGGGGGCCAGTATAGTCACCGCTGCACGGAGACGTTCTTGCAGCAGACGGCGAGCGAGGGCTGCGCGGGCACGTCGGCGCCGCACGCCGAGCACAGGTCGGGGTCGCACTCGCGCACGCCGAGGTAGCACGGGCACTGCTTGGTGTTGCACGACGCCTTGCAGCGGCAGCCCGGGAAGCGGTTCTGGCCTGCAAGGGGCGTACGGCCGAGCGTACACACGGGAGCTTCAGGGCTATGGCCACGGTAGGTACATGTAGCTATAGCTAGATCCCATAAAGCTAGTAGCTCCTTTGAACGGCAAGGTTTTAATCAACTACCCAAGAATATAATTAGAATTTAGAAAGTTGAGGGCTATTATCAGACCTCTTTCGGTTCAACCACATACACAATTGTTGAATTGAGATTTAGTTTATCAATAGTGTAGTCTTAACACTACGTATACTGACAGTCGCTGCTGCACTGGCAGAACTTCTCGCAGAAGTTCTGTGACTGCAGGCACGGGCACATGTTGTCGCACGGCTGGTTGGGGTGGTCGCACGGCGTGTAGTTGTACCTGATTGCATGGCTCATGTTATTGATTTATAGGGTTGCCTACAAGAATCACGCTTTACATAAGGATACAGATTTCTCAATTATAGAAGACCACAGCATGCATGGGCCAGGTGACAGGGTAAGTTAAAATGAAAGATATAAAAATATGATAGAACTGAGATAAGAGAGTAACCGCCGGTTTCTGGTACAATTTTAGCACGATGAATTAGTCAACACATTGTCACAATAACAATTTGTCAACAATCTGTCATCGAGCTTTGAGTTTCTAGAACGCAAATCATCGAAAAATTAACTAATCTACTGTTGACAGCCGAATTATTTTTTAAAGTATGTCTATTTCCCTCTAGCTTATAGCTTCGTCTTTGTCTTGCAATGTCAAAGTATTCCCGCCGGGAGCTGAAGTTTCGTTAGTTGGACAAGTTTGATTTGTTGTTGTTTATCTTGTTTGTTTAGGTACTTCAGTTATCGTGTGATAAACAAGTGTAAAGAATATAAATAAATAAAGTGTAAATGTTAAAATGCCGCCGCTCTCGCGTAAAAATTACACAGAACGCGATCTGTCTACTTATATTTTATTCTAATACTTATATTATATATAGCCGTGGTGGCCGAGTGGTTCGAGCAGTTGCCTGCGACGCGAAGGTCGCAAGTTCGAATCCCGACTGTACCAATGAGTTTTTTCTGAACTTAAGTACAGTGATTAGTCACACCACGAGCTTTACGGTGAAGGAAAACATCGAGAGGAAACCTGCATACGTCTGAGAAGAAATTCAAAGGCGTATGTATAGTCGTGCTTGAGTAACGGCGATGGACTCGCCATCTGTCACGTTGGCACCAAATATACCTCTGGCGGAAAGTGGGTGTGTGGGTATTACCTATACACCTCTGCCTACCCCTTCGGGGACCCTTGTGGGAAGGCGTGAGGATATATTATTATTATATTATATAATTTATAGTAATTCAACATATAGGTAGGTTCCCGACATGGCTGATGATGATGATTTGAAACTTGCCAATTTCTAATATTTTTGCTATTATTAAAAGATTATTTCGATTTCTGTAACTTTACACACTTATGTCTTAGGGTTTGTCTAAAGAGATTCATATTAAAAAAATATCAGACGAAAAATCAAATAAAATTATATGAATAAAAATATAACCAATCCAAAACTAAAAATCAAAGGCAATGTTCTATTAATATTTCAACGTAAGGAATTAGGAAACCAAATAGCATTATTGATAGAAATTAAGTTTTATATTAATATTGCTATAAAAAACGAAAAATTAAAATCGATTATTTTGTAACAACCCTATATCCTATTAAATCCGCTTAGAAATTGGAGTTCAAATCGGAATACTTGCGTTAACACGTCGATAATTCCTCGATAATCTACAATTAAAAACTGTATGTCAACAATCTGTTAACAAAGAGAAAATGCGTTCAGAAACTCAAAATGGCTCCAATCGGCAATTGATTTGGGATTTGACATACCGTTGACAAACTGCCAACAGTTTGTCAGTTGAAGCTTCTAGCAACCCAAACTACGTCTAATTAGAGATTAACAATCTGTCACGTAATTTGATGGATAGAAATGCGTACGAGAAACCGGCTGTAAGAATACCAAAAATATCTAATTCCTTCTAAAAAATATTTACCACTTGTCATCAAAGGAGTCGTGTGGAAAGAATTTTCCTACAAGGCTCTTGAGGAAAACTTAAACTGAGAAATCAAAGAAAGAAGTGTCTTATTGTTGGAAAACAGATTGCTATGAAGAATACGATGAAATTTGGCACAGAAATTGCTGGATAACACATCGGATGTGGTTATTTCAGAAAAAAATCTGCATACTCATTAAATATAACTTAACCGCGATTCAAATGAAACCGTGAGTTAAACCGTGAGTTAAGCAACTGCGGTAATCATCGCCCATTTATATGTCAATTATCACTGTATTTTTGTCCTTCATGTGGGTGGGTTAATGTGCAGTGGGCATAAGGGCAGGCTTACACGTGGTGCGAAGCGGAGTCCTTCTTGAGCTGTATCTTGCGGCAGTGCACGGACCAGAGGCGATGCTTCTTCTTCTTCTTGCGCGGCGGCGTCAGCTCGGCCTCCACTCGGCCCTCCTCGCGCCCCGAACGCGTCCAGTGCGAGTACACCTGGCCCCGACACACCCAGCATAAAGTACTGTGCCACACTGGCCCCCGACACACCCAGCATATAGAACTGCGCCACACTGGCCCCCGACACACCCAGCATATAGTACTGTGCCACACTGGCCCCCGACACACCCAGCATATAGTACTGTGCCACACTGGCCCCCGACACACCCAGCATATAGTACTGCGCCACACTGGCCCCCGACACACCCAGCATATAGTACTGCGCCACACTGGCCCCCGACACACCCAGCATATAGTACTGCGCCACACTGGCCCCCGACACACCCAGCATATAGTACTGCGCCACACTGGCCCCCGACACACCCAGCATATAGTACTGCGCCACACTGGCCCCCGACACACCCAGCATTTAGTACTGCGCCACACTGGCCCCCGACACACCCAGCATGTAGTACTGTGCCACACTGGCCCCCGACACACCCAGCATGTAGTACTGTGCCACACTGGCCCCCGACACACCCAGCATGTAGTACTGTGCCACACTGGCCCCCGACACACCCAGCATGTAGTACTGTGCCACACTGGCCCCCGACACACCCAGCATATAGTACTGCGCCACACTGGCCCCCGACACACCCAGCATATAGTACTGCGCCACACTGGCCCCCGACACACCCAGCATATAGTACTGCACCTCCACAGACTCGTCACACTCAAAGTAGAGAGGAAAAGACACGACGTGATGTGTTATACAAAAATATGTTACTTTAACTACGAGGTTTAGCCGTAACAAATAGGCAGACTGACTATAGGTAATGTTACTTTTAGCAAGATGAATATAGTATTTATTGATCATAATTGGAACGGCTACAAGCCGCTATCTAGAAAGAATAAAAGTATACACAAGTAATTAAGTGGGTACAATAATAAATATAAGGCGTGGTGGCCGAGTGGTACGAACAGTAGCATCCAGCGCAAAAATTCAAGTTCAAATTGCGACTATACCAATTTTTAGTTTTAATGAACTTAAGAACAGTGATTGGTCACAATACGAGCTTTGTGGTGAAATAACATCCAGAGGAAACCTGCATACCTACATGTTTGAGACGTAATTCAAGACGCGGGTATGGTTGTGTTTGAGATACGACGATGGACTAGCCACCTAAAGTATATATCTCCGGTGAATAGTGTTAAAGTACTATACACCTCTGCCTACCTCTTACGGATCTTGAGGGAAGGCGTTTATCTCAGGCAAAATTGTAATTCACCCTGCCAACCCCGTCACAAAAAATTATAAAATATTAAAAGTAGGTGTACTAAACACCTCTCCCTATCCCTCCAGAGACCCTTGTGCGAAGAACTGAACATATTAAAGTACAGACAATCCTTTAATCTCGGGCAGATCAAAGCACTATCGTGTTTTCTAAGGAATTGACTGGACTTCCGACTTCACTGTCTTTCCCTTGTCGCACCCCCCTACCTTGAACTTTAAATGTAAAGCAGGTAAATATAAGAATACATTACCTGCTGACAAGTCTTGGAGAGCATGACCTGCGCGATGGCGCAGTAGTTGGTGGGGAACACCTTATGGAGAGCTCTAAACAGCGACTGGTCCGAGCCCGTCCACTCCGATTCCATGTCGCCCACCGTCAGACCTACATACATACAAGTTGATGAGTATGGAGCGTAAAACATCTTTCAGAACTAAACAAAAATATGAGATTGAGACATCTTTGACAGCTGTCATGTGCAAGCGACCGCGCCAATCCGAAACTCACAGACAGCTGTCATAGGCATAACGACACGCATAGCTGGGCACCGTTAATCAAATAGTTAACTTCGTTAATCGTTAATCCGCTACAAAAAAAGTTAGCTTCGTTAAGCGTTAAAGCGTTACATTTCGGAAGAATTAACGCAAGTTAACGTTAATCGTTAATCCGTTAATATGTGTAAAATTGCATTTTTATATCGTTGCGTTAGTGAACTTATACAACTTGTTGGTTTAGGTTCTGGAAGTTAACAGGTTAGGAATAAAACAAAATACTTGTATAATTCAAATGTGTAATTTAATCGTCGGGCATAAGGTGCATATTCCCCTTCATACTTGTCTGAACCTGTTTTTCGCGCCGCGCCCCGGTGCCGTGCGGTAAATAGTAGGCATTAGATTAACGATTAACGGGCTTCTGCATATTAACGGAAGTTAACGTGTCTGTTAACATTTTTAAAAGTTAACTTAAAAGTTAATTCGTTAATCAAAATGTTAACTTCGTTAATTAACGATTAACGGATTAACGAGTTAATGCCCATCTATGACGACACGTATATATGTACATCACAAACATTGAACACTGAACTGGTTATCAAGGTTTAGGTTCTACTATAGAACAACAATATCAATGTACAATAGACAACTAATATCTAGAAGCCATTTAGAATACTAGGCATTACATACGCACCCAGGGCGTTGTAGGCAGGCTCCGCCGGGGGGTCTCCGGGGGGCTTCAGTAAGTTGCCGTTGGTGCTCCAGTTGCTGTTGCTTGAGTTGCTATTGCTACCTGGTAATAACGAAGCAGGTCTGTAATACTACCTCAGGACACCAGCTTAGTATACAAAGAAAGAGTGTAACA
This sequence comes from Drepana falcataria, assembly GCA_945859725.1. NCBI lineage: Eukaryota > Metazoa > Arthropoda > Insecta > Lepidoptera > Drepanidae > Drepana > Drepana falcataria. The sequence goes on along the minus strand of OX243933.1, from coordinate 11,179,548 downwards.
ATCTGTACCTTTCTGGTAGCGGTTGCTGTCGTTGCTGTCCTCGGAGGAGGCGTCGTTGGGCGAGTCCAGCGCACGCGGCCGCGGGTCCAGCTCGCCGCCCTCGCCCGCCGCCAGCTCGCGCGCCAGCTGCTCGCGCATGCCCTCCTGCACACCTCTACATACTGCCCCGAGCCACGGCACTGCCTACTCTGCTCCTAGCTACCTGCGCCCCGCCCGCCGCCAGCTGCTCGCGCATGCCCTCCTGCACACCTCTACATACTGCCCCGAGCCACGGCACTGCCTACTCTGCTCCTAGCTACCTGCGCCCCGCCCGCCGCCAGCTGCTCGCGCATGCCCTCCTGCACACCTCTACATACTGCCCCGAGCCACGGCACTGCCTACTCTGCTCCTAGCTACCTGCGCCCCGCCCGCCGCCAGCAGCTCGCGCATGCCCTCCTGCACACCTCTACATACTGCCCCGAGCCACGGCACTGCCTACTCTGCTCCTAGCTACCTGCGCCCCGCCCGCCGCCAGCAGCTCGCGCATGCCCTCCTGCACACCTCTACATACTGCCCCGAGCCACGGCACTGCCTACTCTGCTCCTAGCTACCTGCGCCCCGCCCGCCGCCAGCTGCTCGCGCATGCCCTCCTGCACACCTCTACATACTGCCCCGAGCCACGGCACTGCCTACTCTGCTCCTAGCTACCTGCGCCCCGCCCGCCGCCAGCAGCTCGCGCATGCCCTCCTGCACACCTCTACATACTGCCCCGAGCCACGGCACTGCCTACTCTGCTCCTAGCTACCTGCGCCCCGCCCGCCGCCAGCTGCTCGCGCATGCCCTCCTGCACACCTCTACATACTGCCCCGAGCCACGGCACTGCCTACTCTGCTCCTAGCTACCTGCGCCCCGCCCGCCGCCAGCAGCTCGCGCATGCCCTCCTGCACACCTCTACATACTGCCCCGAGCCATGGCACTGCCTACTCTGCTCCTAGCTGCGCCACTCTTTTAAATGGCACCTCCTATGGTCCCACAGATTCTAGGCAAATCCCGAAACTGTACGAGTACCTATATCATCCATTCATCGGTTGACACGTGACAGAGTATTTGTTACTCTGTCATTTATGCATCCACTTCATCACAGCTAATAACGCGTTTCTAACATTGGCAGTAGATATTCCGTACTAACGTACAAATGTTTCGGATGACCTGATCTCAATAATAATTGTATTCATAAGTAAGTAGTGTGTATATGAATGTAACGAAACTCACCAATAGCATGAAGCAGTTGGAGCCGCAAGGTTCCGAGAAGGGCTTCAGGTCGGGTCCTTTCCTCTTGGTCAGATTGGGCCCCGGGTGGCATGCTTGCAAACCTGACATTTTGTATATGTGTGCCCAATGAACTATTACATACATGTTCTCAAATGACATATCATATTATATTGCATGTAGTATAAGAGGATATTTATCATATATATATATATGTGTACATACATGTAAATAATATGATACAACATGTATGCAATGTGTACTCTCAAAGTAAGCAATGTATTAAAAAAAGAGATATGCAAATGTCCATCTATCGACACATTGCATACATGTATAAGTATACAGATATTAAACAGGACAGCTATATAGGTAAGTATACATGTAATAGATATAATTATTTATATTTAAATGGGGCGAAAATAGCATAAAACATTATACATTAATATATAATATGATTAAATAAAGCAAGGCAGGGATAGTCGTGAGCAAAGTCAAAAGGCCACGTGGAAAGGGGCGTTCTATTCAGATATGGAGACTCAAATGTACAAATGCACTTTTGCCATAGACATTAATATATTACCGACTGCTTGTTTGATATAAACATTATTTGATTAACTATACAAAAAAGGGAGTCATCAAATTTTACGAGATTCGAAGGTTTGATTTACTGCCTAGAATCTGGCAAGGCAGTAGTGGAATTATGCATTAGATGCAAAGGAAAGGCAAATAAGTGGGACCATGTACAGACATGTAATGTCTAGAATTCCCAATTAAATTTTCTGAAAGTGTGATGAAAAAACAGTTGCATAGCCAGAGTGCTTTACAGCTCAATTTCCACTAGCAAGACGGGGCCATAAGGTGCAAAATAAAGTGAAAGAAAAAATGTTATGTCTGATGGTCTTAGTCTAACGGCCTTACCTGCCGTCTGACTTCCTGTTAGCGAAACAAAACAACAATACTAATGTACAAATCAGAATACTTGTAAACATTCTTATATATACTTATAATTATATATATGTACACACTAATATACATATATCTACATCTACTATATCCTATCCTTGAACTTATACATATATAATTAGAGGACTGGGCCTTATCTCAAAAATGCGTAAGGGACAAATTTATACATATCTACACGCCCTCCCACAAGGGTCGACAGAAGTGCATAGGTAAAGCACGGTCGCGGAGCAGGAAGAATTTCGTACAATGACCTCTTTACCTACTGACAGTGGTCACAAACATTTTTATATGTGTGGTTTGCATGAAATATTTGAAGGATAGAAAAAAACTAGCTTATTAAATAAATTATTATTAAGTATTTTGTTAAACAATAAACAATTATTTCGCCTTCGTTTGACATATTTAAACTTTAAATGTTTTAGTAATTGTTTCAACGATGTCAAGCCCATGTTTGGTAAGGATTCGTCTGCATTTATGACATGTAGTACCTTTTTTGTTGTAGGTAACTCTCCTTTTAAATAAAAGCTGTGCACTATTCGTCTGATGCACGATTTATCGAACTCATCAGTCTTTTCAATTACTGAGAGTCGTTTTTTCGGTGAAGGAGCCGGCTTGACGGTGTCTGTTTCGGTATATTCTTTTAAAATACGATATATGGCCGATTTTGAAATGCCCAAGATATCGGCTGTTTTGTCCTTCATTTCTTTTTTTGAAGGATATTTATCGGCAGGCCAGGATTCCTTAATGTATTTAAACACGTTAATAATCATAACCTTCTCAGATTCACTAAAGTGTGACATTTTTCTTTTCTTCCGCGGAGAAACAAACTTCTTGAATGGACGCGAGGTAGACGGCACTGGTTCCATTTTAAAACAGTAAATTAAACTTAACAAATCAACGAAACCACTTAACAATTAAAACAAGACAACAAAAACTAACAAATAACAACAAACTAAGATAAATGTGTTTCAAAATTGAACGAGCACTAACGCATCCCAAGATGGAATGTCGTTAGTTATTCAAAAATTATGAATCATGTCAAATACTTTTAATTGCGACCAAAACACCAGACGCAAGCAAGAACAAACCTTACGGTCTCAATTAAACGGTTTTCAATCCCTGGCGACAGCGGTCATTGCATCTGTGCGAGCGAGACGCATTATATTTACGCGGGAGTGACAGAGATGGGTAATAATAGGTCATTGTACGAAATTCTTCCTGCTCCGCGACCGTGCTTTAGTACCCATACAACCCGCCCCATATATATATTTTACGTATGCAGGTTTCCTCTCGATGTTTTTTTCACCGTAAATCTCATGGTGTGACTAATCACTGCACTAAAGTTCGAAGAACTCATTGGTACAGACGGGATTCTAACTTGCAATTTTTGTGTTACAGGCATCTACTCGAGTGGCTCTACAAATATATATCATTACGTATATAAATCAGTCTCTTTCGCACCCTTGAGAATGATTTTACGATCTCTATAGTATTTTAAGACATGTATCCATTGTGTATCCAAACAAACAGGACACCACTACAGACAATGAATACGTTATAAAAGAAATAACTATAAGAAAAGCTTGTCAACGTCCTTGTTAAGGTATTTTGACCATTTTTTTCTAACCAGCTAAAAATAATAATAATTTAGTTCGAACTGTCGAGATATAGTATAAAATCTCTTGAGTTTAATGCTTTTGTATATTGTTCGCTGCAATATATTCAAGTGACCAGATCGATCGAGCATCCTTTAGGAACATCAAAATAAACTGTTAAGATAAGAGACTCTCACTCTCACCCCACATTCAATATTTAGTCTATGAAAACTAAAGTGACAAACTTGATCACAAAAACTAATTAGGTTAACTAACCCTAAAACTCTATGCCGAACTATGGCAAGACCAATTCTGCTATATGCCGATTAGGAATAACATTGTTCCAAAGATACATACATAATAAAATTACAAAAATAACAGCATTGCGCGTTTTTTCAGTAACTATTATTAAAACTTAGCTAGATTCTACATGTATACCTAACTTCAAAGTTACATCAGAATTTTATATTCGAGCCACCACTGTCCCATGAAATTCGGCACCTTGTATGTAAAACTCGAAACCTTAATGTTTTTCAAATTGCCTAATCACCTACTGCGCTAACTAACAAAAAAAAGTCTTAATATTGAGCAACTTACGATGTAGGAAGCAGTCGTACTTGAAGCACCGGCGGCAGAAGAGTGTGTGGAAGGAGTGCATGGTCTGCTCGCGCGACACGGACTCGGCGAGGGGCCCGTCGATGTTGGGCGTGCACTCCGGCGGCAGCGCGTTGGGGTCGCTGCGGGACGTCAGCTCCACGTACCTGACAAACAGGCATCACTCTGTGTTGCCGACCATACATTCTATGGAGTAGCATGGCCACTCCATGTGGAGCTATTAAAGCCTAACACTACAAAGGAGCCTTTGACAAAATGCCACTCACTTCTCTCTCAGTTCCTGTGCGGTGCCCTTGTCCGGGAACTGTGAGCTGATGGCTTGGAATATGGTCAATATTGGGAACTCCTTGTCGCTGATGGCCTTCTTTTCGCCATCTTTGTTCTCTTCCTTCTCCTTCGCCTTTTCCTTCTCCTCTTGTTTGTCTTCCTTTGGTACTTCTTTCTGCAATATAAATATTTATGTTTTATCCAATATCTGACAATACTTTTCTCGCAGAGGATATCTATACTGGATTTAATTTACAAGAAAAATACTTTATTATTAGTAAATCCAAACATCTTCGTATTAGTTTTTGCATGTGAGGTTTATCCTTGTGTATCCATATAACATGTATTATATCCTCACGCCTTCCCACAAGGATCCCGAAGCGTTCGGCAGAGGAGTTTAGGTAGTACCCATACACCCACTTTCCCCCGGATATATATTTTAGGCGCTAACGTGACAGATGACGAACACCCTTTCCGACATCTTTACTCAAGCATCACTAAACATATATACTTTGAATTTATTCTCAAGCATATGCAGGTTTCCACTCAATGTTTTCCTTCACCGTAAAGCTCTTGATGTGGCTCATCCCTGTACTCAAGCTCAGATAAACTCATTGGTACAGTTGGGATTCAATCTTGCAATTTTTGTGAAAAAAAAAAGTGTGTGCAAAAAAATTATCAAACATGTTCTGATTAAAAAAGCATATTATAAAATCAAGGACTACGTTGAAGATAAAGAAGTTTGGCTCTAGTTCCTCCTCAATGCGGCTTCCTTGGTAGCTCATAAACGGCACAAATTTGTGGATGTCTCTAACTATTCTGAATCTTTTTCTTTTCTCAATTCGGGTTTTTTTTTTATACAATAATAATTTTACTTTTTTTTATTTTAATTTATTCCATATCTTGACTAGCATTAGTTACAGTACTGATGACAATATTTGTGTCACTTGTTTAATTTGTCTAATTTGTGAATGTGAGAATATTGTAGGCTTTGTGTTATAATTATCTTGTTCTATGTATGCTTTGTATAGTAAGCAACGACCTATTGTCGGGCCTACGTTGTTCCCCCATACTTGGGTACTATTGCTGTAAAGAAAAAATATTGTTATTGTATATGCCTAATGATTTGAAAAGAGTAACCATGGAGTTTCTTGCCGGTTCTTTTCCATGGAAGCGACCAACCCGAACTGTGCTTCTTTTTCGACGTTTTATAAGTGCCCATCTGGGCCTATGTGAAATAAAAAGATTTTGATTTTGTGATGCCAGCAACTACTCAAACGACTCGGCCAAAACAACCTATGTATTGAAAACCTGTGTATGTGTTTAAAACCTGTTTAAAACTTGTAACTGGTAACTTTAGTTTTTATTAAGTATATGACATTCAATTAATTGTTCCCTGTGTTCCTTACGTTGAATAAATTTTTTTGATTTTGAAACACTTACATCCTTATCCTCTTTGGAATTACGTGCTTCTCGATCCTTCCGCTCTTCACTTACATCTTCCTTGGTCTGGTAAGCCATCAGGGCATGCACCAGGTCTACGAACAGCTGGTCATCTATGAACCCACCTTCTTTGTCACCTGCCAAACATCAATAAGATATAGTAATATTGTAGGTTAACTTGTTCATACTGGTTTTCTATATACATTGTTGACAGTGCCCTGTATACATGTATACAAGAAAAGTAAGAGTACTTTTATACTAATCACACTGGGATAAGTCATTGGAAAGCATAGATGCCACACACCAAGTGTATTCATGTGTCTGCGTCTGTAGACAGAGCCAGTCTATGTAACTTTACACAACTTATTATCCAAAATCATTATATAAAGAATTAACGTCACAGCCTGAATGGGGAGACAATACCTAGCAGTTTGGTCAGATTTGAATGGTGTTGTGAGTTTTAGAGGAACACTTTGACTTAAGTTACTATGTGCACTCCAAACTTCAAAGCAAACCATGATTCACTGGGTAATATTGTCAGATAACTGAATGGTTCACACTAATGTTAAGTGTACATATAAAATTTTACTAGAAGTGGCACAAACAGTAAAGAATATCTGAAGCAGGTTTACCATGCACTTTGCCGTCATAGTTCTTTATGAGCTCCTCTATGAATGTACCATCCTGGTCCAGGACCTCATCTCCCATGTATGGAATGTTGTGTAGAACTGTCTCATCTTCCACCATGAAGTTTTTCTGTGTTGGAGCCCATGTGTACATTGTTGGTATTGGGTTCACGGAGTTTATGATGCGTATAGGAACCTGCTGTGTTGTCACCACACCGGATGCTGTTGAATAAAGATTAAATTAAATACTACTTAATTTTGTTAATGCAACCAGTGTATGGAGCACTCATATAGCAATTTAATAATAAGCTTTAGGAGAAAGAACATCCTTAATTATCTCATCATGTATAATGTGTCAGTGGTCCTTAAATGTTCACAGGATTCCACAAAGGCCAGAAAATTTGCAGTATGGGTATTTTGTAGGTGCCTGTATATCCATCAATCAAGTCAAATCAGTCCCATAACCAAACTTTACAGCAAATAATAAAGTGTTGTATATTGAATGAGCAAACAACATCGACCAAACACAAAGAAACAATGATTACCTAAGAGAAGAGCAAAGTACTCAAGTGATCCATATACTTTACCATCAGTGTATGTAACTTCGGCCCGTTTCATGTGGTTCTCATGGCTGGGACTAGGGGCAGGCGGGGGCCAGAAGGGCCTGCGCCCTGGTTCTGTACTTTCTGTTTCCCGCGACTCTATGGCATCCGACATAATCCGCAAATTTCGCGCCCATGCCACCTTCACTTCGTCCGCACGTTTGAAACGCTATAAACACAAGTTATAAGATGTGTGTATGTTCCATTGTGCAAAATAAATTTAACGAACTTTATTTATATATTTACCTTGGCTTGTCGTAGTCTCATATATTCTGATTTCACGCGTTTCTTCCATTCTGCCGATACTTTTGATTTACTCATTGGCGTTACACAATTATAACTTATTGCTGCAAAAGTAAATGTGTAGTATAAGTAGTGCTATTACACAAAGCAATGTAAATTTAATATTCAAAGTATGGTAAGAAGCCCGCTCGGTGCTCTACAGTCTATATAATATTACTTTACTCTTTGCTGCTCACTCACTACTAACTGGCACTACTGACTACTGCAAATTGTCATGTTGATAAGTTGGATTTATATTCCACAGATTAGTAAATATTATGTAGATTAAAGCATATCACAGTCACTTAAAAAAATTACTCTCTCTGCCTACCCCGCTAGGGACACGGTGTTGTGATATCGATGATATGTATGCATGTACATAATAATTGGTAGATGCTTTGATCATACTCTCCGTATAATAATATATAATAGCTAAGCAATTTACCTAGATAAAGTGCTATAAGCAAAACTTCAAGATCCAGGTGATCAGTATCAGTTGTAAATACTAGGCCACATAAATTATAGGAGCATAAAATTAATTTTTGGCATTTCTTTGGCGATTTTTGGCAATTATTAAAGGTCTATCGAGAAAATTACATATATAAAAAAATTCTTAGCTTTCTTAGCATAGACATATTCTCTACCTTTACTACGTTGTTTATGCATTTTGAGGAATGAATGTGTTCGCTGCCATTTTCTATTGAATATTGAGCTCATTATTGTGAAATATTGAAAAAAGGTGAGCTTTAAAGGTATTTATTTTATTAATCTTGCATTATGTTAAACGCTAATTTAGATATATATGCTTTGGAAATATATAGTTCGCGAATTCCATTTCGGATTACGTAATGTATTGTTTCTCATGTTAAAGTCAGTACGAAACATGACACATATATTATAATCGATCATATTAACGAGGGTGTCTCCCGAATGGGGAGGAACGCAGAGTTGCTGTCTACACCGAAAAGTTGTTCTGTTTGTAGGTGTGTGCGCACCTACAAACTGCTGCAGGTTATGCGAGAAGACTGGTATAAGTATGTCTTCGTATCGCGGCGCGAGCGGAGCATGGGACGGCGGTCCGCCGGGCGCTGAGTCGGACTACGTGGGCCAGCCGCCGCCCTACGGGCCCGCCCCGCCGCGCCCGCTCCCGACCACCGACCCTTGGACCGGCGTCAGCTACAGTCAGTACGGCCAGCCTTCGTATGACTATCAGGCGTACACTGCGCCCCCCGCTAACGTTGCGCCCGCGTACTCTTATAACTACGACTACTATCAAAGTGATGGAAGCTTTTATGGAAAGTACCCAGATGCGAATGCATACTCGCAACAACAGCCGGGCTTTGAATATCAGGCACGACCACGCGAGCGTACACGTTCCCCGGTTGAATCTCGGACCTATGAACGCAGAAGGTCCTACAGATCTCACTCAAGGAGTGCATCTCCATATGAACAGAGAGAACAGGGTTACTCTAGAAAACGAGAGAGTAGTTATGAGGAAGGTCCACAAGCCAGTTCTAGTAGCAGGTCTAAGAAACACAAAAAGTATTCTCCTAGTTCAAGCTCTCGGTCTCGGTCATACACCCCTAAAAATAAGAAACGATCTGCATCATCTGATTCATCTTCATCCAAGAGGTCATATAGAAGAAAATCAAATAGTAGAGCTAGTAACCGTTCATTGACACCACCATTGAGAAAGAATTCTCATCAATCAAAAATTAGAAAGACGCCAAGCACAGATAGGTCCACTAGTAAGTCCCCATCTCGTGACAATTATAAAACTGATGCTAAGGCCTATGCTCGCAAAGAAAAAAGGGGAAATGATAAGAGACCTAAAGTTGATACAACATCATCAAGAAGGAAGGAAACTCCTACAAAAGCTCTTAAGAAGACTGATCGATCTTCTTTAACCCCTCCTCGGAGCTACAAAAAAAGTGAGCGTTCGGGGACCCCTCCTAGAAAATATAAATATAAAGATCGCAGGGAAGGCACACCTCCTAGGAAAGCTAGAGACAGTTCAGTGACACCGCCAAAAAGCTATGCTAGGAGTAGTTCTACATCTTGTTCTAAATCACGTTCAAGGTCTTCAACCCCTAGACAAAAGCGCAAACGCTCACGGTCACAGTCATCGCGTTTTGGTCGTTCACAGTCCTCCGCCTCCTCAGCACCTTCTGAGACAAATAAGAAACGGAAACGCAAATCAGTATCTAAAAACAGATCTCGCTCTAAAAGCAGCTCGCCTAGTAAACATAGATCTAGGTCGAAGCGTTCAAAATCTCGGGGCAGGTCGAAGCGATCTGCTAGTCGGGGCTCTAAATCGCATTCACGATCTCGAAGTTCCCGTTCACGTAGTCGCAGTGGATCCGGCACCCCATCGGATGACGAACGTCGGGGACAGTTCACCGTAGCTGATAGGAAGAGATTCTGGAAACTACATAGAAGCAAGCAGGAGGTTAAAGAAAAAGGATCTCGAACGCCGCCAAAGGAAACCAAACCCCCACCAGGAGCTGTTGAGTCCATTCATGTGGACGATATTGAGTATGGGGACCCACCAGAGGTGGAAGGACCAAACTTTGCTGAGCTCCTGTCACCGCCTGATCAAAGTCAGCTACCGTCTTCTTCTAAAACCAAGCCCATTCCAATACCTATAAAGAATGATGGTAGTTTCTTGGAAATGTTTAAAAAAATGCAGGAAGCAACCAAGAAAGCAGAGCCTACTGAAAAGAAGCCCGAAATTAAGAAACCTGCTCTCCCTTTCATAGGCAAGAGACGTGGAGGGAGGGTCCTCAAGACTGGCTTAGTGAAGAAAGCAAAGGCTATTGATGAACAGACCGTAGACAACGCGCCCAAGGACGCTTGGTCACTCTACATGCAAGAAGTGAAGAAGTATAGAGAGACCTCTTGCGAGGAAGAGAGGAAGACTAGGCCACTCGTGAAATGATTAGCAAGATATTTAGGCTAAGGATTTTTATTGTGACCTCTTTAATGTATAATTACGCAATAACAATTTATTATTTTCTAATATTACCGTGTTTATTGTAATCTATTGTCTTTGCCGGAATTAGACTTATTTAACTGTCAATACCTTTCCAAATAAAGCAATTTGACAATGAATGTACTGTTGTGTTCTTTGCAGCAAAATGCCCGAGATGATCAAATCGCCCGCCGATATCAAAACTGCACCATTCGATCCGCGGTTTCCTAACCAGAACCAGACAAGGTAATTTAGTTATTATTGTTTTTCTACACAAGTACTCTGCTGAAATCATATCGAGACCGTAAGTACGGGTAAAGTAACACAAGTGAATCCATTCTCACAAACATTACCATAATAGAATCAGTCCCATACACTAGGAATAGGAGACCGGAAATAGAAATATCGAGAGTTGTGGTCGTATTATTATATCGCTACTTTACAACTAGGTTTGGGTTATTTATAAATAAAACTAAACGCAAGTTTATTTTGGCGCGTTTTTAATTTTTTTATTTGTTATCACAACACCATAGTGATAACTATCATTTAGGTAACAAGTAATTTAATACATTATTTTATTAATTACCCATCCTTTTTAGAGTTGCCTGGAGGAGACTAGGGAACTACTTAGGTACATAAGTGACCACTTGTAAACTTGTCACTGGAAGTAGCAACTTATTATTATTACTAGGAACTAGCTACCCATGAGCCGTGGTGGCCGTGTGGTTCGAGTCTGCGACACAAAGATCGCATGGTCGAATGACATCACGAGCTTTACGGTGAAGGAAAACATAGAGAGGAAACCTGCAATACGTCTGAGAAGTAATTCAAAGGCGTGTGTATAGTCGTGCTTGAGTAACGGCGATGGATTCGCCATCTGTCACGTTGGCACCTAAAATATATCTCTGGTGGAAAGTGGGTGCGTGGATATTACCTATACACCTCTGTCTACCCCTTCGGGGGACCCTTATGGGAAGGCGTGAGGATATTATTTATTTATTTATAGCTATGTATAGACACAAATTAATAGGATACTCAGTGGTTTTTTTGTGTGTAAACTTGCCAGCCACTTGGTGTAATGGTCAGAGATCCTGGCTAAGTATGTATATCGCTGTCTGCTGAAGTACAAGCTTTTAGTTTGGAACTAGGTAAATTTGTGTAGAATTGACCCAGGGTATTTATTTATCGTTTGCGGTTCGCAGGCATTGTTACCAAAGCTACCTGGACTTCCACCGCTGCCAGAAGGTGCGTGGCGAAAAGTACGAGCCGTGCCAGTACTTCAAGCGCGTGTACAGGTCGCTCTGCCCCAACGAGTGGGTCGACAAGTGGGACACACAGCGCGAGGAGGGAACCTTCGCCGGAAGGATTTAATTTAATCCATGCTGGATTGTGAGCTGTTAATTTATGCAAGTTTATTTACTTAGGTCGAGCTATGTGATTTAGAACTATTAAATGAGTTGATTCAAACTTGTTTTATTATTGCTGATATTACTTTTTTAAACTGTAGTCCTGCTAATATTATAAATATGTAAGGTGGCGAGGATGTTTGTTCATCTGAACGGAATTGAATGAAATTTAGCATAGACCCACGATTGAAAGGGCTTTTCTCGTAGACTTGAGGGATTGCATATCGATCGTTTGTTACATAGTAATCGACCGCGTAGTAGGCACTAGGCAGGTTTAACAAAATAAGTAATCTAATTAGATATTTGTATCTACAACGATAAGGAATTTTCTATTCGGAATGTAAAAAAAACACCATATAAATGCTGCATATATTTAACCAAACAAGCCGCGAGCTAAATAGCTCCCGGGAAAGCACCCTTCTCCCGCAGCTCGTCCCAGTGCGAGATCCAGTAATTGGGGCAGATAGTCTCGAAATATCGCTTGAATATCTTGCAATCGTCTACATCGCCCAACAGTCGTGTACACTTGTGGTAGTCGCAATAGTTGTCATAGCACGCCCTGGAGAAAGCACAGAGATTAATGCGAATTCCACTATCCTACGAATATTACAAATGCGAAAATGTGTTCAACAAAAGGAAGCCAACTACAATATCTCTCAAGGATGGTAACGTCAAGGAAAGTCGAAATCGGCGAACTTGTATGAAGAGACTAATTACCTAATGTGGACGAAGCGAAAGAGGTGTGAGGAAAGAGAGAACTAGCACGCTACTCTCTGCCTACCCCGTTAACGACTCGGCGTGATGAAATGTACAAATAGGTATGTATGGTTGAGGATTCTTGTTCCTTTCACACAAAAACTAATAAATATAATTTAGCACAAATATATTATTAGATACCTGGATATATAAAGGATTTGTTTATTTGTTCCTTTGTTTATCAGAATGTAGCCGAAGTCTGCTCCTTGATGACGCGCTAAACCTATTATAGTCTATTACAGATATGCATACTTACATATAACGCCGATTTCCTAGGGGCGCCAGGTCTATCTACACTTACATAAATCTCTCTTCATCCACATTCAAATCATTGTCTTCATAAATGCTGCCCTGTTTCGAGTCCGCTCAACTTTTTGATCCTTGAGTGGCTTAGGTACAGACACACTACAGTAAACATAGGTGGTAAACCAATCACCATGTGGTCAATAAAATGTAGTTAAAATTGCCTAGCTTAATCTTTGAAGGGTGTTGAAAGTACATTATTCTAGTTTTAGGGATAAACTTACTTCGTTTGGTTCGTGAATGGGTAGCGAGGATCAATACGCAGTGTCCTGAATTCTTGGTCGCACATTTTTAAAGTATAAAAAGCTTACAAAAATACGGCAACATAGAAAACAAATTTAAATGTGTGTATATGTCAGTCAGAGAAACAAATGATTAACAGATTTCTAGTACACTGCAAAATGAAACCTCCTTTAGCTTGAATGAAATCTCCGTTGAGGTTTTTCGCAGAGTACAGCGCGTTCTACTTTTAAACATACATATATGTATTTCTTCTGCACGCTTTTTTATATAATTAATTAATATACCTCTGGCGGAAAGTGGGTGTGTGGGTATTACCTACACCTCTGCCTACCCCTTCGGGGACCCTTGTGGCGTGAGGATATTATTTATACCACTGAACGGCTGGATCGGATTTAATGAAATTTTCTGTCTCCAGGTGAATTCGAGAATGGTTTAGTTTCAATAAACCATTAACCAATCGAATTATAGCCACTTCTATTTTTTCACCCAAGCGAAGCTGCGCGGGACAACTAGTAAGGATATAAAAATATACCTCAAGTAGCGGCATCAGACGAGCGATATTTTAGTTTACACGGTCTTCTTCTGCCTCTTCTTGAATAACTCATATATTTCGAGCAATCAATTAAATGTAACCAGATAGCTTAGAGGTCCGTGTTCCTGTCTACGAAGCTAAGGAATTCACAGAAGCGGGTTCGATCTTTGCTGAAGGCAGATAGTTGTATGTAGAACAGAAAATTTGAAATAATAACCAGGAAAACAACATTCTCATAATATTAAGACCAAATTCAGACTGGATAATATTTTACATAAGGACCCAGTATGCGCAAAATTTACTTCACTACTTTGGTGATTGAAAATATAAATCCGGAATGTAGACAATACATTTTATCTATTTGAGATCAATGATAAATAAATAACAGAAGGAAGTGGTATAATATATAACAATTAATGGTGTTCATCTGAATGTTTGCTTGAGATGCTGACTGTAGCATATTGCTGCTGCCTGTGCAAGATGCCTAGGCATTGGAGAAGGCACTGCATGCTGGCTGCCGATGTTGCCTGCACACAAACATTATCAAATACATAAACAATTTCTCTGGCAAAAGGCAACCCTTGATCGCGCAGGAACACAATACAAAAAAAAATATTAATTGACCATGGACTTTTACTAAGGTGGAGGTCTTGCCCTAGTCGAGCAGCTCCATATTCGAATGGGAAATCTGTTATGCCCTACTTCTCGTAATAAATATGGCCACCTGCATCCAATTATACTGTAATGCTAAAGTTTATGAGGATGTTTGCAGACTTGGATGGCATTTGGCACAGAGATAGATCAGCTGGAATGCATATAGGATATGTTTTAGTCTTTTTAACGCGAGTGAAATCGCAGGATACAACAGTTGGATAAATAAACCCACAGATGATAGTTGGATAATATAAAAGGCTTACTTTAAGTAGCAATAAATCTGGATCTGTGTGTGGAAACGGTGAGTCAGCAGATTCTATGCACCTTGCCAGGGCTGCATCACTGGAAAATTCAATACAAGTAATACTGTAGAGATCATTTCGGCTGACCATTTTTATCACCACATAATATAAAAAATAATACAAAAATTTTTACTGTACACCAATTTTCAACACTTAAGATTTTAATGCTGTATATCTATTTCATTAATAATGATTATTAAAGTGGGTGTGTGGGTATTACCTATACACCTCTGCCTACCCCTTCGGGGACCCTTGTGGGAAGGCGTGAGGATATATTATTTATTATTATTATTATTATTACAGGGACAACTCATATCTATAAAAGGTAAAAGACAGATGCTTAATTAATTTATAAATTACATTATTAAATAAACAATTATACAATTTTTTTTTGATTGTATGTTATTTATATATTTTATTTATTCATTCATACTAACTCTATCTATATGTCATTACAGGTTTCCCCAATGCGATAGTGTAGAACAAAATAAATAAGGTATAATATACTATTATATACCAGTTTCACAGGCTGCAGCCAGTAAGTGATATGTGTTAATGTATATCTTAATTTAAAAAAAACCAGCAATGAATACAGACACAAACTCAGATATATAAATGATAATGTAGGTGTACTTAACAAATAAATTTGTTTTAACTTATAGTAATTAGTAGAAGTACACAGATATTTATCTTATTAATTGATTAATTGCAAAGAGGCACTGGTGTTGAATAAAACTCCAATATAATACCATACCTCAGTTCGGTGGTCTGCAACTGCTGTCGCGCTGAGGCCATGGCATCATGCACAGCAAGTTGTTCTCGAGGTTGGAGGGGTGGGTTGGCACCCATGGCCTGGCAAATATATATCAATATTACATTAATAGCTGGTCTCAAATGCCAGTAGCTTTTTCTATCTTCCTCTTCATAAAGATCATTCAGAGTACTTCCAAGTCTAACATAAATTATATCAAATTAAAGATGTTAAGTAATACACAGGCTTTCCCATGAAGAAAATCATTGTGAGAAAGCCTGTCTAGATTTGTCTAAAAAATTATGTATCGATAGTGTTTAGAAATAGTGACAGACCTGCCATTTACATCTTTGATTAATTATATGCCTGACAGAGAGAGTATGTTATTACACCTCTGACTACAACTTTTAAATTATTCCTGCAAGTGTATCCCCTTGTAGTAGTAGTAGCAGTAGATATGTACTTGCAAGAAGCTTAATGACAAGACAAAGTTACCTTCGTATGTATTTCAGCTACAGCTCGCAGTCCATTCACCCACTCCTGTCTTGCCCTGGCGTCTGTGGCTCGTAGCTTGAGCATGTCTCCAGATGCACAGTTGATGGTAAATGTTCGAGAGTCTTCGTCACTTGGACATACTACTGCAGCAGCTAGATGTGCCTAAAAAGTAATGGATTTTGATAGTCTACGCAAAGGACTTTTACTATATGCGCCCCACGGCAATTCTAGTCTTCTTACCTCTCCTCTAGCAGGCTGTCCAGGCTGAATTGTGTCTCCTGGACCATCACAAAGGTAATATGATAATACGCCAGTTTCTGGATCTACTGCAAACCACCGCTGCTGCCATCCTTTCACTACATTTGTATATTTATATAATTGTCCAGATAGAGGCCGATGTGACCCCAAGCTGGTTGTTTTCATTTCAATTCTTATATTTTAGTTATGGGAAACAAAACGTCACATTTGGTGTATTGTCATTGGAAATGTAAATCAAAGACTACTATGATGTAAATGTCATATTAATACAGTATCTTCTATTTAGTTTGTGGTTATGATGACCAAAGTCCCAACTCCCAATGCAATGAAAAATAAAGTTTTATATTCAATCAAAAATCAAATACAGCATATGTATGTACATGCGACTTCATAATTCATATGTCATTAAAATATTTTAGTAATAAACAATCCTTCATTTGACGTTGGCAAATAATTTTACATAAAAATATAAGCGGAATAGTATCTCTGTTTAGTTTGTATACCCAACATTTATCTACAAGACTACAACGGATTTATGGACCCACCTACTACAACGGATGATGTGAGTGATGTGATAAATAGTAGTCTTTGGTTGTCATCACCAACTAATAATTTTAACCCAATTTAATTAACACTTGAATGACAACAAACAATCGTCAAACGTGCGTCATGTAGAATCTTAATTAATTCTATGAATTTGTTCGTTTAAGAAAAACATAACATCGGACCAATTCCTAAATTTGCTCTTCTACAGATGTCTTCTTCAAACGAGTTACAAAGTACAATGAATATATTCAAATTAGTTAGTTTAGAATCGCCACATAAAATAGATCTACCGGTCGGTTCCTTCTTCTTTGGAAGAGGAAAACTTATAAAGGTGAGTTCTGTTTATTATCACTGAAAAAAAAACGATAATTACCAAGTTAAGAATTCTCCTCTCCCCTTAAGAATTCTCCACGGGGCACAAAGAACAGTATTAAAAAGTTTTAAAGGTGTATACTCTAAATTTCACAAGTTTAAGATTGTCTGATGGTAAGCAGTAATTTTGCCTGTATACTTTTGCATTATTGATTTATACTCAAGTACCAATCTTCAAGAGGGATCTGGGAGTTCTCATCTTAATAAAACCAGACTTTGTTAATGTAATGGCATCAATCCATTCTACTAACTAGTTTAATTCTTTTTGCAGTGTAATGATAAGAGAGTGTCCAGGAATCATGGAGAATTGGAAGTAGCAGCAACATCTATTACAATCCGATCAGTAAGTATCTTTGACTGACTTGATGATATTATTAAAATGTTTAAGCCTTGCAGCCTTCATGATAGTAAATATGACCATAGTCTAGGTCTTCACGATGGGTCACAACACAAGAGTAGTTGTGAGAAGGAGTGGAGACATAATAAATAATAACAATAATATGGTATATCTTTTCAGTTAAATTCAAACCCTTGTTTTTATAAGAAGACAGGTAGCAGAGATAAGGAACTATTGAAGTTAAACTGTAGTGTTGTGCTTACAAATGGCGATAGCTTTGGTGTACTCCCTGAAACTTGCTGGTACGAGTTGGTGTACTGTCCTGACAGTCATGTACCACCACCTGATCCAAAAGATATTCCTAGTATTGATGAAAACAACTCCAGATTGGCACTAAATCCATCTGATAGACCCACACAAGACACTGATGCTACCAACAGATATGATGCCTCACAGCCTTTAGAGTTTGACTTAAATGAAACAGCCAGAGTTGGTGGAGACTCTCCATCATTAATTGGTAAGTAACCTTCTTTTTGCGGTGTCTCCCCTAATGAAGGTATCCCTCGTCAAGCAAAACAGGTGTTCTAAGCTGGGGATTCAGGCCCACACTCTAATATTATAGTGCTATGACTTAGCATCAACCATCAAGTTTAGCAAGAAGTTATCATCAGCTAATAGCATTGATATTAGGAAAAGATACATACACATTTTATTTTATTGGTACCTTACATCTACCAACATCTTCAAAATAACATTAAATGAATTGATTTAGATTATTTCTAATAAGCATGTATTGAGCATATCTAACAAGGTATTTCCTACACCCCTGCGCTATAATGTTATGGACAAATAGCATAACTAGATTATGAGAGATAAATGCTATGTTTTCCTCTTGTTTCATATAAACACACATACATATGAATGAACACACCAAATCCCTAATGAGGCAAGCGGGGAGAGAAGAGGGCCACTTTAAATTCTTTTCTATATTTATGATATTAGCTAAGTTCATAACTCATAATAAACACATTCATACATAATTATCATCATGCCATCCAGACTTACAGGCCTCTTTTGCATCATCCACATTCATCAATCTCTTCATACAAAATTATGGAGTTAATTAATATTTTTAGGTACTCAAGATGTGAATCCTGAATTAGCTGATCCAAAGACTCCAGTCAAAAGGTGCAGCCCATCAGAAAGCAGTTATGATGCTAAGAAAGTTAAAAAGGAACCTGATGATAATAATGGAGGACTGGAGACAAAGCCAAACTATGAGGAAGATGTGAGGCCAGGCCCCAGTAATCCTAATGTGGTACTGTAAAAGTCTTTCAGTCATAGTTTGCATTCTAAACTAAATCTTCAGTTATATTAACCTAGCCCTGCAGTTTCGCCCACGTAAAATTGGATTTTCTTTTTTCCTATTTAGGTTTCCTTCTGCGATCAGTGTTCCCACTATGAGCAGCAAATATTGAGAGTAATTAGCGGAGGGAGATGGCCTCTTCAGTAAAAGGCTCTTCTCTTTGGATTTTAGTGACAACAGGTCATCTTCTATTTGCTAGCTCACTAATGGAGTATCTTTTCAGACGTTTAACATTTTCGTTGTCACTGGTAAGAGCTACAGCCAGTTTATTTATGTGTTGGGTAAGTCTTCCATGGTATCGCTTGGCTACGCCATTTATTTCTTCCTTTATAGTGTTCATGCTTAAATATTCATGCATTTCTGTAGTTTTTACAAACCAAGGCGCGTTTAATATTGTTCGAAACACCGAATTTTGAAAGCGTTGAAGAATTTCCAAGTTTGAGTTACTTGCTGTTCCCCAAAGTTCGATGCCATAAGTCCAGACCGGCTTAAGTACTGTCTTATATATGAGTAGTTTGTTCTCTAAACTAAGTCGTGATTGTCTTCCCATCATCCATAGTAGTTGACGAAGACGGAGGTTCAGTTCATCTCTCTTCTTTTGGATGTCCGTTTTCCAGGTTTGACAAGATGTATGTCCAAATATTTTGGCACTTCGTTTTGCGGCAGTATCTTTGTGCCGAGTCTTACCGGTGGACAATTACTAGTTTTTATGGTGAAGGTTATGTGACTATACTTAGAAGCACTAGCCTTTATCTTCCACTTCTCCATTCATTTATGGATTTTTGTGAGATGTGACTGCAGCAGCTCTGAAGCCGATGCGGGGTTTGGGCTACTACTTAATGCCGCAGTATCGTCCGCAAAGGTGGCGGATAGCACACCAGCGGTTTCTGGTAGATCAGAAGTATATATATTGTATAATAATGGCCCCAGTACTGATCCTTGTGGGACGCCTTGTGGGAGCTTCGATATCAAAAAAACTGGAGCGGTTTTCATTTACAATGACCTAGAAAATCCTGTCCTGTAAATATGATTTGACTTCACTGGTCAGTTGGTCGTACCCAGGGGCTTTTTTGAGTTCCAAGTTCTTTATAACATTCCAAGTCTCCCCAGGTGAGACGCACTTTATAGGTGGGCTTAACTGTAAATCACTAGACAGGTATTCCTCGACTTCTATTTCAATATTATTGTTATTGCTTTGATTGGGTGTGAATACATCTCGTAGGAATTTTCCGAATGTTTCAGCTTTTTCTCCATCTGTTTTAGCCCATCCACCATCTACAAGTCGCAGCGGATGTTCTAGGTCTTGGGGTTTTCGTGCAGATTTAACAGTATTCCAGAGTGAGTTTTCTTTGCTCCTATTAGTACCTAGGGATTCCAATCGCTTTTGAAGAGTTTCATTCTCAATATCTTTCAGAAACTTCTTTAGACTTTCCGAAGCCTTATTGAAGGCGGTCTTATCTTCGGTTTGTCTGGGCTGATGCCAGATTATTCTCAGTCTTCTTTTATCTAATACCATTTCCCTTACGGCAAGTGGGACATTCTCGTAATTATTAGTTTTGTGTTGTATAACAGGTGAGGTTTTCCAGCATGCAGTCTGTAGTAATTCTGTAAGAGATCTTACTGCTTCTTCTATCAGATCTTCTGTCTTTAAAGGTATCTTTAGGTACAGATTGTTGTTTATGTATTCCCTAAAAGCTTCCCAGTCAGTCCCAGTTTTTGTTATATAAGTGTTGCCTTTGTTGTCGTTCAATTATTGTTGTGCTTATAGTAGCTACAATAGGTAGGTGATCTGAAGCACTGTCATAGCTGGTTTCTATTTTCATGTAGTTGTCTGTGACACTTTTGAAGACAAAGAAGTCGATGAGGTCGGGGTTTCTTTGTCTGTCTGAAGAAAAGTATGTGTCCTGTTGTTAGAATTCCAAGATTATTCATATCGATAGAACTCTTCAGTTCTCTGCCTCTAGTGAGCGTAAGTCTAGACCCCCAATTCACATGCTTTGCGTTCCAATCGCTTATTTATTTATAAATAATTATTATCAAATAATGTTTCAGGCAGCAGATTCTAAAGATGCAAGTAGTAAAGACGGTAATTCTGATAATGGACCAGATTCACCGTCGAAGCCAAAGGTTCCCACGGTGAGGGAACGATGCATGTACGGCGCTAATTGTTATAGGTGAGCTTTTTGTTGACTTTGTCCAATGTCCAATCTCATTATTTACTAATAGGTCAGTTAGTCTTGCCGAGAGTACACCAGAATCTCTAATAAGGAGGGGAGTGGATCACCAGTTCCTTATTTTTTTTTCCCTGTGAAGGATTTGGCGTCCTCCTAGGTACTTTTTTATACCACATTGGTGGCAAGCAAGCATGCGGTCCGCCTGGCATGCGGTTACCGTCGCCTATGGACGCTTGTAAGTCCATGGATATCGTTCGCGCGTTGACGACCCTGCAGGAATCTTTTCACACCCTTCTTGAAGAACTCCATGCGGAACTCTTCAAGGAGCTCATTGCATAGCCTGAGCGTAACTTAACGTGTAGTTCATAATTTTGTATATTGTATATCAGATATTGGTATTTAATTTAATAGTTAATTCCCTTTACCATACTAAGCACAAGACTCATTAAAAACTAACTAAAATTTGATTTTATTTGTAAACTTTTACTACTTTGAAATAAAACACTGTGTCTTAATTCAAATGATAATTAATCTCCGCCAAATTTTAACCATGTCCATTCAGATTAAACCACTAATGTTTTTAGTAACTTTTTTTTTAGCAACCCTTATTAAAATCCTAGTGGTTTGTTAAAAGTTTCCTCAGGGGTAGGTCAGAGTCCATCTCGTTGAGACCTCTATAGTATCCATATGAATACTTCGACAGACGCAACCCGCAGCACAAGGCGCAGTACAGCCACCCGGCGGACGCGGACTGGGGCGCCGGGGCGCAGGCGCCGTGCCCGCGCGGCGCGGCCTGCGCGAGGGCCGACCCCCGCCACTGGCGCGACCACTGCCACCCTCCCGGGACGGCGCCTCCGCCCCCGACGGACCCAGGTATACATCCCATGCGCTACTGGACCCGCCGCCCGCCGAACTTTGGAGGGGTGTTCTAAGGACGCCCGATAGGGTTTCTTATACGAAAGACGTCTCTTAATTTGCGTGGTATTGCAAAGCATGCCGGACGCTGAACTAATATTATAAAGATATTATTAGATTACATTTTGGATTTTTTGTTTGTTTTTTCTGATTCAACTCAAAATATGCTAGACTGATTAAAAAACCTTTACGACACCACCATTATACAGCTGCTAGAAAAGATTATATTTTTGTTTGTTCAATAAAACAATCAGTGAAATAAAATTGTATGCGGGTGAATACTCGGGGCACAGCTAGGTATACAATAATATGCTGCTAGTGTTTACCCTATAAGATGTGTGGAAACGAGTTATGACAATGTTTTTACAAATACAAATTGCCAGATAAGTTTTTTTAGAGCTTCTGCTTTTATATAGAAGTAGGGTATTTTCTATTCATTAAACATACCTCATTCAAAATGAACCTTTAATATTAAAGTGGCATGGTATACATTTGTGTAGGCTTAAAATCCAAAGTTTTTGTGTCTCCGTCAGATATAACGACATTCCACAGTAACTTTTCTCCTATCCTGTGGTTGTTCAAAGTTTGCAAGCATTTAAATGTAAACTAGACTAGAATCCATGATGACAATGTTTCGCAGGTATGCGCGTCGTGCATCGTCACGGCAACATATTCTACATCAACGCGCGAACAGTAAACTTTTACGAAGACCATTTCCAAGTGGAGGACTCTGACGGGGACAGTGTCGATTACGATTATGAATTTTAATTTGTGAGTTCATGCTCTAATCATGTAACTCGTACTCAAGCGACTTACCACTACTTAGGTAATTCAATTCCTGACCATCATACATGCATTTAGCATACAACTCGATTGTATTTCTAACCTTTGTTTGTATATTATAGTTTACTAGAACCTAAAATAACCCGGCAAAGGCGTATATGTATGTAAACAATAAGTTCTAACCATAAAGCAAGACGATCAGTTAGTACATCATGAGTTTCTTAGTGGTTCCAAAAGCCTTGTATCCGTTGAAAGAACTTGTTAGACCTATATAACCATGGTACAACAATGGTTTTTGTACCCAGTATTCAGAGATCCAAATACTTTATGGTCCGTACCACCCAGGGGATGCCCTTAGTTGTGAGTGGAGGCTTCTTGGTCTCGCCATTGTTCTATTAAGAAGCAGAAGTTCCCGGAACGCAGTCTAAGAAAGACAATACAAACAAGAAATGCTTTTATAATTAGAACATTTTTGTACAGACAAAAAGCCTAAGAAGAAGAGGGTCGTTCAAACTAGAAGTGACAGCGAAGAGTTGCCGTCGGAAGACCTAGTTGTGACTGGGAAGAGAAAACGGAGGACCATACAAAGGGCGTCTTGGAGCGATTCCGAGACCGACGAGGACCCGTACAAAACTGATGAGTCTGATGAATGGCAGCCCTCCAGTGACCTCACTGGGAGTATGGGATACTCCCAGGATTGAATAATACTAATTAGGTTGTCCATGTTAAGTTTAATATGAATAGTTTTGTATCATGTTGAAAATATACCACTTAAATTTTCACCCATTATTTTTTTTGTCATGTTGTGAATAGAAATCTTCACGTGAAAACTATAGCTTATAAAACTTTGTTTCCATTCTAAAAAGGTTATAGAGTTGGATTAATTAAACAACACTTCAGTGGAGATGCATCTATGTGCCAATGGTGAAAAACTTCTGTGATAAATGGCAACTCTCATTCTAGCAGAACACCTATACAGGTAATCTAATTTCTGAAAGAGGTCCTCTTCATATTTTCCTCCAACACAAAGGTTACGGTGTGATTAATCACTACAAGTTCAGAGAAGAAGAGGCAGAGGAAGGCCACGTTCCAACTACCTGGATCAAATAGATCGGACTCTCAAGGACGGGAAGCGTATTTCCATTTCCGTGTTTATTAGGAGGCAGTACTGTCTTGAAACACGCACGGGTTTGTCGCGCTAACTGCCTTTACAAAATCGTGTTCAATCCAAGGCACGTATCCTCCAATCGCGCACGGGTTTGCAACGCCAACTGTTCTTCCAAACACGTGTTCAAGGCGATCAAAAGGTACCGTACTCGAATCCGACTCGGTCATATTAGGTTAGAAGGCTAAGGCGAGAGCGTAGCTCGAGCCTTAGCCTTCGTGGTTATTTTTTTTATAATTTTTTTTTTTCCTTTGTTTGTTTAGAGAAAAAAAAAAAAACCACGCGCATTTATTTTATTATTTATACCTATTTACTAAAAATTTTACCGCTCGCACAATGAATGATGATCGCGTTACTTCCTTCTCGATTGAAAAAAAAAAAAATATAAAAAAAATAACCACGAAGGCTAAGGCTCGAGCTACGCTCTCGCCTTAGCCTTCTAACCTAATATGACCGAGTCGGATTCGAGTACGGTACCTTTTGATCGCCTTGAACACGTGTTTGGAAGAACAGTTGGCGTTGCAAACCCGTGCGCGATTGGAGGATACGTGCCTTGGATTGAACACGATTTTGTAAAGGCAGTTAGCGCGACAAACCCGTGCGTGTTTCAAGACAGTACTGCCTCCTAATAAACACGGAAATGGAAATACGCGGACGGGAACGTTAAGAGTACTCGAAACCGACGAGCATGTATGAAGAGACTGATGAATGTGGACGAAGCGAAAGAGGTATGTAAGTCTAGAGAGAACTGGCGCTCTATACTCTCTGCCTACCCCGTTAGGGACTTGGCGTGATGATATGTATGTAAGTTCAGAGAAAATTCATTTGGTCAGTCACTCAGTCGGAGTCAAACTTGCAATCTTGGCGTAGTCGGCGACTACTTAAACCACTCACCTGCACAATAAAATATGTATCCTGCTTATACTGACAGATCCTTAACGAGATGGAGACTTGTTAAGCGGAATGAATGAACAAATATAGTTTAGCAGCTGGTGCATTTATTGGAAATAGCCGTCATCGTCGGAGTGGTAGGCCGGCTCGTCCCAGGCGCGCGATGCGGGCGCCAGCAGCGCGGGCGGAGCCTCGCCGCCCCTCACCCGCAGCGCGTACACACACGACTCCACTTTGCTCACGTTACTGCGCGTCGTGCCCATCTTGCGCGACAGCTCTCTGCCTACGTTGAACAGACCTGCAATTTTTAAGGAAACTATTAGCAATACATCTTTAACACTTATATATTCTCTGGTTGTTCTAATTTTACAAATGCTTCTTTATTAACTTCTCATCAGAATAATCGAAACACCTTGCAAGTTTTGTTTTGTAAGGATTATCAGAAAAATGTTTATATTTAGGAATATATGTCAAATGTCGTTTAATCTATACTAATATTATAAAGAGGAAAGATTTGTTTGTTTGTTTGTTTGTAATTAATAGGCTCCGAAACTACTGGACCGATTTCAAAAATTCTTTCACCTTTGGAAAGCTACATTATCCCCGAGTAACATAGGCTATATTAAATTGGACCCGATAGGTGGCGCTGCGATCGAGTTTCAAGAATTTTACCTTTTTACCCGGGCTAAGCTTTCTGTGTGTTTCTGTGTGTCTTAAGCTAGATTCGAGAATGGTTTAGATTTACAATTGGACCCAATAGGTGGCGCTGCGATCGTGTTACGGGCAATTTAACTTTTTCACCCGAGCGAAGCTGGGCGGGACAGCTAGTAGTTAATAATATGAGTAATACCTCATAGAATATATAGAAGTATATATTCATACTTTCACTTTAATGAAGTTGCTATCATGCTAGTTTTGAAGTACTATCTTGGGTTGCCATAATATGAATGCCTGGCCCAGTTGGTAGATATGACTGGTCTATGTGAGATGAAAATTTACATACATACATACATATCATCAAGTAGAGACCCTCACAGGGTATGCAGAGTAAAATCAAACAATTTAATATTTAAACAATAATCTTGGCTTCACTTTATGATCAGTCAAGTTCCTAATTCGTCAGTAAGTTAAAAATGGAATGTGCTTTATGGCCTCTTATAACGATACATATAATAAGAAATTGAATGTTATATTTATGTGTATTGTTTTCTTACCTATATACCCAGTGTACATATCTCTGACAACCTGACAAGCTAAGAAGCATTCCTCACTGTCACCACTGGATATACTATTAATGGCTCTCCTCATTAGTTCTCCAGTCAAGTCTGCCAACCCGAGCATATAGTCCAAATGTGGTATCATTGTTATCACCACCCTTTCCACTTCTTGGTCATCAACTGTGTCTTTAACAATGTAAGAGAACTCTTTTTGGACATCTTGATATTTGATGATTTCTCTTTTTTCCATCAATGAGCACAGTGTTCGTGCCTCCACATACTCTTGGAAGCCAGCAGTGACAGCTCGAGAGTGCAAGTACGCGGGAATGTTTTCAAGCTCTAAGCCAATGGATTTTATTTGTCCATTTATCAGTTTTTGGAGGCGCTCATTTGCCTCCTGAACTGCTGTTACTGAGGACTCTTTTCTGTAATATATCAGTTTATGAAACATAATACAGAACCAGTATTGAGTTTTCTTAAATTAAAAAGAACTTATTCTAATCAAATCAATCTAATCAAAATATTTTTATTTCCCATAGGCCTAGACACTCATAAAAGTTGTTGTTGTTGAAGGTGGTGCATGGTTCAGGTTGGACATTTCAATGGAGAAGAAACTCCATAAGCTCATTTGCCTTCCAGGAAAGCCAAATTGTTGTTTTTTTTACTATTGTACTTTTTAATGTGTATATTGAGAAAACATACCAAATAGTATAAACTTTTTGGAAGTAAATTTATATCATAGTAGCATACATAAAATTTATATAGTTATACTAAGATTCGGGGACCGTTAAGGGAAGGCGTGAGGATATATTATTATTATTATCCTACATAAAAATATACTAACGTTATAGCTGAGTGCAGCAAGAATATGATTCTCTTGCTTTCAATAGTTATATCCCTGGACAGTTTGACGAGCCGTTCGTGTCTGTCCTGCCTATTGTTAAGCTTCATAGCGGCTTGCCTAAACATAGCCAGTACCGGGCTGTTGGCCGCGAAAGAGCTTGCCGTCTCCTTCCCCATCGAGGATGGCGTGTGGTGACCCCGATTGCGGTTTCCACGATGTCTCCCTGGAAAATATTACCAACTTAGAAGAATTGTTAGTGGCGGTCATTCCTTTTTCTAGCATTAGAGGAAAAAATATACCTCGACCAGACATAGTTCTGATATTTATTTAATTAGAGTGGGTGATAGACAAATAAGAACTAAACAATTAAGTCATATGAAATGACCGGCTGGACTATTGTTGTTCAAATTTTTTTTTATCAGTCAATGTATTCAATCAAAAATTTAATTGAAGTCCGAAGGCGAAATGCAGTATATCTCTGTAGGTGCTATTTGTATACAGAAACAGAAAGAGCAAGGATTGATTGACAGCTAGTCAGTAAAAAAGGAGCCACAGAATCATACATAATTTGTATTATTACAATACTGGAATATATATGTGATCATGCACGTCGCTATAAGTTTTATATTAAAACCGAGACTACGAGGTAGGCTTGTTGAAAAAATATCGATATATCGATATATCGATATTATTTTTTCAATATATCGATATTTTTGAGCGATATTTAATAGTTCGATATATCGATGTATCGATATAAAATTCTAAGTATCGAAAAGGTATAAAAATCGATATTTTTTTCAGACCAATAAACATTTATGAGTTTTAAGATTAAAAAATCCCAAAAAGAAAATACTTTTTTTATACTAACATCTTTTAACAAATTATATTTTATGTGTTTTTTGTTTTTGGTCGACTTGATTTGCTGTTTTATAGTGTGGTTTTTAAGTTGGCAACTCTGTTAGTCAATTTCAATTTCAACTGCCCGTCCGTATTATTACCACGACTGACTTATATATTACTAGCTGCCCGCCCCGGCTTCGCACGGGTGCAATATTGATATTAATAAAAATGTAAAAGATAAAAATGGTTATGGTGGTTTATCCTTTAGAGATAATTTAATACCATCGCGGACTTTTATATCGATTATTTGAAGATATACTACTCCGTAGTACATTCATTTGATCTATCTCGTAAGGTTTGCCCAGCGTTTGCGATTTAAGCGCACAAAAATATGAGTCTATGATCACATTACAAATCTTTGAATATTTCGTTATTTATTAAATAAGAGAAAAATAGGCGAATTTGGAATAGAGATATCCTAATGAGTGTGTTCACAAATGGGATCTCCCCACACTCCACCTTGCGGGTGGAGTTTCACAAACTCCGTTCTTAGCTGACCTCTATACCGCATAAGGAATACTCCTACCAAATTTCAAGTCAATCGGTCTTAAAGTTCCTGAGATATCCTATTGAGTGAGCTCTCAAATGGGTTCTCCCCGCACCCCACCTTGCGGGTAGAGTTTCACAAAATCCGTTCTTAGCTGACCTCTATACCGCGTAAGGAATACTCCTACCAAATTTCAAGTCAATCGGCCTTATAGTTCCTGAGATATCCTAATGAGTAAGTTCACAAATGGGATCTCCCTGCACTCCACCTTCCGGGTGGAGTTTCACAAAATCCGTTCTTAGCTGACCTCTACACCGCGTAAGAAATACTCCTACCAAATTTCAAGTCAATCGGCCTTACAGTTCCTGAGATTTCGTGATGAGTCAGTTCAAAAATGGGATCTCCTATATATATATATATATAGATAACCTCAGAACGCGCGTATTTCTGTACTTGAGTACCCACCTAGTTCTCAAACAATCAATCAATAATCAATTGACAGAAAGAAAATAATTTGAACATTGCAGTAGATTTCTGTTTTATATGTCATGTCTAGTGTTGTATGGAACTTTTTCAAAAAAATAGACAAACAAAACCGATATATCGATATTTTTTAATAAAAATATCAATATCGATATTGATATTTTCAAAAAACATCGATACGATATATATCGATACTTTATTGCATTTCCGACATCCCTACTACGAGGTCTAATACTTAATAAATACTCATCCTACTTTTAAGAAATTAGAACAGTATCTAGAACCTAACAGGAAATAATTTGTAGCCTGTTGTTAATTCTGTTTTAGTAATTCGCCAAGTTTGGAAATCGAATATCAACTCTTTGCACAATTATGTTTCTGCGTCATAATGAAAATATTGTAATAACTGTTTTGTAACCACGTCCATGCTTGTAGCATCAAACTAATGCTCCGCCAGTTATCTTAATCACACAACATTGTTTTCAAGTATTAAATAGGAGTCTTTGATTCTGTTTTGTATTCTGTGGTACAGTCAGCTCAAATTCAGTTCAGGGCATAGACTAGTATTAATATACTAGAGTTCAGTCAGGGCGCTTCAGGCGAGGTACGTACCTAAGAATTCTACTTTATTAAGTTATTTTTATTATAAGTCCATTAAGTATTTACAATATGCTTTATTCAATATAATATTATATATTCTGTGATATTTTCATTTTCAGACTTTCGCGTTGACTGACCAGAGTCCGCGAATATTCCATAACAGAAACAATAACCCACCGGGTGTGACTTAAAATAGTTTTCCTGTTTAAGCATTTGAGGTAAGTTAAGAAAATGCTAGTTTTATTAATTATATCATATTATTAGTTGTAGATTATTTTCTTACAACATATGCCTTTGCAGGTCGTTAAAATGTCTCAGACAGTCCCAATTGGTGACTCATGTGCTCCTATCACCTGTCATGCGTGGAATATAGATAGAACTCGTAAGTATTCTTCCTAAATTTCCTCCAGTTAATAAAGTACTTAAATATCTTCCACCAATCCCAAGGGATAGGCTAGACTGGTGAAACTTTAAAACTTTGACACACATAGTGAATACTATATTGACACATATAGTAGAAAACACATAGTGAGGGAGGCAAGTCAATGCATTTCAAATTGTGTATATTTTTTATCAAGTGTCCTTATCTTTGCACTAAACCATATTATTAATCCTTTCCAGAGATTGCATTTTCACCTAACAATAATGAGGTGCATATCTACCAGAAGGAGGGCCATGAGTGGAAGCAGACCAACAACCTTGTTGAGCATGACTTAAGAGTCATGGGCATTGATTGGGCCCCCAACACTAATCGCATTGTCACTTGCTCAGTAGACCGTAATGCCTATGTCTGGACACAAGTAGAGGATGGCAAGTGGACTACCACCCTTGTTCTGCTCAGAATTAACCGAGCTGCAACTTGCGTCAAATGGTCACCCATGGAAAATAAGTTCGCAGTTGGTTCAGGGGCAAGATTGATCTCAATCTGCTACTTTGAGAAAGAGAATAACTGGTGGGTGTCCAAGCACATTAAGAAGCCCATACGGTCAACGGTTACTTCCTTGGACTGGCATCCAAACAATATGCTGCTTGTGGCTGGTTCTGCTGATTTCAAAGTAAGGGTGTTCTCAGCGTACATCAAGGATATCGAAGATCAGCCAGGGCCCAATGTATGGGGCACGAAGCTGCCTCTAGGTCAGCTCTTAGCAGAGTTCCCTAACTCTCCATCTGGAGGTGGCTGGGTACATAGTGTCTCATTTTCAGCTGATGGTAACAAGGTGGCCTGGGTTGGACATGATAGCTCTATAAACATAGCTGATGCTACTCAAGGAAAAACTGTAATAAAACTGAAGACTGAATATCTGCCATTCTTGGGATGCAGTTGGATTACCAACAATTCCATAGTAGTGGCAGGACACAGCTGCATTCCATTGCTGTACTGTCATGAGGGTGACCAGATCAATTTTGTGGCAAAACTGGATAATACTCAGAGGAAGGAGTCTGGTGGTCTATCAGCCATGAAGAAGTTTCAGTCCCTCGATAGACAGGCACGCATTGAGACTAATGATACATTCCTCGATTCTGTCCACCAGAATGCCATCTCTTGCATCAGTCTCTTCAAGGGAACTAAGGCGGACACCCAAAAGTTCAGCACCTCTGGCATGGATGGGCAACTAGTCATCTGGGACTTGGCAACACTGGAGAAGTCCATTGAAGGTCTTACCATTGCATAAAGGAAGACACAGCCAGTATTTTCTAAATATTTTATTTTAAGTAATATAATTAATTTGCGTGCGAATTCTGAAGTCACTCTAGTAAAACATGGAACGCTGTGGGAAATAAACCAACAATCACAGTCCAATCAGTCGGGCTAAAAAATTAACCTGAAGCAGTCCTGGCGAGTGATTTCAGCTCCACATACAGTAAAACCTTTCAAATATACAGAACAAACTAGTAATCATTTATAGATACACATTCTCTATGATTTTAATTAATATACAATTAAATTTTAACCACTGATAATGAAATAATAATTTATCGCATAAATTAGACATAAGTTTACTACACCTATATATAATTATAGATCACTTTTAATACTACTGAAGTACTGATTTCTGTCAATATTACAATAAATTTTAAGGAATCAACGAAATTTTTATTTTTATTTATTAACATTAACATCAAGTCATACTTTATCCTACAAAACTATAAGGCCATTTTGCGTACGCGACACCGAAGGAGGCAGGATAAGTTCGCTTATGTTATCACAGCAGGAACAAATTTATTATAAGGATCATACTGTTGAATCTACAGTAAACAACCGGAAAAACGTAAATTTTGATAATATTTAACATGTTAGACATATAATTTAATGTATTGCCACTATTGATTATATCCTGCCAAGTTCTGTGTTCTCATATATAAGAATATAACAAGTAGTGGAGTTCTGTCACAGTCAGGTGACGTAACAGAGCGATAGCGACGCTATTTAAATATGGTGCTCAAGCCGCACACTATCGTATTGAACGTGCCATATATATAATGAATGGTTGAATCACTCCCCGCACCGCTGGTAAGCCGTGTACCAAACTTTCTACCTGTTATTAATTCTTATCATAGCTAAGTCAAATGCTGCTACTGCGCGTTGGTGACGATGTTGAACACAGGCCCTATGCGTATGAACACCCTGCGCAGTACTGAGCGCAACTCGGGCTTGAGGTCGAAACACGTGATCTCACACAGCAGCGGGTAGTAACTGGATACGTGCGCCGCAAACTGCAAATACACACAATTAAATTAAATTGGTTTTTTGTAATATTATCATTACGATTGTTTTTATTGTACCTCTTATGAAAGGAACTGATAACAAAAGACAATACGTAAATATATTTTTTGTTTGTCTGTCTGTTCTGGCTAATCTCCAAAAATCTGGACCGGTTATGATGAGATCCACTGGCAGATAGCTAATGTTATTAGGAGTTAGTAAGGTTACTTTTATTTTTATGCTTAATAAAGTTTAATGCGCGTGAAGCGAATTGAAAAGAAAACGCGTTGAATACCATATTAAACATCTAGAAGTGACTGAAATAAAACGTATGACTAACACGGAAAATTACGAGGAAATATGTTGAGGACATACATGTGTATGTTACGTTGGTTTGGAAAAATAGAAAGGATGAGTGAAGAAAGATTTACGAAATATTTATACAATGCGAAATCGGAGTCAAGGATGGATTCCTGCATGGTCGGCAACGCGCGACCGATACCTCTGGTATTGCAAGCGTCCATAGGCGGCGGTAACCGCTTATCATCAGGCGGGCCGCGAGCTCGTCTGCCACCCGTGGTTTAAATAAAGTTTAGCTCTGTGCCAAATATCATCCGATTCCATTGAGTAGTTTATGCGCGATAAAGGAACAAAAATTCTCACAAACTATACATTCAGTATCAGTAGGATAGACTTACTCTTTCGTCGGGCATCTTCAGTATTCTGGTGAGAATCAGTAGCAGGATGGAGGTCCAGGCATCTCTGTGGGCTTCGTTGGTGACCCCGGCGAAGTACTCCAACGCCTCACAACAGATGTTGATCAGGTTCTTTTGAACAGCCGGTCGATGGTGCTGACGCGCTTCATCACCATACATCTTGAATAATATTCTGAGCACGCACGCCAGCGATTGGGTCTCTTGCTTCAACATATTCGGCTTAACGGAGCCTTTGAAGTTGGCCTTCCAGAGGACATTCCTCTGCGCATTGTTGGTGTTGAAGGTCTTGGCGAAGCGGTGACTGCACATCAAGCACTCCACGAGTCGCAACAGATGCGGCGAGCTCAAAAGCCTGTACATGCCCTGTTCTTCGCGCTGACATTCCTGTTCTGTGCCCGGGGTGCCTCCGGTCAGCTCGGCGGCGGCGAGCGCCAAAGTTTCTGCGTCTTCTTTCCTCGACGTAGCCGGGTAGAAGACTATGTTGTCTATGGTCTGAATCAACTCTAGCTGGACGACACATTTGATCAGCAAGCTATTGAAAACCCTGTTGGATGACTTAATCTCGTCACCTCCTTGCGGCTTCTTCAATATGCCATGTCTCACGTGAGTCGCCTCGCCGTCCTCTTCCTCCGGCTTCCAAGTGAGGAGCGTGGTCGGCAGCGTGCTGTTGAATATGTCCAGCATTATTTGGCACGTGTTGTCCCACGTGTCCTCGTTGAACTTGGTTCCGTTCGAAATGACTAGATTTTCCAAACAGTTGGTGCCGGACCTCGCCAGCTGCTCGTTGTCCTGCTGCACGCACCAGTGGAGCTGCGAGTACAGTTGCTCCAGGAGAAGGGTGCCGAGAATGTCAAAGTACTGCGTGAAGACATCTACAATCGCATACAACGCGTGGTTGCACGTCGTAGTCATCCATTCGTTTTTCTCCAACTGATGTTCAGGCAATTTCATGTTGTCGAAAATCCTGAATAGTATATTGAATAAGTCTCTCCACCAATGCGGGCGGAATGAGTCGCCGTGGGTTTTAATAATTTCGAATAGGACTGTTAGACCCCGGGTGCGGACGTCCAGCTTGCAGCGGCTGACGACACAGGAGAGAGAGAAGAGTAGTGGGAACCATCCTCGTAACCATGCGCGGTCTTCTTCAGGGGCTCCTTGCTCTCCCTCGAGGCCGGCGTGCTCCACGAACAGCTGTGGCGAAGCACCGACCGCCGACGCACATGATCGCACCAGTCTTATCGCTTCCATTGAAGTGTCCGGAAACTTCGCATTACACGCGAATTCAGACAAACATTTAACTGCGTCTTGGAATGAATCGATCATAGCTGGGAACTGTCTCTCGTACAAATCCGTTATAATCTTGCCCGTAGTTTGGAATGCTAAGTCGACGATCGCTTCGTCCTGATCGCTCGCCGCTAAATGGAACACAGAGAATATATTCTTCCAACCCGACCTGATGTTTGGAGCTTGTGAATTTACCATCTGCGCGATACAACGCACGACCATGTCTCTAATTGTAGGAGAGTTATTCTTCTTCATTATGTGTTCAAATGGTCTCAGGAAATCCTTTTGGAATTTGAAGTTGGCGAACTCTCCCTTCTCTATGAACTTCATGGAAAGTTGCCTGAGCGAGTCCACGGCGAAGAATGCTATGTCCTCGTTATAACTGCACCCGACTTTGTTGAAGTGGTCACCGAGAACTTGCCATATACGCGACCATTGGAGCCTGATGCGGCCCATGTTGTAGTACGATATCTCCACGATCTTCTGCAGCGAGAACATTCGAGGGTTTGTGGGATGACTCAGTTCATCCAACGACACTTGACATAGAGCTTTGACGAAGTCGACTATCGCGTCACCGTCTAATCTCGTGGAGCCAGTGAATATTCGATCCACGGCAACGACCACGCTTTGCGAACTCGTTTCTCCAATGTGCTCCTTGACACTGGGGTCTAACGTCATGAGGCTGAACTTCAATGAATCCGGCTGAGGCTTGATGCCCGAGCCCGACAAGAACTGTGGCCTGACACCTGTTCCAATCAGCTGTGCTAATTCTAATTGCGAAATGCATTTAACCACGTCCAACCAACTAGTTCCTAGGTAGTTACCATCTGTATGCGCAACAGTTATCAGGGTCTTTATTGTATCAATATTCTTAGCCTTCATTTCTGTGATGGGCGAGTTGGCTGTGAGCAGGGTGAACCGTGCAAGCGCTTGAACATAGGCATCGCGCTCTAGACTCATATGGAAAATGCATGCAATACGAATGGCGCATCTAATCCCGTCCAAGCATAAAGATGCAATTTCAGGATCATCGCAGTCTTGTAAGCCAACTGAGAACGCCGCAAGGAACGGAGTCCACGCCATCTTGAACATAGGTCGCACGTGTTCCACATGTTTCGCCGTCGTAAATGGAGTCTGCACGTGAGACACTGATTCCATCAGATTTTTGGCTGCTGTAGATATGGTTTCCATCTCCATATTCCATATGAGTTTGCGTTTCTTCTCATTAGCGATCATGTGTTTTCCCGGCTTGGACGTACTTTTCATCTTGATCTCATGCCCGGCTATTTCATCATATATTGTAGATAAATATTCACGAGGCAGGTCATTGTTGTCGCTAATGCCGCTGTTCAACTTTATGTATTGTTCCTTTGTCATCTTGTTTTTCACTTGAGGTGAATGCAAATCAGTAGTGAGCATTATTATGGAAAACGCCAACACGTAAACTGTGTCTGCGCTTGTGAACAGGGTATTCGTAGGATTACATTCGCAATAACGCGACGCAAACTTTTCCATGAGTCTGTCGATTTTCTGCGCTTCTCCCGGCAGCCTGAACCCTTCTAAGAAATGCCGTAGGGCCGCTACAATATCCATGTTTGAAAACTTCATGGAATCCACATATGAGTACATCACTTCCTTGGAATGATCATCGTTTTCACCTAAATATTCACCAATAAATGTCTTATCCAATCTCTCGTCAGTTAGGAGCCATTCAGCGATTTCTTTCGTTGATGTGCCCAAGAGACCTTGTTCTTGTAAGAAAGCTATTCCTTTCTTTGGCTTTCTATTGAATAGGTCTATGCCTGTCTCCCACACTTCTTTTTGCTGTTTAAGTACCTCGAACTGTTCAGGCGAGTCTAGAGTTTCTCTATTGCCTATGTTACTGGAGCCTGTTGATACCAAACTCAGGCTTGAGCCTCCATGTGACTTAATACTTTGGTGATCTGTATCTTCTTTAGCAGTCCTCTCTCCTAAGGTGGTTTGTAAATTGGGATTTATATAAAGTTCTTTGCTCCATTCCACCATACACTTCAGAATAGAAACGAGGCATTCAAGCCCTCTAATTCTCATGGACTTCTCCTGATTAGGCGAAGCACCTAGTTCTAAAGCTTGTCTTCCTTGGGCGATTTTGGAAACATCATTGACCAATCTCTGGAAGAGGTTTGCGGCAGATAAATCACAGTCATAGTTGACGTAGATATCTACGACGCTCTGGGCATCACCACATATCCTAGTCAAGGCCTGGATCACCATCCACTTGTGTTCAAAAGATGAGCTCGAAGTCTCGAGGATGTTCATGAAGATTTCTTTGAAGAATACTTCAATTTGCATCTTGAGATGAACTTTGAAGTTCTGAAGTAGAGCCAAGAAAATGGCGAGGGAAAGTTCAAACACTTCCGGGACTGAGCTGACGCCATTTTTGGATAGAGCCACACAGAGATACTGTTTGATAGCTGTAATGAACATCTCATTGTTTCTGAATACAGGCCCAGCATTTTGTAGAATAGAAAGAAGTAAATGTAACGATAATATTTTGGACCTTAGTTCATGTGACTTAGGGTCAGGAGTGCCTTCGGGGAGAGGCTTCATGGACAGCTTGCACAGAGCTCTAAATACTAGAAAAGCATCCTTCTGAAGAACATGGGTGAACTTTGCTGTCACCGAATTGTCATTTTCTGATGCAACATCCACACTTTCTTGAGATGGTATTCTTGTCATTGAAGGTTCTTGTGGGAGCTGACCATTGCTTTCCTGTGAAAGACTCACACTATCTTGTGAATCTGATGGATTTTCATTGTTATCTGGACCATTCTGCAATTGCTCTGCATTCTTCTTATATGCAATATTGATAGCATTATCAATTACTGAATCAACTATCTGCTTTGCAATGACTTTTGCTTCTAGAACCTCATCAATATGTTCATTTTGCACTGAACTTGAATCTTTGTCTTCATCAACACCCTGACTATTGCTAGTGTCATCACTGACTACATTGCCATTAGGTATTTTGTGTTGTACTTCTGAAATGTTGCCATCTTCTATTTCTAAGGCTTGATTTTCCATTTTTGTAAAGATAACATTAAGCATTTGTGTGAGGGTAGCTCTGGCAGTTGTTTGGTTGATAAGATTTTTGCTGGCCAGGTAGATGTTGTAGCAAGTCCTGACAGCGAGAAGTACAGTTCCTTCATGGACCTCCACATGTTGACTTGTTATTACTGTGAGGAGGGCTTTAATAATTTGCAATTGAACTCCTTCATCAGTCTGGGGGCCAGTGAAGCAACTACATATGGTCTCTACTATCCGGTCAATGAGTAATTTCCTTGGTGTTGTTGAATCAGGTATGTTTCCAGTAAGATGCCCATATGCAATCAGTTTCTGTAGACAGTCAAGAGCTGTGACAACTATCCTGGCTGCTTTACTCTGACAAGCCAGCTCAAATGGCAGGAAATACTTCTCTGCTGTGATGATGTTGGAAGAGTCATTTTTGGGTAGAGGAAGGGTACCTGATGTTGGACTCTCTGGTGTCTCTTGCTGGCCTCCACTTTTCAGTTCAGCCTTTATGTCCTCTGTGAACAATAAAGTCTGCATGTTAATAGCTATTTTTATATAGTTATGTGTATTTTTTTTTAATACAACAAGAGTGGCAAACAAGCATGCGGCCCACCTGATGGGAAACGGTTACCGTAGCCTATTTACGCCCACGATACCGAAGTATCACTTGCGCGTTGCCACTCTGTGTTCAGAGAGTTATAGTGTGTTGGCAGCATAATGGGTATAATCCCTCTGCTTCCAACACAATGTAACAATCCTCCCCCCTCCCCAAGGAGCTCATTACTGGAAACCTTATTCACCGCGTAGGAACACAACACAAAAAATTGTGTTATTTGGCTATGGACTTCTATCTATCTATATCTATATATATGGAGGTCCTGCCCCAGTCAGGCAGCTCCAAATTCGAACGAGAAACCCGTTATGCCCTACCTCTCTTAAATTTCCAACAATTGCAAGGCAAGCAATCCAGGACGAGTAGTAATGAGATAAGCTTAAGAAAGATTATACAGAGCCATGTTGGTAGAGCGTCATTGGTAGAGTGTTGGTAGAGTGTTGGTAGAGTGTTGGTAGAGTGTTGGTAGAGTGTTGGTAGAGCGAGAAATCACATGCAAATTTGAACACCTATTATAGTTTTACATTGCAATCCTGATTTTGAAGGCAACTACTTTACCCCACTACCACACTATATATCTTGGCGTCACATTTGACAAGAAACTCACATTTCACGATCACATTATAGTGATTAGTCACACCACGAGCTTTACGGTGAAGGAAAACATCGAGAGGAAACCTGCATACGTCTGAGAAGAAATTCAAAGGCGTATGTATAATTGTGCTTGAGTAACGGCGATGGACTCGCCATCTGTCACGTTGGCACCTAATATACCTCTGGCGGAAAGTGGGTGTGTGGGTACCTATACACCTCTGCCTACCCCTTCGGGGACCCTTGTGGGAAGGCGTGAGGATATATTATAGCGTTTGCTAAAGACTCCTACAAGCGACTGGGATTTTTATTGCGAAACGCTCAGGACTTTAGCAACCCCAATATAATTTCCGTCAAATTTAGTGCCCTTGTTCGCAGCAAATTGGAAGCTGGCGCATGCGTATGGAATCCTTACGAGAAGTACATACTACTCTTAGAGAAGGTACAAAAAGCGTTCCTAAGGTTTCTATACAAGCGTGTGTATGGGTACTATCCATACTTGTATCCTACAAAGTCTCTCCAGGGCTGCTTAGGGTATAACTCCTTAGAGGTGAGAAGGAACTGTGACCAAATGTCAACTATGTGCAGGGTGCTTCGTGGAAGTATTAATGCCCCTGAATTACTCGAAGAGCTCACAAAAATATTTGTGCCTGACAACTACACACGCGCCAGGAAACACAGGCTCTTTTCCATATCGGCTTGTCGTAGTAAGTCGCGATCATACTCTCCCGTCCCTCGCACTCTCTCTGCTTTCAATGATCTCTTGGAGTCCAACTCTGATTGCGATTTGTTTGCGGATGGATGGCAGACTATTATGTCGGCATGTCTGGAGTATTGGGAGCCGATTGTATGAATGTTGTTTTATATATTTTCTTTTGTGTTGAGTATATGCTGTGTATATAATTTTAACTATTTAGAGTAATTGGCTACTGGCCATTCTAATGTGTATTTTAAAATAATAAATAAATCACCAGCTCTAAACAATGTCCAATAATATACATTTTTGTTTGGACAAATAAACTAAACTGATCTATCAGTAGGAAACAGTTACAATCACATTTCTCAGTTAACACAAAATATTTATAGCATAAAAATAAAACACAAAACTTATTCTCTTAAATGAAATGAGCTGCTATTATTAAGACAATCACAGTTTTTATCAAGGCTGCCTTCAAAACCTTGGCAATCAAAGGAAGAACTATTGATCCATTCAGTATTCAAGGCAGTTTGACATGCAATCATTACTTTTTGGTATAATTTATGTACTTACTCATTTATATTGCATAAACAGACTAAATATTTAACCAGGAAATGTTAGTTGTATATGACATATTGAAATGATAACATTGATGCAAATCTTTTTGATTTATATCTTTAGGGATAAGTGTGTTGATAAAATATCCATTATATTTATGTCAAATTTATACATTACATGTATTATTTTACTTTATTTAAAAGTTATCTTCATTATCAACAAATTGTTCATACAGTTAAACTATGAACAAAATTGAGGAGTCCTAGTAGCAGATGCATTTAAATAGTTGGCTGCAAAATCAAGATTGCAGTTTCAATCCCCAAGTCCTTACCAATGAATTTTCATTATACAGGTTTATAAATACAATACATTCATAGCTAGGGGCTAAAGAAAAGCTATGATAAACTTAGCGGCAAATAGCAGATAATTGTAACATCTGCCTAATATTTAATTTCTGAGTTAATCAAGTATATTAGTCAGAAACTCCTGATTTCATGTTAAATCACACCTTTGTAGTTTAGTAACCTAGGTAGAGCCGTGGTGGTCGAGTGGTTTGAGCAGTTGCCTGCGACGCAAAGGTCGCAAGTTCGAATCCCGACTGTACCAATGAGTTTTTCTGAACTTAAGTACAGTGATTGGTCATACCACGAGCTTTACGGTGTAGGAAAACATCGAGAGGAAACCTGCATACGTCTGAGAAGAAATTCAAAGGCGTATGTATAGTCGTGCTGGAGTAACGGCGATGGACTCGCCATCTGTCACGTTGGCACCTAATATACCTCTGTCGGAAAGTGGGTGTGTGGGTATTACCTATACACCTCTGCCTACCCCTTCGGGGACCCTT
Source organism: Drepana falcataria (assembly GCA_945859725.1). Classification (NCBI taxonomy): domain Eukaryota; kingdom Metazoa; phylum Arthropoda; class Insecta; order Lepidoptera; family Drepanidae; genus Drepana; species Drepana falcataria. Next base: position 11,139,098 of record OX243933.1, on the reverse strand, counting down.
GTGGGAAGGCGTGAGGATATATTATATTATATAACTCCTGATTTCATGTTAAATCACACCTTTGTAGTATGTTATTAAGCATATTCTTTTGTTGCTTTCTTTTACATAAACAATAAGAAACTGAACTAAACAAAACAGTGTAATTAACACAGTTATGATCTATGAATCTACTGCAGTATCTCTCAAGGCTGCAGCTGACCACTCAAGAAACAGACTAATTAATTAACAGATTATATGTTGCTAGATTATATTCATATTTAAGTGTTAACCATATTAGCATAGAACCAGTTCTCTGTTGATGTTATGTATTTAACCAAAAGACATTTTATGTTAATAAGAATTAAAAGAAGGGAAAACTACAAGTTATGCAACTGTTATACTGGTCAATATGATACAATACATTGACACATACTATCAGAAAAAAAATGCAAATTAATTTATTTCATATGATAATTAGGAATAGAGCATGGTGTACACAAAATAATACATTCAGCCTAAGTGTTGATTCTGTGTTTTATGATCACATTTCTGACAAATAAGGAATGCACACCTTATCTCTTAGTATGCACTATGCATACAATACTATTCCAACCATATGTGTCTTAACGTCATTTACTTCTTACATCTATGTTTTTATGGCACCATGTCAGCTATAGTGAATATTGAAAAAGCAAACATTTTTAATAGCACTACCCTGATAAGACATATTGGTCATTTCCAAGGCCAATACATTCACTATTTTACATATCAGTGATCATATAGGCAATACTAAATAAGTATAAAATTTTAATTTAAACTTAATTAGCGGCTAGATCTCATACCAGAGAAATAAGTAGGTACGAGTTCCTAGTTTATCGTTCTACAAAATGTCAGATATTACTCACCTAGAGCTACTTCGCAGGATTTCTTGAGCTGGTTATGATATGACCTTTTGATATCTTTATCGGCCAAAATCTTTTCCAACGCTCTGACAATAAACATTTCTTTAGTTTTCAGATTGGTTTGCATCGTTATTTCATAAGTGTTTCACTCCATCCGTTCTAATCGGAATCGTCTTAGCTGCGGCGATAATTTTGTCATTTACATTAAGTATGGGCCACAACTATACTGTTTTCGTATCTTCTATCTGTTTGTAAGCTATCAGTAATGTATCATCACTATATTAGGGAACTTTAGATTTTTGTGAAACCATTTCTGAATATATGAAAATTTATTTCTCGGTTTCTACGATTCACACCTCATCACAAACATGTCACTTTGAAAGGTTGCGTTCATTTCACTTCGTTCAATCAAGTACATAAATTTAAGTTGCAAAATGTGCTGCGTTCATAAATTTATATATATATAATTTCATATAATTATATGACACGCGTCATATAATTATATGAAATTATTAAAAATATATTAAAAATCTGTTAAAATTGAACATTTGCAAAAAAAGCCGTGGCGTCGGGTGGTTGGAGTGTACCAATGAGTTTTTCTGACCTTACGAATGGTGATTAGTCACACCACGAGCTGTACGGTGAAGGAAAACATTAAGAGGAGACCTGCGTCTGAGAAGCAATTCAAAGGCGTATGTATAGTCGTGCTTGAGTAACGGCGATGGACTCGCCTATCGTCTGTTACGTTAGCACTCAAAATATATCTCTATCGGAAAGTGGATATATGAGTACTACCTATATACCTCTGCCTACCCCGGGGAAGGCAGGGAGGCAAGGAGGGACCCTTGTGGGAAGACGTGAGGATATAAAATATATATCTATAAATTTGACATCTATGGTTAAGTCTATGTTTATAAATCTACCAAAGATAGTTTACTCTACTATTTAATTTATTATCTGTATTGTTTTTTTTTAAGACTATTTGACGTCGGTAGGAAGAAAAAATTATTGCTTGGCTTTACGCAGCTTATTTGCACTTTTCTTAACATTAAGACACTGAAAGACTATTTTCGGTTACCGAATTCTTTAATCAGTTAACAAAATTGCTTCGACAATGACAGTGACGCGGGTCGCGGAGTCCCGCACAGAATTTAAATTGAAGAGTTTGCCCGAGGAGGCTATATCAAGCGTGAAATTCGCTCCAAAATCTAACCAGTTCCTCTTAGTGTCTTCATGGGACTGCTCTGTCAGGTTATACGATGTCACTGCAAATGTGGAACGGCATAAGTACAGTCATGAATTGCCCGTACTTGACGTCTGCTTTAGAGTAAGTAACCTGGCTATTTGTGTTGACCAGTCCATGGTCTTTCCGAAAAGCTTTTATTATTAAGACCTTTTCGACATGTAGGCAACTATGGTGTCCCCTATAACCAGAGTATGAATTTTCAGGATGCCGTCCATTCATACAGTGGTGGTTTAGATCAAAACATCAAGATGTATGACCTAAATGCATCTACGGAGACCGTGCTTGGTGAACACAAGGGTGCAATTCGCTGTGTCGAGTACTCTACTGAAGTCAATGCAGTACTCACTGGCAGTTGGGACGGTACAGTCAAGATGTGGGACAGCAGGGCTCCAAACTGTGTTGGGACTTATAACCAAGGGAATGAGAGGGTAACTTAGATCTCTTTTGTATACATGTTTCTCAAAGCGGTGTCTTCACGTCCCCTCCAATGAATTGAATTGAATTTTTTTATTCTTACATCCAGTTTTTTTATATCCTCACGCCTTCCCACAAGGGTCCCCGAAGGGGTAGGCAGAGGTGTATAGGTAATACCCACACACCCACTTTCCGCCAGAGGTATATTAGGTGCCAACGTGACAGATGGCGAGTCCATCGCCGTTACACAAGCACGACTATACATACGCCTTTGAATTTCTTCTCAGACATATGCAGGTTTCCTCACGATGTTTTCCTTCACCGTAAAGCTCGTGGTGTGACTAATCACTGTACTTAAGTTCAGAAAAAACTCATTGGTACAGTCGGGATTCGAAGTTTCACAACTCAAACAAGCTTGGACAAAGTCTTTTCTTATGGCCGAATTTTTTCCCCAGACATATTCCTAATTATACTGTGAAACATAACAAATTTATTTGATGCTAAGCCAAAGGATATAATTTTGTTCATTAATTCTTCAAGATTTAAAAGAAAGAGGTCTAAGTCTAGCAAATACTGGCACTCTACTCTCCGCTCTGTGGGGGACTAGGTATGATAGTGATTAACAGTTTGTTCCAGCTATGTAATCTTATAATGAATACCTCTAACATTTCCAGGTCTATACAATGAGTATAGTAGGTGAGAAATTTGTGGTGGGCACATCAGGACGAAAGATATTTGTATGGGACGTGAGAAATATGGGTCACGTTAACCAGAGGCGGGAGTCTTCCCTGAAGTACCAAACACGGTGCATCCGAGTATTCCCCAACAAGCAGGGCTATGTTCTCAGCTCTATAGAAGGCAGGGTGGCAGTTGAGTACCTGGATAGCAATCCTGAGGTGCAGAAGAAGAAGTATGCCTTCAAATGTCATCGGATCAAGGATGGTGGTTAGTATATCCGTAAATATTATATAAATGAAAGTTTGTGACAATGTTTTTTCCTCTTTTATGCAAAAAATGTAATGTTGAATGGAATGGATAAAAAAATTGCACCAAGGAATCACAAGTCATAATTATATTTGGTCATAACTCTTTCAGGCTTAGAGAAGATCTACCCAGTGAACGCAATTAGCTTCCACTCTGTCTACAACACCTTTGCCACTGGAGGCTCTGATGGCTATGTCAACATTTGGGATGGATTTAACAAGAAGCGTCTGTGCCAGTTCCATAGGTAAAGTATTCTGTATTTAATACCTCCTTTAATTTGACACTATGGCTTGACATGGTATCGCACATGAGATGTAAACAAAGTGAAAGAGATCTGTAAGTTTAAACAGAACTGATGCTCTATAATCTCTACTTACCCCGTAAGGGACTTGGCATGATGATATGCTGATGATGGTGATGATGATGATCGTTATTATGGTGGTGGTGATGACGATCATAATGGTGATGATGATGATTAGTTGGTCTAACTGATGCAACATCCCCAGTTGGTCTCTCTCTAGAGTGGTCTCCTCGATTATATTCATACTAATGGCTTTTTACTCCTTTCTCTCTACCTTTTACAGTTATAAGACAGAGTTATTAGGCAGACAATATACCTATATATATATTTTTTACCTTGTGTTGCTTGAATCAATAATAATAATAATGTATTTATTGTAAGGATGTAAGTATGTAAGTCTGTATGTATATATATGTAAGTCTAGAGAGAACTGGCGCTCTATACTCTCTGCCTACCCCGCTAGGGACTTGGCGTGATGATATGTATGTATGTATGTATGTATGTATGTATTTATTGTTCTTTCACAACAAAATACGAAATACATAGGAACACTATGGACAAATTAAACGAAAACAAAATCTTGTATTGTGAAAGACTGGTGCCTAAGCTAGGCAAAGCCTGTATTTTAGGATAGCATGGGTGAGAACTAAAATAATGAATGCTATGTTTGCTGAGTTTGTCTTTTACATCATGAAATGTTTTACAGTTGGCTTCTGTGCCATGTTGCCTAAACTTGTGTGGTAATCGCAGCATCATGTACTTTTTTTAATACACGGGTAGAAGGTCTTTAATCTTCCTGCCTACACAGCCATACACAAAATATTATAAATATATCCTTACGACTCCCCACAAGGGTCCTCGAAGGGGTAGGCAGCGGTGTATACGTAGTTCCCACACACCCACTTTCTGCCAGAGATATATGTAGGTGCCAACGTGACAGATGGCGAATCCATCGCCGTTACTCAAGCACGACTATACATACGCCTTTGAATATCTTCTCAGTCGTATGCAGGTTTCCTCACGATGTTTTCCTTCACAGTGCCAGCTTGTAGCGTGACTAATCACTGTACTAAAGTTCAGAAAAACTCATTGGGATACGAACTTGCGATCTTTGTGTCGCAGGCAACTGCTTGAACCACTCGGCCACCACGGGTTTACAAAATACTATGAACCTCCATAACGCATTATGTCTCATTGTACCAGATATAACACAGCAGTGTCATCGTTAAGCTTCTCCCACGACGGCTCGGCGCTAGCCATCGCGTGCTCGCAGCTGGACGAGTCGCAGGTCGAGGACCCCAAGCCCGAGGACACCATCTACATACGATATGTCACGGACCAAGAGACCAAGCCCAAATGAAACATAAACAACTCTCGCTAGATCTTACACTTTGGCTGTTACGTCACAATAGTATACATATTCTGTGTCTCCATTTAGTTCCCGTGTTACAATATTGAAAGTACTAGATGAGTGGTAGATTTTCTTGTAATTTAGCATAAATATATAAAATGAGCCTGACTAAATATTGTGTAGGTATAACAAGACATATTGAATTATCTATTAAGAACCATAGTGATCTGTACCAATGAGTGTTTTCTCAACTTAAGTACAGTGAATTATCACACTAAGAGTTTTGAAGGAAAATATCTTGAGGGAACCAGCATACATTTGAGAAGGAATTCAAAGGCTATAGTAGTTGAGAAATGACGTTGGACTCCCCATCTGTGACGTTGGCATCTAAATATATCTCTTAAGTGGCTAAGAGGGACTGTTGCGGAAGGCACAGGTGAAGGTTGTGGGAAGGCGTGACGATATATGAATTGAAGTCTAAAAGTTAAAAATATTTAAAAACAATAATTATTAGCCAAAGCATCCATTGTCTATGTATGTATTATATTGATCGCGAAATGTATGTTGGTAAATGGTAACTGTCTATAGACTTTCCTTCTTGACTAACCCCATGATGTAACTAAAGAAAATACTCAATTGGTAGCACAATCCTCGATGTTATAGTCTTTAGTCATTTTTTAAAGGCAAGCAGTGCGAGATCTACCTCCATTATGTAGGAAAAAAATACGAAGCCTTCGGAATACGTACCTACAAATCAATATTGTAGTGACAAACTTTAAATAGCCATATTTGTAGACTAGCGAGCGGAACAGCCGACTAGAACTATTTACTTTTAAGCTATTAATAAAGTAACGTATAAGTTACCCTTGAGTTTGTTTTACCTCAGGCGGAAAGTGGGTGTGTGGGTATTACTTATACACCTCCGCCTACCCCCTTCGGGGACCCTTGTGGGAAGGCGTAAGGATATATTATTATTATAGTTTGTTTTGATATGCGACAAGAGTCAGCTTTGCCTTTAGATAATTCTACTCAGAGACCGTGCGCTCAACATGGCCCGACGCTTAAGGCGACGCCTAAGGCTTAAGATATGTGTATACTAACTGTGCCACGCAGTTTCACCCCTTAACATTATATCTCATTAGTAGATTGGAATATAACATATCCTATCTATAATTGAGCCAAATTGCATCCAATTCTGTTCAGACATTGTTAGGGTGTTGTGATGTGATGTTTTTTAAAGGTCCCAAAGTAAAGTTCTAGCAGGTAGGCGTGTGAAAAAACTCTCTACTTGCCGAAGATTATGGACTTAAAGGAGAATACCTCTCAATCTCGGGATATCACTAAGTGCATATACGAACTGGCCCTTGGTTTCGGCCGCGTCTTTTTTTTTTTTTAATGAAACTACCTATATGTTTTTTTTTTTTTTTTTTTACCACTTGGGTGGCAAACAAGCATGCGGTCCGCCTGATGGTAAGCGGTTACCGCCGCCTATGGACGCTTGCAACACCAGGGGTATCACTCGCGCGTTGCCGACCCTGCAGGAATCTTTTCACACCCTTCTTGAAGAACTCCATGCTGTACTCTCCAGGGAAAACCTCAACGGGGAGCTCATTCCACAGCCTGAGCGTTCGCGGAAGAAAACTTCTTTGGAAGCGCACAGTGCGAGACCTTTGTGGTTCCAAGGTATGGGGATGAATTCCCCGTCGATGGCGAGAGGTGCGGTGGTAGAAGGTGGAAGTGGGCATCATATCGAACAATTCTGCAGAACACTCCCCGTTATACAAGCGGTAGAACACATACATATGTAAATCCGGTTAATAAAATCTATCGTTGTGCCAAGTTTCATCCAATTCCGTATAGTTGTCCTCATTCACACCACGAGCTTTATGGTAAAGGTTAAAACCGAGAGGTAACCTGCATACGCTTAACAAGAAATTTTAAGATATTGAGATGAATATTCAGCTTGCGATTCTCCGACGGACTCACCTGTCACGTTGGTACCTACCTTACTATCCTCTACCTCTACCTCTACTTACCACCTTAATATCCTCTAAAAGGGGCAAGTTGGAATGTTTGTATGTTTGCTGCTCTTTTACGGCGAAACGGCGGAACCGATTTACTGATGGCTTATACCTAGGATTAGGATATAGGCTACATTTGAAATCCGAAAAATTCAGTACTAATATTATTAAGTATGTTGCTCTTTCACTGCATAGTGGCTGAACCGAATCTAGCAGGGAAACAAGCTATTTTCTCGAACTCCACGCTGTATATATAACACCACCTAGTATATATATATAGAGAACAAAATTGGTCAAGGAAAGCACGAAAGGACATTCGGATTTTAAATAAACGCCTACCCAATATAACATAGCAACGTTATGTATAAGTAAATATTTGCCTTGATGAGTCATCACAGGCTTTGCACTGGATCCCACTAAGCTCTCTCTTTGTATCTAAGTGCGAAAGAATTTGCACGCCATATAAGCGAATATTAAAACAGGTATTCCAAACGCTTGTAATTAACACTTGGCGGGCACACAAGCCGTGCATTCGAGTGGTATTTCGCAATTATAATTTAAGAGCGTTATGCATTTACATTAATGCACTTTTTATTCACTCTTTGATCCTTATGACGAATGACTTAAGGCTTATTATGAAGGAAATAGCTACCGTTAGTATGTTGGTAAGTATGAAAGAGCTCGCCCGTTCCAAATTGGCGCTCAAACAAAGCTGGTGTTTGCGACCACCTAAAGCTTTCTTAGAGGTGTTATTCGTTGAGATGTTTAAGCAAACGTATTGCTTGCCGACACGCCTGTAATTATGTTCTAGTATTAGGTAGCCAGTTGTGTTAATTGAGGAAGCAATTCTCATATACGGAAACCCGAACTGTTTTGTTTGTTAAAATCAGAAACATTTCCAAGAGTTTATTGCTGCCAACTGACCAGAATAGACGGGTTAATGAATTATTGTTCACCTAGAGAACACTGCGGGAGTTATTACCTAAATCATCTTGAGAGGAAAACGTTGTACTCTCTCTGCCTACCTCGTAAGGGACGTAATATTATATGAGCTCTAGGTACATATCAGGCGATTTCTTATGTACTACCTAGCTGTAGATACCCCTAACATTTATTCCATCGTCAGTTTTTTGTCTGGAATAAAATAAAAAACTATGTTAAATTAATAATCTATCCCTTGGCCAGATTCTATCCAATTTCGTTCAGTCGTTCTGGCGTGATTGAGAAAGAGCGAGACGTCCTCTCGAATTTTGCATTTATAATGATTGAATTAAGAAAATATTTAAATTCAATTAGGTAATACAAATTCAATTAAGAAAAGCCGTGGTGGCCGAGTGGTTCGAGCAGTTGCCTGCGACGCAAAGGTCGCAAGTTCGAATCCCGACTGTACCAATGAGTTTTTCTGAACTTAAGTACAGTGATTAGTGAGATTAGTCACACCACGAGCTTTCCGGTGAAGGAAAACATAGTGAGGAAACCTGCATACGTCTGAGAAGCAATTCAAAGGCGTATGTATAGTCGTGCTTGAGTAACGGCGATGGACTCGCCATCTGTCACGTTGGCACCTAATATACCTCTGGCGGAAAGTGGGTGTGTGGGTATTACCTATACACCTCTGCCTACCCCTTCGGGGACCCTTGTGGGAAGGCGTGAGGATATTTATTATTATTATTATAAATATATAAGTTCAGATCGCTTGTCTAGGTATAGACCGAAGTTTCACCACTTTGCTACTGCGTGAAGACGATGTAAGCTATGTATGTCTATCACTTGACATTTCACACAACTATAATGTACCCATTATGGATTACATAGGATACATTCACAGTTAAAAATATTCACCGCACTCGAACTGTAGGGTCCTCCAATAATATCTGTCAAAACAAAGCGCAACGTCTTCATTATGTCGAGTACTTGTAACACGTAATATCAGCGCACGATTCTTAAACAATACATATTGTATTGGTGATTGTTTGAATTTCCCACGCGATTGAGAATGCTCGACAAGATATTGAAGAGAAATCATAAGCGACTTTACCAATTAACAGCTGTGACTGCATAATGTTTTATTTCAACAAGATTTCCCATTGTCTGTCAGTCAGTATACATTCTTATATATTCACGCCTTCTATAGAAACACACCCTCTTCTCGCTAACACACAATTATATTTAGGTGCCAACGTAGCAAATGGTGAACCTATCGTTTTTTCTTTATTAATTTATTAATTATGTTTTGATCTGCTGTATAATGAGTGTCGAAACTGAGGCGTGAGTTCAGTTCTCTCTTCATTCTACTGAATGTCGAGAGAACTGGCGCTCTACATTCTCCGCGTCCCCATTGGGGGACTGGGCTTGATCATATGTGGCGGCGGTGTATTCTAAGAAGAGTATATTATATTATTATATGTGCCACAGGTCTGGTAATTTCTGCGCCCCTCCAGACTCTGCGCCTTTGCACCGGCCCAGTTACGACGCCAATTATATATAGAGCCAAACTCAATTAATAAAATAGACTAGTTAACTTAAGTATTTTATTACGCAAGCTATAAATAGTATATATTTAATGAGAATGGCTTGTAAGTACAGTAATGAAGAAGAAGTAGTGCGGGTGGCCGCTTAATGGACGTCAATTACTGGCCAGCAGCGCGCGGGGTAGTCGGTGGCAGAACCGCAATTTTCATATGTAAACGTCTCTTGAATATCTCGTGGATAAGTTAAGCGTAACGACACTATCAAATCCTTATATAAATGAATCTCAGCGCTGTAGTAAACGAGACGAATTCACATATATAATACAGAACAATAATACAGTATAATACATTAGTCAGCAGTGGTGGCCGAGTGGTTCGCGTAGTTTCCTGCGACACAAAGATCGCAAGTTGGAATCCCGACTGTACCAATGAGTTTTTCTGAACATTCGTACAGTGATTAGTCACACCACGAGCTTTACGGTAAAAGAAAACATCAAGAGGAGACCTGCATACGTCTGAGAAGCAATTCAAAGGCAATTCAATAAATATTTCTCCGGCGAAAAGGGGGTGGGAGGCGTGAAGATATATTTGTGCTCGTACATAATAATAATAATAATAATAACCTTGGACCCTGATCCCGATACCGGTGGGCCCCTATATTTTATATTTTTAAATATGTTTTTATATATATATTTAAAAATGTTATATATGAGATGTATTTCAAATAAAGAATAATAATAACAAGGAGCTACTTAGGTAAGGTAGTTCTTTACTCAATGGCGTAGCTACCTAGGGGCTAGACGGGGCAGTGCCCCAGGGCCCCCCAAGCTCAGGGGGCCCTTCAGACTTTGACATACAAACTATATATTGAACCAGTGAAAATTGCTTCCACATTCTGAATATAAATAAAACGGATTCCAGGAATGCAACTATAATAATGGCAAGTTAGTTTAAATATTTTCATTAATATAGATTACAATGTGTGTTTGGTTTCGATCGAGTACGACAAATTTAGAGTACGTTGAATCTGGAGTACGTCGAATACGGAACAAACGATTTTAAACAGTTTAGTTGGGGCCTTAGTAATTTTTTTGCCCCAGGTACTTTGGTTATCTAGCTACGCCACTGTCTATACTGCAATGTGGTCCAGTCATCCTGCCTGGGAACCTCCATGATTGGACTCCAAGTGGCACTCGAGTTGAGGCACATCGACCACTCGGAACCCACTCCAGAGGCTCACCAACTTTTATTGAACGCCCACGACTATTCAACGTTTTATGTTTAACATTCAATGAGCGTTACGACACGAGTAATTCATTTGATAAATTCAATTATCTAGTGAGTAAGTAGTAGATCTAATGGCTGAAGATGAGTTAACGAATTGCAAGTCAAAATTTCGTTACAACCATGAATGTCTTATGATAGTGATGGACTCAAAAGATTTATTGCATTTGTTAAATTAATCTAAACTACTAATAGATTTATGTCCCGCCCAGGTTCGCTTGAGTGGAAGAATAAAGAATAAAGTCGTGAAGTATGTCGATATCGGTCTAGCCGCTTAGGAGGAGTAAGGACAAACACACAAGATATATCTTAATATATATAATTCTTCTTTGTGTGATAGAATCATACTATACACCTATAAATATATACCCACACGCCCCCTCTCTCCAGGAAAAAAAAATGGTGCTAGCGTGACAGATGGCGAGTCCATAGCTGTTTTTAAGCACGACCATACATACACCTTTGAATTGCTTCTCAAACGTATGCAGCTTTCCTCTCGATGTTCTCCTTCAACGTGAAGATCGTGATGTGTCTTATCAGTGTGATTAAATTCAGAAAAACGAATTATTGCAGTCGGGATTCGAACTTGCAATCTATTGAACCACTCGGTAAAAAATTGCGAAGATCCTATTAACATTGAAATATGAAACCTACCACAGTAAGTGCCATTATTACCCGCTGAATCCTAACAATATACCACTTTCTCACATGATATGACAAATTGCAGTTGAATTAATACCGAAGCTGGCTGGCGCGTATAAATCAAAGCCTCTCGTGGCGCAGCGGGTTGTATTGACTACACCATATTGCAATTATATATCTACGTACTATATATCCTTATTTCCAATGCAATAAAGTCTAGATTACCTTGAGGCGATTACAAATTCGCCATTGTTTAATTGCTGGTAACGACAAGTTTAACTATGCGTGTACTATAAAACTTATCTGCTAATAAATACGATATAAATTTGCTTGCACAAGCGGAAAGTCTAGTGTTGTAAATACACGTAGTTGGAGGATGTTATTGGTCAGTGTCTTCGAGGTGTAGGGATAGGAATTGAACTTGTTGTGTTCAGAGCTGAGAAGTGTTCTCTTAACAGATGGTGTTGTGAATTATTGGCGCTGTGTAATTGATATTGTAAAAAATATGAGTCGGCTGGCGTAAGAAATATGTTCACACTATATAACACTTGATGTCGAATTTTATTCATCAACTACCCGCCTCGGCTTAGGTTACATAGTAGATACTAATAACATGTAAAATATTTAGTTACTGTGGGTTATCCTTGAGATATAAACATATAACACATTTTTATCGATCTTTCTAAGATACACAATTCCATAGTACATTAATTTGATCTATCTACGTTTAGCCCGCGTTTGCGATTTAAGCACGCGAAAATAAGTTTGCTACAACATCAAATTCAAATCTTTGAATGTTTCTAATCACTCTATCTATTGCTGAAAACTAAATAAAATCTAATCGTCGTACGCCCGAAATTAATAATCAATCTTGATCCCTTTTTTCCTATCTAAGATTGATATTGCAATCCATTTTTCAATCCATCCAAAAAATAGGGATGCTCAAGTTTAGTTATTGGCACGCGGATTGGAGATCGATCGGTCAATATGCAGCAATCCAAGATTGAATTTAATCTTGGATAAGAGAAACTTTCTGAAGAAGTCTTCATTTTATACTATGTAAAGATATTTGTACATTTGCCTAAGAGTTTAGCTAAATCAGCGCTCTTTGCCTCGTGAAGGACTGGGTATGAATGTATACTATAGTAGGTACTTCAGGCTAATGGCAGTCATAAAGGTGGCAGGATAGTTCTAATTAGTTTTACGACTGGTGACATCACGCGGCCGGGCTCTCAGACGCAGTGGTATTGGCGTCATAAACATTAATTCAATTTGTGTGTTCATACCATACACATATGGTTCAGATTGGCGTCATAAAATATTAATTTAATTTGTATGTTCATACAGGGCTAGGTTTTAGGATGCTCTTAATTATTTGTGTCGTAAAATATCTGAGTCGGTACGCTTTACGTAAGCCATATTCGTGTAACACGATAAAGGTTTGTATGTTTTCATCATACCAGGAGAACACTTAGTACCATTATTTACATAAGGCTTAGGCTTCTTAAGGAGTTGGCAGATGGGTACTCCTCTTTTCACCTGACATATTTTTAGGTGTGAAAGTGAGGTTGGCGAGTCTATTGACGTCTGTAAGCACGTAGGTATGTATAATATGTTTTTAGATTTCTTCCAAAACGTATACGTAATCTGTTTTGAGTCATCTCATATTACATACTAATATTATAAAGATTTGTATGTAAGTTTGTTTGTGAGGAATTGGCTCAAAAATTACTAGACCAATTTTAAAAATTCTTTCACCATTTGAATGCTACATTATCACTGATTAATATAGGCTTAATTAAAATTATAATTGCAAGAGAACAATACATTTTATTAAAAAAATTAAGAAAAAAATGTCCACCCATGCTAAGCCCGGACGGGCCGCTAGTAGGTAATGTGTAAAGTCAATAAAACCAACAAATGGAAAATGACCTTAACAAGCTATAAATCAACTCTTAATTTTTTTCGCTTGACCTCAAAATATGTGTGCCTTTGCAATTACCTTGATTGAAACAGAACAAAACAATTCAATAAATTTATTAACATTTATATGACGGCTTTTGTGGGAATTTGTATGAATACCATCCCTCGTAAGTATTTGTACCCAATAGAGTTACGAACGCTGCCCTTCGGGGACCCTTGTGACCCCGTGAAAATATATTATATTATAAATACCTAATAATAATAACCTTGGACCCTGATCCCGATACCGGTGGGCCCCTATATTTTATATTTTTAAATATGTTTTTATATATATATATTTAAAAATTTAATCTATAAGATGTATTTCAAATAAAGAATAATAATAATAATAGTATATCCTTACGCCTTCCCACGAGGGTCCCCGAAGGATTAGGCAGAAGTGTATAGGTACGAAGAGCATGTATGAAGAGAATAATGAAAGTGGACGAAGCGAAAGAAGTATGTAAGGATCGTAGCAAGTGGAAAGAAGTGGTCTTTGCCTACCCCTACGGGAAAGAGGCGTGATTATATGTATGTATGTATGCACACTTACTTTCCAACAGAGATATAGTTTCGGTGCCAACGTGACAGATGGTGCGTCCATCACCGTTATTCAAGCACGACTATTCGACACGACGATACATACGCCTTTGAATTGCTTCTCAGACAGGGTTTCCTCTCGAAATTTTACATATTATATATATGTACATATATAAAAGAAATATGTTAGCTAAGCTACTCCTGATAAGTGATCTAAGTGATCCTCATCAGCTGGAGCAAACAGACAGACAGACATACCTACAAAGAAAATATAAATCATATTATACCTTGTATACATTCATTGATATCTAGAGAAAAACTGTAAATGTAATATATAACCATAGATCAAAAACCTGACAGAAGGAACTTTTGTTGAAAAACTCCCGCTTTCGTTGAATCTGCCTATGCAAATTACATTCAAGACTAAGGTAAACTTTCAGCGGCGATCGAACCCGTAACCTCAGGCTTCACAACCCGGTCTATAGACCACTCGTTTCGGCGTCAATAATATGCATAGCACCAGTTTAGAATTATGTGACTGGTTTTCAGCCTATATTTAACCTATAATTTAAAGCACTGTCAATCAATGTCTACGCTGCGTAGAGTTGGGTAGTCTATGGTTGGGCGCTTTTCATATCACTCAGTCGTCTCGGCCGCGTCAAGGCAACGTATTATTTTCATAAATTTGCAACATCTGTCCATGCGGTACTGGACTTCTAATTTGTATATCACTTGGAGCCAAATGAGCTGGTATTACGGTCTAAGCGCCACTTGTCCTATAGCCTACAACACGCGAGCGTATGCATTAATTGCGGTAACCGCTTACCATCAGACGGCACGGTTCTTTATTTCATACTTTAGTGGAGTGTGAAACTTAATGTGTTGTTACGCCCTTCCCTTATGGGATGGCGTGAGTTACAATATTAGTATATGTAGGTTGCAGTAGAGCGCCAGTTCTCTTTGGGCTCACATTCCTCGTTCGCTTCGTCCACATTTATCAGTTACTTCATATGTTATATTAACGCAGTAAAACTAATTTTAAACACCATTAATTTTACAAGTTCAGGTGACAAGATCGACTTTTCAACATCAGGGTAAGAACGTTGTAAATTGTGATCGTTTATAGATGCGCACGCGCAGAACGCCATGGGTGGCGCGATTGCACTGTACGACCTAGCCATAACCGGGACATTACACATACATATATCTTATTACTTAGCCGATAAGATCTATTTCAGGCACTTATAAGTGAATATAAAGCATTTATGAGTGACTTTCAGAATGCATTAGGGTGATTGTAAACCTATCAGGTTTGTAATGAAAAACGATATAATAGACTGGCGATTTAATTTTTTACGGTTTATATTAGACGTTTGGCTCCTTTAGTAGGAGCACTGATTTCTTTACAAAAGGCCGTAGGTTCGATCACGACGTGACAAATGGCGAGTCCATCGCCGCTACTCACGCATGACTATACACATACACGGGTGGCAAACAAGCATGCAGTCCGCCTGATGGTAAGCGGTTACCGCCGCATATGGCTTACAAAACCAGGGGCATTGCTCGCGCGCTGCCAAGCCTGCAGGAATCTTTTCATACCCTTCTTGAAAAACGCCATAATTCTTCAGGGAAAACCTCAACCGTTTTCAATTGTGATGCAGGCAGTTACTCAAACCACTCGGCCACCAAGACTTCTTATATGATTTATATCTTCACGCTATTGGATGGCAGAGGGGTTATAACACCTCTTTTTGTTTGACATAAATATATTTTTTTAAATCTACAATTACGTGACATGTATTCAAGTCTTTCAGTTACATAAATATATGAAGAGAGATAGGGCATAACGGGCTTACCGTTCGAATTGTGAGCTGCCCGTAGCCAAATAACACAATTTTTTGGGTTGTGTTCCTACGCGGTGATACGGTTACCAATAATGAGCTCCTTGGGGAGGGGGGAGAATTGTTATATTGTGTTTGCAGCAGGGGGATTAGTCCCATTATGCTGCCAACACAATATACCTCTTCGAACACGGAGTAGCACCGCGCAAGTGATACTTCCGTATTGTATGCGTAAATGGGCTGCGGTAACAGCTTTCCATCGGGTGGGCTGGGTGCTTGTTTGCCACTTGTTGTATAAAAAAAAAACATACTGGGTAAAGGGAGCTGTGTGCTCGTTTTTCTAGCCTTATATGTAGACCTCTTTCGCTTCATTCACAGTCTCATTAACATGCTCAGTGGTTTCGAATATACGTGACGTTCCCGCCTCTGATTGGCCGATTTATTCTAAGTAATTAATTGGATCGATCTCTGGAAGTATATCTATTATATAAAGACATTACTACTATATAGTGTACTAGCGGCCCGTCCCGGCTTCGCACGGAGGACATTTATTTTCTAAACATTTTGGCGTAAATTTTTTTTTCTAGCAATTAAAATAGCCTACATTAATCAGTGACAATGTAGCATTCAACTAATTAAAGAATTTTGAAAATCGGTCGAGTACTTTTTGAGCCAATTCATTACAGACATACTTACATACAAATCTTTCCTCTTTATAATGTTAGTATAGATAATAGTACCTATGCGTCGGCCATATTTAAAATTTTTGGCAGGTGTTCCAAAAACTGGATTGAAGTGAATTCATATAAAGCTATAGTATATTCCAAATATAATTTACGGTTACGCCTGACCTATGGCGGGGCAGCCTTCCGCCCACGCGCCTCTACTAAACCATCTAATGACGCGACAATACAAATCAATTTTAACAACAATTTGATAAGATTTTACTGGAATACCTCTGCATTTTAAAATTTAACGACATCGCAGCTAATTTGCATTTTAGAGATTAATATATTAAAGCTTATATTCGATTGCGTATGACTTGAATTCTATCCGAGGCATATTGTGCGGCTCGATCGGCACACCTATATCGCATTTGTCTGTGATTCGTTATTTATAACATTCGTTCTGTCGCGGACATCGGCTTCGTGATTTAATGATGTTTTAACCTTTTGCCGGGTTAAGCCGATTGATGTGTAATCATTCTTTAATGTAATATATTTGGGATAATTGGATATATCCGTTATTATTGTATATTGATGGCTGGCTACTCGTTTTCTCGTGGGAATTGTCTTAATCTGTGATTTGATAACAGAAGATCAAAGCATACGCCGCGCTAGGCCAAATTGTGAATTACTTCGCTTATTAATTGTATACAGTTCAATATATCTACGTGTTTATATAGTCTATGCCAATGCTAATTAAAATTTGATACATTGGATACAACGAGATTTCTCATTACCAAAAATGGGGATGCCACTTTATATAGCACTGGTCTTGGCGAGTGAGCAGGGATCCCAAAAATCCACGTTGAATGGCAGTTGACCAGTTGGTTGCATGATTTCGCAGCCACAGATTATCTGCAGTACACAGATTGTACTCAGGGGGTAGCAAGAGGATGTGATAGATGGCGAGTCCATCGCCGTTTTTCAAGCATACTATTACATTTTTGAATTTTATTTTAAGTGTTTGTGGGTTTCCTCTTCCGCTCCCTATATTTCCCTTCACCGTAAAACTCGTGATGTTTAATCACTATATTAACATCTACTCAAACCACCCGGCCACCATGACTCTTCAACGACTTGAATGAATCACAAAAAAACTTCACATATATATTGAAGTTGCAACACCACACAACACTGACCTGTTCGCACGCTGACAACATTCCCATAATCTGTACTAAATCGAGAATTTCTTAAAAAAATTATCGAAAACTATTTGGGAATACTAAATCCTAATATTGAATTCTTTTATGCGACCGTTAATCCTATTAGTGATAGGTGCTAAGGCCGTAACTTGTCGATAAATAATATTTAAACTGTTACCTTCAAACGAGTACCAGGGGCCCAGTAAAGCTACATTTGCCCACGTATTTAAGCCTAAGAACTAATTTAAACTTCATATATATTATTCATAAGAGTTCTTAAAAAATATATAGATTTTTAGACGAAAAAAAGCAACTTAACTGGAAGTTGATCAAAAGTAGACTTTATTGCGTTCAATAAAAGGGCTTTTGGTATGAATCACTGTAGTTGCCGGGTGTAAGGTATCAATATTGGATGTGATAGGTAAGATAATACGGCGTAATGGGGTTAAACTCAATACATCCAATTTGGGAAGTGATTCAAAATCTAATGTGATCATTGCTGAGCTCATGGTATGTATTAAACAGAATACCGCAGGAATGCTTTGTCAGAAATATGATTGGAATTCATCCAATTTACTGAGATGGTGTGAAAAATTTATGAATTCATGAATCTTACGAAATCTTAACAGATTAGTGCGGAGTACAATATGTTCAATAGGCTCGTTTCGCCCGACGATAATATCTTATTTGGGCTAAAATGCTGGAGATTAAAGATCGGAAAATTTATTTTATGAATTTTTAAAATTTACTTTTGATACTGGACATATCAAATGAAAACGGTGGGAATACTGATAATCGGAAAATTAAGTAATTAATCAGGGTATATTTAAAAAAAAAAAGTTACAGACGGAATTAAGCCTTGTCGTCCTCCCCGTAGATGCAAAGGGTGTTCAAGACCAATTGTTTTCACACATAAGTAACAATTTAATATTAAACACGCAACCTATTTCAGATTAACTCATATTATTTTACGCTGATAAAGTTAGTTAGTTTAGATGCAACGTGTTGCGTGCTTAAAATACATGAAACAGTGTCTTAACAAGTCTGGTATGGCCATAAAAGTGGACTCTCAATACACAACAAGCTAATCTATTTGCTTTAATTCAATTGCTCATAAACATATCAGGCAGAATGATAATAAAAAAAGTTAGGATCAATTAGGCTGGCGCCTCGTAATGTGGGTCACTCATTTGTGGAATCCATGTTTCCAACAAACACATAAACAGTATAGTTAAAGTAGATATTTGCATATGATCAACAATTAGTGGACCTCCCATCGGGTTATCGTAGTTTTATACGTCCATCGGGAACGTCGCGTGTCCGAGTGATCGTTACGTTAACGAGCTATAGATTTACCGACATATCGCCAGTTATAATGAGTTTTATTATAATAATATAAATAAATTATTAAAGAATGTCCGTTTGTAACGCAAGCGATATGAATGCTTACGTGAAATCGGATAGTACGTGTATCTCTTTGATTTCTATAAAATAAAATACTGTATGGTTTTGTTATTGCTTGAGGATAAGTTACTATGTGTCCCTATGTAGGTTGGATTAATATGTAAAGTTTACATTAGCTATTTATCTATCTTCACGCATTCCCATAAGGGGCGAAGCTTATAATGTGTTATCACTGTGGGGAACCCTCATTGGTAAAGACCGCCCAGATCCGAACTTGTAATTTAATTGTACAGATGACCTTAACCACTCAGCTAACAGCTGTTGCCGTCACTTAAGCTGTAAAACGATAGTCTAAAGAAGTGCTCACGTATAGCTACTAGTAGACAATAAGTATACTAGATAACATAATGTCCTCATCCTCACGCCTTCCCACAAGGGTCCCCGAAGGGGTAGGCAGAGCTGTATAGGTAATACCCACACACCCACTTTCCGCCAGAAGTATATTAGGTGCCAACGTGACAGATGGCGAGTTCATCGCCGTAACTCAAGCACGACTATACATACGCCTTTGAATTTCTTCTCAGACGTATGCAGGTTTCCTCTCGATGTTTTCCTTCACCGTAAAGCTCGTGGTGTGACTAATCACTGTACGTAAGTTCAGAAAAACTCATTGGTACAGTCGGGATTCGAACTTGCGACCTTTGCGTCGCAGGCAACTGCTCGAACCACTCGTAATGTCAATTAACTTAAGTTATATTAGTTACGTTAAGTTCACTCGTATGTGGTCAACACACGAGTCTGAACTCAATGTTTTTGAGTACAGCAATTTAGGGGAATTACTATTATTACAACAAACGTTACCGTATTATATTACGGCTATATTAAAATGCATAATAACAAGTAAATATGATGTGTCCTTCTGTATATTTGTACATTCTCCTCAATACATACATACATACATATAATCACGCCTCTTTCCCGTAGGGGTAGGCAGAGACCACTTCTATCCACTCGCTACGATCATTACATACTTCTTTCGCTTCGTCCACTTTCATTATTCTCTTCATACATGCTCTTCGGTTTAGGGTACTCTTGACCTGGCCTTTTTTCAAGACGTCCCTAATTTGGTCTAGAAACGTCCGTCTAGGTCTACCCCTTCCAACACTTTCATCCACACTCGCCTTATACACTTTTTTCGTCAATCGTTCTTCATTCATTCTCAATATATGCGCAACATTTTAACCTAAGGCAGGTAATACAAAAAATACCAAAGCTTACCACTTGTGGGGAGGCACATATATAAACATATTATCACGCCGAGTCCTTAACGGGGTAGGCAGAGAGTATAGAGCGCCAGTTCTATCTAGACTTTCGCTTTGCAGGGAGGCGTAGAGTGATATACCGGTGGCCGAGCGGTTCGAGTAGTTGCCTGCAATACAAAGATTGTACGTTGAAATCCCGACTGTACCAATGAGTTTTTCAGAACTTAAGTACAGTTAATAGTCAAACGAGCTGTACGGCAAAGGAAAACATCGAGCGGAAACCTGCTTACGTTCGAGAAGAAGTATGTATAGTCATGCTTGAGTAACGGCGATGGACTCTGCATCTGTCACTTTGGTATCTAAAATAAACTTCTGCCTACCCCTTCGGAGACCCTTGTAGGAAGGCGTGGATTTTTTATATATACCAATAAGCTGGATTAACTCAAAAGGGTATGTTGGGTTCCAGAAGAGAATTTACTATTATAAACAAATTATGACGAGTGAAACCGCGAGGCACGCCTAGCGTATCATATAACTATGTTGTATGATTGCTTCCCTTGACCCAACGCAAATGCCGCGAACTGAAAGCATCTGCCGCGCGATGGAATATGGATTGATGTTACTTGAATGGTCGCCGCATAAATGTATATTATTTTACTTACGTTACTTAAATAATCTCCGCATAAATGTATATTCTGTTCAAACCTTAGAGTGGTGTTGCATTGGTACACTTAATATATTGGTCGCGACAAATTTGCTTAAGGCTTAAATGAAGTAGGATTGCTTCTGTCCAGCGCAATCTCTTTGATCTCCCTATACGTCATGAGATAAATTTTTGACTCATATGTTAATCTCGGTCACCAAGCTTTTTCACCGCTGGTCGCACAGCAGCATAGAAGAAGAAAATTGGATCAGAGTGCTGTTGATATTCATTGGTACTCTTTTATAAATCTCTGTAGTCTGTAAAATGCTTATAATATATAATAATATATATATATATATATATATATATATATATATAATATAAAGTAGCCGTGGTGGCCGAGTGGTTCGAGCAGTTGCCTGCGACGCAAAAGTCGCAAGTTCGAATCCCGACTGTACCAATGAGTTTTTCTGAACTTAAGTACAGTGATTAGTCACACCACGAGCTTTACGGTGAAGGAAAACATCGAGAGGAAACCTACATACGTCTGAGAAGAAATTCAAAGGCGTATGGATAGTCGTGCCTGAGTAACGGCGATGGACTCGCCATCTGTCACGTTGGCACCTAATATACCTCTGGCGGAAAGTGGGTGTGTGGGTATTACCTATATATCTCTGCCTACCCCTTCGGGGACCCTTGTGGGAAGGCGTGAGGATATATTATAAAATGCTTAAATGAAATAATATTAGTCTTATTTAAGTAAATGAGTAAGACTATTATTGTTTGATGTTTTTAAACCTATTCGGGTTGGACAGGACAGAAAAGGTAGGTTGTAAATTTTATAAGTTTAAAATGTATTTTTTATAAACAATTAAAATAAAATTCGTAATAAGTTATAATTTCTCTTGTACTCTGTAAACAAGCATTTATGCCCTTGTCTGTTTAATGCATGCCTTAGTTACCTATATATGCGAGTACACTGTATTAAGAAGTATTTAAGATGAATTGAAATGATCTCTAAATCAAGGTAAAGACATCAACGCGCGCTTGTTTATTTAGCAATTATACCATTCCCACTCATTGAGCTCATCTTATTATATATATTTAATAATGTATGCATCTTCATGCCCTCCCGCAAGGGGTCCCGAAGGGGTAAGCAGAGGTGTGTAGTTACACACACTCTTTACGTCGGTATATTTAAATGTCAACGTGACAGGTGGCGAGTACGTCGCTGTTTCTCAAACACGACTATGCATACCTCTTTGAATTACTTCTGATGGTAATAACTTTTGCCAATTTCTTTCTGGGAAGGCGTAACTGAAGTGCCAATTTATTTATATTCGTGTTTCTCATAAACATAACTGCTCTAGCATCTAGCCCACGACTTTTAACTTCGCAGACAAGACAACTGACCACAGATCGTCGGAGCATATCTAAATTAAATTGAAGTAGAATTTACTATTTGTATCAATAAGACTCTAGCCTCTATTACGGTAAGGTAGCGGTAAAGGCTTTACGAGAATTTCTTTAAGAATATAAAATCTATAATCGCTATCGAAAAAATGACACGAAAATGGGTAGCTATTGTCATTAAATCGAGTTCAATCTTGTACTACTTATCATATCGATATAATGACATTTTTATGTGACACTTTGACATGTCAAGAGGCACGCCCAGATATAATTAAGGCGGAGATACATTCGTTACACACCACGTTTATTGTTATATACTTTTATTTTAGGTCGAATAAAATACATGTAAAGCCTATGAAATAATATTAAATCACGAACAATTTGGGACAAAATGGGACTCGGCATCATATGTTGTTGTTGAATTAAATATTTCATGGCTGGGCTCTTGTCGGCGTACCTGATGCAAACTCTCCTTCTTCTTCTTGTTTACTCCTGTCCTGTGCAGCCAGAGGAGGTAGCGGTTGATCAAGATTAACAAATGAGTCAAAAGTGTCTCTCATGACGAATAGGGAGGTCAAAGAGGTTGCGCTGGACACAAGTTAATGAAAGGAATAACATCAGAGTCGACGACAAGAGACCAGCTTTTAAATTGATGATGATAACGATGCAGTAATTTATCTGAAACAATATTAGCAGTGACGTGTGATGGCTATGATGCCGTCGTACGACTAGAATGGTGACCCGTCCCCACTCGGTGTACTAGCCAATTAAGTGCGACGCCCACGCCGTTCATTTGCATAGGATTATATATTTTATGTGACCACGGCGATCTGTTTGTGCCTAATTTATTTGTACCCTATGGTAATTTGAAGAGAGGTTCGGGGAAAGTCAGTTTTAATGGACCGAACACATCAGTGCGTCTTACGGTATTTGTCAAAATCAAATATCAAATAATATTTCGTCGATTGATATTAACCTTATTTTGTGAAAATTGTTTCTCAGTTAGTGAATTCTTATGTGGAAATAAGCCATACAAATTTACCAGTTCCGATTCGACTACATGTTTGAAGGGACGACTACAGGGTGTATTTGCCGTAAAGAAAGTGGGTATAAATGTAAAATTAAGTCCTAAGACCATTTTGAGTGTTATCACCATAAGGTCAGTAAGTCTAGAGATGACTGGCGCTCTACTCTCTGCTTATCTTGTAATAGCATCCGCGTAATCATATATATGTATTCCCTTCATCTACTAATATTATAAAACTGAGTAGTTTGTTTGAACCCGCAAATCTCAGGAACTACTGATTCGATAAAAAATACGCCTTCCCACATGGATCCGAAGGGGTAGGCAGAGACGTCCATGTGTTACTCACACACCCGCTAGAGATTTATTTAAGAATAACATACCTTTGTAATTAAATAGCCAGTTCTATATGGTTCTATATAATTGAGATAAGCCACATCACATCCCCCTACGAGCCAACGACCAATAAACGGCATCAATTAAAAAAAAATTATCAACGTAGTACTTCCTGAGATTAGTGTGTTTAGTATTAGTAGTAAAGAAACTCATCAGCTTTATAAAATAATATTAGTAAAGATTTAGATTAATTTATACTTCCATTAATCTCTAGTGCGCCAGGTCAGGGTCCAATGTGCGTGTCCTATCTATCGTGCTAATGAAAAAAGACCATTATCACACCTAAAGTGTGATAAAAGCTAGTTTATTGTATTAATGTATGAGGATTAATGAATTGATTTGACGATCTTAAAGTGTCCTCATGATAATCTTGCTTCTATACATATGAACCGGATCTGCGATGTTAACAAGTGTTGTTTGCAGTGATTTTCACGCCTTCCCACAAGGGTTCCTGTAGGGGTAGGCAGAAGTGTGTCGGTCACACATCAACTTTTCGCCGGAGATATATTTAGGTGCCAACCTGATAGGTACAGCGAATCCATCGCTGTTACTCATGCACGACTATAGATACGTCTTTGTTTTTTTTCTCAAACGTAAGCAGGATTCCTCTCGATGTTTCCCTTCAGCGTAAAATTCGTGGTGTGACTAATCACTGTAGTTCAGAATGACTGATTGGTACTGTTGGTATTCGAACTTGTAATCCTTGCGTTGCGGGTAAGGCAATGCTCGCTTAAAATATTCTTATTACAAGAAGACACTTTACGAAGGAATGCATCCGTAACTGGAAACATCCATAATACACCTAAACAGGTGCCCGACACTGTCCATTTGTAATGGCCACGGAGAAATCCGAAAATGTCACTTTAAATAATCGTGTTCATTAGTAAATATTTAATGCACGCATTAGGATAGTGGGTGCCGGCGCCCAGCACGATCACAATCTCGACTGCATACAAACATACACGCGTCCTTATCACACTTGAGGCAACGGCTCTGAGGGAAAGGGATGCTGCTTCCTGCCACATTCGAATAAGGAATAGAGGTGAGACGGCGATTGTATCAACGTACGGGATACGTACTAATTAAGGGCCAACTGTTCGATAAACCCCTAAGTCGCCGTTGCACAATTAAGACGTACGCTTGCAGGCAACCGTCGATTTGAAACGATTTAATCGATCCATTTTTAAGTTAATCGAGTCGATTAGTATTTAAATTGGGAACAGTGTTTGACAACCCGCTGCGTGATAATTGGTGATAATTTTTTAATTCATATTGTTGTTTTCTTCAGCGATTTATATTTGTTCATTTAATGACCGCTCGATGTAAGGTTATGAAGGAATTACGTTTTTTTAAAATTGGTTACGGTTGACATTTTACTGAGCAATAATCGCTTATTTAAGATACGACATCTATTAAGTTAATTGTCTTTCTCTCTACAGTTGTTCCTTTCATTTACGACATGAGTGCGGCGTTCTACGATTGGATACTTTTTGAAATTACTTCTTTATCGTGTTTATTAATGTCAATTCTGGTAATTGTTACGGACGTTCATAAAATAATTATGCATATATATTATTTTTAAAAATCTTAAGAAAAATATATGCTTACATTTAATAATATGTATATATAATCTTTGAAAGAAGCAAGTAGAGAAAATATACATATGATATATGTTTCTCTCGCAGATTCATCATCATATACATATGATATATGTTTCTCTCGCAGATTCATCATCATATACATATATATACTATTTGTCCCGCCCAGCTTCGCCCGGATGAAAAAGTTAATATTTCCTGAAACAGGATCGCAGCGCTACCTATCGGGTCCAATTGTGAATCTAAACTTTTCTCAAATCTACCTGAAGACACACAGAAAATTTCATTCAAAAATCGGTCCAGCCGCTTAGGAGGAATTCAATGACACACACTCGCAGAAGAAACATATATATATAAAGATACCTGTTTGGTAAATGCCCATTAAGTTTTGCTCAGGATTGCCTCCAGAGACATATATCTGTGTGCTAAAGTTCATCTAATCCCGTTCAATAGTTTTTGCGTGAAAGGGGAACAAACATCTTGACAAACTTTCACATTCATAATATTACGGTAGGATAACGATAAAGAACACTAAGTTAAACTAGATACCACAACGCTAAACGTCGTTCAAAGCACCTCGAGTTCTATTAAAAGTTCGTTTCGACTTCCACAATGGTAAACTTTTCCTCTGGTTAGAAGGTGTCCGTTAATGATACTAATTGTGACTAAGTATTCTTGTTGCGTTGATATCTTGATAACACGAAGTGCTATGATTAATGTTGTATATATACGTGTTAATATTACCATAGCTTTCTCATGCGTGCTCTATGGATTAAGTGGCTGCTGCTATATCTAATGTCGTAAGGTATAAGGTTGATAATTCACTGCGTTTTTGTTAATGCACTCAAACATCGACCTTATACGGCTGGTGTCAGGCATAATATCGCTTTTTAAGGTGATGCCGTTCTGTATACTTCAATCTAGTTGTATTTGGATGGTTTGTGCCTATTCTTTAACTATGTATGAATGAAGTAAATGAAATTGATGATTATAATGATAAGAATATTTAAGCGATACTCTGAATTTACTTTGAATTACTCCTCTTCCAAAAAATGTATATGTAAATTAAATTTTTCTCCACCCCTACGTAAAACGGGACTAATGATAAAAAAGGAAGTTTCGCCATTTCTTTTCCTGACAGTTTCCTTTCTTGTAAACGGTGGTAACTGTAGTTTTATATTAAGTATATAACGTTGAATATGTGTTATTTGTGTCCCTTACGTGGAATGAAAGATTTTGATAATAATAATCTTCACACCGTCCCACAAGGTACCCCTTGGGGTAAGCAGAGGTTTGTAGGTAGTACCCACACACTCACATTCCACCGGAGATATATTTTAGGTGCTAATGTAAGAGTTTTCAAGTCCATCGCCATTGCTCAAGTACGACTATGTGTCTTTGATTTTTTAACGTATGCAGATCCTCTCGTTCATTTCCTTCAACGCGAAGCTGGTAGTATAATTGATCATTGTGCTGAAAGTTCGTTAAAAATGTCTAGGTTGGAATTTGAACCGGTGGATTTTGTAGGTACTACTCGAACCGCTAGGCCACAGCGGCTCCTATTGCTATCCTTAACAAATGAATGCAAGTTCTTGTGTGATGTGTGTCTAAGTATTAAGGCAGCCTACATTACTCTGCAATGTCGGTCTCTTACAATATATTACACATGAAGTGTAAATTACTTTATAAATATTTGTTTAGAAAGTGTGTGACCCAAGATCTCACCCGATCACCTGGCAAGATCGCGTGACGGTCTCAAATCCAAAAATCTACTATCGAATCGATTCGAATCGCTCACGAGTAGGTTCGGAAACATCACTCGATCCTGGTACATGCGTAAATGTTTTCAAATTGTGTACAACGATTATCAAATTATCGATTACATTGAATTAGTAGTGCAAAGAGCAAATATAGATTCGTTTGTCAAATCTATTTCACGGATTCTTGTATTTATTTTTTTAACGGTCATTTAAACATTTCCACAGTAACGAATCGATTTCGTGTAATTCGATTCGATCCTAATAGAACCGAATAAATATTTAATTATCGGCCTTTATGTTGAATGGTATCGCAACGGATCGGATTGCTTGCTTGATGATTTTAATTTGGGTTCCATCGGTTATTTGGAATCGATAGTTATTCGATTGCATCGATGGCTCATTGAGAAAGTGACTTATTACTAATTGGTTTTGCATCGATGTTTGAATTAGAACTGTTTATCTGTTCGTATGTAAGCCACTTTACGTGTTACTTGAGCTCATACGTAGTTCCGAAAGCGATCGTAAAATAAATCGATTAAACTATAACCGTGTGAATTCGATTTAATAATATTCGAATTTTAAAGTCGACCATCAAAGGCGTTACTTCTTAACGCACATCGCACGAGCTAATTCAAAGCTAATCTCCGCTTAATCATAGTTATTACGGTTTTATTATTACCGTAAGGTTTTAGTGTTCGATAGGCACGTCACTGTATCGATGAAGCTCGGCATATTTAGCATACGAATTGCGCTTTTATCGTTGAGAATTCAATATAAAAGTGATTAGGTTCCCATGAGTTTTAACATGTCAACACATTACTAGTTGTAAAGTCACCATTACTGATAGTGGACGTCGCCGGGTGAGTGCCTAATGCCTATGTATGTGGCGAGATCTGCCCACGGAAGGCCACGTAATGCTCTCGACGATGTAATAGAAGGCATAGCAACTACCTATCATATTGAACAGAAGGTGCATTGCAAGTCGTAAGATATACATTTAAGCGAAGCATAAAAAAAACATAAAAATGTATGAAGAGAATAATGAAAGTGGACGAAGCGAAAGAAGTATGTAAGGATCGTAGCAAGTGGAAAGAAGTGGTCTCTGCCTACCCCTACGGGAAAGAGGCGTGATTATATGTATGTATGTATGTATAAAAAAAACTTGTACACAGAATGTGTCGGAAAATATAATAATTGTCTTCAAGGAGTTATAGGGTGTTGTGAATATAACCTTATGACAATATAATAAAAAAATAAAAATAAATAATAAATTATAAAACTCCAAATAAGACATAATTAAAGGGAGTATTCACATCGAAACACGATTTAACGAGGATGTAATTGTAAAGATGAAGGCATGTTACTTTGGTTTGGACAAATAGAAAGGGTGAGTGAAGATATTGACGAAACAGATATACAAAGCATATATATATATCCTCACGCCTTCCCATAAGGGTCCCCGAAGAGGTAGGCAAAGGTGTATAGGTACCCACACACCCAATTTCCGCCAAAGAGATATATTTTAGGTGCCAACGTGACAGATGTCGAGTCCATCGCCGTTACTCAAGCACGACTATACATACACCTCTGATTTTCTTCTCAGACGTAGGTATGCAGATTTACTCTCGATACTATCCTTCACCGTAAAGCTCGTGGTGTGACTAATCACTGTACTTAAGTTCAAAAAAACTCATTCGTACAGTCGGGATTGAAATTTGTGTCGCAGGTAACTACTCGAAACACTCGGCCAGCACTGCTCTTTACATATACATATATAATACATGCTAAGCATATTGCTTTGTCGACTCAAAAGCAGGCATTGTGCGTCCGGTGCAGTTCTGTTGACTGCGTCGTAAAGCTAACAACAGTTTAATTAATCGATGTGTGGTAATTACCTGTATCTATCGAGTTGTCCATCAATCACGCGGCCACATTGGACAATGAAGATATTATGCTTTTCTAATAACATACTCAAAGCGGCGCGTTTATTAGATCAATAACTTTATTGTAACACGTTATTATAGTAATTATATATTATACATTATTATGCGCATAGCAGAGCATCGATATAACTGTTAATCGGTCATGACGGGTCGATTTTAAATTTCGAACATCGAACATGATTAAGTGTAATGTTTTTATCTGTAAATATTATGTGTAATTTTATTTTTGAATATCGAACATGTAATTAATGTAAATAATATAATATATCCTCACGCCTTCCCACAAGGGTCCCCGAAGGGGTAGATAGAGGTGTATAGGTAATACCCACCCACCCACTTTCCGCCAGAGGTATATTAGGTGCCAACGTGACAGATGGCGAGTCCATCGCCGTAACTCAAGCATACGCCTTTGAATTTTTCTCAGACGTATGTAGGTTTCCGCTCGATGTTTTCCTTCACCGTAAAGCTCGTGGTGTGACTAATCACTGTACTTAAGTTCAGAAAAAGTCATTGGTACAGGCGGGATTCGAACTTGTGACCTTTGCGTCGCAGGCAACTGCTCGAACCACTCGGCCACTACGGCTATTGTATAAATGGTGCAGGTAATCGTGACAGTTCCAGGTCACATGTTAGGTTAGTGTGCCTACATACAATAACAGGTAGAAATATATCTTACGCTCCTGAATGATATCTTGACGCTGATCTGAATAGGAGTATCCATGTTTGATCTCACGATGTGACTTGCAAAGAGCCAGGTCGATAGACATGTACAGAGGTTGGAGCGAAAGCTTTTCATCTGGTTGATATTAGGCGAACGATCGCGGCATTTTGCACGACCTCATAACTAGAGCAATCGGTTTATTGAATTAAGTTCACTGGAAGTGACACAACAAGATTTCTATACATACTTACTTAACAAGTTATGTTTAAGTAGTATTTAATAGGTTATGTGCGAGTAGTCCAACGCGAGTGCCAGTTCGAATCTCGACTGAATCATACAGTTTATAGGAAGTAAGCTACGGTGATTTATAACGCTCGAGTTTTACGGTGAAGAGAAATATTGAATGGAAACCTGCATGCGACCATGAAGAAATTCAAGAAGTAGCGCTTGAGTAACGACGATGAACTTGCCGTCATGTAGAAAGAAAATGTGATACACTTAGGTTGAATAAGAATACTATACTTACTTAAGTACTATTGCTGTAACATAAAAATATTATTATTGTATACCTAATGATTTGAAGAGAGTAACCATTGAGTTTCTTGCCGGTTCTTCTCCATGGAAACGACCAACCCGAACCGTGTACCTTTTTCGACGTTTTATAAGTGCCCACCTAGGCCTATGTGAAATAAAAATATTTTGTTTTTTTTTAATAATATATTTACCACCAAGTTTGTGAGGATGTTATCCTCGTCACACTACTGAACGGAATTTGATGAAAATAGTCACAGATAGATTTTTTGCTGGATTTACGCATAGGATATACGTTGAATTTCCAAAAAAGGCTGTAAATAAATAATTATATAAATTATTAGAAGAGGCAGAGGAAGACCACATTCTAACTACCTAGATCAAATCGGACGCTCAAGGACGGGAACGTCAAGAGTGCTCGAAACCGACGTGCATGTATGAAGAGACTGATGAATGTGGACGGAGCGAAAGAGGTACGTAAGTCTAGAGAGAACTGGCGTTCTACTCTCTGCCTACCCCGCGAGGACTCGGCGTGATGATATCTATACTTCTACTAATATTATAAAGAGGAAAGATTTGTATGTAAGGCATTGGCTCAAAAAGTAGTGGACCGATTTTAAAAATTCTTTCACCATTTGAATGCTACATTATCACTGATTATTATAAGCTATTTTAATTGCAAGAAAAAAAATATGCAAAAATGTTTAAAAAATAAATGTCCATCCGTGCGAAGCTGGGACGGGCCGCTAGTGATATAAAATCAATTAAATTTAATGCAGATGACATTGCGTATAAATCAACCCGTTCTATGCATTCCCACATCCTTGGCGGTAGGTGAAAGGTCGTTAATTAGCGGAGCACTCTTTTCAGCCCACATCTCAGCGGCCATCACGCCGGCGCCGACTATCACGAATTAGCCCTAAACTGCGCTAAGCACATGCAATTTACGAACTAATTCTGAACAATATGCCTTAGTGGCAGAGTGGTTCAACTTGTATTCTGCAACAAAGATTGCAAATTCCCAAGTTCGAATACCAAAGGTACCAATATTTTTTTGTATTCAAATAAATAAATAAATAATTAATACCTGGGACAATTCCACACAAATTGACCTAGTTCCAAATTAAGCAAAGCTGGTGTTATGGTAACTAGACAACGATATATTTACTTATATAGATAGATATATCCTTAAATACATAGGACATCCAAGACTGAGGTACAAATATCCGTGTTCATCACACAAATACCTGCCCTCAGCGGGATTCGAACCCGCGACCTCAAGTTTCGCAGTCAGGAGCTCTAACCACTGGACCAGACGGTCGTCAAATGTACGATATATGATGAAGGAAACATTGAGAGATGACCTCCAAACGTTTGAGAAAATTCAAAGAGGTAGAGGTATGTATAGTCGTACTCGAGTAATGGCGGTGGACTCGCAAGCTAGGGGACTTGGGCTGTACTGAAACTATCACTGGCACGTTACCAACCTTATATTGGATGAGGTTGCTGTGTTACAGCCATAAGTGTTACAGCCCCTTTTCTGCCAGTAGGGCTTTTCCCTACAGAGTTCTGGTTACCTAACCTCTTTAACAGCCAGA
Organism: Drepana falcataria; assembly: GCA_945859725.1. Classification (NCBI taxonomy): domain Eukaryota; kingdom Metazoa; phylum Arthropoda; class Insecta; order Lepidoptera; family Drepanidae; genus Drepana; species Drepana falcataria. The sequence goes on along the minus strand of OX243933.1, from coordinate 11,107,060 downwards.
AACAGATATTTAAAAGCAGCTCTCTTTTAAATTATGTATTTATTTTTAAATAAAAAATAAATTGAATTTCGAAGCAATTATTGCTAATTGTTTTTACGAGTACTTTTTTTATAAATACAGGAATATAATGAAATCTTTCACCGACGCTTGAATAGTTCTAAAGCTGGCAGTAAAAGTAATCTAACCTTTTCATCAAAGCACCTCCCGCTATTATCTACATCATGGACACATAAAAAATTAAACGCTGTCACTATAAATATATTCAATTATACGACACATTTTTTTCTATTCGGTCAAGAGTGTGCCGCATGCTTACGCCAATTTTGTGGAGTAAAAAGATGTCTCAAATAGATCTTACGCCATTATTGCCTGGAAATTCAATGAATAACGTATTCAACCCCTGTTCAATCCGTAATTGAACTTGTTCGTTGTTTGTTGTAATATTTGATCGATAGATGGCGTTATTTTTAGGAACTTTATATTATGTAGATCGCGCTTGCAAGGCAAGCTTGACGTTCTTTATAACATGTTCTTTATGACATGCATTATGTATTTTCAATTAGTGTTTTTATAATTAATGGGTATGTACATATTGCCGCTTTGAGTATATCTTTAGGAGCACTTTACGTGTGCATAATTCAGTTATCAAAACGAAGCGTGGTAGATTGCATTACTCAATGTGTCTCGGCTGAGCAGGGATGTAACTTAATACGTTGTAGAAAGAGAAACCTCCGTTCGAGTATCAGCAGCAGTGGATTGAACGCGTAGATTGTTAGGTACGCTTCCGCACGAGATAGATTTACATGTTTTTATTAACTTGTATTTAATTGAATTATAATAATAATATAATAATATCCTCACGCCTACCCACAAGGGTCCCCGAAGGGGTAGGCAGAGGTGTATAGGTAATACCCACACACCCACTTTCCGCCAGAGGTATATTAGGTGCCAACGTGACAGATGGCGAGTCCATCGCTGTTACTCAAGCACGACTATACATACGCCTTTGAATTTCTTCTCAGACGTATGCAGGTTTCCTCTCGATGTTTTCCTTCACCGTAAAGCTCGTGGTGTGACTAATCACTGTACTTAAGTTCAGAAAAACTCATTGGTACAGGCGGGATTCAAACTTGCGACCTTTGCGTCGCAGGCAACTGCTCGAACCACTCGGCCACCACGACTCTAATATTAAAATAAACAATTGATAGTTAAGTTCCGCGAAATAAATTACTATATAGCTCTGGAATACGATATTAAAAAAAATATGGTTTCGTCATTTACGGAACCCTAATAAAGAAAAAAAAGTCCCAAGCATAAGACATAAAAGCGTATTTTATGAAATCGACAAAGCGTTTTGAATCAATTAATAAATAATAAGAGTGTATGGTCGCATTAGGGCAGAGACAATAAACCTGGGACGGAACGGTCCCAATAAATCGCGGTAACTAGTCTCCCGGGGCGTCCCGCGGGATCCCGCCGCGGGCTGACTTATACATCTTGTACTTGGCTAGCTTGGCTGAGCTTAGTGGCTTGGAGTCGACGTCATATTGTTATCAACTTGGTGTCAAAACTGGGTCTTCCCACTTGTATTGTTCAAACGTAGGTACAATTAGACATGGCTGATGGCTTATATGGGAACAACGAAATGTAACGTCCATTTGTAATTTACATATATTATTTGGAATAACTCTACTGCGAGAACGGGGTAAAGCGAGTACCGCTCTTCAAACCTCTAAAAGGAGTCGTAAAGGAGAAGCAGCCACGACGAATTCCTTTGCTTGTGTAAAAATAAAGCTTTAATCAGTCTCTCTTGATTAAAGCTTTATCTCTCTTTCTTCTTGTTTGTGTGTTTTCACGTTTTCTTTATTTTAAAGTAACTCTATACAAATGTCATGAAATTTCCAATGCGAGGAATGCAAACAATTTCCACCTTGTTGACTCCTCCCCATGCCGTGTTCGGTTGGATAAAATAATTACATTAGTTTGGTGGCAATAACAATAAGTTGTCCCGTTAGGGGACTCTCCTGTTTCACAGATCACCAGATACAGGTGACTTACGCGATGCCAGCCAGTGCGGTATGCACGTAACCTTTACCATTGGTACAAATGTTTGAAGCCAATGTTTTGAGATCAAATACCTCTGAGACTTCATGGTGTTGGCAAACTTTGTATTGGCAAAGCCATATTTGGAGTAAACGAGTATGGAGTGGCAACTGCAGTCACAAGTGTTGATATTTGTTTAATGGTTTGTTTCGTTTATTTGCCAAACGGAAAAAAAATACACAAAAGTCACAATTTTGTTTAGATATCCACGGTCTTAATTTACAATAATATTACATTTGTTTGTATAGATAGTGCCATCCACGAAGACGCGCCCCACTATTCTTCCTCATAGTACATAGTGCAAGTGTGAACCTTCCACTAATGTTTATGTATTGTACCCACTGATTACATATGAGTGCACACGCACACTACAATTAATAGAATCGGGTTATACTCCTCGCATCCCGCGACCCTCTCGACTAGAAATTGGTGGGGCGCATCTTCGTGGATGGCACTATCTATACAAACAAATGTAATATTATTGTAAATTAAGACCGTGGATATCTAAACAAAATTGTGACTTTTGTGTATTTTTTTTCCGTTTGGCAAATAAACGAAATTACTATTTAAACCTGCTAACGACAAAATATTTAAGTTCTCAAGCAATTCATGAACCGTCTCCTAGCTAGTTAAGAGTTTAAATTATAGTTGTTATCTTGAAACTTTACCGTCTCACTCCAACATCCCGTGAAGATAATATATGACCATAGCGACAGGAGCCCTTAGCTTAAAAATGTTGACTGTGTGGTATGCATAGCGCGCCTCATGGTTGATATTCAAATTGAAATCTCAGCGCGTAGTAATTGCTGCATGTCAGAATTGTTAATTTGATCTATTTATTTGTTTTCCTGATCATTAAACCGATCATTGAGCTTGTTTCCTTGACATTCCCACGCCGAGAATCGATGTTTTAAAGCTTTCAAAAATTTGGTATTTCTAAGGTTAAGGGTCATGATTTTAATCGCTGTGTTCAAATATTAATTTAAACACATAATTTGTTTAATGAGTAGCAATTTCAGTGTGATCCCGTCAAGTATTTTAGTCTCGTCCGTTTATTGTACCGACAATGTTTTGACAGCCCTACAAATTAATTTTACTTTTGTTTGATTGATATCTATCATTGAACTATTCAATGTGTACACACGGTATACAAACTTGTCGCGTTGCAATTTACATAATTATCTATCCCTTAGGTTACTTGAGAAAAATATTTAACAAGATACCGACCCGTACAGTATGTTGTCTATCAATATTAAAAAGATGAGTGAAGAATGGTTGTTGAAACTGATATAGAAAGGCATGTTACGTTGGTTTGGACACATAGAAAGGATGAGTGAAGAAAGATTGACGAAGCAGATATACAAAGCAAAAGTGTGTGCAAGAAGAGGCAGAGGAAGACCACGTTCTAACTACCGAGTTCAAATCGATCGAGCACTCAAAGGTTGACCTTACCGATCAATTCTTATGCTGCTAACACAATTAACCTCCCATCATAAGACAACACACGTTGTATTATTGAATTATACCTACACTGGTTATTGCAAGCAGGTCAACAGACCTCTTTACATCAGCTAGAACAGAAGCGTTATTTTGAAAAAAAAATGTTGATTGTCATTAATTTCTTACGATCTTCAGTTTTCTCAACTAGTGTACTTTTGTACTCATGTTGTGTTTGTGCAAGCTTTCTGATGCGCTGATAGACGTAATCTTTGCTAATATAATAAAACTGAAGTTCGTTCGTTTGAACGCACGCATGAGGATTTGTCATTGATAATACAAGTATAACTCGAAATTGGACTCTCCACTTTTTATTATTTTAATAAAAAGGCACGTTGCCTTGGGATACCGATTTGGGACAAATATTTTACCTGTAAGTAGTTAGTTTCAACTGCTCTATGTAAATATTGTTAATTGTTGTTATTGACTATCTATAGTAATATTATAATAACTATAATTTATTATTACAATCCACTAGGTATTTAGAAAAAAAAAACAATTTTTATTTTTAAAGACTTAATAAATAAATTCATTACTATATCCACTGAAACAGCCGTTTTGTGCTTAAAGCAGACTGTCAAGTACTACACTGAGAGAAATACGCCAGTCTTTGCCTGCTTCCTTGACCTATCCAAGGCATTTGATCTGGTTTCTTATGACATCCTCTGGCAAAAACTACAGTATACATCAATGCCAGAGCCACTGATACGTATTTTCCAATACTGGTACCAAAACCAAATCAATGTCGTTCGGTGGGCTGGAATCGATTCGGCTCCGTACAGGTTGGAATGTGGGGTGAGGCAGGGGGGGCTAACGTCACCTAAACTCTTTAACCTATATGTGAACTCGCTGATTGAGGAGCTCAGCAGCACCCATATCGGCTGCCATATAGGTGGAGCCTGCCTTAACAACATTAGTTACGCTGACGACATGGTGCTGCTGAGCGCCTCGGTGAGCGGTCTGTCGAAGCTGCTTGATATTTGCGAAAGGTACGTTCACTCTCATGGCCTGCGCTATAATGTTAAGAAAAGCGAATGTATGGTATTTCAGGCCCGGGGTAGATGTCAGGAGAATATACCAACCATTAGGCTTAACGGGTATCCTCTAAACAGAGTCGATAAATTTAAATACTTGGGCCACTTTGTAACCTCAGACCTGAAAGACGATGCAGATATAGAAAGGGAGCGTAGGGCGCTGTCTGTACGTGCTAATATGATGGCCCGCAGATTTGCGCGATGCTCGACGGGCGTCAAAATAACTCTGTTCAGAGCATTTTGCACGTCCTTCTACACAAGCAGTCTGTGGGTTAGTTATACGCGAAAACAGTACAGTGCCCTACGTGTCCAATATAACAATGCTTTCAGGGTGCTCTTGGGGCTGCCACGCTTCTGTAGTGCCTCGGAGATGTTTGCTGAGGCACGGGTGGATTGCTTCTATGCGACCATACGTAAGCGGTGCACCTCCCTGGTACGCAGGGTGCGGGCCAGCCCCAACGGTATCTTGCGAGTGTTGGCCGATCGCTTCGACGGGCAATACATGAACCACTGCGCCATGATTCATGTACAGGGTGCTAATATATTATTTTAATTAACGTTCATTGTGTATTTTATTAATAATTTTCAGTTTTATATATAATTTTAATTTTAATGTATGTAATATTTTATAATAAATGTAAATGTAAATGGATTAAGTTATCTGAGAAATAAATAATAATAATAATAATAATAATATATTAATATTTATTTTAACGATATATACACAAAAAAACCCATATATACACCAGAACCGATCATTGGCATTTAAAAAAATATTTGTAAAAGTACCAACGTGACAGACGGCGAGTCCTTAGCCGTTTCTACAGTACGACTAAACACACGTGTTTGAATTTCCTCTGTAATTATAATATAGCGGATGAAGCCGCGGGCTACAGCTAGTAAAGGATAATTGTCATCGTCAGGCTCGCCCCGGTTGCGATCACAATTTACGAGTATATTTTAGTCACGAGCCAAGTAATTGTTGAGGAATCTCGTGTAAAAGCACGACCAGTGATTTGTGGGCTCATACAACGCCTGTCATGATATTTGTCAATTGTTCTATTGAATACGTACTGAGTGATATCATTAGTTGTGTGAATTTATATTATTAACTGGTGAAATTGGACGGTTCTTGTATTTGTACCATAGTCTTGGACGTCCTATGTATTTATATATAAATCTATAAATATATCTATCTATATAAGGAAATATATCGTTGTCTAGTTACCACAACACAAGCTTTGCTTAATTTGCTGGATGTCAATTTGAGTGGAATTGTCCCAAGGTATTTATTATTATTATTATATGCAACACATAGATTGCAAGTTCGCGTTCCCGTCTGTGTTAATGAGTTTTTCTGAACTTAAGTACTGCAGACGTCTGAGAAGCAATTCAAAGGCGTATGTGTTGTCGTGCTGTAGTAACGTCGATGGACTCGCCATCTGTCACGTTGGCATTTAAAATATATCTCTGGCGGGGAGTGTGTGGAGACACACACGTTTGCCTGCCCCTTCGGAGCCCTCGTGGCAAGGCGTGAAGTTATTTTATTATATAACTATTATCGTAAGCGTCGTTACTGCTAAATAAAGTCTTGTAACCTGTCACGTGACCCCCCATATTTCAGCTTACGGTTAGACATCGTTTTAATAAATAACGCGGTCTATTTGGCAAAATTTATAAGATAGCCGACCGGCGATCTTTTTCCGATAGTTTGTGAACGGCGCATGCGCAGAGTAGACGCCAATGTTGAAGTCGCACTTCTGAATCTGACAAGGCAAAGTCAGCCCGTGTGGTCAGCAGTTATACACTTGGCTTAAATCGTTGTGGTCTTTGGTTCTAAGTCCAGGCTAGCTCTCAGTGTGTGTGTTTCACAAGTGAAAATATTTCAATCTATTTTCCTTGCCAGTTTATCTCAGTAGCATATTTTCCAAAGTATTACATGCATTAATGTATATGAAACTTATTTTCTACGATTGTTTTAATTCGTTCCATAAGTGAGTCGTCTGCAGCACAGTGCTCTGTGAGACATCTCATTACAGTATGATGGCGACGGTAATAATGTGAGCGATCCGTCAGGGCGCGCTAGGATTAAAGGACACGGCTTTCTCAGCTGGGTGGCTCGGCAGGGCTGCCACCCAACCGAAACTAATCTCCCAACAAAAAACCCATTCTGTTCACATGACTTAATTCATGCAGAAGAGTAGAGCGCAACTTCTATCTAGACTTGCAGACCTCATTCCTTTCATCCACAATCATCAGTCTCACGTTCCTATGTTATACGCATATCATATTGATTAGTATATCTTAATATATATATTTCTTGTGTGCGTGTGTATGTGACTGAACTCCTCCTAAACGACAGGACCGATTTTGATGAAATTTTTTGTGTGTGTTCGTGGAGATTCGAGAATGGTTTAGATTCACAATTGGACCCGATAGGTGGCGCCACCTCCCTTTTTTTTCACCCGAGCGAAGCTGGGCGGGACCACTAGTAGTTATATAGATTTAGTCATGTTTATATTTCCCGTTTCTTCTATAGCCTGCCATACTTTTCTCTGCATCACCCAAAGGTTGACTGGTAGAGAATGCCTACGGTATTAAGTCCGCCTGTGCAATTGATATTGCAGGAAGTTTTTAAATAAATAAATATATATTTTACTAAACTCTGGCGGAAAGTGGGTGTGTGGGTATTACCTATACACCTCTGCCTACCCTTTCGGGGACCCTTGTAGGAAGGCGTAAGGATATATTATATTATTATTATTATTTAAATATATATAAATTATGTGTCACGTTGTTTATCCGCGATGGACTCCTAAACTACATAACCGATTTCAATCAAGTTTGCACACCGTCTGCAGTTTGATCTCACTTGAAAGATAGGATAGCTTACATCTCAATTTATAGTCGCAATATTATTTTATTTTCAAATCAAATGAATTGTCTATTATTTGACAGTCACAATTATCTGTTAGCTCCAAACGATTCTAATAGATGACGATATCTCTTGACTGGGTTGAGTATTTATTTATTTACAATGTAATTTATTTATTTATTTATTTATTTATTTATTTATTGTGCTTACAACTATCCTTACAGGTTAACCTAATACAATAGTGTAGAAAAAATAAAATAAAGTAATCCTAAAATTATGTATATATACATTTAATCCTAAAACTTAAGTTATTCAGTCACACAAAATATGCTGTAAGTGGCCTTCATGAATTCGTTCAGTGAACATGAGAAAACATCGGTTTGAGCCGCAATAGTGTTAAGTACCCGCAGCGCTCTCGTCAGCGGCGCCTGTTCCAGCAGCTTAGTGCGCGCGCGCGGAACTTGCAGCAGGGGTGGGGACCGCCTTCGGCCCACGCACCTGTCCGGGACGCAAAGCCTTATCTCTTGCAGAATTGCAGAGTTCGGAATTACACCGCGAATCACTTTAAATAAATAGGTGGCTAATGCCACTTCCCTTCTTGTCTCAAGTGAGGAATATCCTACCATACCCAGAATACTAAAAGTAATATAAAGTAATATACTAAAGTAATATACTAAAAACCTTAGCCACAGCAACGCGTGGCCGGGTCTGCTCTATCTATGCTAATATTATAAAGAGGAAAGATTTGTATGTAAGTATGTTTGTATTAAATAGGTACCGCCCGATTTGAAAAATTATTTCATTCGCCCTGAGAGACATAGGCTATATTTTCTTTTATAAAAAAATATTATGTCTGCTATGATCGCTAGATCATAGCAGACATATATATAGTATAGTTAATATATATATATATATATATCCTCACGCCTTCCCACAAGGGTCCCCCGAAGGGGTAGGCAGAGGTGTATAGGTAATACCCACACACCCACTTTCCGCCAGAGGTATATTAGGTGCCAACGTGACAGATGGCGAGTCCATCGCCGTTACTCCAGCACGACTATACATACGCCTTTGAATTTCTTCTCAGACGTATGCAGGTTTCCTCTCGATGTTTTCCTTCACCGTAAAGCTCGTGGTGTGACTAATCACTGTACTTAAGTTCAGAAAAACTCATTGCGAACTTGCGACCTTTGCGTCGCAGGCAACTGGTCGAACCACTCGGCCACCACGGCTCATTGTATATTTCTGCGTATATATTAGACACAGTTAATATGAAGAATTATAAGTTATATGGATCAGTAATATGTATTTGCATCAACATGCATATTAATACAGGTGTTTGCATGCATGAAAGCTTTTAAGCAAAATAAGTTATACATTACCATTGGAGCCACGTCTGCTGTAATACATTTTATTTTAACAAAACATTTGTATGTACAACGAACATACAAATGGGATTGGTGTTTTATTTAGTTTTGTAACGTAGTTTTATTTATACATCATACATACATATATACATACATATCATCACGCCAAGTCCCTAACGGGGTAGTGAGAGTATAGAGCGCCAGTTCTCCTAGACTTACATACCTCTTTCGCTTCGTCCACATTCATCAGTCTCTTCATACATGCTCGTCGGTTTCGAGTACTCTTAACGTTCCCGTCCTTGAGAGTCCTATTTATCTATTTGATTTCATTCCAACTACCTGGATCAAATGGATAAAATACTTCATACAGTCTCTATGAATGCATTGAATATATGTATTGATAGTGCCATCCACGAAGACGTGCCCCACTATCTATAGTTTATAGTGTAAGTGAAGAACCTTCCACTAATGTTTTGGTATCGGTACACTTACGCTTACTTACACGCACAATTACGCTACAATTAATGGAGTCGGGTCATACTCCCCGCATCCCGCGACCCTCTCGACTACAAATTCGTGGGGCGGATTTATTTACAATACTTATTGTAAATAAATCCTGATTACAGCGCCAGCCAGCCCTGGGAGCGCGGTGGCCCGAGGCGGTCACTCGACTAGTTCGCGACAGATGATGCTAAATCTGCTTTGTTTACCTGTCAACTACACGTCATTTTGAGGTTACGGGTCGTAGGTAATATACTGCTTTTGGGGGCCGCGCAGAGACGGGTCACTTGTCGTTAATGTAGCTATAGCCCGCTTTGGTCGCTCGTCATTTCTCCTTCAATACTGGAAACAATAAAGTCCAATTCATCAACCCTATAGATAAAAACGGATCTTTAGTGTCTCTCTGAACTATCAAAAACATTACATCTATAAATTTTCCGGGCAGATATTTGCATTCACTGCCGTTAAGTCCACTATTTTATATAGGCCGGGAAGTGGAGCTAATAATGACACTGTATTTTTGGTGGACAATGCAACACTAGCTGAATATTGTTCCAAATTCTCGTACAGATAGACAAAGTTCCGATGTAACATAAGCCCCGTGAGGGATCACGGGGTAGACAAAGGGAGTTGAGCGCCTGCTATTTTGTTTTTTTTGTATTGTCTCTCGTAGCGTGAGTTCCGGGAACTTTTGCTACTTAACCGGTCAATGGTGAGACCTAGGCCTCCAGCCAGGCACTTTATTTCTAAGCAACACAGCTAAGTGCACCCCCTGTGGGGTACAAACCTCGGCTTAGGGCGTTGCTAGATCGCGAGCAAGGGAGCTGGGCTGGTAATTTCATTTAAATATTATTTGGGGGCGGGATTTGCGCGTCTGGCTCGGCGCCGGCCGGCGTTTGCAGCGGAGGCCGGGGGGGAATATTACGGCTTATTCGCGTCGAGCCTCGACGGCGAGGACGAAACAGTGGTCGGTTGTGCGCCTGCTATCTTTTTTCAAGCCTCTATATACATCGCCGGTTTCGAGAACTCTTGACTCCCATTTTCATGAATCCGACCGATCTGATCTAGGTAAATGGAACATGGTCTCTCTCTACCACTTGTTCCACACACTCGGATCCTGTATTATAGTAAATATTACAAACTAGCTGTACCCTGCCACGCTTCGCTGTGGATATGTGACTGATGCAAAAAATAGATAAAAACAATCCTTGATGCGGATTTTATATCATGCTAAAATTTCAGCACAATCGGTGCAGAACTTTTAGAGTTTTTGAATCGTACACAAACCAACATTACATTTTTATATATATAGATAATCAAGCAAATCTGTAGAATATATCAAGCAAAATTTTCGTAAAATAATTACATATGCAGACATTGACTTTACTGTGGTTTTATTATGTATTATATTATTCATTAGCTTATGTACGTTACAAGAATAGACATCAAAATCCATATTCAAAGGTCAAAAAGTATTGGCAGTTCCGTATTAGCGATGCATCGCTGTCTGTTCTCTGACTGCCATAATATTGAAGTCAGCTTACATATCAATTGGCACGTGTAAGCTCACACCGTTTTAATTCACATGAATTATTCCCAGGGTCAACATTTTACAGTACTCACGGCAACGGAGCTGTTAAGTATATACAAAAAATAAAATAAAAACAACATTGTAATTTTCTGGTTAAGAGTCAAGTGGTTGCCGTCGAGTCGAGTTTGAGGTGGAATTTGGGGCGGCCTGACTGGGCCTCCTGACTCTCTGACTAGGCTACCTCCGCCTTACAGTAGCCAAATAACACTTTACACACATATATATATTTATTTAACACGTTTCCAGAAATTACCTTCTGGAGGGGAGATGGAAGGTTAGTTGTGTTGGCAGTGAAGTGAAGGCAGGTATTAAGGTTGCGAAGCGAAAGAGGTATGTAAGTCTAGGGAGAACTAATGCTCTGCTTTCTCTAACTACCCTGTTGGAGATTCGGCATGATGATATGTGTGAATTTATGACTGATGGTAAACCAACGCCGTTTTGGCACGATAATTTTAAATCTATCAAGATGATCTAGAAGACAAGAGGACTGGAAGAATATTCCTATTAAATCGTGTGTAATACACACAGCGTAAACACTAACATCTGTCCTCCGTGGGATCGAATCTACGACAACGCGCGTCGTTGTCAGCTCCAACCACCAAACCAGGCAGTCATTCCATAGTATTCACAATATGCTAAGTAATAATGGACGGTAAATAAATAACATTAATAGCAGTACTAAATATTATTTCTACCGTCTATATAAAGAAAAAACTAATCACATAAAGTTGGATGAAAAGGAGAAGTCATGAAAGCTCGCGAAGTATTACTTCCTTTACCATTAATCTATGTCAAAGTCGACGTAAGACGAAAAATAGGCTTTAAGTGCTTCAGAACAAAGACGATTACTTTCTATCATCTGTTGTCCCATTGTTTGAATAAACTTGTATGAAAACTAAATCGATCACAGAAACGACAACCCTATTGTAGCTTTTTTGACGGCACCAAGTCTTAGAACTATACACTCACTATATAATTATTATAAATATAGCATTAAGATGCTAGGAGTAGTAACAACTTCTCGCCAAAGATATATATTAGGTTTTGCAAGCATTGGGTCCGCCTGATAGTAAGCGGTTACCGCCGCCTATGGCCTCTTGAAACACCAGGGGTATCTATTCACACCCTTCTTGAAGGACTCCATGCTGTACTCTATATACACGCCTTTGAATTTTTCACAAGCTTCTACAGATTTCTTCTCGACGTTTTACCGTTAACTACCATACCGTACGATTGAAGTTGAAACTTGCAATCTTTGCGTCAAAGGCGACCCCTTAAAGCACTCTACCACCGCGGCTCATTCTTTCTTTGTAGCATACAACGACATACGGAACGCACTTAAGGGTGATGTAGCTGCGTTATTCTGGAAGCAACAGGTGCTTGTAAAGTCCACATACATCTATCATCTATTGATTATATCGTTACAACAACAGATTTAGTTAATCGCACGAATATTGTGAAGATTTATATACTAGAGTCGGTTTATCATAAATTACTGCGCGCGCGCCGTCGTCGCCGCCCAATTAGTTTGCTACGAAGTCTGACAAATGGTAGCAATTTCTCAAGAAACAAGATCACTACATTACAACATTCAAGCATACATATGTATGTATATATTGCCATGTATGGACGTGACCTGTGACCCGGATACGGTATGTAAAGTGAAATGTTAACTTTGGATTTTTAATTCAATGTTATCGTGTTGAAGATTCGTTTTAAGGACGTTTTATTGTGTAAGTTTTGTTTGTGGTAGTATTTTCACGCCTTTAGGGCAAAGGCTAAGTGTGTAATAGCACCCGACAGAGCTATATTTATGTAACTTAATACATTATATTTCTTTATAAGGATAAACACAATACAAGGGATTTTATGAGAGCTTGACTACTGTTTAGTATCTAACACTTCCAAACAAGCCAAGTTACATTCAAATAAAAGACACCGCATATTTTAATATAATTAAAACAATATAGAGCCGTGGTGGCCGAGTGGATCGAGTAGTTACTTGCGACACAAAGATCGCAAGATCGAATCCCGACTGTACCAATGAGTTCTGAAATTAAGTACAGTGATTAGTCACACCACGAGCTTTACGGTGAAGGAAAACATCGAGAAGAAACCTGCAAACGTCTGAGAAGCAATTCAAAGGCGTAGGCGAGAAGGTATGAACAAAAATACTTTAAGTATAAATGTATACGACTGAAAGACATGTATCCTAGTCATGAATAAATATATCTTCGCGCCTTAACACAAGCTCCTCAAAGGGAAAAGAGGCTGTGTAGTATGACACCCATTTTTCGCCGGAGATTTATTTAGGTGCCGACATGACAGATGGTTAGTCCATTACTGAATGATCTTGAATAAATAATAACAAATAATACGTACGAAATGGCCATTCGCTTTAAATTGAGGAACCGATATACTAATCTCAATAGCCTTGCAATAGCGTGCCCACTCCGTTATAAGTAAGGTAGTTAATAAAAACAAATAACCGTTAGTAGTTTTAGTTTTAAGCACTGCCGGTTTGTTTTCCATACGTAGTCGTGATGCCTCTCCATTTAATTGCGATACATATGCGCCGTGACCAATGAAAACAAACCAATAGTTGGTAATTTTGACATTTACAAAATTGTGGCACAACTCACTCTCGGGCAATCAGTGTGTTAGTTACAGGTCGGTTCTGATTAGACGACTTTTTTATTTACTTTATTCATATTTTTTCCAATATACAAGTATATTGTACGTAGGTATTTTTAATTAATATTGATCTCTTGACGGGTTTTAGCGGAAGGTAATTATGACTATCAATAAATAAAATTAGTCAGGGACCCTTGTGGGAAGGCATAATACTGTTTTGATATTTTTTAATGTTTTTTCTTTCGTTACCGTTTATTAATTTAATATTAACACTATTTTGCTACTATATTGCAACCTGAGCCAACTGGCTTAGGTCAGGCAATAAATCGATATATATATATATATATATAAAAACTAATGTTTGTCCGTATGTCCTTTATAGAATCTTAAACGGTAAGACCAATTTTAATAAAATTTCTGTGTCTTCAGGTGTGTTCGAGAATGGTTTAATGGTTTTTCGAAAGTATAAATTCACTCTGCGATGGTGTTTCAGGAAATATTTTTCACTTGAGCGAAGCTGGGCGGGACATCTAGTATTATATATAATAAAAATAAATAACAGTATTACCTAAGGTGGTCAATACTATAGTTTTTATTGTCTTCTATGAATAAAACAAAATATGAAAATGAATAAGATTTCATTGATAACTTTTATGAAAGAGTGACTTTTACAATACGGGTAATATTTATCCATTCAACATTGAAACGGGAACCGCACTTCCATAAATGTATGTGACGATCAATTATCACCTCTGAACAATTGTGATAAGAGCCATTTCGTGTTTAAAAGTTATCATCGTATAAAATGCAAATACACTTTTACATGAATGTCGGGCTGGATGCGAAATTCCCACAGTTTTAGCGGGCTCTTTAATCGATTATCGTTCATTTCATATCGATTGTGAACTTTCTAAGGCGTGAAATTCGAATGCATGACCGACGAATTTATATGTATACTGTTACATACGGAATAAAGCTTTGTCTACATCGGTACATAAATACAAGTCGATCACAAAATTTTACGGTGAAGGAAAACATCGAGGAACCTACGCTTGAGAAGAAATCCAAATGCGTAGATTCGTGCTTGAAGCAGAAGTCGAATCCATCGCCGTAACGGCGATGGATTCGACTTCTGTTACATTGGCACCTTAAATACCTATATCTCTGGTGAAAAGTGGTTGTGTCCTACCTACACAACTCTGCCTACCCATAGGCGTGAAGATATATAATTACAAAACTCAAAAACCTTTGGCTAGCAAGAGCTCTAGATCTTTAGATCTAGAGCTGTGGTTAAAGTAGTCAACAAAAAGGTTACAAGTTTGAGTTAGATGTTCGAAAGAGATTCGTACCTCGACTGTACCAATGAGTTTTCCACACCATGACCTTTGCGATGAAGGAAACATCGAAAGGAAATCTTTATATATAATGAGAAATACAGACGATATTTAAAGTGCTTGACAAATCGCACCGGACTCGACATGACAATGTGTCACGTTAATTGTAGCTGGCGAACTGAAACTGTTACACGTGGAACTATCTGTCCAGGGCTATTGTGACACGACACTACCTTTTATCCCAAGTACCTCTTCACATTACATGTATATTTCCACCTTAACACTGATAACACGCTGCTACTACTTTACCTTTTATTTTCTTAGATTCGTTTCTTAGCTCAACCTGTAGAATAGAGGTTCTTAGCTGAAGGTAGAAACAAAGACACTAAGAAACAAAGGGTGTTAACATTTAAAAAAAAAAAATAGTAAAAAATATGAACCCGGCTTTACTATGAATAAATATCGATATGTAATTTCGTTTCTTCGTCGATTGTCTGCAGTGAAATGGTTGCATATTGATTTTAATTGCCGCAATCTGAGAACTCTAACTCACCTGGTTTTGACTCACGGCTTGTAAAACATACATATTTAACATTCATTGACGACCGTCTGGTCTAGTGGTTAGAGCTCCTGACTGCAGAACTTGAGGTCGCGGGCTCGATTCCCGCTGAGGGCCGATTTGTGATAAACATGACTATTTGTATCTCAGTCTTGGATGTCCTATGTATATATCTATCTATATAAGAAAATATTATATCGTTGTCTAGTTGAATTAATTTTAAGGATAAATTATTTGGAGCTACGTCAATTTGTATGGAATTGTCCCAAGGTGTTTATTATTTATTTATTTTTCATTAGTCTCTTCGTACTGGACATGTGTGGATAAGGTGATTGCTCCATTAATGATACAATAATATGATTGAAAATCTGCAAATATTGGAACAATTGTATTGTAATGTTGTTGAGTATTATAACATGCATGCATGCAATTATTATGCATAAAGTTTAAACTAAAATCTATCGAAATATAAATAAACCCAAATCGCTGTCACGTGGAAGAATGCCAAGAAGCCTGGCATTGCCTCGTTGTATGGCATTGTTGTCCCGCTGAGTGAAATATTCGCGAGGCTATTTACCACGAGAGATTACATAATACAAAATTAAAAAGCATTCAGTCTCGTAAATAGTGCTATAACTAGCCTTAGCGCCCTCGATCTTTGACAATAATTATCTTGAAGTTTAATATTCCTTGTATAATTACTTCCATTACTTTTAAGAAGAATATATTTTAATATTTCATTATATGAGGTAATTGGTCTGGTCATTTCTGCGCCCCTCCAGGCTCTGCGCTCAGTCCCTGGGCACAGCTAGCACCGCTCAAGTGACAGCACTGCCTACGGCCCTAGAATTACAAGCCCATATGTACAAATTAAATGTAACAAACATTAAATGTTAAAATTACCACACATCGGAGTCTCTGTGGAATGTCAGTTATGGCCATCCGACGCGCTGCGGGATGCTGATTCTGAGATAAACCCACCTCCACTCTTTACTAGGTATCAAACTGGCGTATTATGTCAGCTGTTATCACTATTGGAACTCGATATCTCGATATGTCACGTGATAAGTTTTTATTTAAGTGCAATTTTACCCGCGATAAAATTATTCGTTATTCATCACCATTATTGCGAAAAAATATTAGAGAATAGTATTATGTTCTACGACGTCAACTGTTTTTGTTATCATAGCCAAATTTCCAGGGCTATCGCACTGCTACAGGGTTCTATACGTCCGGACGAAAAACGGAACCCTAATAGGATCACTCGTGTCAGAATCTTTTGTACCGATAAAATTGTATTAGATTCTAAAATAGATGAACTGGCGCTCTACTCTCTCTCCCTACCCCGCGAGAGACGCACACCCTACGTGGTGTGCGCGTACGTACGAAATAAATACTACTTCATTTTCTAAATTTAAAATAAATCGTCATTTGATTATTAAAAAGTAAAAACAGACGATAATATTAAGATACTATAGTCGATTGAAACCTCGCATACGACTCGATTGTAAAACAAAAGATTTTCAATTTCGTTGGCACCTCTAGTAGTGCTTATATTTAAGAATCTCACATCACAGGGAAAGTTAAGTACGGGCCCTAATTATATAATTACCGGCGCCATGACCCTTGTGCCCCATGTCTGTGTGTCTGCATGATATTTTGGTGACAGGCGGGCTAATTACGTATCATATTTGGACTTTAATATGGATCATTTTATTTCAGTGAGCAGGCCTTGTGGTTTGACAAGCGCTGATTGTATTGACTTTGTTCTCAGCAAAGATGCTTTTGAGTAAATTAATAGCATTTGGTTGGTACACATATGAAACAAGCGAAATCGAACACCCAATGCTAGGAACGTTAAGAGTACTCGAAACCTTCGAACGTGTATGGGGAGACTGATGAGTGTGGATGAAGCAAAAGAGGTCTGTGTCCAGACAAGACTGACGTTCAAGTCGCTTGGCTACTCCGAAAATCTAAAGAGGTGAGTTAAAGTGATATCGAAAATACAAATGGATAGAAGTCTCATACTACCATAAGATATGTGCGACGTAAAAATTTAATTTTCTAACTTCATTGGAAGGAATAATATTGCTAATAATATCAGACCCAAAAACACCATACGACTTACAAACACATTTAATTTATCTTAACGGGTATGCAAATGTTTATAAGAACAATAGACATACAAACAAATGTAGATCAAGTAATTTGTATCAACAAACAAGCCTCCATTGACCCCTGTGGGAGGAGGACCACCCGTGGTAAGTAAGACACGATTTGTTCCGTATATGTACCAGTGGCTGTCAAACTTTGCACTAGGAGCGAACAGCATTACGTGTGAGAGACGAGCGATTACGAAAATGTGTTTCAGCACTGGCGCTCGTCTCTCTCCGCCCACCCCGCGTTGATATGTATGTTGAAGAACTTTATAGTAGGATTTTTTATCTTGATTATGTATGTTGAAACCTCTTAACTTTACTCTCTTCTAATAGGCCAACGTGACAGATGGCGATACTACCGTCCTTCATTAATGACTTTACATAGAACTTTGAATGTATATATATATATATAAAATATAATATGCACCGCTCCCTTTGATATGGCATTCTTAAAAAAAATGGCTATAAAATCAAAGTCTTATAAATTCCATTTGCACGTTAAAAATAACTATCTCTGCCTCTTTATATTTTATATTATTTATTAAAATGTAAAGAGGCAGAGATTGTTATTTTTAACGTGCAAATGGAATTTATAAGACTTTGATTTTATAGCCATTTTTTTAGGGTAGGCAGAGGTGTACCTAAACACTTTCCGCTAGAGATACATTTTAGGTGACAACGTAACATATACTCCAGCACGACTATACATATGACTTTGAATTTCTTCTCCTTGTTTCCTCTCGATGTTTTCCTTCTACTTAAAGCTCGTGGTGTCGCTAATCACTGTTCTTAAGCTCAGAAAAAAATATTAGTACAGTGGGGATTCGAACTTTCAATCTTTGTGTTGTAGGCAACAGCTCTAACCACTTGGCCACCACGGATTCAATTTTTATTAGCATAGATAAAGAGTTAACTTTGAGAGCCACAGACTAACAATAAATCCAACACAGTTAACACGTGTGATTACTGATGGATTGGATGTTCTGTGGTAATGAAGAAAGTACGCGAGCAAGCGCATTGTGGCGTACACGGAGATCACTTCAGATGGTGATGGGGGAAGTGATGGAGCATGTCAAGAGGTTATGGGGAAAGTTCACTGAGAGTGAATCATTGTAATTATGAATTGTTGATTTATTATTATCTTAATATTAGCCCGTTTGTTGTGAGAGGCGGGTGGTCATCCGTTGTGGGGCAAAAGTCTGCTTATTCCAATGTACGATGTATGAACTAGTTCTCAAGAAAAGTGGCCGAACAATCTGTAGTTTTCGTGGCCTGATTAGGAATTGCACAGAGTATTTTTTCTTTATGTTTTCTGTTAATAAATACCTTATACTGTACAATCATATAATCTCCTACACGGGACAGGCACTGCCTAGTGTGGGTGTCAGATATAATTTTTTAATATTTTTATGGAAAAAAGTAGTTTCATTTATTTACTTATTTATTAATTATTTAAATGATTAATGACTGAGATTTTGTCAAAGAGACATCCCTTTGATTTTATGTGATTGTCTTTGTTTTGTTTCTATTAGGTACAGAAACCAAAAGGTTAATTTTTAATTAATCGTTTTTATATTATAAATGCGAAAGTTTGGTTGTAAGGAGTTGGTTGACATTTGGCACAGAGATTATTAGCATAGGATGTGTTTATTCCGGAATGTATAATATCTAGAATAATCCCTTTGACAAACAATCAGCATTGCTATCCAGCGTGGCAATGCTGCTAGTCTTCTTGGCACGTTGCCGCGGGATACCGATTTGGGACAAATATTTTATCTGTAAGTAGTTGATTATAAAACTGTCTTATGTAAATTATTGATATTATTATAGTTATATAATGAGAGTCCTGAAGTCATACATAATAATATCGACAGTATAAATGCGACAAAAAGAATGTATTTTTTTATCGTTTGACATCTCTATCTAAATAATACTGATTTGCAATCAAGGCCACTGCACAGAGCTTTCTACACCACAAATGCACCTAATACGTTTAAGGAAAGTTGTAGAAACTCTAGCGCTATCCTGTAAATATCTACTCGTTCGTTCGTTGTTCTCTCTAGATTTACATACCTCTTTCGGTCCATCAACATTCATCACTCTATTTATCTTATTCGTCTCTTGAACTAGGTAGCGGACAGTAATCAATTTTGTTGGTAGGTTCCAAAGCGAAGTTTTTAAAGCTTCAAAGCATTAAATTGCAGCTTTGAATTGGGTCGCAAAAGAAAAGAAAGACAAAGTTTTGTGACAAGTTCATGGAAATTATAATGCATACTCTTACAATGAGAGTATATCATGTTACATACAGTTGACTGTTAAGAAAAACAAACAGCATGTATCCGGTCCGGTTGTTTTGGCGGCCTATGAATAATCATGGCGCGCTCACTCGTTAATATTTAATTATTTCGCGCTGTCTGTCACGTTTCACCATCCTAATGAATTCCGACACCTGTGTGGTTGTCCATTTGTGCGGTCCAACACCGGCCTGACCCCATTAGTAAGGTGGTTTACGGGACTATTCGCACTGGGCCATCTCACGCCCAACAGTGGGCCGTCTTATGGTGATATTCATCCCGCCCTTCCCACAAGGGTCTACGAAGGCGTAGGCGGTGTAACAACCACAATATTCACCGGACATACATTAATATGGCCACGTGATAGACGGCGAGAAAATTTTGATACCACTTTGAAACTATTCTTAGGTATAATTTTTTTGCGGTAAAGCTCGTACTATGATGAACGGGTCTCAAGCATGAATATACATCTGTGTTTGAATTTCGTCTCAAACGTATACACGTTTTCTCTTGATGTTTCCCTTCACCGTATTGCTCGTGGTGTGATTAATCACTGTAGTGGATATATACATATACACATACATATCATCACGCTGAGTCCCTAAAGGGAAGAAGTCGATAAGTAGTAGATAGATAGGTAAGTAAGCAGGAAGTTCAAGAAAAAAAGTTCAGATAAAACTCACTGGTACAGTGCACTTTCGAACTTGCAATCTTGCAGGCGACACTCTCGGCCACCACGGCCTGCACATTTGAAGTTTGAATATGTTAATCTCAGCGAGCCCCAATAAATCTAATGTGGCGTAAAGTTCATGCGCGCATCCAAGGCCCGAATTATATAGCATTCAATAACCACTATAAAACTAAACGTGTTTCTCGTCCGAATATTTACGATGGGTGTAAATAATTTGTCAGTTGCAAGTTCGCGCGCCCATAGTTCACCCAAATGTATGCATGTCTGAATTTATTGGTGTCTATCTTGAAATAGATGTGACGACACTAGTTGTGACTTGCATTCTTGCGTTTTTCACCTCTGTTACAACGTCAAGATATATATTGATTGAAGAACAGAAATTTAAAACTCCGGCGCAGTTGATTCATTCCCAAATAAAATTTAATAAAAAGCAAAAAATACGCAATAGACTGATGAATGCGGTAGTAGAGATAGAAATATTTAAGTGTATTGAAATATATGTCCAGATAGAACTGGCGCTCTACTCTCCGTGCCTCTCTCACCCACAGCGAGGATTTCGCAGTGATGATATGTAAAAAAATTGCTTTTAAAAAAATTCCCGACACATCCAAGTACAAAGTAAATATCGTCGTACAAAGCACAGATGTGCCGGCTCACGAACCTGCACAAGCCTCATGAATAAGTCATTAAAAGTTATCTGAGCACGATGCACTGATGACCTATGCACCCATTGAGCACAATCAGACAGATGCAATAGTAATTCACGTTACTTTGCTATTTCCGAATAAGCATTGTCGTGGCGTAATAGGTCTCTTTGATTCTGTACAATAGAGCTCGTCTTTAATATTTGTAGAAGATTTCAACACATTTAATGCAATCATTGTCTCCTTAATTTCAGATAATCTTGTTGGTGTCACAGATGAAGCTCCCTCCACTTATCTCTACTCAAAGCCACGTCCTTGACCACTTTGTACGATCCGACGGTTATTGTCTCCATCATTTTATTCTCGACCACTCCCTTCCTCGTTTCCCATCTACCTTCCCTTCCCGTATGATGTTCAAATACCTATATTGAAGTATACCTCTTTAATAAAACAATTAATTGTCATATATTAAAAAAATACAGCTTACAGATGATTTTTAAATAACTTAGTCAATACATTCATAGAACATTCTGTGTTTATAAAAGAAATGCAAAGCAAATAGAAATACTCATTTAAAGTCAGTGAAAGTCCTTTACGAGATATATTTAGGTGCTAACGTGACAGGTGGCAAGTCCATCGACGGTTCTCAAGCACAGCTATACAAGCGCCTTCGAATTTTTTCTCTAACGTGAAAAAATGTAATCAGGTCAAGATGCAGTTAATAGTTATGAATGGATTGTTGCCTTGTGAGGATTGTAATAAATGTATTTAAATGAATATAATTTTTTAATGGTTTATTGAAAGTGCATTTAAATATATTTTTTTTAGTTTAATAAAATTATTTATAATTAAAATATGTACATACTGCCCTGCAGGTTTGCTCTCGACAAAATCGCCAACGTGAAGTTCGTATCGCTCGCCCATAGCTTTCTTTTACTGAACAGTTCACTGTGACGAGTGATTGAAACAAAGCCTCGAATTAGCGATGTAACTACTTACTACTTAAACCACTTGATCACGGCTCTGAACGACTATAATGAATCAGATCCCTCAATATGAGGGTACAACTCTCGCGCCGAATGTACAGCCATTACAATGATTCATGACAATTTGTCGTTGTCACAAGCCAGACCGAAGTGCACGTTATTAACCAAACCTGCACTTTGTATGTACGTTACGCTGCGTGATCTATGACACTTGTCACTATATATCAGCTCCTGCTGCGTTACTGCAACTCCGCAGTTACTTTTTATACATTTAAACTGCAAAAAGTCTATATGAAGTCGTAAAAAACTAAGGTTTCTCTGGAAACGGTGTCGTGCACTCGCGATGATTAATACATTTCTGGTTTCAATTATTTTTAAACGTGCTAAGTGTTCGTTTAAGACAAATGTTTATGTTCGTTTTACATTGTAAGTATCGGAATTGAAGATATGATGGCACTAGTTATTCGCGCTGTTTTTCGCTACTTTACGGATAAAATGTGTTAAGAACTCTTCGTCTCTTATGCTGCTAGCACTGGAGCATCATCTATATAAATAAAAATAATAGTTAAAAAAAGCCGTGGTGGCCGAGTGGTTCGAGCAGTTGCCTGCGACGCAAAGGTCGCAAGTTCGAATCCCGACTGTACCAATGAGTTTTTCTGAACTTAAGTACAGTGATTAGTCACACCACGAGCTTTACGGTGAAGGAAAACATCGTGAGGAAACCTGCATACGTCTGAGAAGAAATTCAAAGGCGTATGTATAGTCGTGCTTGAGTAACGGCGATGGACTCGCCATCTGTCACGTTGGCACCTAATATACCTCTGGCGGAAAGTGGGTGTGTGGGTATTGTATAATAGTGGGGATTACCCATACACCTCTGCCTACCCCTTCGGGGACCCTTGTGGGAAGGCGTGAGTTAAAAAAAACAAAAAAACACGCTTTTTATAGAAAACCGAACTAAAAAATAGAAAATAAATTTCGATAATATCTTAAAAAGTGTGGGATGCATGGTGTCAATAGTTATAAATATTTTATTGACAGATATGAGTAGAGTGATTATGATTTCGATAATATCTTAAAAAGCACCCCACGCTTTTTAAGATATTAATGAAATTTATTTTCTATTTTTTAGTTCGGTTTTCTATAAAAAGCGTGTTTTTTTGTTTTTTTTAACTATTATTTATTTTCTACTTTTTTTTTATGTACAAATTTTTTTTGTATGTTCCTTAAGGTCCACGGAAGGTTTTAATATGTGATATAAAAATAAAAATCCATATTTAAAATGTAATTGACGGTTAATTAAAGACATAAAAATCAGTTGATTGCGCAACTAATAAAGATGAATAATATATATTCGTTTACTGGTGAAATACATATAACGTGATCACTCGACAAACGTTTCATTTATTTAATTTTTACTGTTTACTTTTGATAGAACGAAGAAGCTAGTTTATAATAAAATCAGTACAGCTCACAGCAGCATCTCGTGATACCAATGGTATTGCTAGCGTTTATAGTTACGGTAACCGCTTCCCATCTGGTAGGCCGTATGGCTGTATAAAAAATTCGAGTCAAAAAAATTTACTCCACAGTTTATTCGACGTGAAGAACGCAACAAAGAAATACGCAGAAATTTGCGTTTTTTTTTTTCAGGATTTGGTTACTTTTATCACTTTCTTTCAGGGGCCTGAACGGTTGGAGTAAGAAATATAGGTATGTACATTTATTGATTAATTTTTTTTATCCAAACAAAATAAATTGTTTAACACCAAGGAGTATACACATAATGTCTAATTTATATTACAGTGACAATTGCTATGGTACTTTGATCAGGCATTGTAGTTATATCAGTAAAAGTATTTATAACAGTGGGTATTTGCTCCTATGAAACGAATTAAAATTAACTCTAGACCTACGCCGTGGATTACAGAAACGATACGAATGATGATGTCACTTCGAGACTCAGCTTTGAAAAGAGCACGCTTCTCTGGAAAAGACAGCGATCGAAAATATTACAAGAATCTCAGAAACTATGTCAATGGTGCCATTGATAGGGAGAAAATAGCTTATTATAACTTTTACGTGAACAATAATATAAGAAAACCCAAACAGATGTGGAATCATTTAAAACGAACTAGCACATTGGGCAATAATTTGCCTACTCAGGTAATTCCAGAACACCTTAATGATCCGAATAAAATAAAAAACTTTTTTTCTAATGTACCAGGTAATAATAAAGTGGACGAAAAAACTTTTGATTACTTTAATCAAAACAGATATACACAAAATACGTTCGATCTGCAAACTACAACCGAAACTGAAGTATTAAAGATTATTTCAAATATAAAGACAAAGGCTAGCGGACACGACCAAATTACGATCCAAATGTTAACCATTACTTTACAAGTAACACTGCCCATTTTAACTGAAATTATCAACAACTCTATTAGATTGCATGAATTTCCAGAATCATGGAAACTAGCAAAAGTAATTCCATTACCCAAGAATAACAAAGTAGAGGATTATAAGGACTTAAGGCCTATTAGTTTACTACCTGTATTATCAAAAATATTGGAAACAACAGTGTGCTCACAACTTACAGAGTACCTAGAGAAAGAAGGTGTTTTACCTGGTATACAGTCAGGTTTCCGTACTGGCTTTAGCACATCTACTGCATTACTTCACGTTACAGATGATATTCTAGCGGCATCGGACAAAGGCATGGGCAGTTTGCTCACGCTACTGGACTTTTCAAGGGCCTTTGACTGCCTCAACCAGGAACTACTTATGGCTAAACTATCATACTACGGTGTATCGGAGGGGTCCTGCAAATGGTTCCACTCATTCCTGACTAATAGACTGCAGTATGTAGAAACAAAAACAAAGCAAGGCGAGCCATTGTACTCAGATGTGACCCACCTAAATAGAGGCACACCGCAGGGGTCCATCTTAAGTCCAATCCTTTTTATAATATTCACCGCAGATCTTCCTAGGGCAATACGGTATTGCCAAGCTCATCTTTACGCTGACGACACCCAAATCTACTACTCTTTTAAGCCGGAAAATACTCAGAGTGCTATTGAGTATATAAATAAGGATTTGAGGGCCGTAGCAGAATGGGCAGATAGAAATTCGCTCGTTTTAAACGCTGCGAAGTCAAAATTTATGATATTAGGAAACAAATCACAACGCCAAAAAATAGCATCAAGTCATACACAGGTCAATATTGCGGGTCTCGATTTAGCTGAAGTGCAAAGTGCAGCAAACCTGGGGTTAATAATGGACAGCGAGTTACGCTACGTTGAACATATAAATATTAAAATAAGAAATGCTTTTTACCGCCTCAAAGCACTCTATAGGATACGAAAGTATCTGTCAGTTAAAGTAAGAGAGACATTAGTAGAATCCGTTGTCTTATCCCAGTTCAACTACTGTGACACTGTATATGGACCACGTATTCTCGAAGTCACAAAGAGAGCCATTCAAAGAGTCCAAAATGCTTGCGTTCGTTTTTGCTATAATGTTCCAAATCGAGATCATATTACACCCATTCTTAATGTGAAACAAACTCTGAAGATGGAAGCACGTCGGAAATTACATCTCACTTGCTTAGTATACAAAATTGCAACACAAGGAAAGCCGAAATACCTTTATGACAAATTCAAATGGGTTAAAGATGCTCAGAGAAAGAATACGAGAGGGGTGGAAGCAAACAATATGGAAGTCCCAGCCCATAGAACATCTAGTTACAAAGGAAGCTTTAAATACTCCGCGTCAAAAATCTGGAACGATTTACCCCCACCCCTGCGCAAAAATATGACACGCGCAACAATAAAAAAACATACAATGGAAAAATTTTTGATTAAACAAAATACTATGTAGATTTAAATTTTTATGTTTTTATTATTATTATTTTTTATCCAGATGATAACGCTTGTCTGTGGGTGGGTACTGTATTAGACCACAGCACATTGTCCTTACTGTGTTCCGTGAAAGTGAATTACTGTCTGTATTTGTTCATACTACAATACTTTTCCTGATTTATTTTTTACAACTCAAATTGAAAAATATGTATTCCGATGCGATACCGATACCGACACACCTTTTCACTGTACTATTTCTTATTTTCTATTTTTTGTTTTGTGTTCCTTGTGCGCGTATGAAGAGACATGTTGTGCAATGTTAGGGGCCAACTGAAAATCAGTGCTGTGTTTAACATAGCGTACACTGAGCTGGTTCCATACACACACTACTACGGTGCTTAACATAACATAGTGTTAATGTAGTTAAATGATTGTTGTTATTTATCCTCCTAGTAACGTAAGCTGTATTTGTCTGTGTGTGTGTTAAATAAATAAATAAAATAAATAAATATTTGTTAGCATGGATTAGTCGTGGGATGCTTTTATAATAATTGAATATAACAAAATTTTAGAAGTAAACAGTATAAAAATATCTGGCAAAATGTGTATGTTCCCACACCACTTGGGGGAATTGCGACTTAATAAACATTAACAATATTTTGAATGAACAGTAGAATTACATGCATAACACACGCAGGCGTAGACAGAGAGAGAGGTAGAATCGAGTTCTTTTTAAATTTACAGACTTCTTTCGATTAAACCATGGAGTTTCTTCCCAGTTCTTCTCCATGGAAACGACCAACCCGAACCGTGCACCTTTTTCGACATTTTATAAGTGCCCACCTAGGTCTATGTAAAATAAAAATATTTTGATCTGATTTGATTTATCCACATTCATCAGTCTCTTCATATTTGTACTCTTGACGTTCCCTCGAGTGTTCGATTTGATCTACTTGAACTTCGTAGGTCGTGGTGGAACGTAGTCTTCTTCCGATTCTTCTTCCACACACTTTAAAATTTTTGACAGAATTAACTATAGATAAATAATAGTAAACTTTAACGTAGAAAAGATATTGATTAAGATTAAAATTAATATTTATTTTATATTATTATAAAATTCATTTAAAAGCCCAAGTTTTAATATATTTAATATGAGCTAGTGAACTGTCGGTTACTATTCAATCACAGTACAATGATCACTATAATCTTAACACAGCCTAATGTTTGCTTCGGTACAGTTTTTATTAGACTTACGTCAATATATTTCGAAGTAAATTTCCTAATGTTACGATGACTACAATCTACGATCATAATTGTGTATAAAAACTCAACAAGCGGACACAAAGCTACTGTAGAGCACGCGATCACAAATATACATCAAAACTATTTGGCGAGTAGTGTTAAGAATCATTGGGGTTTTCACTATTTTTGAACGTCTTTGCAGCGTGCTAACGGGAAGTCGTTATATGTTCCATGGGCGGTGTCTATGCGGGAAATACTTAGACACGAAGCTTTTCTCTTGCTTTAAGCAATTTTTAGAAGAATTTGTTGGTCTCTTTGAAGGTATAATTTCTCGACACATTTTTAACCGACTTCAAAAAAGGAGGATGTTTCTCAATTCGACCGTATCTTTTTATATATTATTTTTCTTCTGTGCGTGTGTATATTACTAAACTCCTGCGAAACGACTGGACCGATTTTTATAAAAAATTCTGTGTGTCTTCAGGTGGATTAGATAATGTTTTTGATTGGGTCAGAGAGGTTGCGCTGGACAGAAGCAAATGGAAATGACTGCAGCAGAGATGGAAACAGCCCCTCTCTTAAATTCAAAATATTTATTCAATGAGAGTTGTCAATTGTTTTTTTTAAATGCGCCGGAAATTTATTATGTAATCGATATATTTTTAAATTAGAATACCCCTAAGCTGTTACACCTGATGCTTAGGGTACTAACGTGACAGATTGCTGTCACAACAGCTTAACACCACGTCTGTTTGTCTACTATACAGGCATCTTTGAATATATTTTTAAACGTATGCAGGTCTCCTCACGATGCTTCCTTCACCGAGCCGGGCAAAGAAGCTAGTCGACGATAAATATTCGCGTCGGATACGATGGCACGTAGTTAAATAATACTTTAAATCCGAAAGACAATAAGCAAGATGAGTAAGAGCCAGAACATTTTGAAGCAAGCATTTGCTTAACTCCAGGCGGTGGGCCCTGATTACGTATTCAACTATACCAAATGACCTATAACATCGGTTATTGTGAGCTGACATTACTACTGTTACACAAGTGGAAACTTGTGTTGGCCGTATGGCGTTGAAGATGTATACACCTGCTAGATGCACCTCCTAAGTTATATAATCATAGCGAAAACCATCACAAGATAAGCGAAGCGTGGTAAGCAGATGCCGCCGCCAATGGAGGCGTGTGACACCAGGGGTATCGCACATACGTTGCCGATCCTGAAATAACACTTTCATATTCCTGAAGATCCATGCTGTACTCTCTAAGGAAAACCCTTATGGAGATATTATTCCACAACCTGTGCATTCGCGGGAAGGAAATTCCATTGAAACCACTCAGCATGTAGTTTTTTGGTACCAAGGTATGGGAATGAGTTTCCCGTTGATTTCGAGTGGATCGCTGTTTGAGAGCAAGTACGACTATACAATTGTTATTGAATAACATCTCCAACGTATGTCAGATTTCCTAATGATGTTTTCCGTTACGATGAATCAAACCCATAGAAAACCATAAGAAAATACCAAAAACCCCATTGGTAGACACTGCGAGGTACTGAACCTGTGTATTCGTAACTTTGTAGGTGATTAATAAAATCAACAATTCTATTAAGCCTATGTTAAGTAGCTTAGTAGCGCATCCAGAAGTGCTACATCCGAGTAGAAGATGTGTCTGTGCTCGTGTCGGCAGGTCAAGGATCGCCGCTCACATGCGATGCGACGGTATTAACTATTAAACGCAAAACTTGCAACCAGCCCGAGAAATCTATTATTGGTACTCTGACCGTTGCCTATGCGATACATTCAACTTATAGATATGGCCATCCACGAAGACGCGCCCCGCTTTTCTTCCTTATAGCTTATAGGCTATAAGGAAGAAAGGTAAGAGGTGGAGAGAAGAGGTGGAAAGTGCACACTTACACTTAGAGATTACCTATGAGTGCACACGCACACTACAATTAATAGACTCGGGTCATACTCCCCGCATCCCGCGACCCCCTCGACTAGAAATTGGAGGGGCGCGTCTTCGTGGATAGCACTATCTATACGATGCATGGAAGACAGAATAATTGAAACGTTAGAAGTATAACAAATAATGATCAAGAAGGGTGTGGAAAGGTTCCTTCTACCCCTGGTGTTGCAAGCGTCCGTCGGGAGCACCTCGTGTTCTTTACCTTAGTGGTTTGAAAAGCACAGGAGTACCACGTGTTTTTCACCTAAGTAGTATAAAATCACTGGCCACATGACCTTACCCTTTATGCAGTAACCGCTTACTGTCGAGCAATCAGCTTGTTTTCCATATTAGTGATATACAACATCATCAGGACTTTATGAGGCGGAGTTATCCAAATTGGATGATAAATTACACGTAGCATTTTTATGTTAATTTGGTTTATTATTGCTAGCCCAGCGACTGTATATCTGTGCATATGATGTAGCTAGGCATGCACAGAACACACACACATTATATATATATATACATACATGCATAAATGCGCGAGCGATACCACTGGTGTTGCAAGCGTTCATAGGCGGCGGTAACTGCTTACCATCAGGCGGATTGCATGCATGATTGCCATCCATGTGGTATATAAAAAAACCTCATCACGACTAGTCCCGAGGAGGGTGCTCATTTCAGAGCCTTCGAAGGAAAAAAGTCCTTTGTAACCGTGCAGTTCCGATACCTTTGCAAAACCTTTTAACCTCTAACCACCATCCTTCCAAACTTTCGCAACTGCAATGTTAGTAGGGTAAACCAGTGTATGTATGTATGTATGTGCATAAAAGACACATGATTATAAAGTAAAAGCCGTGGTGGCCGAGTGGTTCGAGCAGTTACCCGCGCCGCAAAGGTCGCCAGTCCGAATCCCGACTGTACCAATGAGTTTTTCTGAACTTAAGTACAGTGATTAGTCACACCACGTGCTTTACGGTGATGGAAAACATCGAGAGGAAACCTGCATACGTCTGAGAAGAAATTCAAAGGCGTATGTATAGTCGTGCTTGAGTAACGGCGATGGATTCGCCATCTGTCACGTTGGCACCTAATATACCTCTGGCGGAAAGTGGGTGTGTGGGTACCTATACACCCCTGCCTACCCCTTCGGGGACACATGATTATGTATATGTACTAAAGCTTTTCCTTGAACTAGTATATAAAATTGGAGTGTCTGTTTGTAACATTAAAATAACCGCTTCTTACTAGATGCATATAGACGTATTACTCGGTACATAATGAAAAATTTTTTTTTGTCTGCATGTTTGTCTGTATGTTCCGGCTAATCTCTGAAACAGCTCGACCGATTTTGACGGGACTTTCACTGTCAGAGAGATTATGTAATAAGTAGTTACTTAAGTTAGCTACTTTTATTTGTACAGAAACTGAACAATAACTTTTTTGTTAAATAAAAGTTATTGTTATCGCGTGGACGATTTCGCGGGCACAGTAAGTTAGATATATATTTAGGTGAAGGTTTTTTTAAAATATAATAATAATAAATAATATCCTCACGCCTTCCCACAAGGGTCCCCGAAGGGGTAGGCAGAGGTGTATAGGTAATACCCACACACCCACTTTCCGCCAGAGGTATATTAGGTACCAACGTGACAGATGGCGAGTCCATCGCCGTTACTCAAGCACGACTATACATACGCCTTTGAATTTTCTTCTCAGACGTATGCAGGTTTCCTCTCGATGCTTTCCTTCACCGTAAAGCTCGTGGTGTGACTAATCACTGTTCAGAAAAACTCATTGGTACAGTCGGGATTCGAACTTGCGAACTTTGCGTCGCAGGCAAGCGACAGGCAGCTCGAACCACTCGGCCACAACGGCCCTTTTTTATATGTAAATTTATTGTTAAACCCACGAAGCACAAATATATACAGTTGAGTATCAAGGTGTCTTTATGAATGATTTGTCAACTCAACATCAATGATCAGATTAGGAGACTGAAGACTGCCATGAATATGTATGAGCGTGTTCAACGACCTTGTCGGGATTGAACTAGCGACCTACCGCAACGTCACAGACTTCACTTAACCTCTGGCTACTGTCAATATTTTTATTCGAATATTTGAGATCTGGTATGTGTGTATATGAAGCCCTGGGAATATTCATTTCAATAATATATTCGTTATAAATTGACGGACGTCTGGTTAGTGGTTGGAGGTCCTGACTGCGAAACTTGTGGTCGCGGGTTCAATTCCCGCTGAGGGAAGACATTTGTGTGATGAACACGAGTATTTGTACCTTAGTCTTGAATGGCCTATGCATTTTTTATACCACATGAGTGGCAAACAAGTAAATGGCCAACATGATGGGACGCGGTTACCGTAGCCTGTTTACGCTCACGATACCGAAGTATCACTTGCGCGTTGCCACTTTGTGTTCGGAGAGCTATACTGTGTTTGCAACATAATGGGACTAATCCCTCTGATGCCAACACAATATAACAATCCTTCCCCTCCAAGGAGCTGGTTATTGGAAATCTTATCTATATAATATCTAAAATATATCGTTGTCTAGTTACCATACAAAAAACACAAGATTTGCTTAATTTGGGGCTATGTTAATTTGTGCGGAATTGTCCCAAATTATGTATTCAAGGTATTTTATTTATATCTTTACACCTTCTTTCAAGGGTCCCCGAGGGCTCAATTATAGCTGTGGCGAAAGAGATCTGTAAGTCTATAGAGAGTACTCTCTCTGCCTACCCCGGGAGGGACTAGGCGTTATAATGTATAGCAAAGCTTTTGCCGTTTTGTAATAATTTGGTATTATTTAGTGTAAATTTTGACATTGTCTATTTCTGACGTGTGTATTGTTCTCGAATTCACGTCAATTTGCTATTGTGTTCACGGATCACTAGGTTATTGATTTTGTGTCAATGATTATTGAAATAATATTATATACATTTTATGTAAATGTGGATAATATGAATTAGTGATATGTTTAGGTGAAAAGCCGTGGTGGCCGAGTGGTTCGAGCAGTTGCCTGCGACACAAAGATCGCAAGTTCGAATCCCGACTGTACCAATGAGTTTTTCTGAACTTAAGTACAGTGATTAGTCACACCACGAGCTTTACGGTGAAGGAAAACATCGAGAGGAAACCTGCATACGTCTGAGAAGAAATTCAAAGGCGTATGTATAGTCGTGCTTGAGTAACGGCGATGGACTCGCCATCTGTCACGTTGGCACCTGATATACCTCTGGCGGAAAGTGGGTGTGTGGGTATTACCTATACACCTCTGCCTACCCCTTCGGGGACCCTTGTGGGAAGGCGTGAGGATATAGTATTTATATATATATATGTAAATGTGGATACTATGAATTAGTGATATGTTTAGGTCGTGTGTTGAGACTTTACACTCGACCCCGGGGTTATGTCGGAGATATGTTCAAATTTACGATGAGTTCTCTCGTTCAGTATTTTATTTGTCTAACTAGGAAAGCACCACCGCCTTATGTCACTGTTACGTATGTGTGGAGCGGAATAAAAGGTGCACCAAAGTCAAAAGTCTGAACTCACTGACAGCTTAAAAAAAATCAAATGTAAGTCTCTAAATATCTAAATATTTTATTCAACGTAAGGGACACAGGGAAAACTTATTGAACGTCACATATTTAATATAAAATAAAGTTACCACCGTTTCCAAGAAGTCAGTTTAGCTGTCAGGCAAGTCGGTACACACATCGGTTACCTTCAGCAATTCCCGTGGGGCAAGAGTCTGGTAATGCAGGATGAACCTAGTACCAGCTCCCCATTCATTCAATTGTAATACCGATCTTGTTTTTTTTTTTTTTTTTTTTTGTATTGTCTCTCGTAGCGTGAGTTCCGGGAACTTTTGCTACTTAACCGGTCAATGGCGAGACCTAGGCCTCCAGCCAGGCACTTTATTTCTAAGCAACACAGCTAAGGGCACCCCCTGTGGGGTACGAACCTCGGCTTAGGGCGTTGCTGGATCGCGAGCAAGGGAGCTGGGCTGGACTGGTAATTTTATTTAAATATTATTTGGGGGTTAAATATTATTTGGGACCGATCTTGTGTACTTATCTATAATTTAAGGGAAATTTCTTTCACGTTATATACTTTTCCAGCGAATTGATACGGATTACTTCGGTGAGTAAGGTTAGGAGTACTTTATCTGGAATAGTTGTACTGGCAAGGGAACTCGCCCTAATGTTGCTGCTATGAGAGTTACTCATCCAGTATCACTGCTAGCTACCAGCAGCTAGGCAGAACCTGTTCGCGGGCTGCAGCGAGCGAGCTGCGCGTTGGCTGACAGTCCCACTGTGCAGGCTACTGTTAATGCTGCCTGGCGTCCTCACGCCTTTCCCAAGGCAACATCCGCCATTCTTCTATCTTCCTTACATATATATACAGTGGCGTAGCTATCGAAGGGGTGTGCCTCGGGGCCCCCAAGCCCCAGGTGGCCCCAGGGACGAGTCTGGATAACTAAAAATTTAGAGTACGTCGAATTCGGAAAAAATAATACAGAACAAACGATTTTTAATAGTTTCGTTGGGGCCTTAATTTATTTGCTCCAGGGCCTTTAGTTACATTCCGCCAGAGATATATTTTTAGGTGCCAACGTGACAGACGGCGAGTCCATCGCCGTTACTCAAGCACGACTTTATATACGCCTTTGAATTGCTTATCTGACGTGTGCAGATTTCCTCTCGATGTTTTCCTTCACTGTAAAGCTCGTGGTGTGACTATTTTCTTTTTTATAATGTACATAATAAATTATACTGGGGGTAAATTATAGAATAATTAAAACTGTATTTCGAGTGCATTCATATTTTATTTTTCATGTCTCCGTGGAATGTATTGTTGGCATACACTTTTGAACGCAATATAACACTACCTATGTATAATATATTTACAAAAACGCGTCACAAAGCATACATTTGAGTATAAGTTATTTAATTTTTGAGTATACTGTATATATCATAAGTGTTTGAGCAATTTCTGATAGGAATGCATAAAGTACAGTCATATTGAATATTTTTTTGAGTTCAAGACAAAGTTTTACTTCTAAGTCATACCAGTTAAATAAGCACAGTATAGTAGTAATATAAAAATACGTATTGGCTAGTATGAAAGTTTTTAGCTTATATAAATTCGACTTGAAATGACAATATAAGTTATACTGGGCTTGTTCACTGGAAAAGTAGATTTCTATGACTTAAATAATATAATTGATTTTACTACATATTGTAAGAAAACATTGGGAGTATTGAAAAGGATAAAATAGAACCAAGGCTTAAAAATAGTCTACGAAACAAAAAGCTACATGCTTAACGTCACAATGCACCCGAAGTTAACACACACAACACATCGATGACAATTTCACTAAATTGAATAAATTATATTCGACTTATATAAAAATATAGAGATTGTATTTCTTTAGATAACTGTAAAGTTGCAACACCCGGCAGTTGCGTTTTTAAACGTTCAGCCACTACCTACTCATTAGCCTACAGTAACCTAAACAATAATAATTTATTATTTACAAAATATACGTCGTTTGTACATAACCTTTAACCGGCTCACTAACCGTTACTTAACTTACGTATTTGGATAGACTCTTTCAAGCGATAACAACTCACAACTAAAATCCTCGGCTGAACGACTTACTTTAAAATCACAATCCCAATTACTGGCCTTATTCACTGACACTGGAATTATACTGTCACAATCACGTCAAACTTTGGTGGTCAGGTCGAGAGGGTGCAGTTTGATCCTCTTGATCTGTGAGTAGGAGATGTCCTCTCCCTCGCTGGCGGACCCTGCGCCGCTGACAGACTCGTCATTATCTGGCACTATGACCTCGCTGTCGTCCGATCTCCGCCGGGCGGAGCTCGATCTACCGTCAGACTTTACCGAGAGATCCATAGGGTTCTCTTGTAGCGGCGATTCCGAAGTTCTCCTCTCAGCAGGGGGCGTCGGCACAAACTCCGCCTCGGAGATAACATCCTCCTGATGAGTGGGCTGTGTCGAACGCTGCTGCTTTAATATTTCATCTAGGAAGAAGCGCTTCGAAGAGTCAGCGTTGTGGTCATCGATTCTGACGTCATTGTTGTTCTCAGCTGCTTGTCGCAGTGCTGCATGGTCCAGGAGGTGTCTGGAGTACATCGGGTGGAAGCCAGGCGGGAACAGCAGCGGGTGGTTTGCTGCGAAGGGGCTGAAGGGGGGCGGCGCTAAGAACGGCGAGTGAGGGAAGTGGGGCAAGGATAGATTGGCTAGAGGATGGACGAAGGTGTCTCTCGGAGGGGTGAGCGGCCTCTCCGCTAGTCTGGATTGTGAAATACGGGACTTCTCGTCCAACTTGGGGGATGATCCGCTTCTATGTGAGTCTGGGGAGCCCGAGCACGGGGGTTTGTATTCATCAAGACCTAACAAAGCCAACTCTTCTTTCGTTCGCGGTCTCGCTAAGCCAGGGAAGAGATGGGGAGGGAATGGCGGCGCCAGGTGGTGGGGTGACTGCGGCATCCGTGGCGGTGACCTGGACTGGGCGGCCTGCTGCTGCTCTTGGAGGAGGCAGTGGATCTTGAACCAGTTGGAGCGTCGTCCATACCTCGAGCCCGACTTCGACATGCCCACCATGAGACACTTGCGCAGTCTGCATGCCTTGCAAGCTGTTCTGTTCTTCTTGTTGATTACGCATTCGCCGTTGTTTTTGCACTCTGTTATCGAGTTGAGGTTGTTGTATGAGCGCCCGAAGAATGACTGGAAAGAAGGAAAAACATAGGTTAATGCGGTACTTCAAACATGCTAGCCATTTTTTTATAGCGATCAACAGGGCTAGCGTATTATCGTCTGGCAGGTCAAAGGTCACCACTACCTAGTTCAACTATCCCGGCATTGCACGAATGCCTTGTAAAAGTCTTATAGTGGCTATGGAACACCTATGTAAGTAATCGGGGTGGATTAACAATTTTTCATGCAAATTGAACTAGTCACAATCTACGCCAAGCTTGTACACTAAACGGCCAACAAGTCAGTTATAAATTTTAAATATCTAAACAAGTTCGTTTTACAAAGATGTCTGCTAGCGAGAATCAAACATGCGACCTCAAGCTACGCTGAGCGTAACAGTACAACCCAATATTGCCAGCGCCTCCATTATCGTACAGGCGTACAATCCAAACAGATCGCTATAATTGGACCATAATTATGTGTTTAGCATTCACTATCTACACCATTGACCGTAAGGCGTGTTTACACGGTGCTCTGGTCGCAACTCGAGCGCGTAACGCCGATAGTGAAAACGCTGCCTTACAAATGTCGTGTTCACGGTTTAAGACGTCACTTCCTGTGGAAATAGGGCACGGGCTGTGTTCCGGGCCGCTACACCCGTTTAACTATGGTTTTGTTTTCGTTTGGCCTTGATTTTTCGGTTACGTAATTAAAAAACAGTACATTGTTCTGAATGTTTTATTTACTTGATTGCGTTTTGATGACACTTGTGGATCGGTGTAATTTGCAAAGTCATACTAAATTGATTCTTGGATCCGGTGTTTGTGGTGGCGGTATTTGATCACTGAATAATGAATGCCAATGGAGGACTACGTTCCAAATACCGAGATGAATACGATCAAATGTTCAAGGGCCGTCAGGAGTACTCTAAACCGGCAAGCATTTATGTAGGATGAAGCGAGAAAAGAGGAACTGACGCTGTAGTCTCATCGCCTACCCTGTGAGGGTTTCAGTGTGATGATAATAATGTCCAACGATTAATACTTCCCATGATTATACAACATCTAGGTACATTCAGACATACATATGCAATTGTTGAACAACATCTTTATAAAATTGAATGAACGAAGAAAAATTTCAGACCGAATGATCACCGAAACCAGACTATTTATTGGAGGTATAGATATTATAAGAGCCGTGGTGGCCGAGTGGTTCGAGCAGTTGCCTGCGACGCAAAGGTCGCAAGTTCGAATCCCAACTGTACCAATGAGTTTTTTAAACTTAAGTACAGTGATTAGTCACACCACGAGCTTTACGGTGAAGGAAAACATCGAGAGGAAACCTGCATACGTCTGAGAAGACATTCAAAGGTGTATGTACAGTCGTGCTTGAGTAACGGCGATGGACTCGCCATCTGTCACGTTGGCACCTAATATATCTCTGACGGAAAGTGGGTGTGTGGGTATTACCTATACACCTCTGCCTACTCCTTCGGGGACCCGTGTGGGAAGGCGTGAGGATATTATTTATTTTATTATAGATATTATTAATTGTTTATAGGTAATATTTAAATGTAGCAGGGCTTTTTCTCCTCAAGCTTTTAATACTAAAAACTCGATGACTTTCTTAAAAATATTTCATTGGCCAGTTGAGTAGTGTGCTAACAGGTTGTCGTATTGAACGTCACACTACAAATTGTCGGATAACCATGAATTTTTAAGTATTTACGGGGCACGTGTTGCCATTGCCAAAATGCTTGCAAAACGCGCACGCCATGAATGACAAGTTGATAACCGACCGATTGCAAGATCACGTCACAGATAAAGAATTTGAACTAATACAATGACATATTTAAATATGTTCGTATTGTCGGCGCGTGATGGGAATCGCGCACAGGTTAGATTTATACGACCGTGGTTTTTAGGTCCCTTGCGGGATTTTTGATCTTAAATAAGTGGGTGCAAGACTGAATTTTGAGTAATACTTTTAAAGGTGAGGACATCGCCAAAATGGGAGCATTAGCAATGAGTCTCACTTGAATACTATATTAAACTAGATTTATCTGGTGATATCATTAAAGCAATAATATCAAACACTCAAAACCTACATACATACATACATATCATCACGCCGAGTCCCTAACGGAGTAGGCAGAGAGTATAGAGCGCCAGTTCTCTCTAGACTTACATACCTCTTTCGCTTCGTCCACATTCATCAGTCTCTTCATACATGCTCGTCGGTTTCGAGTACTCTTAACGTTCCCGTCCTTGAGAGTCCGATCTATTTGGTCCAGGTAGTTGGAACGTGGCCTTCCTCTGCCTCTTCTTGCACACACTTTTGCTTTGTATATCTGTTTCGTCAATCTTTCTTCACTCATCCTTTCTATGTGTCCAAACCAACGTAACATGCCTTTCTTCATCTTTACAATCACGCCCTCATTCACGCCAGTTGATTTGCGAATCTCTTCATTGCGGATTCGATCTAATATCGTTACGCCGCACATTTTTCGAAGAGATCGCATCTCGACTACATTCAAGCTATTTTCATACTTCCTCTGACATACCCAGGATTCGCTGCCATACAATAAGGTAGGTACCAATATCGCGTTGTGGACAGCAACTCGAGCATTCTTGCTCAGACTTTTACTGCCCATCAACGCCGACATGGCTCCATTCACCTTATTTCCGGCAGTTATCCTTCTTTCAATATCTTTTTCATACTTTCCATCTCGTGTGAACATGCTTCCAAGATATACAAATTCATTCACTTGCTCTAGAATTTGCCCATTTACCGATATTGCACACTCGGTCACTTGTCACTCAAAACCTATTTTACTAAAAAATACTTTTTACGCAATTATTATTTTGCTAAATAAACAACTGACGACACCATTCACAAATCCACGTGTAAACGGGAATTAGAAGTACATACATACATATCATCACGCCGAGTCCCAAACGGGGTAGGCAGAGAGTATAGTGCGCCAGTTCTCCTTAGACTTACATACCTCTTTCACTTCGTCCACATTCATCAGTCTCTTCATACATGCTCGTCGGTTTCTTTTACTCTATTAATAGAAGTATTAATCCCCTTATTTCATCAAGTTTTTATAAAGTAAATAATGTATATACACACAGCAGAATCATATTATAAGTATATAGAGATTTGATTAGCTAACGTAATTCATAAAAGCCGTGTTTATTAATAAGAATATAATATAATTAATAAGAATAAATAAATAAAAAATATATCAATACGAATGTTCTATGTTCAGGCAACTTTATATCATTCTGAGTAAAACATGATAGCGATGCATTTAGAAACGTTTGATAAACGTTCGTATTTCTAACTTCTCACTTACTGAAGTGAGTAAGTGAGGCAAGCCAAGTGACAGGGCAAAGTTACGAGCCGCCCCGCGACGCCACCCGAGGACCTTTGGCTCCGTCACTTGCTCGCCGGTAACTCTTGGATAGTATTAAATAGAATCTTGCTGTTGCATCATCATCGAACCCGGCGAACTTGTATGAAAGGACTGATTCATGTAAACGGAGTGAAATAAATATGTAACTAAGTCAGAATTGTCGCTCTACTCTCTCTGCCTACCCTGTGAGAAACTCTTGGCGCAATTATGTGTATGTATATACTGTTGCATTTTGTATGGCGGCCGTCTGGTCAGATATCTAGGCATCGCGGCTTAGGAAGCTGGTTCGGTTCCCCCTGAGGGCCGATATTTGTATTAACATGAGTTTTTGTACCTTAGTCTTGGATGTCCTGTGCATTTATGTATATATCTATCGATATAGGTACATATATATCTTTGTCCAGTTCCCATAGTACAAACTTTGCTAAGTTTAGGTCTGGGTAAATCTGTCAAATTTATTAATTTTTGTAAAGGACTAGCTGTCCCTCGCTGCTATATATTCGCTTTGAATTAATTTGAAGTGTAAAATAAAATTAGCGACTCCACTCCACTCCATTCCATATACAAGCTGTCTTATAATAATATTGTGTAGAATTGTTCTCGTAAATATGAGTGCAGGAACAAAGTCAACTTGGAATGTTGATGCAGAAAAGTATTACAATAAACTGTGAAGTACTCGCGCGAGTATAAGTTACGAGATAAATTCGCCAGAGCTTGGGTCGTAAAAGCGAGGATGCTGGCGAGAGGCGAACGTAAAACAACTATAAATTAGCCATTTCCTAGCCAACGACAACGTACATATGAGTAGTACCACCTATTGAGAAGCACTTGTGTGAAGGATTGCAAGTGGCGGATGGAATGTAGGCATTGAGGAATTTGGCAAGGGTTACAAGGGCTTTGTATCTAATAGCTGTCCCGCCCAGCTTCGCTCGGGTGAAAAAGTTAAATTGCCCGTAACACGATCGCAGCGCCACCTATTGTAACAAACAAACAAACAAACAAACAAATCTTTCCTCTTTATAATATTAGTATAGATTACTCAGTTAATTATTAATTTAATCATAAACGGCACAAATTTTTGGATGTCTCTAACTTGTTTTTTTTTACAATAATTATCTAATATTTTACTTTTTTTTATTTATTCCATATCTTGCCCAGAATTAGTTACAGTACTGATGACAATATTTGTGTCACTTGTTTAATTTGTCTAATTTGTGAATGTGAGAACATTGTAGGCTTTGTAGATTCTTAGATCTTGCTAACATTGTTATAATTATCTTGTTTTATGTGTGCTTTGTATAGTAAGCAACGACCTATTGTCGGGCCTACGTTGTTCCCCCATACTTGGGTACTATTGCTGTAAAGAAAAAATATTGTTATTGTATATGCCTAATGATTTGAAAAGAGTAACCATGGATTTTCTTGCCGGTTCTTCTCCATAGAAGCGACCAACCCGAACCGTGCTTCTTTTTCGACGTTTTATAAGTGCCCACTTGGGCCTATGTGGAATAAAAAGATGTTAATTTTGTTTTTTTTTTTTACTTCTAAATAGAAGTGGGATAGTGGGAGAATGTTAGGGGTTAATTTTATTTTTGGAAGTCGACAAAGAACTCTCTCTGCTTACCCCGTGAGGGAAAATTACAGGTTCCTTACTTTAATGTTAAGGTGAGGAATGCTTGTCTTTTGTCAGCTGCGGCAAACAAATTGAAATATATTGTTTGGAGCCTGAATAAGAGTCGGCAGAGACTCGCCATGTGACTGTATGTTTAAATTATGACTTGTCTGCCTACCCTTGTGGGAAGTGAGCGATACTTTAATATAGAGTAATAAAGATAGATATTCAAGTCCAAGTGTTTAGGACGAGTTCAATGACATACACACGTACAGAAAATAAGAAT
This sequence comes from Drepana falcataria, assembly GCA_945859725.1. Taxonomy (NCBI): domain Eukaryota; kingdom Metazoa; phylum Arthropoda; class Insecta; order Lepidoptera; family Drepanidae; genus Drepana; species Drepana falcataria. The sequence goes on along the minus strand of OX243933.1, from coordinate 11,065,659 downwards.
GTTCGAGAAATTAGCAATTCTCAGTTACCTTACAATGTGACAAAAATTCATATAACATCAAATACGGTACTTATTAAACTAGAAGAGTAAATATTAATTAACGAGAAAGGGGAAAAAGCCAAGATCTTAATGAGAGTGAAAAGCGAAAGCAGTGTTATATGTCGATAATTTGATCGGTCTTGCAATAAAATCTTAATTAAATAATGATACAGTCATATCATCACGCCCCTCACGGGGTAGGCAGAGAGAGTAGAGTGCCCATATTCTCAATAAATATGTATAATCAACCGCCATGTTAATCCCACGATTGCAAGTTTGAATCCCGACTGTAGTCACACCACGAACTAAGCGAAGCGAAGGAAAACATAAAGAGGAAACCTGCATACGTTTGGGAAGAAAATACTAAGACGTTTTTATAGTAAGTAGAAGTAGTGGTTAGTAAGTTATTATATTATTATTATTAAAAGTATAATTGTGGATACTAAACCGCCTAAGGGGTATCCCTTTCGGGGACCCTGGTGGGAAGGCGCGAGTTTTATACATTGCATTTAAGGTTATCCCACAGGACTCTCCGTCGACGAGTGCCGTATCATTAGCTTTTATTGTCCGTGTAAATTAGTAACTCGCCCCGCGTTGTCCAGATTTACGCTCCCCATTACGGCTACGACCCCAGTTACTAGATTTACGACTAGAAGCCATAACGGCGGTCATATTAGTAGTATGTCTACCAGTCAAGGATAACTATGCAATATATTTAAAGACAAAATATAAACTTTATTTTTATTACTAACATTTAGTACACGTATAATTAGACACAAGCTTTGACATTAAACGCTAGGATAGGTATTAAGAGACAATAAATTATGTTGAAATGGTAGTTGTATTGAAATGACGTGGTGTGGTGTTGCTACCATTTATGTGCGTCCATCGAGCACTGCAATAGTGGTGAACTTTAATACTCCTAGAATAGTTGGTTCCGCGTATACATAATTAATATAGTAAATAAATACTATGAGACAATTCTACACAAATTGACAGTCCCAAATTAAGCACAGCTTGTACTAACTAGACAACGATATATATACTTTAAAATATAGATATCTGGATAAAAAAATACATAGGACTTTAAGACACATCTTTGCTTATTGTATGGCGAGGATGTAGACGTGGAGTTCTTCAAAATGGGGGTGAAGAGGTTGCTACAGACGTCACCGGCGGCGGTAACCGTTTATCATCAGGCGAGCAGATTGTTTGCCACCTTAGAGGTATAAAAAAATGAGATTGATGAATGTTAATGAAACGAAAGAGGTCTATAAAGCCTAGAAAGAGAGCTGTCGCTCTACTCTCTCATCGGGGACTGTGTTTAAGCCCGGACTTAAGATGAGGAAAAACATCAAGCTTCAGAGTAGAAAAATCTATCTCTCTAATCTAAATGTATCCCCGGCAAAATGGCCCATAACACGTCTGACTCAAAAATCTTTTATTCAACGTAAGGGACACATTAGGAACACTTGAACGTCACATAGTAAATACAAATCTATAGTTATTCTCTCAGTTATCTCTTATATCTTGAACTTTTCTACAAGCATTCGACCGGTCACTGGTTTCTATACTGCCCTTAAGATCGCTCATATGCTGGTTCGTGAGCAAGGGTCATTGCTGGGTTGGCTTGGTATCGGCTATTGCAAAGGACAAAAATCTTTGAATAATATCCATGGAGCATAGTTTATGACGTCGCGAAACAATTTACTTGAGCAGATACATAATTGTGGTGCGTGATGCTCGTTATGTTTAAAGATGTTAAGCTATGTATATCCCATATACTATTTGCGATGCAGTGACATCATGCAAGAGTTATGATTTCATGTTAATTATTAACTATTAGTTACGTCTATAACGTCGTATTTACTATCCTACTAATACATAAAACACAGTCTATGCCATGACGATGTGCCATCCACGAAGACGCGCCCCACTATTCTTCCTTATAGTTAATTGTGTAGGTGTGCAACCTTCCACTAACGCTAGAGATATATTATAGGTGCCAACGTGTCAGATGGCGAGTCCATCGCCGTTACTCAAGCACGACTATACATACGCATTTGATTTGCTTCTCAGACGTATGCAGGTTCCTATCGATGTTTTCCTTCACCGTAAAGCTTAATCACATTACATGTGATTAATCACTGTACTTAAGTTGAGATATTTATGTATCATGATTGATTTATGATAGGGTATGGTATAAAAGAAGATCAGAATGGGATAGGATAGAAATATGTGGGTAAATTATAAAGGTTATCCTTACACCTTCCCACAAGGGTCCCGTCTTTGAATTGCTTCTCAGACGTATGCAGGTATCCTCTCGATGCTTTCCTTCACCGACTGTTGTGACTAATCACTGTACTTAAGTTCAGAAAAACACATTGGCACAGTCGGGATTCGAACTTGTGGTCTTTGTGTCGTAGGCAACTACTCGAACCACTCGGCCACCAGGGCTTTCAATTTCAATTCTATCTAAAAATATCGATACATTTTTACGATTGTTTACTCCGATAGTGGGAGTAAGTTTAGCGCTCGTTGCGGTAGGTGAATTGTAACAAATGGTTGTATCAAGACCATAACGTTTTATGCCTTACTTTATGGTATATTAATGGGGAGGGAGTAAATTTGCCGGCCAGTGTTTACGGCCGGCGTACTTTGTATTCCGTGATCCTTTGATCTGAGCAAGGTTGTTCTGTCGCTTTGTAAGGACTGCTATCTACACTTTACATTATAAAGAGCTACAGATTGTTACTTTGTAGACAGTATATATATATATATATTTATATATAATAAAATAATAATAATAATAATATACAAGGATAATATCAATTATAATTGAGTGATATATAGCACCGACATATATTATTCGCTGAAATAATAAATAGGATATGTTTTATTGCAAGCAAAAGTTCCAGAGAAAAAAACATATGAAAATAAAATTATACTGTAAAATTGCGGGGCACAGCTGTATATCTATATATTATATAAATGTTATGTTGGTTTGTGTACGCTTCAAAAACTCAAAAAGTTCTGCACCGATCGAGCTGAAATTTTGCATGGTATATAATCCGCATCAAGGATTGTTTTTATCTATTTTTTGCATCAGTCACATATCCACAGCGAAGCGTAGCAGGGTACAGCTATTTGTATTTATATTTATTTATGTATACTGATGAATGTGGATGAGCCGAAAGAGATCAGTAAGCCTAGAGAGAACTGGCCTTACTCTCTCTGCCTGCCCTGAGAGTCTCGGCGTGATGATGTGTGTAAGTTTTTTCGTGGATGAAGCAATTTGTAATATTGAGGAGGAATGTGTGATGTTTTGGGCTATTGACATTACAATAATAGATCTTTTTTGTTTCTGGCTTCACCTTGAGTTGTTATATATAGGTAAGCTGTCCAAGTTTGTTTTGTTCATCCTCCTCATCGAAACGAGTCACTGTAATATTGGTGCTATAGTGATTGGAGGATCGAAGACTGCGAAACACGCATGTTAAAATGATTGAAAGTTATGTAACTATTTCTAATTCTACTAAAGAAAGATTAAACATATTTTTCCAAACTATGCCTTCATTAATAATACGAATTCGAAGTGAAACTGTAACCCCTCGACCCAAACCATTTAAAACGCTACAACGTAGGCACTGACGTTTCTCACATGAATCATCTCACACGTCGATTATCGATGCAATTTTTTAATCGATAATCTGTGACAAATCGAATAAAAGTAGCGAGTGGACTTTCTCAATCAACTGCGAGCAACATAATCGTGCACACACGAAACAAGCGTGAGAACACACAGATAAAACATTACAAACTTTAATTTTTGACCTTTCTCTGTCGGTAGTAAAACCTTCGCTGACTTAAGTTTGCATTTCTCAAAAAGGTATTCAAACTGTTTTTACCTTTATTTCAAAACAATTAAGGCTCATAATAGGTAAGTTTCAGATCGATCGTCGGTATATGTCTCGTTAAAAAATTCGAGCGCGTGTCATCCCAAGTTTTCGTTCGGAAGCACTGACCTGCGCAGAGCGGACCGATGTTTTGATTGGCTCTGACATTCGAATACAATCGATTATTCGTTTAATGTGAACCGATGCCGCTTGTAATTTTGATGCTATGGAATCGATGACCGTTCTCAAATTGAAATTGGAACATTTTTTATTACGAATTGTCAGGCTGTTTCGTAGCAACGATTCGATTGTTACATTTATCATAAATTATTTAGTCGATTGCATCAACGTACTTATTTTTCAATTCGTTTTGAGCCTTGCAAATCATTGATTTTAGGAAACTTAGCTTTATTTATATCTTTTATATATATCGCAGTTTCTCTAGGACGACTCTACATACTCTTACGTCTTTGAACTTCTTTTCAAGCGTATGCAGATTTAGGTATTTACAATGATCTTTCTGCACCGTATAGCTTATGGTGTAATTATTCACTGCACTTAAGTTCATACATAACTCATTTTTACATCGGGATTCGTAACATGTAATCTGTGCGAAGCAGGTCCTCGTAGAGTTTTGGTAAGGGTTTACGAAGTAGAATATTCCAATACAGTTATCATTACTTTCTCGCAACAATAATAACACTATTATAATCGCGATTCCGATCCTTGAACCCCGCCAAATCGTATAAATTATGCAATATACTAATCGTACAACATGTCCGTCCGACGCCACTGCAGATTTCGTGACGAGAATAAAAATTATTGCTATGCTCCAATAAGTCGATCGGTGAGCCAACAGCGGCGCGTCCAGGTTGCGTTGACAATTTCAACATAGCCTTAAAACAATGACGACCATTAAACCATACAATTTCAAACTTTAAGCCGATCAATTAATGATTTAAAATTCAAATACCAACCTCGTTGTACTTTGGTGACGATACGAAAACGCGAGTGCACGCAAAGTGAGTGACTTGAATCGATTGCGGGCGTGTTCGGTATCGAGACGAATCGATTCACTCCGAGTAATGGCATTGCAAACATAGTAGGCATTGTTTCAATGCGCTCGGTGGCGAGCCGTAATGAACGAGCTCTTATATTTGTGATCTAATTTTTTAATTAATTGTCTCTTGTTTCAAGGTCGGAGTTGAAAGGCGTTAAAATTCTATGATTATATCTCAAAATGTGCGTTGTGGTGATGCAATGGAGAGGTACACTTGATTCTGAAAAATACTAATGTCAAGTTTTGAAGGATGTTATTACGATCTATATCGATAACGATGTAAAATAATCAGAAAATCTTAAAGGTGTTTTCACCGCTTTGTCGGCATTTTCACCGATTAAAACGAATGACATTTTCAATACTAGCTTAACTCCAAAGCACCTAATTACGAATATCGTGTCATGGCGCACGCGGCTCGTCGCCAGTTACCTATAAAATAACAGTCCAATTAATTAACTTACATTGCGAAGGCCCATTAAAGACTTTGTTTTCTTTTTAAGAGTCGAGTTGACAAATTACGAGCGCGGCGGCATCTTTTGAGCTACCAAGGCTTCTAGAACGGCGCGGCGCGGCGCCTGCGCACATTGTCCCCGAACAATACCCGATTACACACACAGATAATTCCAGAAACCTTTAAAAGCAAATTAGAAGCGATGATTTATTGCCGGTTACGAAACGTACCGTCTCGGCGTAGCCCCGAATATCTTTTCCGCCGTGTCGTTTCCAGTTCGCGTGCGTTACTGCAATTTGAATGTGCTCTAAATTTGAAAATAATTCGTGCCGGTCGAAACGATCGTGCGAACGTTCATCGTTTATCGAGAGGACACGCTTGCGAGAGCGCATTGTCACATCACTAGTACCTATCACTATATTTGAGGCTGGTAATGCACCTAGATGCGTGTTGCGAAATCACATTATTTATTAATATTCTTTCAGATACATATAAAAGTTGACCTTCATTAAAGGGTCCCCGAAGTATAGAGAGATATATTTCGTCTTTAGCTCAACAAATGTCAAGTCAGTCAAGCACGATCCTACACGTCTTTAGACTTTCTTCTCAAACGTTGCTTTTCGATGTTTTTCTTGCCTGACAAATATGACTTTCTTAAACTTTGAAAAGAAAAATATATTTTCTAGTATTTACTATAATGGCCAAGAAGCCGAGGAGACTAGTGGTCGAAACCTTGGTCATTCACCAGGATTGCGAGTCCGTGCAAGATCACGTGTCAATGCTCCGTATGAAGATTTGTAGAATATGAAAAGCTCCCGAGACACATCAAAGGGCAGATCAGAAAAAGACATAACGGTCGCCGTCCGAGCAGGCGTAATGCGGTGATTGATGTGTGTTCGACTGGACAAAAACGTGTGAGCAACGGGCTTGCTCCAATTATTGTGAACTGGTTATTTATCTACGCGGTTTCAAAGGAGTTTCCTTCCGCAAACGCCCAGGCTGTGGAACGAGCTCCCCTAGAGAGAGATCTTCAAGGAGGTTGTGAAAAGATTGTAAGAGGTTCGACAAAGGGTCATCCTGGTCTTTGCAAGTGTTTGTAGGCGACAACCGCTTACCGTTAGGTAGACATCATGTTTGATTCCCATATAAATCCTACTAATATTTTAATGCGAATGTTTGATGTTCATCACTCAATCACGCCAGAACGACTGAACGGAATTGAATGATATTTGGCACAGATATAGATTATTAGAAGATAAGATAGATTATTATTTGAAGCCGTGGTGGCCGAGTGGTTCGAGCAGTTGCCTGCGACACAATGATCGCAACTTCGAATCCCGACTGTACCAATGAGTTTTTGGTCATTGATTAGTCTTACGGTGCTTTACGGTGTAGGAAAACATCGAGAGGAAACCTGCATACGTCTGAGAGGAAATTCAACGGCGTATGTATAGTCGTGCTTGAGTTCACCTAATATACCTCTGGCGGAAAGTGGGTGTGTGGGTATTACCTATACACCTCTGCCTACCCCTTCGGGGACCCTTGTGGGAAGCCGTGAGGATATATAGATTATTAGATGGACTAACACATAGGATATCTTTTGTTCCGACAATAAATCTAAATATGCTAATGAAATCGATTTTTTCGAAAGCGCGGGGCCCAGCTAGTAAATATCTTTGCTTGAAGTCTTCGTACAACGCATCGTAAAACATACATGACAGATATAAATGACACTAAATAACTAACTTATCAGTTTTATGCGTTACAAAGGTGATGAACAAGGATACAACCTGAAACGACCTCTCTCACCAGTGTGTTGCAACGATAGTAATATAAGGACACATTTTTCGCCCTTCACTAAGAGACCTACTTGCCACAGGAAGACAGCCCATTCTAACGTCAGGAGAACTCCTATAGGAGCCCTGTAAGGGTCGAGCTAATCCATCAAGTTGGAGCGCATAAGCTGCGGCCACTTTGTATACCTATTAACATACAAACGGCTAATTGTGGGCGCTGAGCTCGACAAATTGATTGGCTACCGGTTTTGTACGGTGTAGTGTAGATTCACTCGCGGTCTGCTGAGTGGGGAGATAAATACGCGCTTTCCTAATAAGCTTAGATGGAACTATTGAACCCTACAAATATACATTTGTGGGCATGTTTGCTACACAATAACGCCAGAATGACTGAATGGAATTAAATGAAATTTGGAATAGTGATACGTTATTACGTGATATAAACCTGCTCAAATACGCTCCCCTTTCGAGAGCCATTAGTTTGATCAACGCCATGTCTAACGATATAGATATATATCACCAGACCCTGCCGAAACTCGCATAAACGGTTAGAAAATTCTTAGAAACTATTTGATAATATATAAGTTTTTAAAGTGTATTTTGTTATATTGTAAATTAGTTTATTAATGTTATTATTATTATTATTATAATTTTCTTTTAACATCATATTGGTATACCTACTGTAAGGATGTTAATGTGTGTGTAAATAAATAAATAAATAAAAATTAGTGATACATCTGACGGAATGTGGCTGTTTGGCTATTACCTATATACCTACCCCTTCGGGGACCCTTGTGGGAAGGCGTGAGGATACGTTATTAGCTGGATTAACACATAGAATGTTTTTAATCCTGTAATTTTATGCGGCTATAGCAAGACTTCGTTTATAATAATACTAATAATAGTTATTGTACTCGTAGGGGATCATCTCCGGGGTATCATTATCGATTCGTGTATGATGCCAGCCAAGTGTATGCTTTTCTTATATTCAAGCTCCCGAAAGGAACTCTTAGTGTTGGATATGCATCCCACGTAAAGGTCCCGGTGGGGCCCGTGAATTTAACATTATATTTCGTTTTTTTTTTCTCAAATAACCTGTACATAAACACATAGTATTTTTATGTGCATAGTAATACATTATATGCGTGTATTTTTACATATATGTGTATATCATTTATATCGATAACATGAGCCAAACGTAAATGTACTCATCTATTGGAGGTTTCTATATAAGAGAGGTATGTAAGTCTAGAGAGAACTGGCGCTCTACCCTCCCCCCCCCGCGAACGAAATGTATATATGTATGTATATGTATGTATATGTATGGCTTGGGTAAGAATCAATAGCAGCAATGTTCGGGATGATAATTTTAAGCCCAACATGCCATTAGCATTTTGCTCTGACAAAATATCTACCAATAAAGACGGATATTGCACAGGTCGTCGGATATTACTCCCGCAATCTCAATATGTATTTCATTGTATGGTCATTACACGGTAGTTGGACGAACTAATAGATTAACTGACACACGCCCCATAACACACTTAGCTATAAGTTGCAAATGCATTCACAAGTTCTGAAATAATAGATTGAGTTATTTGAATTCCGAATTTAATGCCGAATTCAACATTTTGAAGTTCAAAGGAAAATATTTTTTGTATCTATTTTTATTTCTCTATATCTCTATATATCTTTGGGGTATGACTTTCGATCGGAGCGCAACCTATCAGGTCTAATTGTGAATTTAAGCCATCCTGTGATACATGCAAATAGTATATCTTGAAGATGGGTAGGCAGAGGTGTGTAGGTAGTATACACACACCCACTTTCCGCCGGAGATATATTTTAGGTGCTATCGTGAAATTTGCTATTAAGTCTTATGGGGACTAATTGTGATGAAATATAAAAGTGTATAAGGTGATTACGACATTATTTATTGAAGTCGGTAGTGTTATTAGAACAATAGTCGAATAAGTATCGAGTTAAAGACATCCTGTGACATTTTCCATCCTGCTTGCACAATCTATTGTCGTTCTGTTCCACTTGCCAGCAAATTGTACTTTACGTAATGCAGACGTTTTGTGTAAATACCAATTGTATCATATTATTTGCTATGCAAATAAGCAAGGTAATCGTAAAAAATACACTTATAAGCTTGCCGATACCTAGTCGAGATAGTCGAGTGGTTCAAGTAGTCGCTTGCAAAACAAAGATTGCAAGTTCTAATCCTGACTGTACCACAGACTTTTCTGAACGCATGTACACTGATTCGTCACGCCATGAATTTAAGGTAAAGAAAAACATAGGGAGGAAACTTGCAACGAAGAAACTCAAAGACGTATGTACAGTCGTGTTTGAAAAACGACGATAGACTCGCCATCTTTCCCATTTGAGACTTCCTGTGCTTAAAAGATGTAAAGATACATTTTTTCAATAGTTGAATACCAAAAAACTACGTTATATAACAACCTTAGTATTCACCTAATAATAATTACACGAGAAATCCTAGCGAACTGATTTACGCGTAACGTAAAAAAAGTATAACGGAAAATTTTACGTGCGAATTGAATTACTGATGTGAATATCCCGGACATTTGCCGACTGAACAAATCGACGCGAACATTCGTCGTGGCTCTTATTAATGGAACATTTAGGTCTAATTTCTAATGAATTATCCTAAAACAAATTGGCTATATTCAGGATGGTTCGATCCATAATCGTAATAAATGCAATAATGATTATTGATCACGGAATTCGATTCAACGATTCGATTTCAAATTGCGTTTAAATACTTCTTCTATAAGGTGCGAAAATTATCGTTGCATGGATCACGAACGGTGACAATTCATTGAGAACAATTACCTTTTAAATCTTTACATTCCTTCTAAGGGCTGTCCCCTGCTCATTACCTACTAAATATAGTAATTATTATAGGATTAACAGTGTCAGATTACCATTTACGAGTCTACTCTCGTCTCGCCATATTCTCTCGCAATTATGTCAGAAAATGGGGCTATTGATGCTGCTTGCGTGCGTATGATTGCCTCGATGCCCTACACCTAATCTCACGTCGGTTCATAACGAGCGACTGAATGTGTCTGAAGTTAGGTGACAACGGACCCGTTTAAATTTGGAATTGCACAACTGGGACGGTAGCTCGAAGTGACTGATAAATTGTAGAACAACGGCAGAGATCTTTTTTTACTATCACTAAGGTAACAAACAAGCGGTTTGGTAATATTTAGTAATAGTAGTAATAGTAGTAGTAGTTAGTAATAGTAGTATAGTAGTAATATTTGGTAGTATCGTTCGCCCAAGCCAAATACTTTTAACACCTTTCTTGAAGAACTCCATTCTGTACTTTCTGGTCAGGCGCCCATAGGCTTTGGTTTATGGACGTTCAGTATACAATTATGGTGATCTACAAGTATGTTGTGGTATACGTTTTTTTAATAAGCTACCGCAGAAAATAATTGAATTACCTTTTGTAGAGTTTAAAGCTGTCATTAAAAGTACATACATACATACATATCATTTTCTAAGATTCATGTATAAAAAAATATACGGCTATTATCCATACATGTATCCCACAAACTTTCTGCTGGGCACATTGGGAATGAATTCACTAGAGGTACGGAGGGGCTTGGATCAGCTACTATTTGCCTGTAAAATCCTTCACGGGGCTATAGACAGTCCCATGCTCCATGATTTATTCTGTCACCTGAATGTCCCAAATAGACACACCGCACATAGACCTCCTAGACGACAACATAAATTGTTCGTGCAACCATCGAGCCGAACAGTCGCTAGGGACCAGTCACCGGTTTGCCGTACTCTGAGCGCGCTCAACGCCCTCCTTGTTGCCAACCCTGAATGTGATCTGTTTGCGGATGGATGGAATAAAATTGTATCAGAATGCTTGCAGTTCTGTGAGGATCAGTATGCGAGAGTGTCCTCTGTTTTGTAATCCATGTTTTTTTATTTTGTTATGTGAAAAAATTGTTAATTATTGTAATTGGTGAATCCGTTATAGTTAACAATAAATAAATAAATAAAATAAATAAATAAATCATCACGCCAAGTCCCTAACGGGGTAGGCAGAGAGTATAGAGCGCCAGTTCTCTCTAGACTTACGTACCTCTTTCGCTTCGTCCACATTCATCAGTGCCTTCATACATGCTCGTCGGTTTCGAGTACTCTTAACGTTCCCGTCCTTGAGAGTCCGATCTATTTGATCCAGGTAGTTGGAACGTGGCCTTCCTCTGCCTCTTCTTGCACACACTTTTGCTTTGTATATCTGTTTCGTCAATCTTTCTTCACTCATCCTTTCTATGTGTCCAAACCAACGTAACATGCCTTTCTTCATCTTTACAATCACGCCCTCGTTCACGCCAGTTGATTTGCGAATCTCTTCATTGCGGATTCGATCTAATATCGTTACGCCGCACATTTAAAAGTAAATTAATACAAAAAGCTTATTTGAATTTGATTATTTGAATGATAGCCATACATGGCAATGAATTGCTCCTCTTATACAGAGTTTATATGTAATTTAATCTTTTTCTACCCCTACGTAAAAGGGAACAAATGTTAAAAGAGAGAACCGGGAGTTTGTTTCGCCGTTTCTTCTCCTGGCAGGTAATTTTTTTGGAAACGGTGGTAACTTTAGTTTTTGTTAAGTATATGACGTTCAATAAGTGTTCTCTGTGTCCCTTACGTTTAATAAAATATTTTGATTTAACAAGCGCTTACCTTGCATCCCTCACAAGTGAAGGCACCGAAGTGGAACCCTGCCGCCGGCTCTCCGCACACTTTACACTTTTGGTTCATCTGTAAACAAAAATTAACAAATGATTACTGAATAATGCCTCATACATACATACATATCATTAAACCGTATCCGTAACGGGTTACGCAGAGAGGTCAGAGCGCCAGTTCTAGTCTTACATAACCTCTTTCGCTTCGTCCACATTCATCAGTCTCTTCATACATGCTCGTCAGCTCCGAGTGGTTTTGACGTTCCCGTCCTTGAGCGTCTGATCGATTTGATCTAGGTAGTTCCTTAGTAGTTGGTAGTAGTAAGTTTGCCTCAGACATATACTATTATTTTGGTTTTTATCTTAATATATATATTTCTTGTGTGCGTGTGTATGTGACTGAACTCCTCCAAAACGACTGGACCGATTTTGATGAAATTTTTTGGTGTGTGTTCGTGGAGATTCGAGAATGGTTTAGATTTACAATTGGACCCGATAGGTGGCGCTGTGATCGCGTTTTAGGGCATTTACTTTTTTCACCCAAGCGAAGCTGGGCGGGACCACTAGTATACTTATAAAATACCTTACCAGTAAAACCATTTAATAGATCAATCACATCACAAGCTTCTCAGTGACGGAAAACGTCATCATAAATTTGGAAGCATGAATGGTTGGGTGAATGTTTGTGACTCAATCACGCCCGAGTGGCTCAACAGAATTTGATGAAATTTTTCACAAAGATAGATTATAATCTATTACCAGTGCAGTCTCGAGCAGATGCACGTTCGTGTAATAATATTAAGTGAAAGCTTCAAGCAAAACTATTTGATAAAACAATATTATTATTTCATTAGAATTTAGTTTAATAAGCAAACAAAAGCAGAGAGCAATATACTAACCAACAATTTGTTTGTTATCAACCCGCGAGCGCGACTGAAAATTCCGGCACAGAAACCCAATTCAACGTTAATATGGCGTGACCAAGATCGCCAGTTTCCAATCAAACATTTTCTTGTTAATTTCGAGTAGCATGGGGCATGTTATTGGTTTCACCGATAAATACACATTGTAGTGTAACTATTAAACGATATTTAATCGGTTTTGAGTTATTATTTCTCTGTGTACCGTAATTGTTACAGTTATCAGCGATACCGAATTTAATTTTGTACAATAACAATAAACAATATTTACAAAAAACAATTGTATTGTAATACAACAGATAAAATATTTGACCCAAATCGGTATCCCGCAGCAACGTGCCAGGAAGACTAGCAGCATTGCCACGCTTGATAGCAATGCTGGTTAGAGAACCTGGAAGATATCTGCTGCGCCTGTCACCAGTATTTTAATTTATTTTTACTATAGTATTAATATACTTATTTTCATGGACTAATAGAAATTCTGGTGAGCCAGTTGCCGTCCAGACTAAATTAAATATTAATGCCACTGTACATTAGTAAAATGCATCAACATTTTAATGTTCAATACGGAACATACATGCGAAAACATATGGAATAATTTTAATATAATCTGGTATCGTATGTTTGAATACAATGCATGACAAAATTTGTTTGAAACCATCTACATACTCGAACGTAATGAGAAGGTTTTTGAGTATAAATGGCTATAGCACACACTTGTTAGCATCTAAAATATATCTCTGGCGGAAAGTGTGTATTATCTATACACCTCTGCTTTCTGGGACCCTTATGGGAAGGATAAATTGACAGATGGAGGATATATGATATATTATGAGGGAATCTGAACTTGCATACATTGAGTTGCAGACTACTCGAACCTTGGCCCTGATTCACAGGAATAGTTCAATACATTGTGAAATAAGTAGACTTTTTGAGGGCAACATTATATATTCATATTATGCTAAATGCAAAACTTAACCACCCTTTTCCAGCAGCAGGCTCACCAAATCGGCGCATGCGCAGTAAATCACGCAGCGTGGGGCGGGCGCGGCGGATATCGCGGCGCGCATCTCGCGCGACCATCCTAAATTAGACCGAACACGGGCCGACATGGACATTTTTAATAGGAACATATCGACGGTGATTTGTCGCTCTTATCGTCAGTCTTCTGCTGAATACAAATACTACTGGCTTTTTTATACTACAAAAGTGAACGGCGAGCAGTCATATCTGATGGCAAGGGGTTAGATGGGCCTATGAATAGGGTTATACCCCTTGCGCATATCTGAGTGTTACTGCTGGTTCGACGATACTCCCGGCGTTCCAAGCATACATAGGCGGCGGTAACCGCTTACTGTAGATAGCCACGAAGACGCGCCCCACTATTTACTCCCTATAGTTTATAGTGTAAGTGTGCAACCTTCCACTAATGAGTATTATCATTACAGACATGTTATATATATACATAACATGACAGTTAAATATCCATAAAATCTCTACGTTGACGCGAAGCCGGGGGCAAAAGTTAGTACGGGCTATAGTTTTTGCGGTGGCGCTTAAATTTCCCATGTTGTTAATCCCTCGATCACTGGTTGTATTATAACGTTTTTATGATGTCACCGATTTAATTATTTAATGGTGCGTCTGACAGCTCGCTAAATATGGTTCGTATCGATTTGCCGATGGGAAATCTTGTATGTTTGTAATGTAAGCCGAGAGTAAGCATGTGATAATCAGATTAAATTAACATTTAAACGACCCGTAACGTGTTTGGGAATTTGAGATTCAAAAATGTCGCTTGCAAACTGCAGCTCACTAATTATTATACAGGTAAACGAAGCAAAAGAGGTCTGTCGGTAAGGCAAGAGAGAATTGGCGCTCTACTTTCTTTGCCTACTCCGTGAGGGACCCGTGTTTATACTTTATAGGTATATGTATGTATGACTCGAACAAATAAACATTAATTTGATTCACGTTAGAACATTGGCAATTAATGAGAAATAAAGCTATTGAGAGCACACAACTATAAAATAGGTCACAGACCCGCAAAAATCGTTTAAAAACCAATCCACACCATCGAATAAGATTCGAATGGTCGCGTATTCGAGCATGTAACTCGATTCAACAGATCGATCCTTTTCTTAATAACTTAATTAATATCTTAACTGCGCTCAACTTTTAAAGGAGCGCCTCTGACATTTTAGCACCGGCCTTGCACATGATTTTTGTCTTTATTTCTTTTATAACTCGGTTGATATTCAATTGGAGAGCTCGGAAGTAGTCAGCCGTATACACTGAAATCTTATGACAAGTTCGAGTTGTGAAAATGGAGGCTTGTCGTCGTCCCCAATAATTTATTTGTGATGTAATCTGGCCACGAATTTGCATATTAATGTTACATATATCTGGAGATTAAATTCCTCAGGTTTGTTCCGAATAATTTTGAATTTAATTTAAAGATTAAAATAATTGATTGCGTTTTTAAAATAGTTTTTTTTTAATTGTACGCTTTTGTTTTTTTTATCGGACATTTAATGAAACTAGCAAATTGACACGTTTAAAGACAACCTTTAAAAAAAAGTGACGTGTCTAAAAGTGGGTTTGTTTTATATCGTGGCCTATTATTGTGAAGGCATGGAGATAATAAATAATAAATAAATACCTTGGGACAATTCCACACAAATTGATGACTTATTAGCCTCACAAAATAATTATGCACAATATAAGTTCCCAACGGGAATCGCATCTTATAGTCGCCAGTGGTCTATAAAATGTGAATCTGTGCAAATGTGAACATAAGCGTGATAAAGACGCCAGAAGCCTTCAGTACTCGAACACACGTCACGCTCCGTACTACGTAAGTAATGATTGTCTATTTCCTCAATTCACGCATCTAACTTACTAACATCTAAAAATGACCGTACAAAATCATAACCCGTTAAAATCACCCGGTAATAATTGGTCCCGGAGTGCCCTAGACGAAAATCCGAAGACACGTTACTTGGCGTGTGAACGCGCGGTCTGTCATTTGCTCGCCCGCCATTACCCCGGCGACTGCCTCGTGGGAACGGGACCAATGGACCAGGGGTTAACAGGTGCTCCAAGTGATCGAGTCTGCGGTAGGGTTAAGTTTAATGTTAATGAATTGCAGTTTGAATGCAGAGCTTAAGTGTCTCAAGTAAAAGTTACTCTGGCTGCGATCGTCGAGAGTTAATCAGCTTTCTAGCTACGCAATGTTTGGTTTGTATTGAGAAGTTGGAAGGCTTTATATAAATATGTTTATGTATTTTGTTGTCAATAGTCAATTAAGTAAAATTGTATAATAATATTCATTACGTAATTTTCATAAATTATCGATTTTCTGTGGATTTCATGATCAGAAATTTTATCCGTCGTTTTGAACTATGTGAAAATATCGATAAAAAAAACCGTTGCTTACCGTTTAAAGTAATGTACACTTTTCATCTGAAAAATCTATACACGTTGCAAGTTTCTGTTTTCTTCTGATGAGAAGTGTTACCTGAACCAAGCTATTAAAAGTGTGCCAAGAGATCTTCAGCATTATTCTCTTAAAATGTATTTCACAATTCAAATTAACAGCTACCGCCAATTCAAAGGTGGTTTAAGTTCTTTCTCAAAAATGATAGCGTCCTAGAATGATAGACTAGTCCGTCGCATGGTTCCAGGAGAACAAATCAATGGTGGGTTCTCACAGTGAGATTCCCAAGCTGTAAGTGAGCGGAGCCAATTCGTAATGGCGCGGGAATTCCGCTCGCGGTAACGCACGCAAATCCAGTGTTGTTATATTTATTGAGAATATGGACTATTTATTGTGGATTACATGGGTTACATATTCATCAGTGGATAAGTGAGATTCGGTATATATATATAAACTTAAGTACAGTGATTAGTCACACCACGAGCGTAACGGCGAAGGATAACATCGAGAGGAAACTTGCATACGTCTGAGAAGAAATTCATAGGCAGTGCAAACACATCCAACTGACCTTTTACGGGATGTGTGTGTGGGTACTGCCATACTTCCGCCTACCGTTTCGAGGACCCTTAAAGGAAAGCGTGTAGATATATACAATAGAATCATATATTGAAGTCTTCCCACAAGGGTCTCCGAAGGGGTAGGCAGAGGTTTTAGTGTAAAGCGTAAATGGTCAGTTGGGTTTGTTTACAATATTTTTCAAGAACTAGCTGTGCCCATTTATTATCATGTATCCGATATCACGATCACATCCTATGTATCCGACGGAGGTAGATGAAATTTGGCAGAGAGATATATAGATAGATTATTAGCCGGATTATAGTAGAGATAAAGTAGAGTATAATAATTTGTTGCACAGAAAATATACCAAGGAAATAAGATTTTACACGGGTAAAATCGCGGGGCCCAACTAGTTATAGATAGTGCCATCCACGAAGACGCGCTCTACTATTCCCTCATAGTTTATAGTGTACCACTAATGTTTGAGTATTGTTGTTACACACTGATTACCTATTACTAGCACACTACAATTAATAGATTCGGGTCATACTCCCCGCATCCTGCGACCCCCTCGACTAGAAATTGGTGGGGCGCGTCTTTGTGGACGGCACTATCTATATATCCTCATAATAATATCCTCACGCCTTCCTACAAGGGTCCCCGAAGGGGTAGGCAGAGGTGTATAGGTAATACCCACACACCCACTTTCCGCCAGAGGTATATTAGGTGCTAACGTGACAGATGGCGAGTCCATCGCCGTTACTCAAGCACGACTATACATACGCCTTTGAATTTCTTCTCAGACGTATGCAGGTTTCCTCTCGATGTTTCCTTCACCGTAAAGCTCGTGGAGTGACTAATCACTGTACTTAAGTTCAGAAAAACTCATTGGTAAAGTCGGGATTCGAATTTGCGACCTTTGCGTCGCAGGCAACTGCTCGAACCACTCGGCCACCACGGCCCATTATCTATATATCCCATTAATATAACAATACTAGCTGTCCCGCACAGCTTCGCCCGGGAGAAAAAGTAAAATTTCCTGAAATACGATCATAGCGCCTATTGGGTCCAATTGGGAATCTAAACCATTCTCGAATCCACTTTAAGACACACAGAGAGGAACAACTTCACCCGGGTGCAATAGTAAAACTTCCTGAAACACGATCGCAACGCCACCTATCGGGTCAAATTGAGATGTAAGCTATCCTATCTTTTAAGTTGGATCAAACTGCACACGGTGTACAAGTTTGATTGAAATCGGTTAAGTAGTTTATGAGTCCATCGCGGACAAACAACGTGACACTTAATTTATATATATTAAGATTTAGATTAGGCAGTATGTTGTAAACATAAACGGCTCTGGATTTCGTTTTGATAGGCGCTAATTTGTTATGCTCTAGCGAGCTACGGATTATTATTCACATCACACACGTAATGCGTGTTTGTATGACGTCGTGTATGGACTGGGATGCACTTGGCAAGATCACGCTTGTTACCTTGTTAACGAGCTAATCTTTAGTAATAATGTATTTATTCACGCGACATCTTTTTTGAATTGGGTTGGTTCTTGCGACGGTGTTTTGGATTGTGAGTAGCTATTTATGATGACTAGAAAATAATACCATTTTATTCTTTTGTTTTGTAATCTTCAGAGTGGAAACCTTCATACGTTTGAGAAGAAATTCAAAGCCTGTGCTTAAGAAACCATCTGTCACGTTTACACCTTAATTATATCCGGTAAGTAAGTACAGTATAGATACACCTGCACGTACCTCGTGGCAAAGCGAGAAGCAACATTCTTAGTATACAAAGTTGTAATAAAAAACTGAACCCAAGTCACAATACTGGATACTCACTATAATATCAATTACTCAAAATCAAAACGTATCATGCGGCCCAACAGTAAGCGGTCACCATTCCAAGTCGGAACACTAAAGGTATCGCACGACAATCGATATTCGCTAATTAGTGGCGATACGAGTGATATTCTCCAAAACCCATACACACATGTATACACACACATGCACATATGTATGTGCACTCATTAACCGCGCAGCCGGAGCATACGTCACTATAATTGAACATTAGTCCACGTTCAGTATATCCAGTTTTGAGCTCGAGGGTGTGGGTTACATGAATTATCTACACCATAATTGCGAACATAGCTTTTCAATTAGCGCGCCATATCTATAGATCGCTATATATACATATCGGTCATATATCTTCATTGAGACTATAATAAAGTACAACGTATGAACATACCGTCACGGCGAATCCCTCACGGGGTAGACAGAGAGAGAACATTACCAGTAGTTTCTCTGTAGACTCACAGTCTTTCGTCTCATCCTTATGGTA
Source organism: Drepana falcataria (assembly GCA_945859725.1). Classification (NCBI taxonomy): domain Eukaryota; kingdom Metazoa; phylum Arthropoda; class Insecta; order Lepidoptera; family Drepanidae; genus Drepana; species Drepana falcataria. The sequence continues at coordinate 11,046,388 of OX243933.1, read as the reverse complement.
ATCTCTTCATACATGCTCGATGATTTGACTACTCGAACCGTTACCATCCTTGAGTGTTCGATCGATTTGATCTGAGTATTAAATGGACAAGACCCTCTTGTAAAACGTAGCTGTTATGCATGTATATTCACACGCCTTCCCACAAGGGTCCCCAAAGGGGTAGGCACAAATGTATTGGTAGTACCCACACACCCACTTTCCGCCAAAGATGTATTTTATGTGCCAACGTGACAGATGGCGAGTCCATCGCCGCAACTCAAGCGCGACTATACATACGCCTTTGATTTTTTTCTCAAACGTATGCAGGTTTCCTCTCGATGGTTTCCATCGCCGTAAGACTCGTGGTGTGACTAATCAACGTACCTACTTATGTTCATATGTTATCTAAATGTTATATCCCATCAAATATTATTTACCTACTACGTTATAACAACTCAACAAAGACAAGTAATTGTTAATTGTTTGCAATAAACTACATACATACATATCATCACGCCAAGTCCCTAACGGGGTAGGCAGAGAGTATAGAGCGCCAGTTCTCTCTAGACTTACATACCTCTTTCGCTTCGTCCACATTCATCAGTCTCACTCTGCAATAAACTATTCCCTTAGATATGTTCGAGCTAAAATTGTATTGATCTAAAACGTTGCCTTGATGATGAGAAAAAAACCGAACAATAACTTTGAACCCTAGACAACCATTTAACCACAAAAACCATGAAACTACAATACAAACCGGTTAATAATAATATAAAAGTCGGCGTAACCCGGCGGCGCGTGTTTCTCGCTCAATTTAACCCGTCGAGTTAACTCCGCTATTAGAATACGTGTGTTTCATTTACGGGCTAATTGGTTGTTGGTTATTGTTTGTTGGACTTGTTGGGTTATTTGGTTGTAATTGTTTAGGGTGCGCTGCTTAATCTATACTAATACGATAATTTTGCAATTAATTTTGTTTAGTTCATTTTAGAAGCCGTGGTGGCCGAGTGGTTCGAGCAGTTGCCTTGCCTGCGACGCAAAGGTCGCAAGTTCGAATCCCGACTGTACCAATGAGTTTTTTCTGAACTTAAGTACAGTGATTAGTCACACCACGAGCTTTACGGTGAAGGAAAACATCGAGAGGAAACCTGCATACGTCTGAGAAGAAATTCAAAGGCGTATGTATAGTCGTGCTTGAGTAACGGCGATGGACTCGCCATCTGTCACGTTGGCACCTAATGTACCTCTGGCGGAAAGTGGGTATGTGGACTGTGTGGGTATTACCTATACACCTCTGCCTACCCCTTCGGGGATCCTTGTGGGAAGGCGTGAGGATACATATATAGTTCATTTTAATGCTTTAATTTCTGGAACATTAAACTTTAACATTTTCCTTTTGATAAGATTTTCATTATATATGTCAGGAAAATGGTGATCTACATATCTAATAATAATCATAGATGAAATGCTGAGCAAATAACATATTTTTTTAGCGGGCATATAAAACTATATGCATAGCCATATATCCTTAAAATGGTTAATTACCTTATGATACGTTAAAGATCCACCTATCCATGAAATTCCTGAAGCGGCAGGCAGACTTGGCTTATGTACGACTATTACCGAAATGACACAGCAACAAAGATGTTTTAACAACCCGTATCAAGATGTTCAAATATGTACCAAAAGGGCTCGGTAACTATAGAGGTCCATCAATAAAATGTATATGTTCTAACAAAAAACAACCTTTTTAGCATTTTTCATTCGATTATTTGTCATTCCAAAAGGGGCTCACGTCTGTCTAATGTTCAAAGGATTCCGTTACCCGATCGATTATCGATAAAGAAGAATGATTTATTGCACATAATCGATCGAATTCATACCCCCAGGATAGCTCGGGTCACGTGGGATACGTCATAGTGACATGCAAGTTTTTGACAGTGCGTGACAAATTGTTGTGACAAAATATTTCAACAGTTGCGTCAATCGTTTACAACCCTCGTCATTAGCCGTGAAACCTCACGAATTTCAAGAATTATCACAACAAAGAATTACTCCTATGCACACTAAAATAAGATTAAAACTTGAATGTTATACAAATAAATGGAGCTTATTTCAAAGTGTAACACAGTGATCGAGTGACGTGGCGTTCTCAATTCAAATTTGAATGAATGAATTACGTTGGAACATGTAGAAATGTCATTTTACGAATGAATGGAACGTTTAGAAATGCGATTTGTTCGATGACTAGTGTTTATGTAAGTTAGGTATGCAGATGTGAGAACCTTTTGGAATTAATTTGGGCAATTAGTGGAACACAGCCATCTGCCTGCGTGGGCGGACCTATTGCCATAACGTTTACGTTATGTATTGAAAAACGATATTTATATCACGATGCCGTGTTAAATGATGGTATCATAACGGGCTATTATTTTTCGTATAATATATACTTCAGATTTTTTATGGGAGTTTTATATGAATTCAATTTTTTTTCTTTATCTGTTCCTCATATGTCAGACTTATATATAAAGTGTGGTTTATTTTTCATACAAGTACAGGGTATAGTTTTCCTCTTGAAGGTCGCACCATCGACTAAGAAGCAAAAGTTTGGAACTCACGCTACGAGAGACAACAAAAGACAAACTTGTCAGTCAGTTTGCTGGCCGTAAGCTAAGGCGTGAATTAAGCTAGCTTAGGTATTAGCGAACAACGCTTAACACGGGTAATTCAAGTCTTACTGAACGGTACACAGACATCTTTTATTGTATTATTAATGTAAAAATTGCATAGTCAAATTACAAACCCAAAGTCGATTCCGTTCACTGAACGATCGAGTGAATGAAACGTAATTATTCGGCCGCAACTTTCATTACATTAATTGATCCTTTTTAAGCGCTGTCCATCAATATGTTAAAGTCAATAGTCGGACAAACAGACAAATAAGTGTTATATTAGATACGGATTTAAATAATAGACTGGATTAAAGTTTCATACTTCAATTATGTTATTGTAAGTCGTGTTCCGACCTTTGACACGGAGCGTTATGTCGATGACTGGTCAATAGTCAAGCATAATGCTCTATGGTTCGGGCTATCGGCTCAGTTTTTTGTACAGAATACGCCTATTGTTTGTTGTAACTCATACTTTGCACTCCATTCTATCGACTCGGGGTTTCTTTAATATGATCACTGAGACACCGCTTTTGGAAATTAGTACATTAAAGCGGAGAAATGTATCCAATTGTTGGGCTTATAAATGATTGACGCGACGTTCATACAACTGTGACGCTATTACTGTGAAGTGTGGTAACGGTGATTTATATTTTTATTCTGTAATGCTAGCTGTGGGCCGCGGCGCTACCCGCGTTCAAACGGCAATAGAAGATACTTCGGGAAGTCACACGAGTAATTTATGACCTTTTTCTGTATCCTTTTATATGTGTAGATATGCAAGATTTTATGATGAAATTCGTTGAAGAGTAAAGACGTGAAATAGAGATCTCAGCCATAAGGACCCCCAAATAGGTAGGGAGAAATGTGGAAGCACCCATCTTAGGGTTCTGTAGTAAGCTAGGAACCCTTATAAGTTCGCCATGACCGTCCGTTCGCGGGTTAGCTCGGGGAAACTTGGTACGACACTAATGAACCCCGCACTGCGCGTGGCCTGATACTCTTTTTTGCCGGTTTATTTTAAATCAGAGATATATTTAGACGAATATACAACGTCTTTGATTTCCTCTCAAACGTATGCAGGTTTTCTCTCATGTTTAGTTTTACCGTAAAGCTCGTGGTGTGATTAATCACTTTACTTAACCTTGCCTTAACATACTTAAACTCACTCATGGCATTGATTATATTAACACGACTTACATATAATAAATACATATACTTTTAAAAATTCAACCATGTATTTACAGTTGTAGGTACTTGAGAAACGGCGATGGACTCGTCTTCTGTTGCGTTGGCAACTCAAAATATATCTCTGGTGAAAAGTGGGTGTATACCTGCACACCTCTGCCTACCCCTTAGGAGTCCCTAGAGGGAAGGCGTCAAGATATATTTTCTGCTTTTGATAAGATTACTCTGTCAATTTTAGTTCGCATTTGCCGACGGCGGTGCTGCCTGCGCCATTACAATAGTTGCCTAAAGCAATAATATCGCTTAGTCACCGCGCCCACTTCCCATGACAAACGTCGGACCAGAGCATCTTTGTGGTTCATCTCGTGTGCCCGGCGAGCATCGCCGGGCACACGAGATGAAAGAATTAATAATTTGTGATGAAAGATTTAATAATTTAACACTTTAATAATGTCTTTCATATTGTCTCATCGATATTATTTGACATTGTTCTCGATTAGATCTTTCATTCTTTTCATCGAAGTCCTGCACGAAATTTAGTAATTTCCTCGCCTCGAGTAGTTATGTTTGTTTGTTTAAAAATTTTAATTAATTTTCTGTGATTATTTTTCAAATGAATTAAATATGAACCACAAAGGTCTCACTGTGCGCTTCCAAAGGAGTTTTCTTCCGCGAACGCTCAGGCTGTGGAATGAGCTCCCCGTTGAGGTTTTCCCTGGAGAGTACAGCATGGAGTTCTTCAAGAAGGGTGTGAAAAGATTCCTGCAGGGTCGGCAACGCGCGAGTGATACCCCTGGTGTTGCAAGCGTCCATAGGCGGCGGTAACCGCTTACCATCAGGCGGACCGCATGCTTGTTTGCTATCCTTGTGGTATAAAAAAAAAAATCCTTATTCCACGTTTGAATCCCGACTGTATCATTGTTTTTATGAACTTAACTACAGTGATAAGTGAAGGAAAACATCAAGACGAAACCTACATACGTTGGAAAACAAATTGAAACACGTCAATGGACTCGGCATCTATCACGTTTCAAACGGCAATAGAAGTTTTCACATTCCTAAAATATATCGCCGGCACAAAGTGGTTCCGTGGGGAACCTACGCAACGCTGCCTACCCCTCTGGGGACTCTTGTGGGCAGGTGTGAAGATATATCTCTATATATATTATTATTCGAAAGAGATGAACAAGTGACCGAGTGTGCAATATCGGTAAATGGGCAAATTCTAGAGCAAGTGAATGAATTTCTATATCTTGGAAGCATGTTCACACGAGATGGAAAGTATGAAAAAGATATTGAAAGAAGGATAACTGCCGGAAATAAGGTGAATGGAGCCATGTCGGCCTTGATGGGCAGTAAAAGTCTGAGCAAGAATGCTCGAGTTGCTGTCCACAACGCGATATTGGTACCTACCTTATTGTATGGCAGCGAATCCTGGGTATGTCAGAGGAAGTATGAAAATAGCTTGAATGCAGTCGAGATGCGATCTCTTCGAAAAATGTGCGGCGTAACGATATTAGATCGAATCCGCAATGAAGAGATTCGCAAATCAACTGGCGTGAATGAGGGCGTGATTGTAAAGATGAAGAAAGGCATGTTACGTTGGTTTGGACACATAGAAAGGACGAATGAAGAAAGATTGACGAAACAGATATACAAAGCAAAAGTGTGTGCAAGAAGAGGCAGAGGAAGGCCACGTTCCAACTACCTGGATCAAATAGATCGGACTCTCAAGGACGGGAACGTTAAGAGTACTCGAAACCGACGAGCATGTATGAAGAGACTGATGAATGTGGACGAAGCGAAAGAGGTATGTGAGTCTAGAGAGAACTGGCGCTCTATACTCTCTGCCTACCCCGTTAGGGACTTGGCGTGATGATATTTATGTATGTATGTATTATTATTTAAAGTGTAATGGGAAATCTTGCATTTCAATCATAAATACATTTACGTTTACAGGGAACATAAAGTTAGACGTTAGTGCCTTGTAGCGCCAAATGGCGAAGATTCACATAATAACAACAACAATAACATTTAGTATGACTAAAGAGCGGACATAAAATTATAATTGAATTGAATTATTATATCAAGCGGCAACGCGGGCGTGTCCTTTCATTGTCGCACTACAATGGCTACCGTTGGTCCAATAAATACGTATTCAACAGACGTGGCTCAACACAATAACACTGATACCTACGCGATACTGTCATGACTCGTGCGCATGGCATTAATATTTTCGTTAATTATGCTTTGTTGAGAGTCGAATCGAGAGAGTCGGTGGCCGAGTGGTTCGAGTAGTTGCCTCAGACACAAAGATCGCAAGTTCGAATCCCGACTGTACCAAATCTCAATTTAAGTACAGTGATTAGTCACACCACGAGATTTACGGTGAAGAAAGATATCGAGAGAAAACCTGCATACGTCTGAGAAGCAATTCAAAGGCGTCCATGATATAAGCGTCCTTAGGTCACCGCTTACCATCTTGCAGGCTGCGTGATTGCTTGCCATCTTACTGGTATGAAGATAGTTACTGTATAGTGATAAGACAACATTAAAAAAATAACAAAATACTATGATCAAGAGATGAATAAGCTCTTTTTAAACCCTAACATGGAAAATTTAAAGCACACATTATACAACTGGCTTTGCGAATTGTAAAACAATTTGCGCTAAATGTAACGATAACTAATTGGTAAGAGGCGTGAAGTTGAAAAACTGTGGGTACCTTGTACTTGGCGGCACATGTAAGGCAAAGAGGCCGCGCGGCGAGACAAAGCGAGTCGTAAAACACTTCTATACGGAGAAAAGAAATTTTGCACAAGCTTGTATTGTGCGTTTGAACGCTTAGAAGTTATGGTTCTGGGCTAAAATACTCTTTAGTCTGTTGAAAAGCTTAGGTATGGATTAGATATCGTGATTAGAAGCCGTGGTGGCCGAGTGATTCGAGCAGTTGCCTGTGACTCAAAGATCACAAGTTCGAATCCCGACTGTACCATTGAGTTTTACTGAACTTAAGTTCAGTGATTAGTCACACCACGAGCTTTACGGTGAAGGAAAACATCGATAGGAAACCTGCATACGTCTGAGAAGAAATTCAAAGGCATATGTATAGTCGTGCTTGAGTAACGGCGATGGACTCGCCATCTGTCACGTTGGCACCTAAAATATATCTCTGGCGGAAAGTGGGTGTGTGGGTAATACCCGGGGACCCTTATGGGAAGGCGTGAGGATAGAAACACGGGTATTTATAATTGAGATAATTTATGTTGTGAAGCCTCGGGTATCCGGGTCATACACGGTACATATACCAAAATTGATTTTTTACCTTTTGTCCGTCTGTCTGTCTGTTTGTTCCGGCTAATCTCTAAAACGGCTGGATCGATTTTGACGGGACTTTCACTGGTAGATGATAGCTGATGTAAAAGAGTAATCGAGAGTTCAATTACTACTTTTTTTTTAAACAACAAAAACTGCACTCAGATGAAGACGCAGGCACAGCTAGTTAAAAAATAGAATAAATACTCCAAATCCGTGTCACGTAGAAGAGAACATAGAAGGCACATATGAACTCGTACGTACGCAGTGTCAATGCAGTACAATCTTTACCTACATTGTGTTCCACTATATGCCGATACATTTTCCCCCAAAATCACACATCAGCAGATTTACGCATGCGTGCGACGCTTACAAATGATTGGTCGCGGACGCCCCGCCTCGCGTTACGCAATTGCCAGCCGCGTTCTAATTGGTCTTATTGTCGTGTTTGAATTTGGAATATTGGCGTTCGAAAAACTTTAGTAAATTCATTTAAAAATGTTTCTTGTAATTCGAGTTCGAATTTTAAAATTTGATCTCCATGTCAAGTAATAAAAACAACTCGACGGGAAAATATTGATACCTACTGCCTAATGGATTGTGTTCTGTTCTGAGATGTTTATGGTGAAGTAAAACTCGTTTTAATTCATTGTATTCGGATTAAAATTACGCCTTCCCAAATGGTGCCGGTAGGGTAGGCAGAGGTAAAACAACATCATCTCTTCGCCAGAGATATATTTTAGTTTCTCATTCCATACATATCCACATATGTATGTCTAAGAATTTCTATCAGAATTATACAAGTTTCTTCACGATATTTTCCTTCACCGGTAAAGCTTTAGGTTTGTTTAATGACTGTTCGGACATGTAATCATTACGTTCTATATGACTATCCAAACCAAACAATTTTTAAAACTATTTATAAGAGTAAAATCAACAATATCAGTTGAAAATAAACTAGAATCCGGACACATCCATCAAGATATACCTCATTGTTTTGTCGCAATAAAAACGTCACATTTCATTCGAGCGACAAATTTTAAAATGCATTTACCTTCGTAGATCCAGATCTGAAGCGCCGCTGTATGAATCACAGGATCAATATGGATGAGGCGCCTGCATTCATACGTCAACGGCATGGCGATACGAGTCGCAACCAGTTGGTTTATATTCGCATCAAATGGACGTATGAACTAGATTTATTAATGTTATACCAACTGCGTTCATAACAAAATTATTTTCAATATAACAAAGATATATCGATTTTTTTTTAATTCTTGTTAGTTATATAAACACACACTTAAATAAAACAAATCGTGTACTCAAGGATGGGCACGTAATGAGTACTTTCTATGTTTGAGAAATATCTTAGAATGTGTGGAAACCCTATAAATTAATACTAATTGGCGTATAAAACTAATACTATCGTATTACTAGCATAGTTGTTATCAAATTACCAAAGTATACTTTGTTTCTCGCGATATTACAATGTTTTTTTTTTCTTTTTATTATGTGAAATAGTCTATTTATAAGACTGCAACCTTGAAAGACATCGCTTAGCGACGAGATTCACATTGTCATGTCCGACCATCAAATGTATATTTAAATACATGAATAATATACCAAAACTATAAATCTATCAAGATACATCTTTGGGGTAGGCAACGACATTGGAACGCCAGCTCTTGCTAGACCAGTGTTAACCAACATTTTTAGGCCAAGCTCCAAGAAAAAATGTATGGCCCCATACATAATTTTTAACCTTTTAAAATTGTTATATATGTACCATAGTCTAAGGTTTTTGTCTCTCCAAAGTCAGCTAAGTTACTGTACTTAGCATACCTGAGTACTTGATTTGACTTGGAGATAAAATTTTAAAATTCGAACTCGAATTACAACATTTTTTTCTTAACTTTTTTCGATCGCCAATATTTAAAATTAAAAGTAGGCTAGCGATTCCGTCTAGCTTTGTTAGAGTGAAAAATTAAATAATAATAACTTACCGAAGAATTGTACATCAAAAATATCTAACTAGTAATAGTAAACAAGCGGTCCGCCAGACGGCAAACGGTCACCACCTATGGATGCTTGCAATCGCTCGCTCACGCGTTGCCATCTTTGCAGGAATTTCTCGCTTTTCTTGCGTTTCTACTACATAAGAATACCAGTACACAAGGAGAGGTAAGTTCTACTGCGTACTCTTTACAATCGATAGGTCTCAGTTACAATAATCCATGGCGAATTGGATAAAACCTTTGTTTGAAGTGAATCTGTCAACAGTATAGTAATTGCGAAATGATTCCTATTTCCCGATCTGATACAAGACGGCTATTATCGGAACTGGCCAGTGGAAGCCCATCCGGGATGCGCTGATGCAAATGTCAGATTATATACCGTTTACGGATGTCTCAAACTGGTTGGTATACAGAGTGTTTATATGGCAACATATTGTATTTTGACAACATATTCCAACTACCTAGATCAAAGCCATCGGACACTCAAGGATGGGAACGTCAAGAGTAGTCGAAATTGCCGATCAAGTTGGAAGAGACTGATGAATGTGGACGAAGCGAAAGAAGTCTGTTCGCTTAGAGAGAACTGGAGCTCTACTACTCTCTACTCTCTCTGCCTATCCCTGTGACACATACATGTCATGTATGTGGAACTCTTTTATTTTTATTAAAAACATTTTGTATGAAATTGTGTAAACATTTTGTATGAAATTGTGCACTGAGATAGATTAGGTATTAGCCGAATTAACAGTTGATATTTTTTTTATTATAGAAAAAATATATACTAGTTCAATCAAATGTTAAGGGTTACGTGGTTACAGGCACTGCTTGCATTTCAAACTAAACACATTTTCATCATCATCACGCCGAGTCCCTAACGGGGTAGGCAGAGAGTATATAGCGCCAGTTCTCATTAGACTTACATACCTCTTTCGCTTCGTCCACATTCATTAGTCTCTTGATACATGCTCGTCAGTTTCAAGTACTCTTGACGTTCCCGTCCTTGAGCGTCCGATCGATTTGATCCAGGTAGTTGGAACGTCGTCTGACTCTGCCTCTTCTTGCACACACTTTTGCTTTGTATATCTGTTTCGTCAATCTTACTTCACTCCTCCTTTCTATGTGTCCAATTAACAGTTTCTCGCCGGTTAACATAACAGCCGGTTCTTCTCCATGGAAGCGACCAACCCGAACCGTGCTTCTTTTTCGACGTTTTATAAGTGCCCATCTGGGCCTATGTGAAATAAAAAGATTTTGATTTGATTGATTTGATTTGAACACATTTTAATTTGTGTAAATTATTTGCTACAAATCATAACACGCTGTGTATATACGGTGTGACGACCGCGAGTGCGGTCACGGTGGCTGGCCGCGGATGTGTGGCAAGCGGACGGTCGCGTCCTCGGCTACGACCCCCGAAACTGTGCCACTCGCACGCCACTTACCCTACGTCGCACGACAACTGCCTTCCTATCAATACTTTGGTACTTTATACCCGATGATCACTTAAAGGTTATCTCGATAGCTACTACTGCTTCTGTTAGCCTAGTACATGCCATTGCTGGGCAAAAGCCTCCCAAGCAATGCGATTATAATAATATACCTTGGCGCCTTCCCATAAGGGTCTCCCAAGGGGTAGGCAGAGGTATGTAGGTAGTACCAACACACCCACTTACCGGCAGAGATATATTTCAGGTGCCAACGTGACAGATGGCGAGTCCATCGAATCCGAAGAAATTCGAAGACGTATGTATAGTGGTACTTGAGTAACGGCGATGGACTCGCCATCTGTCACGTTGGCACCTGAAATATATTTCTGGTGGAAAGTGGGCGCGTCGGTACTACTTACCCACCTCTGCCTACCCCTTCGGAGATCCTCGTGGTAAGGCGTATATTTTGTCTTCACATAACAATCACAGACAGAATATTCATTGAATTCTATTTAGTTCTGAATCCCAATTATTATTACTTATTCAACTAAGACTCGCTAGGGTTACTAGAGTCAAAACTTTCTAGTGCCCTGCCTCTACACACCATTTCATTCGTAAGTGAATTGAAATTGAGTTCAAATTCCAACGACACCTGTGGTAAGGCTTTTGAAAATGCTGCTTAGTGAAAGTGAATTCTAAGTTTTATTGAAAATAAGGTTGGTGTTTGCTTGTGCCGGTTTCAAGGGTCTAGGAAGGTAAGGTGCGCTTTCTTCTAGGTCACGGGATGAGCTCGACCTTTCACGCGTGGTGCGCTCTACAGTGGGCGCGTCTGTATGTTTTATTGTGAAGAGAAAATACGGGCATTCCTAACTTTCCTATATCTCATAGTATATTCAGTTACGTAAGCTGTTTACATGTTTTGGGGTACAATTATTAATGAAGAAACCAGTATGAACTGGTTTTTATTATACTATAGTTCTGTTAAGGTTTTAGTGTTAGTCTGCAGACTCTTTTTTGGTAAAATATATGTGTCCAGATTATCGGGTATTACCTGCTGCTACATAGCTTCGTCAAAAACTTACTCGGCTTTATTTACAATAACAACAATTACCAATATTTACAAAAGACAGTTGTATACCTAACTACTTACATATAAAATATTTGATCCTAATCGGTATCCCGAGTCAACGCGCCATGAACACTAGCATTACCACGCTGGATGGAAATTCTGATTCTCTGAGCGCGATATGTTCAAGCCTGTCGCGAGAGGTCCCGATTTAACTACGCGTGACCTTTTTAAAGACAGAAGCCACAGGAACCCAAGTTCTCAGTGACAAGCATCCTTACATAATAAAAGTGAAAAGTTTTTGAGGATAATATTTTTGCATGTATTGTGGAACGAACGGCGTCGCCCAGTGCGCATTTCACCTAGAGATGTTGCTCACATTTATTGAAACCTATGCCTCAGTAGCGCATGGCCATTGTGAGTTACCCATACATACGTTAAGCTCAAGTCACACCTGAGCGAACGGCAAATCATCTATGTGATAAAGTTCTTTGGCGGACGCAGCGGTGTGTACCGTTCTTTTAAAAATATTCAAATCTATATTTCAACAGACTCTTAAACATACCTACATCATTTATAGCAGCAGATATACATGCATAGCATCACGCCGAGTAGCTAAATGGGTAGGTAGGCAGAGAGTAGACCGCCGTCTCTTCATACACAGTCCCCTTTTCGAGTGATTTCTTGATAAATCTTATTTATGTACGTACGTATTTGGAACGTGGTCTCAACGTAATTCAATGTTAATAATATTCTCTATACATAATAAACACGTGAATATATCACACGTATATTCGCAATATCGCGTATAATTGGCCCCAAGATTTACTATAAGCGCATTCGACCTCCTCCGGTAATATATCGCGGACATAAACCAACCAGTGGGAATGGCGCTCGGGATGGTAGTACAGGTTTCATATCGAACGCACTCTCAACTCGGACGGGTAATTTGCATAATATTAAACTCTATGGTTTAATATAACTTAGGGGTTGATAGGGCTAGTGCTCGTTAGATTCAAATCTAATTGAAGGAAATGTAAATGTATTCATTAGTAGTTACTAGGAAACTTGGTGAGGGCCAAGATATATTAGAAATATAGATAATATATAGAAGAACAAATATAGAAGCGTTCTTTTATTATATCGATCGATTAATATTTTCATCTATTATGTAATATTTTTCTTTAGATGTATCCATCAGTAACAAAAAGTTTGAGAAATATGTAACGCGAGTTAATTTTGATTAAACATAACATATGCTAACATTTAAATAAAAAAAATATATAGATCATATTACTCCGGAATGTAGCTTTTAGTATAGGTCTAAATATTTGTTAAAATGTATTAAAATCAGTTTTGAATTTATCCATTACAGACAATAAGAGAGGTAGGGCATAACGGGTTTCCCGTTCGAATTTGGAGCTGCCCGACTGGGGCAGGACCTCCACCTTATAGAAGTCCGTAGCCAAATGACACAATTTTTTGTGTTGTGTTCCTACGCGGTGAATAAGGTTTCCAGAAATGAGCTCCTTGGGGAGGGGGGAGGATTGTTACATTGTGTTGGAAGCAGAGGGATTAAACCCATTATGCTGCCAACACACTGTAACTCTCCGAACACAGAGTGGCAACGCGCAAGTGATACTTCGGTATCGTGAGCGTAAATAGGCTACGGTAACCGTTTCCCATCAGGTGGGCCGTATGCTTGTTTGCCACTCTTGTAGTAAAAAACCAAACTTACTAGCAATCAAATCATTATTCTTTATTAACCCTTAATTAATGTTGAATTGTATTGAAAAGAAATCAATCGCTATTAAATAAGGTAACCATCCAAAACGAATTAAGAAACAAACCCAAGTTTGGGATGGGGCGGGCGGGGATTCACCATCCATCAACAAGTGCATTATGGCCCGGCGTGATGTCAACTTGATGAAAGGTCCTATTACGTAAATTTAAATGGAATAGGTTAAGACTTCCTTGCATCGGCGGCGCCTTTGTTGTGACCACTAGTGGAGTGACAATCTGCTTATATACGAATATAAAGTTTATGGCTACTTAGCGAGTGTCTCGTTTAACAGGATACGTAGTTGCAAGCCGCTTTGTTTTAGGGGGAGCATTTAGAGGCTACACGCCTTATCTAGCCTAGAGTCTAGAACTCTATGGCAGTGTGGCGATATAGTGATTCTATAATTGAGCAGTGGTTATAAGCCGTGAGGTTTGAGTAGTTTGGTAGAGATTCTCCATGATTCCGATACCGATGACCTGACAGATACATTTTTTAAATAAAATATTTAAAAATTACATTTATATGATTTTACTACCAATTAAGGAGAACATATCTGGCAACATTTTCGGTACACAATATGACGTAACGATGACATCCGCTGGAGTGGTACGGCAGTGTTAATTACATTAGCAGTATATAGCCCTGTCATATTGACTTTGTGAGGGTGGGATAAATGAACACAAAATATATAGGTACCCACAGTAACTTGAGATGAGCAGGTCCATCTGCCATCCTCGCGTGTCTTTTATCATCTGGTTAATTGCTTCACGTTTATCATTCTACATTTTGATGAGAAAAAAGAAATTGGTACGGACCACCAGGATTCAAATTTGCATTTATGATTATGCAGGCGACTTCTTACAACTCGGCCACGACGGCTTTTTGAAAAATGTTGGTTCTTATTTTAAAATTAGGTATAGTCTGCATAAGATTTCAATTTCAAAACTCTATTACTAGCTCTATTTTTAATGCAGGCAACTGCTCGAACCACTCGGCCACCACGGCTTTTTTTGGGTGGGTATTTATTACCTATACACCTCTGCCTACCCCTTCGGGGACCCTTGTGGGAAGGCGTGAGGATATATTATATTATATATATTATATATTTTTAATGCATTTAATTTCAGTCAGTAGATTCATTAACACAGATCAATTTAGACGTGTCTCCTTGACCTCATATCTGACCTTTTCGGGAAAGTATAAGATATAGATTAAGATTAAGATTTAATATTCAGTGACCTATTGAAGTACATAATTAAATTATCCCCCGCAGCGTACTATACATACGCTTTTGAATTTCTTCTCAAACGTATGCAGGTTTTCTCTCGATATTTTCCTTCACCGCAAAGCTCGCGGTGTGACTCAAAAACTCATCAGTACAGTCGGAATTCAAACTTGCAATGTTCGTTTTGCAAACTACTCGAACCACTAGGCCACCAGGAGTTCCGTATATGGTATATATACATTCATACTACGGCTTATATTTATTTTCATAATAATATGTCTCATCATTAAATTTAAGTCAGTTTCCTTAATTTGCCTCTCAGAGCTTGAGCTCCGGGAACTTTAGCTCCTTGACCCAACAATGGCGGGCCACGAGGTCTCCAATCAGGCAGGCAACTTTTAGGTGCTTTAATCAACGGTGAAAAGCAATTATACACAAACGACCCGTCGCTAAAACAAAATTCAAATCGGAGACATAAAACAGCTTATCATATAAAAAAAGGTACAAAACCAGGGTACACCAGTTACCCGCATTGTACCCTAATTCCTAACGACGCCCGACATCAATTGTTTATTTTTATTTATTTCAACGCGATATTATTAACTTTATTGCGATTACGATCTTGAGAATTCATTTTTGACGTTTTTATTCGAATTTATGCGATTCCTTGGCGCTACACTAAATCTGTTTTGCCATTCAACGAAACTTGTGACACTCTTAAGCACTTAGCCTTAGAGTTCAAAACAGCATGACCTTTTTGTATTTGTTGGTAGAGCTGAATTGTTGTCGCTATGATACCGTGCGACTGCTCTAAGATTTTATTATTTAAAAAATTGATATTTTATTTTTCGAATTGGTCTGCTAACGCTCGCAGCGGGAGTCGAAGACCTCATCTATGAAATTTCTACTATATGTACATTCGTATAAAGTTCAAAATGCTTTGTCTATGCTGGGCAGTCCTTAGTAGAACTTCAGGGAATCAAGTCCGTAGTTCCCTGTTGATTTTATATCTCTCCGCTGGATATTTCGATGGTATCTGTTTAGACAAGGTTCATTATTGAAGTATTTGTATCATCACTATATTGATATCAAGCTGCTTGTTAAACATTAGCACGCTAACCGAAGTTTTTAATGATTTATCCTAACATAATAAAAATTATACTTGGTTTTATTTATTTTATCTTGTTTTATTTATTTATTATAATATACAGAGTTAATAATGTTTTGGTTGTTAGTGTTTTTAAACTTATATTAAGTTTGACTAAACACTTGAGGTCGCGGGCTCGATTCCCGCTTAGGGCACATATTAATGTGATGAACACGAGTATTATAGAGTACCTTAGTTTTGTAGTTAAGTATATATCTATCTATATAAGTAAATATATCGTTGTCTAGTTACCATAACACGAGCTTTGCTTAATTTGGGGCTATGTCAATTTGTATGGAATTCACCCAAGGTATTCATTATTATATTTTACTATTTGCAAATTTGTCAGCAAGATAGCATTAATCACATTGTCATTTGACACTTTATATCACGAAATAAAACTTGACACGAGTCAATTGGAACGAGTGTAACCTATAAGACACGATTTACATAGTACGCCGCAATAAATATTATAATCTATCACAAAAAATGATAATTATTTGTTAAGAATGCCAATTTGCATAAGCCGCTGGCGATATATTGTGGAATTTACGTTGGAAACATACAATTCTCGCCATTGTGACATAAATATAGATAATATTCCATATGAATTATTGGTATTCATTTTTTCGGGGTCCCTCACCGGGCAGGTTGAATGAGTCTAGAGCCATTTCTATCTAGACTTATACACCTCTTTTCCGCGATCATCAGTCTCTTCATACATGCTCGCCAGTTCAGATAATGTTACGGTTTGTTAATTATTTAAATTGCTGTTGCCAATACGTCGAGAAACATAACAATGAATAAACATTGATTGTGACCCAACCTACAAGAGAAAACAAAACGAGATTGACGCATAAATAACATAAATGATAATTTTTTTTTACGCGAAATGACCTATATGACAGTTTATTTTTAGCGCTGAATATCCTTAGCATGAAATTCCCGAAACGCTTAATATTCTGAGCGTAAAATGCCCGAAACGCTGAATATCCTGAGCGTAAAATGTACGAAACACTGAATATCTTGAGCGTAAATGCCCGAAACGCTGAATATCCTGAGCGTAAAATGCCCGAATCACTGACTATCTTGAATGGTCAAAACACTGGTTTTCCTAATAGTGAAACGTTATATGTCCTAAGCTCGTATCGTGTTAACTAAAAAGTGACTATGAAATGCAAGATACTTTCGCATCTCATAGTATCGTATTTCTGCTAGTTAGCCACCTCATTATGATAAGTACTAGAGCGATACTGATCAAATAGCCCATGAAGTTAGGAGCAAGTTGCTTTAACTCCTTCGGGAACACGATCTTCAGGTAGACTTTTTGTAATATTTTTTTTTTGTATTTTTCAACCACATTGGTGGCAAGGCATGCGGTCCGCCTGATGGCAAGCGGTTACCGCCACCTATGGACGCTTGCAACACCAGGGGCATCACTCACCCTTGAAGAACTCCATGCTGAACTCTCAAGGGAAAACCTCAACGGGGAGTTCATAATAATAACTACGAAGACATACACACAAAGAGAAGTCATTAACCTAACTAATAGATGTTTGTACATTCAGGGAGCTGGGGCCAAATAGTATTGTTTACTATGTGGTTAACGTTTCTATATCTCGCTTAGGCGTACGTTTAAACCTGAATGTCCGTTAATGTATCGGGTAAATGCAGTACAACGTGCTCGGAATCAGTTAATGCTTAATATGTTTTAACACTATATGCTATGCTTGGAAATGGGGAGCGTATTACGAGTACTTTTATATCACGCCTACTGTTCAAAAGTAGGTTTTTACCCGCGTACAGTTTTACTGAATTTATCGTTTTATAAAAAAAAAAAAAAACTTACTTTTAATATTGAAATTTATTATATTATAATTTATTATATTATATTAGTTAGTAATATATATATATAGAGCCGTGGTGGCCGAGTGGTTCAAGCAGTTGCCTGCGACGCAAAGGTCGCAAGTTCGAATCCCGACTGTACCAATGAGTTTTTCTGAACTTAAGTACAGTGATTAGTCACACCACGAGCTTTACGGTGAAGGTAAACATCGAGAGGAAACCTGCATACGTCTGAGAAGAAATTCAAAGGCGTATGTATAGTCGTGCTTGAGTAACGGCGATGGACTCGCCATCTGTCACGTTGGCACCTAATATACCTCTGGCGGAAAGTGGGTGTGTGGGTATTACCTATACACCTCTGCCTACCCCTTCGGGGACCCTTGTGGGAAGGCGTGAGTATATATATATATATATATATATATATATATATATATATATATATTAGATTGATTGACGAAACAGATATACAAAGCAAAAGTGTTTGCAAGAAGAGGCAGAGGAAGGCCACGTTCCAACTACCTGGATCAAATAGATCGGAGTCTCAAGGACGGGAACGTTAAGAGTACTCGAAACCGACGAGCATGTATGAAGAGACTGATGAATGTGGACGAAGCGAAAGAGGTATGTAAGTCTAGAGAGAACTGGCGCTCTATACCCTCTGCCTACCCCGCTAGGGACTTGGCGTGATGATATGTATGTATGTACTTTTAATATCAACCTGTGATACTTGGTAAAATGTAGCTTTCTAATGGTGAAAAATTTCCAAAATCGGTTAAGCACTTTTTGTGTTAAATTGGAACAAATATACAAACGAAAAAAATGCGGATCTCCTTGTGATCTCGTATGTAGTAGTTGATGGTACTAATATTATAAATGCGAATGTGTGCCTGCATGTCTGTTACTCAATCACGCCAGACACAACAACTGAAAATAGATATCTCTCATTCCAGAAAAGAAATCTGACAAATTAATATTATTTTACGCGGGTGATATCACGGGGTATACTTAGTATGCAATACGTCTCTAGTATTCTAGTATTCAAATTATAATATTCTATACTGTATTAAAACAGCAGTACATAATGTTATTGATCTTTGAAAATAGAACACTCCAAGATGGCATCAGTACATAAACATGTAATATTATTCGCCGATCTTGACCGAAGATTGCCGACGATTCCCGATCTGTATCGGGCTGTTAGAAATTTTATGGTTAGTTTACATCGGATGTAAAAAGATGAGGGGGATACTTATCCTTGGTAGTTGAGGCTGAGCATGGAAGGAAAACGTCGGGTAATCGTGGAACCATAAACACGAATCATTCTATAATTATGAAATATTAAAACTCTATGCAAACATCAACATCATTAAATCGGCATAGTTTAAGGCGGCAAGTTACAAGATATTTTATACAATTTAAAGCGGAAATGTAATGTACTGTTGTAACTAATCATTTTATTAACTAGCGGTTGCCTGTGGTTTCACCCGTGCAATACGTTTTTGTTCGAGCCTTAGAAATCATTTTTTTTTGGGAAATATAAGCTGATATGATATATTGTGATGTATTTCAGCAGTGATAGGAATAGGTAGGTACCTGGCGGGTTAGTTTGAATTGTCCTTCGAAGTGGAGTTTTCCATCTGGCACTGATTCCACTGCACGATCACACTCTTTATATTGGGATTTAATGAGTCCACACACTTATTAGTCTCTCGCGGTATTTTGGATAATTTAGGGAGTTTTATTGAAGGAGCGCGTGCGTTGCGTGTATAGCGAAAGCGTCGACTTTTTGAATGTGTTAGGGAGCGGGGTGAATGATTTTGGGAACGGATTAGGAGAGTGTTATGAGCTAATGAGTTAGTGTGGTGAGTAGTGCATAGATAAAATAAATAATCTATTAAGCGGCGCGTACAACTCCCCCGGCCTAGAGGTTTCCTCTAGAAGAAAGTTGAAAAAGCGTTAAACTAATGAGCGAGTAAATGCGGGTGCGTTTGAAAGAACTAAAACTAAACATATATTTATTTTTAAACTTATTGCAGAGGAAGAGGACAGACTCTTACAACTGGACGTATATAAGTACCAGAAGCAGTGCGAACTTTTAATGTGCGAATAATATTGTCTTTACCGCGGTATACTTCCTCCACGATGCCCAACGGCCAACAAAGAGGGTGCGCATTGTTATCTTTGATAACTACTACAGAACCTAGCTGAACTGGATTAGTTAGCGTATTCCACTTTGCGCGTTGTTGAAGTGAAGATAAATATTCCTGACTCCAACGACGCCAGAAGTCTTGAATTATTTTTTCCAAAAATTGATATCGAGATAAGCGTCAGTCAGCTATGTTTGAAACATCCTCAGTTGGTAGAAATTTTAAGGGTGTTACATTTAAAAAATGATTAGGCGTTAGAGCGGATAAATCAGACGGGTCTGAGCTTAATACACACAGAGGTCTACTATTTAATAAGCCTTCTATCTGTACCAAGACAGTGTTGAACTCTTCATAGGTTAATACCTGAAGATTTATTTGTTTGAAAAGATGAGTTTTAACACAGCGTACATTAATCTCGCAAAGTCCATTGAAATGCGGGCCATAAGGTGGGCTATGCAGAAATTTAATGCGCTGATCAGCTAATTGTTGACCAATGTAATTTTTATGAGAGTCAGACTCTAATAGCGTATAAATAGAATCGAGCTTGCGTTGAGCGCCTAAAAAATTGGTGCCTCCATCAGAATATATAATGGCCACAGGGCCTCTTCTACAGATAAATCGATTGAAGGCTGCGAGGAAAAGATCTGAGCTTAAGTCAGAGACTAATTCAAGGTGAATAGCCTTAGTGGTAAGACAGCAAAATAGACAAATATAAGCCTTTTGGCTTTTAACACCACGACGACGAATGTGTGTGATGTAAAAGGGACCGGCATAATCAACAGCCGTGTACACAAAAGCCTTAGCTTCGGACACTCGAAAACATGGGAGATCACCCATTAATGGGTTAGATGATTTAGGGTTAAGTCTAAAACACGTATTACATTGGTGTACTCTTTGTCTCACCAAGTTTCTAGCGGCTAGAATCCAAAACTTCTGTCGAAGCAGGGAAAGTAATAGGGAAGGACCAGTATGCAGATTACATACGTGAAAATAGTCAACAATGAGCTGGGTAAGGCGATGTTTCGATGGAAGAATAATAGGGTGTTTCTGTCCATAGTTAAGTTGCGAATGCGTTAGTCGGCCGCCGACACGAATTATATTTTCGTCGTCAATGAACGGGTTGAGTTTAATGAGGGACTTACTGATGCGTTTATTATTTTTAATAGCGTGGATATCTTTAGCCAAGCAATTACTTTGTACGTGACGTATGAGAAAGAGTTCAGCGTTATCTAAGTCAAACGGTGTGATTAAACCGGTTGTGCGTATAATTTTTGCGAAACGCAGTACGTATACTGTGGCGCGTAATAGTTTTTTATAGGATGAAAAGCGTTCTATCAATTTATCTATTAAATGAGTTTCAGTTATGTCAATTTCAGTGACGAGAGAAACAGTTTTCTCTTCTAGATTATCGACTTTATTGGGCGATACAAGAAATTGTTTGATGGGCCACTCTTTGATAGGGTGAGAAACCCATTGCGGTCCGTGAAATAATAATGAGTTGAGCGATTTTCCAGAAGTAGTTTTACATGATGCGTCAAGAATAATCCGAGTTTTTGATGTTGTTTTTTCCGGTCGATAAACGGCCCTATGCGGTATGTAGTAAGCGTTATCGGTGGGACGGAGATCGTCCACCCCGACTTTGGTTAAAAAACCGCGATCAATATATTCTTGCACTGTGGCATTATAATCGTTGCGTAATTCCGGGTTAGCGTCTAGCTTTTTTTCTAAATTAATTAAACGGCGTTTAGCGGTCGTGTAAGAATCACCGAGTTCAGAGGGATCGGACTTAAATGGGAGACTGACAGTGTAGGTACCACTGTCGTCACGCGTGTAGGTAGACTGGAAAATATTTTCACACATCTTATCATCCGGACTATAATGTATTTTATTCGGTACACTTTCGAGTTCCCAAAAGCGTTGCGTCAAATTGTCTAAAGAAGGCGAGTCAACATTACAAAAAAATGTCTTATCATTTGAGCGCGTGTTAGACGGGTCGCAGTCCGCGCGCCCCATAGCGATATATCCGAGCGTAGTCTCCACACCGATAACAGGTGACCGGGCAGAAGTTACTTTGTTCCCGCGCAACAATAATGCAAAGAGTTCATTACCTATAAGGCAGTCAACGTCTGCCGGCGTGTGGAAATCATCGTCTGCCATAGGCACGTTTCGCAGATGATCTAATTGAGACAAGTCTATGGGTGCGTTCGGCAAGTGATCGGTGATAGAATTAATCACACGAGCGTTTATTGTGTATTTACACCGTTCGTCAAAGCGGGAATGAATTATGAAAGAAGCGGTTCCTAGCGAAATACTTTCCGAGTTGCCTATACCTTTTATTGTAGTTGAAGCGGGCTTAATATTTAAATTTAGTTTTTCACAACATTGTTTTGTAATGAAATGGCTCATAGAACCAGTATCTAAGAATACGCGGAGCTTGTGACATTTTTTATTATTATCATAAACATAAACAGACGCAGTAGGTAATAATACGACGGTATTTTTATTATTACCAGGCGCAGGCGTAATAGCGGAAAGTGACAAGTTCATCTGCGTTTGCTTAGCTTGAGACTGCGCTGAAGCGGGCGGTTCTACGTTGCGAGCGACGGAGTGCCCGCGCATATTGCAATCTACTTCGCGCGGTGTAGGCGATAGCGGCGGCTGCGAGCGGTTCGCGTTCGCGCGGCTACTCGTATTTGTATTATACCGTTGAGGTGAAGATGTGTGCGGTGATGAGTGAATGTGAGCGTTTTGGAATGATTTTGAATTATAATATGCGTTATTTTGGTTGTTGTTGTGAGATTGATCTACATGAATGAGTGTATGGTGTTTTCTTTGACATATTGCGCAGCGGTTTTGAGATTGGCAATTATTTATGTTGTGGAATCCCAAACAGTTTCGACAAAAACCGTGTTGTGTCACTAACGAGTTACGTGTGTGTGCGTTGTGTGATAAGAAAGTACTGCACTTGAAAAGTGCATGTTCGGGATAGATTTTACAAATATTACAATTGCGGGGTGATTGCGAGGGATGCGTGAACGAGTGGTGCGTTTGTGGTAGTCGATGCGAGGCGTGTGTGAATGTGTTGTGTGTGTGAAGCGGGTGAGAATACGTGTCGTCGTTGCTGGCGACAACCGAGTTGTTGTTGACAACAAATGCGTGTGTAGATTTTGTGTTTTTAGCGTGTTGCGGGACTTGCGGGTTATAATTTTTATTAGCGTAGGTAGGTTTAGAGTTCGTCGATAATGATGAGCGTAGTGAATGAATTTTATTCTGTTCTTTTATGAATTGCTTAAGTTGATTGAAAGTAGGTATTTTAACGCTGCGGTGCGCTTGTTCGAAAAGGTTCAATGTGTCTTTATCTAATTTACTCAACGCGATGTGAGTTATAATAAAATCGGAGATATCATCAATTTCTAAAAGACGTAATGCGGCTTCGGCGGTACAGAACTGTTCCAAAAATGCGTCAGTGTTTTGAGTTTTAAAATGTAACATTTGTTCAACGTACATTGATGCTTGCACTCGAATATCGTGATATTTTTCGACTAAATTATTCCATAAAATGTTGTAATTTTCTCCCGTATTAGGAATACTACTGCAAGCGGTCAATGCACTCTTAGAAAGTTTACTAATTAGGTATTGAGCCTTTTCGGTGGGTGAAAGCGTGGGGTTGTCATGAATAAGACTTTTAAAGTTTTGATAAAAGACTGGCCACTTATATGGAGATCCATCAAAACCTATCAATTCAATAGGAGCTAGCTTTTTAGAAAATTCGAATTTGCGACGTTCTGAGTTGGCCTTGAGCTGCGTGATCGACTTTTCTACGGCAATGATATTACAGTATAAATCATCAAATGAATCAAGTTCGCTAAACGATGGTTTGACCTCTTCGTTCTGTTGCAAATAACACATATTCAACGAGTCTATAGTTTGCAAGAAATCAGTTCTAGTCTTTTCCAACGACTGGACGCGAGACATAAATTGTTGCTCATTTATAGGATCGGAAACCTTTAGACTAAGGTCGAATAATTGTTGCACTCGAGCAAACAAAGATTCTTTTTTCGATTCTAATAAAGATATTTTACGTTTTAATTCCGCCATGATGAATTGAATTCAAAAATATGTACGGGAAATTAGGCGTAATGCGTGCGATAATAAGGGCGAGCGTTGCTCGGCGTGAGTCGACTACAAAATGCCGCGAGTGATTTCTAGATTCAACGAAAGAATAGAAATATGTAGGTAATTATACGATGCGTTAAGGAATACTTTTTGTATACAATAAATAAGCGTTATGAAATATATAAATGCGTTTAAATATATAAATGCGTTTAAATATATATGCGT
Source organism: Drepana falcataria (assembly GCA_945859725.1). Taxonomy (NCBI): domain Eukaryota; kingdom Metazoa; phylum Arthropoda; class Insecta; order Lepidoptera; family Drepanidae; genus Drepana; species Drepana falcataria. Next base: position 11,022,241 of record OX243933.1, on the reverse strand, counting down.
TTTATGAATTGACGCGTTTTCTAATTTGAACCGTGTAGGTAGTTAAATGGCGGATGATCGAGAACAAATTGCGAATTGCGAACTTAATTTGCGAAAATAATGAGCTTGTGAGTGTTTTGTGAGGGAATTTGAGTGTCTGGAGAGATAGGGTTAAATGATCCGGCGCGATTAGGATCAAGAGAAGAGTTGTGATGTATTTCAGCAGTGATAGGAATAGGTAGGTACCTGGCGGGTTAGTTTGAATTGTCCTTCGAAGTGGAGTTTTCCATCTGGCACTGATTCCACTGCACGATCACACTCTTTATATTGGGATTTAATGAGTCCACACACTTATTAGTCTCTCGCGGTATTTTGGATAATTTAGGGAGTTTTATTGAAGGAGCGCGTGCGTTGCGTGTATAGCGAAAGCGTCGACTTTTTGAATGTGTTAGGGAGCGGGGTGAATGATTTTGGGAACGGATTAGGAGAGTGTTATGAGCTAATGAGTTAGTGTGGTGAGTAGTGCATAGATAAAATAAATAATCTATTAAGCGGCGCGTACATATATATTCACGCCTTCCTACAATGGCAATAGGCAGAGATGTGTAGGTATTACCCACACACCCACTTTCCCCCGGAAATATATATTCTAGGTGCCAACGTAAGTACGTAGTAACGAAAGTAGTTAAGATGGCGAGTCCGCCTTTGAATCTCTTCTCAAACGTCTGGATTCCTCTCGATGTTTTCCTTCACCGTAAATCTCGTGGTAACTAATTACTATACTTTCATAATGTTAAGTATAATAATCGATCTCTGTGGCAGATTTCATCCAATTCCGTTCAGCCGTGTCTGTTACTCAATCACGGATAAACTTATGTACCTATAACATTGGGGGGACTATTCTCACAATTATTTCATCATCATATTTCCTTATCACAACAATTTTCATTGGATATAGTAATACCAATATGACAGATAGCAGGTGTATTGTTAGATTTAAAACTTGACTTCACAAACTACGTATAAAAAAATACATTTGTTGTAAAGCGATTTCCTCATAAAGCAAATAAAAAGATTTCAGTTGTAAACTAATCAAATTAGCAATAAAAATTAATTGACTTGAATGAATAAAATATACAATGAATTAATAAAATTAAAACAAAGACAAGCCTATGATAAAATTATGATAAAATTAATTTAAATTTGAATTAATTAAATACATGATGCGTTGTGTTGTGTAAAGAATAGCTTTTGATTTATGATGCACTCTGAAATGATCTTTACGTAACACTTGATACGTGCGAAAATATTAAATATTGCTTGTCGTAATACAACAAGTACAAATGGTACAAGTATTGTCCTAGTGCAAATAATTTATCATTGTAACTATCAATTGTTACATTACGGTAACTTTGAATACATTAAATACATTACGGAAATTAAATGATTAATAAAGTTTTATTGCAGGGTGTAGGCAGTGTATCTGACAGCGACAACTACACTGTGATAACTGCATCAAAATTCGTTTAGTATTTTTTGAGTCCATCGCGATCAAACAGAACGGGGCGGAATTTAATAAAAATGTATGGCTCTGAATATCCTTTAAACAAATTACCCAATTGGCCATAAAATATTTTTATAAATACGAGTACATTGGGAAGTAGACAGAGAGTTGGGCGCCTGTTCTCTCTATATTTACAGATAGATCTCTTTTGCTACATCCACATTCCTGTCTTTTCATACATGCTCGCCGGTTTCGAGTATTCTGGATTAAGGATGGGAACGTATCCCATACTTTAGTATCCGATCGTTCTGATTTAGTTAATTCTTCTGCCTTTACTTGCACACACTTTTGCATTGTATATCTGTTTCGTCAAGCTTTATAATCGATAGACTTCAAAATGGCGCTTCCCTATATTTTCTATGATATGTAACATTGTATATGCACCATCGCAACATTAAATCCAGCCAATTCTCAAAACGCCTGGGAAAAGCGAACGCGCGCTCGCTCGGAGCGATTCGTGGGTTCCGCACGTAATGACGCACGACCCAACACACACGACACAACTGTTTATGGGAACCCATACATGCGTAATTGAGACTTCTGGTGATACTTACGCGATAGTATTGATTCAACATAACTGTTATTGCTGTAAGTGATCGCCATTTGCTGGTCGGTTCGTGTAAAGGCGGAATTCGAGGCTTCGCTGAATCTAGGCTTTTGTTACCAGGTATCGCTATAGGTCGCGTCAGAAAAGAATTAGCTACAAATACAATTTACATAGCACTGCTGTTAAGTGTGGCAATTTTGTCAACTTCACAACACCGCAATATTGAACATGGGCAAAATATCTGTTTTAGTTTTAGTATTGTTTATTTTAAATATTGTTCGCTGATGTTAATTTGATATAAAATATAATTATGCACGTGCTTAACGTGCTTGAGTAACGGCGTCGATTCCCGCTGAACGGAGATATTTGTTTGATTAACACGAGCATAGTCCTATGCATGTACTATGCACTATGAGGTCATACTCTCTCTGCCTACCTTGTGGTGGAATCCATATAAGAATGCTCATACAGAGTTTGAAGCTGCGTCCTTGATACTGCATGTGACGACTTGAACCACTCCGCCACCACGGCTTTTAAATCAATACAAGTGTAAAACATTAATTCCATCCTCAATTCTCCATAACACGTACTATTTTTCACAATATTTCAATGCCGATTCAAAATGTCCAAACTTAACAAAGCTATGTAAATTCAATATAATATAATTCACGTGCGTTAGAAAGGCTATAAATTAAAATATATTCGTCGGAGCCTGTGTGGGCGGGCGGAGCGTGAGAAAGTAGGCATACACTATGTTAGCCAAGGTGCGTAAGTAAACAAAGCGAAGCCTGATTATTTCTAGATATGTATCTATTATTGCTTAAAAACTTTAAGCAACATTGATAGAACAAGAGTACTTGAAACTGACGAGTATGTATGAAGAGACTGATGAATGTGGAAGAAGTGAAAGAGGTATGTAAGTCTAGAGAGAACTGGCGCTCTATTCTCTCTGCCTATCTCGTTATATATACGTATATTTATATATCTTCACGCCTTCCCACAACTGTACCCGAAGGGTAGGCAGAGGAGTATAGGTAGTACCCACACACCTACTTTCCGCCTGAGATATATTTTAGGTGAACGTGGCAGATGGCAAGTCCATCGCCGTTACTCAAGCACAACTATGGCCTTTGAATTTCTTCTCAGATGTGTGCAGGTTTCCTCCCGATGTTTTTCTTCAGCGTAAAGCTCGTGGTGTGACTAATCACTGTACTTAAGTTCAGAAAAACTCATTTCTGCAGTCGCCTTAAGTCCAACGTGCAATGTTGATAGTTGCAGGCAACTATCCGAGCCAGTCGGCCGCCACAGCTATTACTTAATAGAGATGTTATACAGACGTGTATGTGAATTTGTGATAAATTACTTTCGCTCACACCATTAAGCTAACAGAAACATTTTCAATTTCAATATAACAATGTTAACGTTTAATCGTGACGTTACTTAATATTGCCGAAGATATTATCTATCTTGAGATAAGCGGAGACAATGGGATCCCTCGTAGGAGCTACGTAGGCTGCGCAGGAGTGACTCAGGGCTGTGCCAACTCAGCGCTAAGATTGCACATGTGTATCGATCACGAGTGTTACATACGTACATTTTGACGGTCTGGTCTAGTGGTTAGAGCTCTGCTGAAATGTGTGGTCGAGGATTCGACTCGCGCTGAGGGCAGATATTTATGTGATGAACACGAGTAATTGTAGACTGATGAATGTGGACGAAGCGAAAGAGGTATGTAAGTCTAGAGAGAACTAGCGCTCTATACTCTCTGCCTACCCCGTTAGGCACTCGGCGTGATGATATGTATGTATGTATTAAAATCGGTCCAGCCGTTAAGTAAGAGGTGACATACATACATACATATAATCACGCCTTTTTCCCGTACGGGTAGGCAGAGACCACTTCTATAAACACACTTCTATAAATATTGCATATTTTATAGTATTTCTAGTGCCCCTTACGCTGAGCAAAATATATTCGGATTTGAATGAAGTTGATTGATTGCGAAAACAAAAGCCTTGATTAATTAAATAACAAAAAAACACAGGTCATTTGACCTAATAGCCCACACCTAATAATTCATTCATAGCAGAATCACTATATTTCAGGATCAGAGGTCAATTTACAAAAATGACAATGCCAGAACCCTGTTTGATAGAGACAGATATATACGATTACATAGGTGCGATAGAGATGGCAGATAAGTCGTGCCAATCGCTCGGGGCCCAGCACTATCCAACAATAATGATATAACTCGCTGTATGCAGTTGGATATTAGCATTTCTTGTACAGCTAAGTTGATGTGAACTTTAATGGTATGGGAATAAGAAGGATAATAGCTGGAGAAGTTTTCAGGACGGCAAAGTTATATTTGATTTTGGTAAGAGGTGTGCAAATGCATAGCTTTATTATGTGTTGAACAAAATGAGGTTATTAAGGACAATGTGATGGCTAGATGATGAGGGTTACTGGATGTTGTACAACATGAAAATATTAAAATATATGGGAATACATTATTTCATATTGAAAAAAAAAAACTATTTTACATGCAACCAATGTATACATTTATTAAGAAGGGTATGTTTATTTCTAGTATTAATATATCTTCACGCTTGAAAGCACCTGAAGGAGTGACATAGGTGTAGTAACACACCTTCTTTTCGACAGATGGCGTGACCATCGCCATGTTTCAAGCACATACGTCTTTTAATTTCGTCTTTCTCAAACGTATGCAGGTTGCCTCTCGATGTTTTCGTTCATCGTAAAGTTCATGGTGTGACAAATCATTGTACAACGAGATTCGAACTTGCCAACTTTGCGTTGTAGGGTACTCAAAGAACTCGGCCACCACGGCTATTGTAAGTTAAAAAGAGGCGCTCGTTAATGTCTTTTGAATGAAACTTATACAACACTTCACGATTAAGATTAATTGGATGCTTGTATTGCTCTTAAATATGTATGTAAATTACAATCAATAATGGCATTTAGTGAGGGAATCAAATCCATAACCTAATTTGTACAAAACTTAATTAAGAGATCGATAAGCCATTAATTATTAATCACTATTAAATTTCAATAAACGCTAACGGAAATGTTAGTTAAAATGCATTGCGAAATATATAGACACAAAATTGAAAGGAACGATTTGCCTTCTATTTCATCTCAAACGTCGTCAAATCTAAGTGGGATTTGAGTTCACTAACTATGCGTTTAATGTGTAAGAACTCACTTTCCTATTGATTTCTATTGAAACTTCAATGTGGATAACAATAATAATAGATAAATATTTGTTTTGATAAGAAAAATTATTTAGGTACGTTTGTAAATTAAGTTAAATTTTTGTTATTTTTATTGATCGATATTTTGAATGAATAAATCAATAAAGTAAACTCTTCCTTCCCAAGACTAAGGTACATTAAATACTCGTGTTCATCACACAAATATCGGCACTCAGCGGGAACCGAACCCGAGACTAAGCTTCGAAGTCAGGAGCTCTGACCACTAGGCCAGTCTGGTTTAATATTAGTATAGATATAAATATAGTAAATTAAAAGGTTATTTACCCATTAAGGCGGACAGAAATGAAGCCAGAACAAACATATATATTTGATTTAAGCCTAAGGGTTAAGTTGAAACGCTTTTTAATGATAGTGGAAACGCTACTTTAATGTGAATGAACTAATTAATTTATATTAATCTATACTATAATATTATAAAGAGGAAAGATTTGTTTGTTTGTTTGTTTGTAATGAATAGGCTCCGAAACTACTGGACCGATTTCAAAAATTCTTTCACCTTTGGAAAGCTACATCATCCCCGAGTAACATAGGCTATATTAAATTGGACCCGATAGGTGGCGCTGCGATCGAGTTTCAAGAATTTTACCTTTTTACCCGGGCGAAGCTTTCTGTGTGTTTCTGTGTGTCTTAAGCTAGATTCGATAATGGTTTAGATTTACAATTGGACCCAATAGGTGGCGCTGCGATCGTGTTACGGGCAATTTAACTTTTTCACCCGAGCGAAGCTGGGCGGGACAGCTAGTATAATAATATAGCCGTGGTGGCCGAGTGGTTCGAGCAGTTGCCTGCGACACAAAGATCGCAAGTTCGAATCAGTCACACCACGAGCTTTACTGAAGGAAAACATCGAGAGGAAACCTGAATACGTCTGAGAAGCAATTCGAAGACGTATGTATAGGCAATGCTACCCATTATGGTTTCCAAACCTTGACAAGCGATATTGTGTCACATTGACGATACGAAGAATTATACATACCTATATACATATGTTTAAAAAAGGCCACAAACTGTCTACGTAAATTCCAAATATATTCGGAAGTTAGCCTGCATAAACGAAAATGGGGAACAAATATGTGAAAACAAATTATTTATGTGAGACTGGGAGGAGAAGAAGAGATGAGAAGGAGAAGGAGAAGAGCGAAGGAGAGCTTCGAAATATTATTCTGAAAAGAACTAAGCGTTTCTTTTCACCATGGTATGTCTTTTATTAAGGAACGGACTTAAGGATTATATAATGTGCATTTGTGCATTAAGCTATAAGTTTACTTTAAATCTCCGTCTAAACGCCGTTCATTCAGAGGCTTAATGCCACGTTTGAATTACATAGCCCCAAGCCAATTGTACTCAAACACATCTTGATTATATCTTAACCGTTATTTAATTACGGGAGTGCACCATTTATTCTCAGTCTCCGTTTATGCTCCATCATTAAAATTGCCTTTAATGATATCGATTTTAACGATATCATTTTATCGATCGTGTCAAATCCTCTTCACACCTCGTTCAAACGCAATAAAACATCGAAAAGAATCGATTGGAAAATGTTCTCGGAGTAAAACAATTGAAGCATAATTCTATCGGTTCGTGACCCGAGTGACCCCGAGCCCGGCCGAGTCCGGCCGAACGGGTCCCGCCCATCCCTATTAGGGGTCGACGGATAATAACTGTTTTTAAGGGGATTTTAAGGCGAAATTAATTTGCTTGACGCTCTGATTGGATGCGGTTCGCTTCGGCTGGTACATTTTGATTTACACCTAACAATCGTATGTAATGGTGCTGTAGTTAGTTAGTATTACGTGCATTATGAATGAATGATTATCTATATTCTCTATTTACAGCGAAAAGGGATAGGAAAATAAGTACCTAAGTAAGTGAACGTGTAGTACCCAAGTCAAAGCGAAGCCAAGTCGGAATCATGTCAAGAGCAAAGTGACACATGTAAATTTATGTGACGTCTGTCAAAACAACTTATGTCTTTCACGAATTTTCCCGCTCACCCTCAGCTCTACATACATACATATATTCAATACATATCAATAACCTAACAATACATACATCAATTTAAAAAATATCTGGTTACTTATATATAATACTTAAAAAAACAAGCTGTTAAAATACTTACTCATTATGTCCCAGTCAATGTTATCGTTGATGCCAAAATAAGTCCACATACCTGGAAAGATAAATGACATCTAATGAGACGAGAAGGCTTTACTCTAAACAACAAAATACAGTTTATAAAGAAGCAACAATGCACTGGGTTATACTAATCTCCTTAAATCATTACTCTATGACGATGCTGTCCGGGTCTGATTCTAAACAATAGCAAATCTAGGCGGCAGTTTGCGGGTAGCGTGCGGGTTGATTTACAACGTTCCGAGTACTAAAAAAGCAGAAAAGAGATTACAACGGGACACAGTGAGTCTCAAAAATATGCAATGTTAAGGGAGACTTAGTAAAAATAAAACACGCGCACATTATGAAATCAGGGTTGACAGTATGACTTCATTTTGTTTGATTTAAAATGATCCTCTTCATACACATATATCACCAAGACGACTCCCTCATGGGGTGCGCAGATAGATTCGTAGTGCACCAGTTCTAGCTAGGCTTGTAAACTTTGAATTCTGAGTTACAAACTCTGAATTTAGTCCATTACTATCTTTTGTCCGCAGCCTCGCGAGGAGTTCCAAAATGTAGCCTATGTCCTAATCTTTAATCCGGATTAGGCCATTTCAACTTTCAGTCTAATTGGTTCAGCCGTTTTGCCGTGAAATATATAATAATAAACAATAAACATCCAAATTTACAGACATCTGCCTTTATAATATCAGTAAGAAGTAAGATTATAGAGGGGCAAAGTTCGTTTGATTGCACGAAAGCGCTTCTTTAGAACTAGCCAATATGGAAACTACATATGCGATTGTTTCTTTTCTTACACTAGATAGTTTATTCAAGAAGGGTTCAAATATATCATAGGAAAACCCGCAGGGAACATCGAGTCCTGAATAGTCGGCAGAGCTAGCTCCAACAGCGGACACCCACAACACTATTACGGACGGTCTAACAGGTTAAGTGCTGTGTTAACACGGGCCACAATGACCGCGAGCATTCAAATACTGTTAGCACTGGAATCAGAGGACAAAAGACGTTTCAACGTTATGTCCGCGATAATAAGTCAGGCGGGCTGGTGAATACCACCCAGTTGAGTTGGATTGCATATTTCATACATATTGCCTGACAAAGATACTTTAAAGCATGATACCCAAGAGTATTTTCTTAAATGTATGTTGTTTCACCAGGATACGGTAAAAGAGACAGAGCAAGACCACGTTCCAATCACCTAGGTAAAAAGCGTCCGGACACTCAAGGATTGGAACGTCAAGAGTCACGTCGGCGAACATGTATGAAGATACTGATGAATGTGGAAGAAGCGAAAGAGGATGTCTAACTCTAGAGGGAACTATGACTCTTCTCTCTACCTACCCCGTGAGGAAGTCGGCGTCATAGTGTACAAATGTGTAAGATAATGTAACCACATTAATCAAATACTCATTTGAATTATTCCGTTGTTTGAGTTTCTTCATTTCTCGAGAATTCTCTAATGCATGTTTAAGGTCAGACAAACAGAACGAACACATCAAACAATCGAGTCAACCCTATCGATAATAATCGCACAAACAAAACCTAGCGAAAGTATCGGAGTTTCCAAATTAGCGCTTTGGTCGACGTTTGATAGCGTTCAAATTAGCGGGGTTTTGTTGCTCGAGACACACGGCTCAGCAGGTTAATAGGGGCCTCATGTGTTGACAGAAATGCTGGACACTAACTGATTGTTTCCTGATTGGAATCGAGTGAAAGTTGCAGTTAAGTTAGATGCACAATGTAAAATTAATATGTAAGTACATGTATATCTTCACGCCTGCCCACAGGTAAAGGTGTAACGAAACCCTCTTTTTGCCGAAAATATGTTTAGGCGTCAATGTGACTATTGCGATTTTTCGCCTCAAAGTATATATTATTTTTATTTATATATTTAGGATCACCAACAAAAATATAATTTTAGCACCAATAAGTATTCAGTATAAGAATGAAACAGGTTTAGCTTCGCTCTCGATGTTTTCCTTGACAGTAAAGGATGTGGTGTGATGACTCACAGTACTTAAATTCACAAAAGAAGTATTTGCTATTAGTCTGTCGGATTTGCACTTGCAATCTTGATTTTGTAGGGGACTATTCACGCCGCTCGGCCACCACGACACTTACACGATTTACGAAATGTAAGCTATTTAGTGTGATCCTCGCTAAGAATACTTATTTGAGGAATTTTGTATTAAAAATTATTATATAAGAATTTATCTTGGGTCAGATCCTGTGACGATCAATGACAATAATGTTTTTTATTTTCGAAATTCTGACGTTTGTTTTAATTATTTCGTTTGTATTCCCGCAGTTAGTTGATTGATGCCATGGCTTATTTTCGTCACAAACGATTTGACAGATTCATTTTTTTAATTAATAATCCAAAAGTAAAGTAGAGTTCAAATGTTGCCAAAGTTCTTTATGGCGTTAATATTATACGTATTGTTCACGTTGAACGTAACCTATAAAAAATTTATTCTGTAAAAAATATTTAGAATATGTCCCAGACGGTATGAACTCATAGCCACCCTACCATTTAGCGTAGGCCATCACAAGCAGTTCCGGCGGTATTGTACTACGTCTATTCTGTTAGCACTTACTTTTACATGAAAGTATTCGAGTGAGTTCAATATGTTAAAATTGCCCGATTTGTCCGGACGCGTATTTGCGCTAAAGGCACTTTACATTTGATTGTATTCTGGTATTTGTGTAACAAGTAAAAGTATCATTAGTTGTTAGTAGATATATAGAATTACGTTGATTTTGATTTTGTTGTTATTTGAAACTGGAATTGCAGCTCCATCCGCGTAAAATTTTGTTTATATATCTTTGCTCCTTAATATTTATAATCCTAAATATACTGTTCTTATCTTGCATATAAATTATCCTGCAGTTCCTGAGGTTAATACATTCAATAAAACAAAAATACAAACTGGCTATTTTTAATTTTAGTTTAAATTTGCTGGGCGGCTGGAAAAGCCGTGGTGGCCGATTGGTTCGAGTAGTTGCCTACGACACAAAGATCGCAAGTTCAAATCCCGATTGTACCAATGAGTTTTTCTAAACTTAAGAACAGTGATTAGTCACACCACGAGCTTTACGGTTAAGGAAATCATCGAGAGGAAATCTGTATGCATTTGAGAAGACATTCAAAGGTGTATGTGTAGTCGTGCTTGAGTAACGACGGACACGTTGTCACGTTGGCACCTAAAATATATTATATCTGGTGAAAGTGGGTGTATGGGTACCTATACCCCTCGGCCTACCCCTTCGGGAACTCTTGTGGGAAGGTGTGAGGATATAGGTTCTCTAGTGGCTATATGTATGACTCGGTAAGAATGTATGAAAAGTCTGATGAATGCGGATGTGTGCACTCTTCTTTCTTTCTCTACACTGTGCGGAACTCTACGTGATGATATTAATGTATTAGCTGTGTCCGTAATACGACGTTAAACTTATTAATATCGGTAGTTTTTTTCTGAAATAAAACATAATTTCACACAACAATCTCTTTGCTAAATTTTATCCGATTCCATTCAGTAGTACTTGCATGAAAGGGGATAAAACGTTCACATTGCAATGTAACGATTAGATTTTATTAGATGCTAAAATGTACCTTATCTTCTTCAGCTTTCACTCAGCGCAAAATAAATTGAAAATTGTAGTCATTTGTTTCACACATATAAAAGGTTACGTGAGATAAATGTACTGAGATAACGCGAGCCTGAGTTAACATCCTAAGTATTATATAATTATTTCTACAAAACGAGGTGAAAGGTGATACGTTATACCGGTGACCTGAATGATGGTACCATAGAGGTAGGTGTATTGTTTTAGGCAATTATGTGTTGCGTACTTCGCAATATCTTTCCTAGAGTTCGATCCTTCTATTAATAATTTTTGGTTTGTTCCTCCTCTTGGAAATCATGGGGAGAGGCCTTTGCCCAGCAGTGGAATGTACCAGGCTAACAACATCATTATCATCCTCTTACACGGAAAAACTGCTGAAAGGAATTGAATTAAATTTGGCACAAAGATTAGCTCACACAAATAAACGACGATCGTCTATTATTTATCTATACCTTACGCCCTTCGATAAGAAGAAATTAATAACTACACACGTGGGTAAATTACCTATTTGCAACAACCAAAACTCACACCATTGGATCATAGTTAAAGCAAAGTGATGTCTAAGCTGCGACACCAAAGAAATTAACAACCGAGCTTCTATACCAAATCCTTGAAGCGAATAAACTCAATTTGGGTGCGATACTTGTTGCTATAATAAATATAATATTTAATACATATATTACAAGTCGTGGGAATCTCATAACGCGATTGACGCGCTTCGTTATGTAGAACGGAGCGTAATTGCAGTAACGACGACAGAACAAATGTCAGAATACTCAGCTTGCTCTATTCAGTACTAAACGATCCCAAATCTTCCATCTACCTAAGAGAGCGTTTTCAATTTATATCCGTCTCCCACGACCTTCACCTCAGATCCTCAGACTCCCTCCGTCTCTGCACTCCTATCCATAAAACCTCTATTGAGCATCAGTCTTTTGGTATTACAGCGGTGCGTTTATGGAATCAGCTTCCTTCCAAAATTAGGATAGCTCCCACCAAATTCATTTTCAAGCGCCTAGTAAAAGAGCACTACTTGAAAGCATCTTAGACCTCAAATATTTACTCTCCTGGTCTCCTATATGTATAAATATTGTATGATGTTTCTTGTAATATATATGTGTGATGTGTATGTAACTTGTTTGTGTAGGTTCATATATTGTATGTATGCCCATTTTTTTTTTTTTGTATTTATTGTATAATTCATTATTTTTTCATATCCATAAGCTTATCCTTCTGTGCACACCCGCTTCAATGTTTCTCCTGTCAAGGGTGGTTGACTGGTAGAAAATGCTTTAGCATTAAGTCCACCACTGTACTTTAATTGTGCAAAATGTTAAATAAATAAAATAAAAAACAAACTGGGATACTTGTTTCTATAATTTAATATTGACACACATTTAAACATTTGTCATTATGAAAAAAACATAAAATTTATTTTTTTATAAAAAAGGGTCAGACGTATGTCATCATGTCAGAGTCAGCAGCCGACCAGCCCCCGACTTAAAAATATCTTGAGGTCAAAGTAATTGTTAAACAAATTTACATAGTGTATTCAACTGAGTGGATCTTTCAAACGCATATATGTATGTGACGCGTCGCTCAGTATTTGAAAGCAATAGTTCGCCTTGGACACTTCAATAAATGGCAACACACCGAAGTACCAGCATCAGACAGGTATCTACATGCTCAATCGTTACTTAGGCAATGAGGCTTTTAAAAGTCTTTCACAAACTTTGTAAAGCACACACGAGCTTACGATTCACACAACAAAGCATTTAAAACCATGACATTTGTAAACATACGATCTGTTTTGTAATCGATTATTAATTCATCGGTTAATCGAATCAGGTTTCGAACAATTGATAGAACACACATGTGTTTTGAAACGAACAAATTATCGATTTGTAAAATTACAATTTCACGGGGTGTGAGTTTTATGCTGTCTGTACACGCGATGGTTGTAATCAACGTATTTGTTGTATGGATCTATTAATATTTAAAAATAAAAAATATGGTGATGAAATGCTCTTGTTTCTAGTTTAAATGAACTTCAGATGGGTAAATATAGGTATTACTTTTTTTTTATTTTTACTTTATTTAGGAACACAAACAGTCTCACATACAAAAAGAAGAACATAAATTAAAAATAAAGTTAATACATAGACAAACAGTGTCCACAGATCACAATACGTATACCTACCTATATCTTCATACCTTCCCACAAGGGTCCTCGAAGGGGTAGGTAGAGGGGTGTAGGTAGTATCCACGCACACGCTTGTCAAATGCAGGTTTCCTCTAGATATATATGTATATATATATTATTAAACCTTGTCTTATATAATATTTCAGACAGATATTATGTTGCACTAATTAGCTATTCACATAAAATCATATTTTTTCACAAGCTATCCAATAAAATATATTGTTAATGGTCGTGGCTTGAAATTAACGTATAATTTAAGATAAGATAATTTACGAGCTTGTTTAAATAATGTGTTCATTTCTATACTTTCTGAAAGGTCTATAAATTGTATTATAATCCATTAGCTAATTGATACACCTTTGCATTCGTCACTTTACTATAAATAATCTCTTGTCCATGCGGACGCATACATATCATTACTACGAATCCCTCACGGGGTAGGTAGAGGGAGTGGAGCTAGTTCGTTCCAGATTTACAAATCGCTACTATTTTGATCATAAGATGTCAAAAATATCAACAAAATCTAATTAGAATCAACATATTTTATTAGAAATTTGATTAGAGATTAGATAAGATTATAAACACGACAAGCTTTACGGAGGTAAACATCACGAGAAAATCAGCATATTATGTATGGATGTATAGCCGTACTTGTACAACGGCGACGGACTCGCTATCTGTCATGTTGATACTTAAATAACTCCGGCGAATTAAAAAGTGTTACACCTCTGCCCACCCCTTCTAGGGAGGCGAGAAAAACGCAACACTAAATCAGATATCTCTTACAGTGTCAGAACTGCTTAATTCTAACACGCAAACACACAAATGACCCAAGCAAACAACCCCATAAGTAAGAATAATATTGATTCTAAAACTCAGCGTAGTGGCCACCCTTCTAATTACCAACCACACCTAGTGTTGCTTAACGTAATTTATTAAGCACATATGACTGAGAGATTCTGTTATGCACATACGCTGACCTCTAATTATAGCATCCAATCACGACTCGTGTAGATCATTAGAACTCATTATACCCTTGAATGAATTGGTAACTCTTTTCTAAAAACGTAAAGGAATCTGACCTTTACTTCCATTATATTAAGAACCTTTTGTATAGGGCTAAACGATACGTAAATTGCTATCGTAATATTACCAAATATCACCTACTTAATGTCTCAGTTTACGCGTAGATAGTGTCGCTTTGTAATAGAGTCTATTTTTGTGCATCGTTATAAGTCATTGTGTTCGTTGATAGAGGTGTGAGGCTGAAATCTTTCAATACGGTTGTTTGTTTTTTTAATAATTGATAGATTTCTTGTTTCGTTGGATTATCGTACGGGAGGGCTAATGTGTTTGTAAATATGGTTAATTTTATCCTACTCCTGGCGATTGGCTAAGTTGTTGACTATTGCGGTATGAATTGATAGTGCCAACATTACGTAGAACAATTCACGGTTAGTCGAAGCCAAAGTTCATGGACAAGATCCCCGCTGGTGGTAGAGTTACTAGCTCGGCGCCGCAGTTTCACTCGCATGAAATTTTGTAATATTTGTAATTTTGTTTATTTTTCTAAAATTCAAACATATCCTTTGTGTTAATTTTTCTAATATTAGTTCTGGCGTAATTGGGTAACAAACAGCCCCAAAAACATTCGTATTTAAAGCATTAGAAGGATGTATGTTTGATCATAGTGAAGTTAACATATGAAATTAACATTTGAAGTCAAGGAATAGGGCTGCTGACTGCGTGTTTCTTGTCATTATTCATAGAAATAATACATAGAGCAATTCTTCAATGAAAAGGCAAACCTATATGGATAGCCTTTTCATACTTTTCATCATTATGTATCGACATTCCACCTGGTTTTGGGTCGAACTAAGTATAAACGGGAAGTTGTAACACCAATATACAACTCTGTATGTATGTGTGTATATACACTAATATACACACATACATACAGATAATGTAGGAATCTTCATCAAGCCTATGTCCTACAAGACATCGTCACCTTGCTTCCACTTTTTCTCTTCAATATTTCTACTAAAAACTGTACCTAATTGTTTCCCTTTAATGGCTCTAAAACCAGATGATTGAAAGCCAGCGGCAGTCGTTTCAACTCGCAGACAGGTGACATGTCGAACGATTAGGAAAGCTGTCACGTGACACACCGCGCGATTTATTGCGTTTCAGTAATGAAAGACCAGTCGGTGTACTGTTAAGACGTAAGTGTATCAAGGTATGTGCAGGGCTTTGTAGAGGGACGATAAACTACTTGAGTTTGGTTTTACAAGTAAGCGATAAGCTTAAAATATATACAAACATACATATCATCACGCCAAGTTCCTAACAAGGTAAGCAGAGAGAATAGAGTGACATTTCTCTGTAGTAATTTAAAATAAAATAACAATGAAATTTTCAAAGGAGTCTCCACATATCCATCTATCTGAATTTCCTTCGAAAATAACTGTGACCCACGGGGTAGGCAGAGAGAGTAGAACGCCAGTTATCTATAGACCTACCTCTTTCGCTCGTATTAATACTGAATTAAATCTCAATTGAAGTTTTTCCTAGAGATACCATGAAGTTTTTCATGAGGAGTGTAAAAAGATCCAACGCAACAACACGGCTACGCTATGTCATGTCATGTTATATGTACATACAGAATATATTCACATGACTTAGATGCCTAATACAGCAAGCGGCTGTGGTCACAATTTGGAAGCGGCCGCGGTTTATTTAAAAGCACTTGAAATTGTTCAAATATTGCGGTTGGAGCCTCAGACAAGTTATAAACCGGTGAAGGTGAGACCTGTGGGGGCGGGTGGTTCGAGTCGTGTGCTTCGCAAAGATTGCAAGTTCGAATCTTTACTGTTTTTCTTATAAAGTACAGTGCCGTAACAGTAAAGTAAGCCGTGGTGGCCGAGTGGTTCGAGCAGTTGCCTGCGACGCAAAGGTCGCAAGTTCGAATCCCGACTGTACCAATGAGTTTTTCTGAACTTAAGTCACACCACGAGCTTTACGGTGAAGGAAAACATCGAGCGGAAACCTGCATACGTCTGAGAAGATATCCAAAGGCGTATGTATAATCGTGCTGGAGTAACGGCGATGGACTCGCCATCTGTCACGTTGGCACCTAATATACCTCTGGCGGAAAGTGGGTGTGTGGGTATTACCTATACACCTCTACCTACCCCTTCGGGGACCCTTGTGGGAAGGCGTGAGGATATATTATATACTATATAGAAAACTGTGATGGATTTGTCATCTGTCAATTAAGCACCTAAATATCTCTTAGTCGGAATGACGGTGTTGTGTTACAGCTCTGCCTACCCCTTCGAGAAGGCGATACATAAATGTAACAAAAATAATGTACTTCTGTGTATTTACTCTTTGTTATGTATTTCCCAAAATTATACAAAAATATTACTATTGTGTAGACTGTACCGCGATCGCTAACTGATCGCGACTGTACCCCTTGGTGTGTCAGAGGTCTAATTTCAAACACGAAATGGACGTACATTTTGCGGATTACCAATTACATATAATAATGATTATCCATAATTAGATCACGCGAAACTATACCATCGCCAGTGTTGTTACACTTTAATAGCTGCTTTGATGAAACAACCATTTGTGTTGGTGTTAAGGTCACTAGTTCGATTCCCACGAGGAGTTAAAGAAATAATTTCGTGTTGCAGTTAGAAATTAGTATGTACGTTTCGGTATTAGAATTGGCCTCTCTCTGCCTACCCGTTAAGGGATATGGTGTGATGATTTCTATATTTATACAATCTGTTACTTTACTCTACTGTGTTAAGAAAGTTATGATGTGTTTAATATTAATACATATATTTTAAGGTTATGTTTAGGTAGCCGCCGGAGAGCCGTGGTGGCCGGGTGGTTCGATTAGTCGCCTGCAACACAGACACAGCATGTTCGAAGTCGTGAAGGTACTATTTTATTATCTTGATGAATGGTATATGCCTGTATATATATCGTTTTTATTTCGAAACCAGCGAGTATGTATGTGTGTGTGCGTTTCAATCAGTGCGTCCTACCCGTCATGACCTACGGAGCTGAGACGTGGACACTCGCGATAGAGCTGGTCCACAAGTTTAAGGTCGCTCAGCTATGGAGAGAGCTATGCTCGGAGTCTCTCTGAAGGATAAGATTCGCAACGAATATATCCAGAACCAAAGTTATCGACATAGCTCAAAGAATTAGCAAGCTGAAGTGGCAGTGGGCCGGCCATATCTCGCGAAGAACCGACAACCGCTGGGGTAAACGTGTTCTTCAGTGGAGACCTCGACTAGGCAAACGTAGTGTAGGACGCCCTCCGACCAGGTGGGATGACGATTTGCGAAGGACTGCTGGCAGATGCTGGATGCGGCAAGCTGAAGACAGGGCGCTATGGCGCTCATTAGGGGAGGCCTATGTCCAGCAGTGGACTAGAGTGGGCTGATGATGATGATGATGGGTATGTATGAAGAGACTGATGATGAGAGAACTGGCGCTCTATTCTCTCTGCCTACCCCGCTAGGGACTCAGCATGTTGATATATATACACATATATAGCATCTATGTCTGTTTCGTAAAATTACTTTTTTCCAGGTCCATGTTCCCACCAAATTTATTTTCCGCGTTCTTATCAGTGAATAAATATTTACGTTGGACGCTTCAAAACTGGTAACACTACAGCACGAGCCAATATGGCCCGCTCCATTGACTGGTAAAAGTAAAATCCGCTCTGGTTCTCACGAAAGCCGTTGCGTGGCGGCAAGCTTGTGGTCTAAGTATCACAAAATAGCGGGTGTATTACAACGATATATTTAGTGCGGTGCGAAATAATAATAGTTAAAAGACCATAGTCTGTAGAATTGTATATGCATTTTAAGGGTATATAGGACCTGGATATCTAAAGAGCTCTAGTGCTTACATTTATTCTTTGGTGCCTAGGAACAATCTGGGTATGTGACCCAGTGTATTGGAATTGGGAAACAAATTGAGTTTTATCGTCATACCAACAAGACTTTAACATTTTTTTAATCGACTAATTGGATTCCCATAGAGCAGCCCCCCACCTTCATGGGTGTTTCTTTACAGAATTAAATTTTAATTGACAAGTATGCAGGAAATGCATTGATTAAACAAAATTCTACACATAGTATTGTGTTATAAGGTTTCTTTCTCCAACTTTTTCTACCTAATTTTTGAGTGGTAAATAAAACGAAATATGAAAACCCAGTCATTTAAAAATAATAATTGTGACATGTGACTTTAAAGTTCAAAGTTACCTTTGTACCTTCCTAAACTAGTACTTAATGAAATAAGAACTAAGGCAACGAGCAGAAAATGAAACAAAATTTTTTTTTTAATAAATCGCTTCCGCTCCTTGTTTAAGCCCCAATAAACCTTGATCTTGGTGCCGGTGCGTAATTAAGTGGCGCGTGCGATGTGACGTCATTAGTACGTCACAACTATTGTAGCACTTTAATAGGTGCGTTCTTAATGATCTGTTCTAACGCTATGCTTTATGTATTGTTCGTAGTACACTTGTACTACAGATATATTGTAGTACCGAAAAGGTTCTAATTGGGCATGCGGTTTGTACATACATACATGCATACATATCATCACGTCTTTAGTCCCTAACGGAGTAGGCAGAGAGTATAGAGCGCCAGTTCTCTCTAGACTTACATACCTCTTTCGCAGTTTGTAAGTTATAATAATAATATATCCTCACGCCTTCCCATAAGGGTCCCCGAAGGGGTAGTGGTGTGTAGGTAGTACCCATACACCCACTTTTTTACCCGCGATATATTTGGGTCTTCGTAATAGATGGTGAGTCTATCGCCGTTACTCAAGCATAACTATACATAAGCCTTCGAATTTCTTCTGAAACGTATGCATGTGTCCTCTCGATGTTTTCTTATACCTTACGGTATATATATATACTTATAGCTCGTGGTGTGGCTAATTATTGTACTTAAGTGTAGAAAAACTCATTGGTAAAGTCGGGATTTGCAGGTGAAAACTCACGCGTATTCCTACCGAGATAAGAAGATAGAGTAGAGTGCCAGTTCTCTTAAGACTTTAGGCCTTCAAACTTGCTCGCCAGTTTCGATAACTTTAGCATTTCTCAAATCGTGTAGAACACCAGTGACTTCTCCAAGGCATCAATATACCTGTTCTTGGAAGATCGGCTGTTCTTTAACTTAACGAAAGTAATTACTCGAGACTTACTTTGAAAGACGTACCAAAATAGAGCCTTGTCTTTAAACTGTTTGATTCAGTATCTAGGACTCATCATCTAAGCGACTATAAAGTTCAAAATTGCCCAATTAATAAACTAATAGACCTTAAATAGAAATCGTCAATCCAACGCCAGGCAATCTTAGCATTGACAGTACAATGCGACCGTACATTATTTGTATGGGTCAATCATGACGGACGCGCGGTCGTAAACACATTCAATAGTTTATGTCACTCCGGCGACTGCTACTCGTTACGGGGCGGTTTGCACTTTGCGTGACGGATACGACACGATATCTTTGCAGAAACGATGTTTGACGTAATGAACTGAAAAAGCCTCAGTGTCTATGGAAAAAGAAGCTTCATTATAAGTAATGAAGCCCCATTTGACGTTAATTGATTATATAGTAGCTTGATTAATCAAAATGAGAGGCAACTTTAGTGGTGTAAAATAAAAGTATCACTTAAAAACTCTGTTGTCTGAAAAGCATATTTGATGTACATACTTCAATAAAATTAGATTATAAAAAAAATACGATGTATCGTCGTTGTTAAACCAACATCGGCATTGTGCAAATATTTTTTATTCAATATCTTATTGCACATAGAATATATTGGTTTATAAGCGCTCAAAATTTTAGTCTAGGTCTAGGTAATGACAGTACATATATATGTAGTTGAACATGAAAGTTGATAGCAACTGCAACTGAAATGTATTTCAATAATATTAACGTCATGTGACAATGAGTCGTAAGATATAAAATCCACAGATATATTGTAGACATTACGGCGCCGTAAGCTTGCAAGATTAGGGAAAGGCTATGTCTCCCAACTCACTAACGGCTGGAGACGAATCATTGGAATTTGAATCTTAATTTATAGCAGCTGAAGTATATTTTTTGACTTATTAACGTCCGGGTACTCTCCAAGGAGGTTTTTGAATGGTACATTGCAAATTATGTTATGAATCTTTCAAATAAAGTTCAGAATACATTGACGTTATTTTAAGTACATAGTTGCGTTTACTGGACGTTGCAATGCGAATGTTAGATGTGCATACGCAACGGCAGCCTTGCCTGTCAATTTTGTTAAAGAACAGATTTATAAATAATTACCCAATTATTTTAAATGATTGATTTGATTGAACTTGGTAGTCAACGAAAGCCAAACTGTATAACAGTAATTAGTAATTGCTCATTAAATTGTTTATCGCCACGAAAGCAATATCGATTTGATTAATTAGAATCGAATAGAACAACTGTCATAACTCGTTCAAATTGATCGAATACTTAGCGATGGGAACGTCAAGTGATCAGATAAGTTATTGAAATCTAGCGCTTTTCTCTCCCTTTCTACACCAGAGGGACTAGGCGTGATTATATGTATGTATTTATAACTCGTTAGTTACTATAATGCTTCCCTGGCATTATCTCAATCAAATTACAACACATATGTGTTAAATTACAGTAATTAAATACTTCAGACACACATTTTTTTCTCTCTTACTTTACTTCTCTTCTTCACCTCTTCTTCCTATTCCAAGTCTTTCACTGCGCAAGCTGTCCGTCTTTGGAACTCGTTGCCCCATAACATCAGGCTTGCACAGACATTAATCTCCTTCAAAAAGCTTTTATTTGAACACTATTTCTCTTTTTAACTTGTTTATATATATGTATACATGTATATATTATTGTATGTATGTTATATAAGTATATGTTTCGTATTTATTTATGTAGAATGCCTATTATTATATATTATAATTATAAATAATAGGTTTCTATTTCATCCTCTCAACTGTCACACCTACCTTTTCTTTCTTTGTTTCTTATCTCTCTCTACACTTGGCTTGCCTGGTAGAAATCGCTTTTGCGATAAGGCCGCCTATTGTGCCTACTATATGTTTTTCTTTGTCTTTTCTGTTTGTTTTTGTAAATGTGTGTGTTTGTACAATAAAGGATATATTATTATTATTATTATTATTATTTATTATGTGTATGTATTATAATGTATCTGTCTTCACATCACATTCGAGACAAATTAATTAACTCGCATACACTGTGGCATTCCCACAGCAATACAGAACAAGATCGGCAGTTTCAACAGCAATGGAATAACAATTACCATCACACACTATAACTGATAGTTTTAATATGATGGGAGGAAACAAAAATACGTCTTATTTCTCACTACAAAGGTGTGCCTGCGTGTAATATGTGATTGAATATTTTGTGTTCGGTCACTGAAGGTGTTACGTAGAAATGTAAGCCTTATTTCAAAGTGGCGAGCGGTCAGTAAAGTTAGTAATGTACAGGTTATATTTTTGCCACAGTGTAATTAGACGGGCGATGACGCAAGGGGTCATGCGATCGTGTGATGGAACTCATCTTCGTTAGGTCTGTTGTAACGTGGGGCGTTAGCGATAGGAGGTAGCGTATGGCGATTTTGCGTTGACATGTTGTTCAGAGACTCATCTTTTATATTCTTAATCTATATACTCAGCCCCCATACTTAAGTACTAATGCTGTAACATAATTATATTGTTATTGTATAACAAATGGTTTGAAAAGAGTAACCATAGAGTTTCTTACCGGTTCTTCTCCATGGAAACGACCAACCCGAAAGTTGCAACTTTTTCGACGTTTTATAAGTGCCCATCTAGGCCTAGGTGAAATAAAACATTATGATTTTGACTTTGAATATATATTCATAATATAAGAGAAATGCAAATCAATATAAAAATCACGATATTGTCTGACTACGGGTTGGGGGTTTACTCTGCGTTAATTACGCTCCTATAGGCAAACGGTTTGAAGCCACCCCGGTCAACGTCGCGTCTTCAATTCAAGTGTTCCGCTAAAGCTACGCCGATAGCTTTTACCAGCAGATAATGAGCGTTACAATAATCGCTTACGCTCATCAAAACGCTTACATCCTATAGTCGAGGTTACAAGTTACAAAGTTTCGATTGCATTTAATTAAAATTAATAGTCGTTAACTGTCCAACACATAGTAAAATAATTATTAGTAAATTTTCACCTGCTACTATAGGGTGACTGGGTTAAATTTTAATGATAAAACTAACTAATGATTTCTGTAAGTGAAATCATTAACGTACTTAATAATCTGTGATGTGTATTAATACATTGTTGATGTACCGTAAGGATGGTAGCATAGATGAATATACTTCTTAATAGACAGCTAATAAAAATATGCTTTTAAATATTTCATGTCGGATTTGATTGCAATTTTTTGCTAGGTATATTATAGACTTTTTTGGATGATGAAATTCAGGGTAATAGTTTTGTCTATTACTCAACCCAAGAAATATAATTAAAATTGTTCTAAGAGATACTTTATTATTATAATTATATCATTACGACTTTGCCACGCTATCTATTCTGAAATGATAAATGGCTAGACTATCATCGTCTTTCAAGCACGATCTTACATCATTGAATATCTGCCGAAAGTTCTCTTGTAATGTTTCCCTTTACCGTAAAGAACGTGGATAAATAACTTTTACTTTATTCAGCAACACTCAATCAGATCACCCAATAAAGAGTCCCTAATATGTGGTTGGAAGCGAGAGTTGAGCGCCAGTTCTCCCTCAACATACATGACTCTTTCGAATCATCTCAATTATCAGTTTCTTTTTTGATGTTTACCGAACTCTTATCTTGTTGCGGATCCTAATTCTTTGTATTTATTCAAAATCTTTAAAGTATCAAATAAAACAAAATACATCCGCATATAATTAAGTATATTGCATTTGGCTTGGTCACTCAAAGCCCTCTCTAGTGAATAGACGACTAACTTGTTAACATCATTATAACTAAGCTTCGCAAATCTTGTACAACGTCGCTACATTTTGCAAAATCAGGACGCCTAGTTAAGGTCAACACATTCGACACAAATCGCAGTTGCTCCGGCGTCACGAAAATCCAATAAAATAGAGTCGCCTCACATAAACAAGTGCGCTCGCGTTACATCCCCGCAATCAATAGGACAGGACCGAATATGGTGACCTAACATCGACTAGGGATCAGCTCACGACACGACGCGAATGAAGTTGTAACTTAAGTCACATACATTATGCTAGTGAGGTAGTGTGCGGATAAAATTTGATTTTGGTATGGGGAAATAAATATTTTAAAGTTTGACAAATATTTCCGGTTCAAAAATCACGACTTGGATAAAGATTTTGTAGATATCTTAACAGTACAGTGGATTATCATACTACGAGCTTTACGGTAAACGAAACTGTCGTCAGAACACCTGCGTATTTGAATTTCTTCTTGAGTATGCTTAAGGTGAAATTCACAAATGATGACTGAAGAAAGATTGACAAAACAGATATACAATGCGATAGTGTATTGAAGAAGATTCAGAGGAATGCTACGTTCTTACTACCTAGATCTAATCGACCAGACACTAATGGATGGGAAGGTCAAGAGTACTCGAAGCCGAAGGGACCGAAGAATGTGGACGAGGCGAAGGAGGTATGTACAAACAAGTCTAGAGAGAACTCTATTCTCCCTGCGTGCCCCGTTAGGGCTGCGGCGTGATGATATTAATGAATATTTAGGTGTCCGAAAATTATGGGGACCGGTGACATTGCCGCCATTTTTTACCATGATGGCACGTCCCATTTAAATTTATGATGAAAAAAGTTCATTACTTCAATATCACTCACACAATTTCACGTCTGTCAGAACTGACTATATAAAAACAATCGCTTCTGTTATTTTCAATAGAAATCGTTATTTATATTTCTCATAGCCACTGATATATATCCTGCAATTAACGCAATAGAAGCTGTTGTAGATTAAGCCTTATTACAACTTTATATGGTATACAATCGATTGCGATAATTTATATAGTTTTATATGTGATATTTTTTCTCGGTCGCAATGCAACTTTACTCCAATTAAAGCGCCTTTTAAGTCCATTAAGTAAGGGAAGAAAATAGATCACTTAATTGAAGGCTATGTTATAGTTTTTATTTGCGGTAAAGCCTTTAGCAAATACCTAGGAACGGGATGTGACAACCTGCTTGTTAATTGACGCGAAAAACAATATAAGTGCTATTAATATAACAAAAGGAAATTATTAAAATATAATACAATAAATTAGAAAAAAACACGAACAATAATAATAATAATAATATAATATAATAAATAATAATATATCCTCACGCCTTCCCACAAGGGTCCCCGAAGGGGTAGGCAGAGGTGTATAGGTAATACCCACACACCCACTTTCCGCCAGAGGTATATTAGGTGCCAACGTGACAGATGGCGAGTCCATCGCCGTTACTCAAGCACGACTATACATACGCCTTTGAATTTCTTCTCAGACGTATGCAGGTTTCCTCTCAATGTTTTCCTTCACCGTAAAGCTCGTGGTGTGACTAATCACTGTACTTAAGTTCAGAAAAACTCATTGGTACAGTCGGGAGTCGAACTTGCGACCTTTGCGTCGCAGGCAACTGCTCGAACCACTCGGCCACCACGGCTCTTCAATAATAATAATACTCAATCGGATATATATTATTCCTGTTTTTTGTATTGGCAAATTTTGCAAAAGCTATTTTTTTGTCCTTTATGCTAATTATATTAGAGCTCGTGGTACAGTTATTGTTCCTGCACAATATTTGTTTCGTGTTGCTTAGATACCTTCGGCGTGTGAAGTAGATACCTAGGTATACTACTATTCGTTCTATTGAGAGTTCGACAAGCCGTCGGCTCTGATCACAGTGACGATTGGAATGAGTGCAAATATTAACCTCTTTAAAGAGACTTTTGAAGGGCAGATAAGGTTCGCTTCGCGTTGAGATTTGGAAGTCATATGGGACTTTATCAAAATTCGATGAATAAGTTTCTATTGAATAATAAATTTTCAATCAAAATAATATCTGATTAAATGGGACTGCAAAAATGTATCGTCTTTAAAAAAATATATTTTAAGACTTACTAGACGGTTTCAATATAGAAGACGGCAAATTAATGACAAGATGAACTTGGATGACGTTTCCGTGAAAGACTCAATATGGACGCTACGAGATAACTTGCTGTTACTACTGCTGCATCTTATGCTTAAAAGGGCAGGTTCACCTAAAAACGTATTTTCCTGCGCTCAATGAATCCAGCCGAGCCCATTAAAAGCAGTACTAACGTCACGACGGAAGTTTCAAATATGATTTATGATCAAAGTTTAAAAGAAGCCATTATTGCCTAACCGAGGAGAACGGTCAACAGAACAATTGTGACAGTTTCACAAATGCAACAATTTCATTTCGTCCGGATGGCGGCCGTTGCGCAACAACTGCTAATTTGACAGCAATTAGCGTTCGACTGAAAGGGGTAACGGACCGTTAGCGCGAGACGTTTTCGAAATTTTGCGTTTAATGTTGCTGATGGTTTAATGGACACCATATTTTGGTCAGTTTTCGAAATATATATTTAAATAGCACAAGCCTGAAGCTCAATATGTCATTCCCGACTGTTGAGGTCATCGAAAAACTTAAAGTTGAGGACACAGATCCACACGACAAATTATATGGACCAATCCTTCTCAGTTTAAGCAGTGTGTCTGCGGAATGCGCTGCCACTGTCCATAAGGCAAGCAAAGACACAAAATTGCTTGAAGCCACTTGTGAAGGAACATTATCTAGATTCTTTCCAACAACTATAAATATTTATATAGAAAGCAAAATAGGTATGTAAGTATTCAGAGCACTGTACACTCTGCCTACCCCGTTAGGGACTCGGCATGATGATATGTATGTATGCATACAATATTATACATTTTATTTAACTAAATAAGATACCGTACACTATCGCTTACCAAATTTAGGGCATGTATTAATGATTTATTTTTTAATTAAAAGTAATTATCACGTTTTTTTTTTATTTAGCTTATTTCAATCCTCACCTTCTTTAATGATTATTCTTCTATACCTATTATTTTATTAGAACAGAACAGAATTTGGAATTGTCTTATAAACAGGATTGCGCATATAACTGTTTTAAAATTATACACGGCGCAAGTTCTTGTCCAGGAAAACCAAGTAACTAAGATTAGCCATCAATAGCCTACAAAACCATTACAAAAATTCAATGACAATATTCACTATAATGTCAGCTACAGCCAACAATCAGCATTGTCTATTGTCATACATTATTACAAGATTATTACGTGTCCTATCGTAGTTTTTGTCCCCATATAAGTCAGCCCAGCGGTGGGAATCGTTCCCACGGATCATTGTTTTGAAGTTTTAAATGCTTTTTATAAATACTGGCACATAACATAATGCTTAATTGTGAACAATTGAAATTCGATTCAGTAATGAGGTCATCATGATAATGCTTTAATACGACAGTTTACAAATTTTCACTTTTCACGATATCTGTACAGTATAAGAAGTTTAATCAATTTAAGTTATTGTAATCCAAAATTAACTAATGTATAAATAAAGTAATACAAATATAATAAATTTAGAAGAGCCGTGGTGGCCGAGTGATTCAAGCGGATTGCATCTTGGTGTTACAAGCGTTCATAGGCGGCGGTAACCGCTTACCATCAGGCGACCGCTCGCTTGTTTGCCACCCGTGTGGTATAAAAAAAAACTTTGTGCAAGCTCGAATTCCGACTGAACCAACGAGTTCTTCTGAACTTAAGTACAGTGATTAGTCACACCACGAGCTTTACGGTGAAGGAAAACATCGAGAGGAAACCTGCATACGTCTGAGAAGAAATTCAAAACCGTATGTATAGTAGTGCTTGAGTAACAGCGATGACGTCATCTGCCACATTGGCACCTAAAATATATCTCCGATAGAAAGTGGGTACATACCCACCTCTGCTTACCCTACCGGGTCACTTGAGGGAAGGGATTTATGTTTTATACAATAAAATAAATATTGTATATTATTTCAACGGGCGAACATCGCACGTGGCTTAGAGCCTGAAACGTGTCAATCTCGGAGGCTTTTTAAGCTCAGGCGTTAGTGAGCTACAGTGTAAGGCGGCAGCTAATTTCAATTAATTCTGTTATCGAGAGATGCCACGGGCGGTAGCTTGTGTATCAAACTGATGCAAGACACCGATAATTTCCTCGTTAGAGCAAGGCTTTCCGGGCTATTAAACGGATTATTGTGTGCTTATTAAAGCTCGCTAAGTAACTGTTATTAACTTAAGTAACTGCTAGCGAGCTTGTAAAGATTTTACTAAAAGTTTGTTTAAAAGCTTGGAACAGTGTAATGATATGTTTTCGTAGTGTATGCTACTGGTCGTTTATGAATTTATTTGCTTTTAATATGTTTTGTGGACAAAGCGAAAGACGTTTTACAGACTTCTATTACTTCATCCATAAGCGAAGAGAGTCACTCTTGAAGGAGAGAGAGCTAATCTAGAGAGAACTGGCGTGATTAGTCACACCACGAGCTTTACGGTGAAGGTAAACATCGGGAGGAAACCTGCATACGTCTTCTCAGAAGCAATTTAAAGAAGTATGTTAAGTAACGCTTGAGTAACTAAGATGGGCTCGCCATCTATCACGTTGGCACCTGAAATATATCCCTGGCGGATAGTGAGTGTGTGGGTGCTACAAGAAGGCGTGAACGCGTATGTACTATATAATCTTGATACCTCAATGTTATAATAATAATAATAATAATAATAATAATATTCTTTATTGTACACACACACATACAAACAAATAGGATGACAAAAAGACAGAGAATAACATGTAATAGGCACAATAGGCGGCCTTATCGCAAAAGCGATCTCTTCCAGGCAACCAAGTGAAGAGAGAAAAGAAATAGAGAAAAAAAAAACTATATATATGTACCATGTTATAATATATATGTACCTTATCTTATCAAAATCAAAATCAAAATCAAAATCTTTTTATTTCACATAGGCCCAGATGGGCACTTATAAAACGTCGAAAAAGAAGCACGGTTCGGGTTGGTCGCTTCCATGGAGAAGAACCGGCAAGAAACTCCATGGTTACTCTTTTCAAATCATTAGGCATATACAATATTTTTTTCGTTACAGCAATAGTACCCAAGTATGGGGGAACAACGTAGGTCCGACAATAGGTCGTTGCTTACTATACAAAGCATACATAAAACAAGATAATTATAACAATGTTAGCAAGATCTAAGAATCTACAAAGCCTATCTATATCATGTTCAGAGTATTTTGAATTTGTGCGTGAAATTATATCTAGATAATTATCACTCATAATTTAAGATATAGTAGATAAATAATAATTGAAATAACGATACCAAGACATATAAGGAAATATGCTTATCAGAATTTTTGTTGCCGGCGGGGATCGAACTCGCAAGGATCACAAATAAAATTATTTCATGCATTTGCCGATCCTCTCCTCAGCGTGGCAACGCGCAAGTGATACTTCAGTATTGTAAGCGTAAATAGGCTGCGGTAACCGTTTTCCATCGAGTGGGCCGTATGCTTGTTTGCCACTCTTGTTGAATAACAAAAAAATACACATACACACACACACACAAACTATGAATGCGCTACACTTTACACCTCTATCTGGGAATGAGTATAAATATCCGCGACGCAGTTTTATACAACTGCAGTCATTATCGTTTATTTATTTGTAAACTTATAACTGTGTTTTCTGTTCCAATATAATATAGTAATAATAATAGAGTAACGGTACTCATTTTTAATATGTAAATAATCCTATACAAACTCACCACAGGTTTTCGAAGAGCTAGTCAGTAGGCTTTTAGAGGACCTAGATCAAATCGATCGGAAAAATGTGATAGATGTCGTTGAGGCGAAAGATGTCTAAGTCTAGAGAGAGTTGGCGCTTTACTCTCCGCCTAACAAATGACGGACCCAGCGTGATAATGTATGTACCTACTAAAATTGCTGATTACAAGTTTGAATTCCGACTGTGACAAGGAAATTTGAACCTATGTACAGTGCAGTTTATCACAGTTTAGTAAATTTTATACAGTGAGTTTTACCGTCGAGATAACACTGAGAGGAAATCTGTATACATTTAATAAAATAAAAAGATAACTCACTGTCTATTTCTTGGTACTTTAGTACATGTTCAACGAAGGTGTTGTTTTACCTTTGCCTACCCCTTTGAGGTGCAAAAAGCGTGAAGATTATATTTTATATTATATTACATATTTACTTATGATCTTTGTAACAGAATATTCTGTACGCTTTCATCCTTGTTCATTGTTTTTTTTATTATAACGAGTCTTATGTTTTAGTTCGATCTCTATCTATTCTAGTATCTGTGTGCTTAATTTCATCGAATATCGTTCAGTAGTTTTTACGTGAATGAGGAATAATCCTCACAAACTTTCAAATTAAAAAATAATAATTAAACGTGCTTATATCTCACATAACATATATCATTTTAAGAATCCGTTTGTCTTAAAAAGTGTCTATACCGATAAGTATGGATAATGGAGTTGCAAATTGAGACAGCTCGGACATAAGTAGTCTGTTTCAAAACGATAAAAATATTTGTAATCGCATTTACTATGATTTTTAATCTAATCTCAGTTAATCCGATCGGATCTTAATGCCAGATTATTTTAACGACGCTAATCTTTAAACGGAATAAGATTTTCGTTTTTTTTAAGAACGCTTTTACTTGTAACCTGGCAGTTTAGTTTTATAAAATATTTATAGAATAGAATTTTGGCTTAGACGAAAAAAAAAAAAGCTTTTCGTCGTTTGTTTTTTCAATCGATGGAACTTTTATAATTTTGAATTAATTAATATTCTGTGATGTCTGTCTATGCTAACGGTCCTAGTAATTTTTTAAATTATAAAACATTGCAAACTGTTTTAGTTCGTTCCGTATTGATTGCTGCCAATGATTATTAGTTCTCTGATTGACTCTTCGAAATATAAATAATATTAGGCATTTAGAATCAATTTATTGCTAAACATAAGAAAAACATCTTTAGGGTGTGTATTATTTATATATTTTTAAATCTAAGGCGGAATTAAGCAATAGTTACTCGTTGATGTCTTTTGTAGGGGAGAGAGCGAGCTAGTCTCTCGGGAAGGTAAACTTTTATTTATATACATAATATCCTTATTGTAGCGATTGCTATTACATTATATAAGGAAAATTGTCTGGTGGAATACTTAAGATTTCGCAAGCAAATATTGATATTCCCAATTAGCGGTTGTAACAACGTACAAATAACATTTGATATACATGTTGAATTAACATATTTAATAGGACGTGTAAATGTATAATGTCAACACTCCTTACCTTTATATCTTTGGTGTTGCACTAAACGAACAGCTGATGAAAAATCCCACAGACACTTCACTTTGTTTTGAGTTACGGAGAAGAATCCCCAATTTTTTGAGTCAATAGAAATTCACTAGACGACCCGCATACGTGGTGCCTCAATTATGAATACTATCGATTTCAAATGTCACAGTCCAGTCACTTTCATAGCAAACAAACAAACGAAATGTCGCCGCGTACAATTTACAGGCGATATATAACTGAAAATGCAAACTGAAATCGGTTCGAAGGCACTGACATTTATTGTCTCTTGCAATTGGCACATATAAAAATAGTTTTACTTTGGGTAATGGAATGTGATTTAAAAAACACTGGCATTATTTGAATCGCGCGTTCGAAATCATTTTCGAAATTTGAATAGTACAGGGCGCGAGTGGCGTGTGTCTGGTTCGGCGCGCGCGCACGAATGCGTTCGGAGGTGGTCGCTGGGCTTCGATCGATGAAGGGGCGTGGCTAACTTCTAACGCAACATCTATCTGTGTACTATCTCCCTCCGCCACGCCTCTTGTTGCGTAGTGTCATCTCGTTCTCTAAGGCTATGTGCGTTACCGTTCTCTGGTGGGATCGCATGAACTTTGCCACTGCGCGATTAATAAGATACGGGACGTTACAGATCGCACCGCGATAATAGTTGCTTTTAATGCGATGCGTTTTCAATACATTAACCTTTCTTGTTCTGTGCTAAGTTTATTAGGAAATTTTGTTGGTGACCCATTCACTTGGTTACCGTGAGTTTGTAGGTTCTCGTACATATTTGACTAGAACAAATTGATACAGACAGAAGTATTTGAAATGTGTGACAAAGTATTTCAACTGGATTTCAAAAAATTAAACCCATATGTGTATAAGAAATAAGAACGATATTAAGCTGACAGTATATTTAGAATAAAAATGAGACGCCTTTAAAATAACTATCTACAGAACTTACGTATATTAAATATTATAGTTTGGTAAACTACGGACGTAATATTGAAATGTAATCATCACCATTTCGAAACATTAATACAACAATGGGAGACCTTTTTAGCCAAACCTTTGCAAATCCGCAATAAAACTTTCTTTGAACAAGAAATGCTTGAAACAATTATCTACAATAGTCCACTTTTTCCTTAAAGCTGTAAAATATATAACGGCTGACAATAATATGCAAGTATAGCGTCTTTTTAACGATTACTGTTCTTTAAACGAAAGCGCCGGTAAATGGTATGATTTCAGACAATTTGACAGCCAAATGCTTGCGTGACGTCATTCCACCAATAAACTGAGCAATTGTTTTTTTTAATATACTATATATTTTTTGTTATATATTTAATCCATATTAATATTACACATGCGAAAGTAAGTCTGTTTGTGTAATATTATTTTGGTTTTTTTTAAAGAAAAACGTGTTTAAATATAATTGCAAAAAAAATGTCACATTTGTTTCTCTTAAGCGGACTAATTTGCAGGTAACACCTAATAAATAAAAAAATCCCCACGGCTAATATAAAGTGTTTAAAATGTATACACTATACCAATATATAAATACAGATATGTATCCATATAGGCCCTAACGGGGTAGGCAGAGGGTATAGAGCGCCAGTTCTCTCTGGGCTTTCATAACTCTTTCGCTTCGTCCACATTCATCAGTCTCTTCATACATGTTCGTGTGTTTCGAGTACCCTTGACGTTCCCGTCCTTGAGCGTCCGATGGTGTTATTGTTATTATTAAAGGTAGGCAGAAAGGAAGGTTCATTCTTTCCCTGTTGTTTTACATTCCTTTTCAATATTATACCTACATTTGTCAGAAAGCATGACTACTTTCAGCATTTGATAGGTGAGGCTTTTCATATACTTCGTGTACTATGGTGCACAGTAAGTAGAAATACAAAAATCATCATAATAAGAAATATGATACACAATATTTACTGGAATCCATAAAGTTGCAATGAAATCATAGCACTGCCAAAAACTGAAATCACACGCCAATACGATAGTTTTATTGAGTGTTGCTATTTTTAAAACTAACAACACCCTAATTAAAGTTGCATAATTGTAAAAACAAATGTTAATTGCAACCCTAATGATCTTCAAACGAACGCCGCCAATGGGCAAAAAATGTATGCAAAATAATTTCGCCGAAAAGAAATTTTTGCGCAAACTGTTAGGGTCGGTGTACTATGCATTGTTTTATTGGCCAGTCGTAGCGTTACTGTTTACGATTGAAACTGTTTCCAGTTTTTTCGTCCACCCGTTGTCCGTTACAAGGGTCCCGTGACGTCACGGCCTATTGTGCCACGCTCAGTTTTTGTGTTGGGAGAATGTTTGATTCCATTTATTGAGCTTTGGCTGTAAACAAACAGACTGTATACGTATTTTCTAATCACTTAAGTATTACACACTAACGCTAAATACTAATTATCATTACGCCGAGTCCCTAACTGAACAATTTATAAGAAATCTTCGCATGCTCCCACAAGATCTTCAATGGGGTAGGCAGAGGTGTAACAATACCCAAAAAGATTAGGTATAGAAAATAAACACGCCAATATGATAGACGGAGAACGTTATCGTCGTTCCTCAAGCACAAGTATATCTCCGTCTTTAAATTGCATTCCAAAACTTTGCAAATTTTTTTAAGAAGATTTTAATGCAATTTTCAGCAATAGATAGAGTGATTCAAGAGGAAGGTTTATGTGTATAATACATACATATTATAGTACAGAAAAGCCGAAAAATTCAAATATTTGATTAGGATTAAGATTAAGATAAAGATTAATGTGATGTCGTAACAAACATATTTTTGTGCGCTTAAATCGCAAACGCGGGCTAAACCTTACGAGATAGATCAAATTAATGTACTACAGAATTGTATATCTTAAAAAGATATATTCTATATATTCTAGAAGAAAGAAAGAATATATAGAACATATACCATGTTTGTCTATCCTTACTAATATTATAAATGTGAATGTAAGTTTGTTTGTTACGCTTTCACGTAAAAACTACTTAACCGATTATCATGAAAGTTTGTACACATATTCATGGAGGTATAAGAAGTAACATAGGATACTTTTTATTGAAAAAAAAAAACATTTTTACGACTGAAAAAAAGCCGGTTTACTGATATTTTTTATGGTGATGGCTTATAAACCAGGATTAAGACATAGGCTACATTTGAATCCCGAAAGATTCAAAGCTCTAATATTATAAAGGCAAAAATTATTATGTTGCTATTTCCACGCGGGTGAAGCCGCGGGCATAAGCTAGTAAAGAATAACCCACAGTAGCCATTTCTTTTACATAGTATCTACACATAAATTTCGCCAGTGTCGTGTTGTCGTTAGTTAACTATAAAGCCTGTAGTGTGAAAATTTACTGAACTAAGTTTCAAAACACTTCATTGGTATGAACATTTTTATTTTCTTTTTTATTTGTTAGGTGAGAAAACTTCAATAGCCACCCGACCGTCCTGGAGTGGAGATTTGTAATCTCTAAAACCTCCGCAGTAGCCGTCCTCTGTGCATATAGGGGAGCTATGGGATCTCCTGAACCACCATCTTCCTGAACTCTCCTGCAGTTTGCTTGAGCTCGTCCCAGGGGCGGCTTGGAACTCAACCTATCGTACAAAACGGCTTGATCAGGATCTTAAATTATTTATATTATCTTTATATAAATACATATACATTTCTTCTGTGCGTGTGCTTGTTACTGAACTCCTCCCAAACGGCTCGACCGATTTTAATGAGTTTTTCGGTCTTGTGAGAATGATTTAAATTCACAAGTGCGCGATCGAGTTTTGGCAAATTAATTTTTCCATCCGAGTGAAGCTGGGTGGGATGACTTGTATAACTATATATAACTAGTCAAACAAATATATTACCGGTAGCAATAATACAATACCAAGAAGGTCGCCTGTCCTGTCAATGCCAGTACACACTTGGCCGGGCGCCATTTTCATATCCTTATTTTATTAAGCGTCGCTATCATATTCAAGGTGGAATATTATAATATTCTAATACAAGGAT
Source organism: Drepana falcataria (assembly GCA_945859725.1). NCBI lineage: Eukaryota > Metazoa > Arthropoda > Insecta > Lepidoptera > Drepanidae > Drepana > Drepana falcataria. Next base: position 10,987,286 of record OX243933.1, on the reverse strand, counting down.
AAAATAAAGCCCCACGCAGTATTTTTATTAGCGCAGCGCACTTTTCTTTTTTTTTTGTACAACAAGAAGTGGCAAACAAGCATACGGCCCACCCGATGGAAAACGTTTACCCCAGCTTATTTAGGCAAATAATACCGAAGTATCACTTGCGCGTTGCCACTTTGCGTTCGGAGAGTAATACTGTGTTGGCAGCATAATGGGACTAATCCCTCTGCTGCCAACACAATATAACAATCCTCCCCCTCCCCAAGGAGCTCATTACTGGTAACCTTATTCACCGCGTAGGAACACAACACAAAAAAAATTTTATTTGTCTACGGACTTCTATAAGGTGGAGGTCCTGCCCCAGTCGGGCAGCTCCAAATTCGAACGGGAAACTCGTTACCTCGCTTAATTTTAGTATTTGAAAATTTCTACTAAAATTTGTTTCATTATACTTTACGCCTTACTAGAAGTATCCCCAAAGGGTTAGGTTGAGGTATAGGTAGTACCCACACACCCACTTTCCGCCAGAGATTTTTTTGGTGCCAACGTGACAGATGGCGAGTTTATCGCCACTACTTAAGCATGACTTTACATACGACTTTGACTTTATTCTCAAACTTGTTCCTTCACCATAAAGTTTGTGGTGTGATCACTGTACTTAAGTTCAGAAAAACTCATTGGTACATTTGGGATTCCAACATGAATCTATGCGTTGCAGGCAACTATTGAAATCACTCAGCCACCACGGCAAAATTTGTATTGATACTTAGAACATTATTGGGGTACACAGACCCTTGGTTTTGAAAGCGTATATAGGCGGCGGTAACCGCTTGCCATCGGCCAGGCCACATACTTGTCTTTAGTGGAATGAAAAATAAAATAAAATCTTGTTACGTAATATCACAAATTTTTGGTAGTTTAAAACACATCAGTATCTAAAATCTATTCAAAAACACATTCATAAATTTAAAAATTAAGTACACGTCTCATACGGTAACTGCTACGAAAAAAAACTAAAATAAAATATGTATTTTTGTCCCAAAAAAATAAATCTATTTCGGACATAAATCCCGAACTGGAGATTAGATCTCGTTCATACATCTCAATCTATTTTGATTGTAGGTACATGTAAAGAAATAGTGTGTCTGTCTGTGCTGACATTTTAAATTTCTTTTTGGTATTTCAAGATTAATTATTGAAAATGTTCTAAGTAACAGTCTAATATTATGGAGTTTGCAATAAAAAATAGTATTTCGCTTCGTCCACATTCATCAGTCTCTTCATACATGCTCGTCGATTTCGAGTACTCTTAACATCCCGTCCTTGAGCGTCCGATCGATTTGATCCAGGTAGTTTGAACGTGGCCTTCTCTGCCGCTTCTCTCACACACTTTTGCTTTGTATCTGTTTTGTCAATCTTTCTTCACTCATCCTTTCTATGTGTCCAAACCAACGTATGTTACGCCTTTCTTCATCTTAAAAATCACACCTTCTTATTTAATATTTGTTGAAGCACGGTGAAGGAAAACATCAAGAGCAAACCTGCATACGTCTGAGAAGCAATTGAAAGACTTAGCTTAGTCGTGCTTGAGTTACGGCGACGGACTCGCTACCTGTCACTTTAGTAGCTAAAATATATCTCTGGCGGAAAGTTGGTGTGTGGGTACAACCTATACACCTCTGCCGACCCCTTCGGGGAACCTAGTTGGAAGGCGTGAGGATATATATTATTATTTGTTATTTATGTTTAAGAAAATTAAATAATATTAAAGCAGCAACCGCCACGGTATGTCACTAGTGCGTTTGAGATACAAATTTATCGGCGTCGCTGTACCGCGCTGCGCCAGTTTATTTATTGTTCCGACTGTACCTAAATACGTCGTTACACCAGATAATAGTAACCGAACGTATTGAGTAACGGGCCTTTTTCATATTTATTAGCTTATTTTCATGTGGTCGTTTTTTTCACAGGGTTCTTCATACAGCTTCTTACATGGGTATATAAACTTGACACGTAACAGCACATGTTCAAGAATATTTTTTAAAGACGCAGGTAAATATCTTTTGAATAACTTCACAATTTGCAACACGAAAGGGCTCGTGATATAATAATCAGTATGTTGCAATATATAATATGTACGTACATATACATCATAACGTCGAGTTAGGCACAGAGAGTAGAGCGCTATTTCTCTCTGCACTCTCATTATCTTTTTCGCTGGAAGGAAGTTGGTAATGATAGCATAAGTTTTCCATATTCTAAGTACATTTTAATGCAAACCATTGAACTGTAAGTAACGCTCACCACTTCTCGTAGGTATCAAATTTATTTTGTTTTCGTTACTTACGTAAATTATAATGTGGATAGATAATGCCATCCACGAAGACGCGCTCCAATATTCTTCCCTATAGTTTATTGTGAAAGTGTGTAACCTTCCACTAATGTTTGAGTATTATCGGTACACACTGATTACCTATGAGCGCACACGCACACTACAATTAATAGACTCGGGTCATACTCCCCGCATCCCGCGACCCCCTCAACTAGTAATTGCCTAATATAAATATGCCTTTTAGTACAATATATACATACATACAGATAGTGCCATCCACGAAGACGCGCCCCACCACACACACAAATAGTACAATATTTGAAGAGAAATCTCTTCATACATGCTCGCATGTTACAATATAATATATACATATCATCACGCTGAGTCCCTAACGGAGTAGGCAGGGGAAATAGAGCGCCAGTTCTCTCTAGACTCGTCCTCATTAATCAGTCTCTTCACACATGCATACGGTTTCGAGTACTCTTGTACTTCCCGTCTTATAATATAACTAGCGGGCCGTTCAGGTTTCGAACGGGTGCACATTTATTTTTTAAGCATTTTGGCATATTTTTTTTTCTTGCAATTAAATTAGCCTATATTAATCAGGTAGCATTCAAATGGTGAAAGAATTTTTTAAATGTGTCCAGTACTTTTTGAGCCAATTGCTTACATACAAATCTTTCCTCTTTATAATATTAGTATAGAAGTATAGATAAAACCATTTATACGTGAATATTAACAGGGAACCCTAACACGAGGCCGTATTAACACGTTTCATCTGGCGATATCGACTATACGCGCGACATTTAGTGGCTGTTAATCCGATACGCCGTACTTTTGGGCGGCGATTTATGGACCTGATGCTTTTTGATTAATGGGGTATTGCTCCCACCAAGCGAGGTACATACCAGATCTCTTACCCAGTCTCATGAACCATGAAGAAAGTGGTTGTATATGTAAAAGGCAGTATAAAATATATTATTGTAACAACACTGCCGTACGTATTTTAAAACAGCAAAAACTGTTGTACAATGCTGGGGGCCTACTGAAAATCAGTGCTGTGTTTAACACAGCGTAGACTGAGTGGGTTTCATACTCCACACTACTAAGGTGCATAACATAATACATTTATTAATTGATTGATGTTATTTATCCTTCTAGTAACGTAAGTTATGTTTGTCTGTGTGTGTATATGTAACACAATGAGCAACAGGTTCTACCACCGCATTGACAGGGAATTCATCCCCATACCTTGGAACAAAAAAGGTCTCGCACTGTGTGGCTTCAAAAGAATTTCCTTCCGCGAACGCTCAGGTTGAGGTTTTCCCTAGACAGTATAAAAATATATGATGTGTAGCGTGGAGTTTAAAATGGTCGTGAAAAGATTCCTGCTTAACATCAGACAGATCACATTGTTCGCTACCATAATTATATTAATTATTATTAATATAATTATTGAAATTCAAGATCATCTTAATAAACCATTAATTAAACTAATTTCTCGTATTAAATTTAAAGAAGGAGGAGCAGACATATTTGAACTTATTAATAAAAAGGCGTGAGGATATATAATAAAAATCATCATAATCTTATAGAAGGTATAAAATTTAACGGATTAAAAACATAAATATTTCTCATTATTACAAAATTTAGGAAGGTAATCCTTTTAAATCGAAATTTTACGTAAATATCTATAATTATAAGTAAGTAACTCGAACTACAAAAATATAAAACCCGTCCATTTTCACTTCACTACAGTCTATAAACAATAAGATGTTAAAAGAAAAAAAAACTAGAGATACTGAAAAATAAACATAGCATCATCACAAACAATTAATAAACTAACAAGATAACAAAATAAAATTTAAAAACTTACATATTATCAATGTGATTCTAAATTAAATTATGTCTAACCGTTTCTGCGAGTTTTGGCAACCCCTGGTGATAGTTTAGTTATTGAAAAGGTTGGGGAAAACCTGCACGAATGGTGCATACAGGGCCTACAAGTACGCAACGTACGTAAGTACGCCTACGAAAGTAGGTATATAACGAGTAATTGGTTAAAAGAAACTGCTTAAAATAAGACGATTATCTTAGACCTCACCTCTTACTAACAGTACAGTTTAGACGTAACAGCACACGTTCAAAAATTCACTTCAACTTCAAAACTAAATAATAATTTCGACACTTGCTAGTCTTATGACAATATTTACAAAGAAAAATATTAAATGACCATAATTCTAAACTATTCGCATTCTTTTTTCTCTAAGGGATGACTTAGTGAAACAATAGGGGCACTGAGACAATTCCCGTTTGCCTAATCCTTCCCTGTAGGGGACCGGGATTTAATGAATTGAAATGTCGTGAGAATCAACACTAGGGTTGATAACTGTTTGTCATGAATATTTAACGGTACTTATTGTATTAAGATTTAGTTATTAGCTGCGTCCCGTGGTTTCACCCGCGTTATATCCTATATATGTATATATGGCCTGACATAGGTTCGAGTAGTCGCCTGCGACACAAAGATCGCAAGTTCGAATCCCGCCTGTACCAGTGAGTTTTTCTGAACGACACACAAGCATGCGGGCCGCCTGATGGTAAGCGGTTACCGCCGCCTATGGACGCTTGCAACACCAAACTGAACAATATCACGCACTACCTACCCTGCCGGAATCTTTTCACACCCTTCTTGAAGAACTCCATGCTTGTACTCTTCAGGGAAAAGCAGTTTAGGTTTTTTTTTTATACAACAAGAGTGGCAAACAAGCATGCGGCCCACCTTATGGGAAACGGTTACCGTAGCCTATTTACGCTCACGATACCGACGTATCACATGCGCGTTGCCACTCTGTATTCGGAGAGTTATAGTGTGTTGGCAGCATAATGGGTTTAATCCCTCTGCTTCCAACACAATGTAACAATCCTCCCCCCTCCCCAAGGAACTCATTAGTGGAAACCTTATTCACCGCGTAGGAACACAACACAAAAAATTGTGTTATTTGGCTACGGACTTCTATAAGGTGGAGGTCCTGCCCCAGTCGGGCAGTTCCGAATTCGAACGGGAAACCCGTTAAGCCCTACCTCTCTTGTTTTTGCACTATTGCTTACACCCTTCGGGGTAGATGCGAAAAAATTTTAATTAAACTATTAATTTTAATGGAAATATCTGTTTCATATAATTGGCTATGTCAGCTTTTATTGTCTGTGTCACTGCTTTGCTTGATAAATATTTTCTATCTTTTATTCTTCTTTCTATATTCAGACCGCCTTTCTATATTTTCTGCCACTACTAACTTATAATAGTCTTTGCAAGAATTTTAATACCTTGATTTAATATAACCTGTGACAATCGCAAGCCCACAATATGACTTGATCCTGCGACCTTGCATCTATTGCTTAACGCATTAAAGTAATGTTAAGTTACGGCTAAGTTATGATAAAGCGCACATCTTCCGAGTTGCTTACTTATGCGGTCAGGTAACACACCTTTGAGCTTATTGAAACTGAGATAGGTATATGTGCTATATACATTTTAGGTAGTAGACTTAGGCTGTAGACGAGCGACTTAATTAGAAAAAAATTAATCTATTTATTTTCTACCGCAGAAGAGTATACCGACTGTACCAACGAAGAGTTTTTCTGAACTTTACAGGGATTCACACCACGAGCTTTACGGTGAAGGAAAACATCGAAGGAAACCTGTAAACGCTTGAGAAGAAATTCAAAGCCGTAGTCGTGCTTGAGTGTCGGCGACGGACTCGCCATCTGTCACGTTACAACCTCTAGCTGCTAGCTAGATCAAAAGAGAGGTAGGGCATAACGGGTTTCCCGTTCGAATTTGGAGCTGCCCGACTGGGGCAGGACCTCCACCTTATAGAAGTCCGTAGCCAAATATGGGGGCCGTACGCTTGTTTGCCACTCTTGTTGCATAAAAAAAAAACGATTGGACACTAAAAATCGGAAACGTCAAGAGCGAAACCGATGGGTATGTATGAAGATACTGATGAATGTGGGCGAAGCGAAAGAGGAATGCAAGTTTAGAGAGAACTGGCGTTCAATTCTCTCTGCCTACCTTTATGGACTCGGCGGGATTATATGTATGTATTAGGCTAAGTCCGGGAATATATGTAGATGAATAAACTCGTTTTTTAATAGAGGTATATTTAGGTGTCAACTTAAGTTTATTATTGCTATAATGCAATATATTTCTGGAAGTTGGATGTGTTATATGACTTGAACTCCAATTGCCGTACAAGAAATCGAACGTGTGAACCGTCCATGCGCCGCGTTCAAAGCGCACCTCCTATCTCCTAATCCCCCACATTACTTGACACTTATCCTAAACTTCGTCTAAAATATTTTGATACAATCGCGCACAGATAAATGTTCCCAATATATCAATGGCTGTGCCGCCTTATCCGATCTGTGATACCATGCATCTTCAGATTATCAACGACGTCTTCATTTAGTCGCCTTTTTGACCCTTTCAAATTTCGTCTGGTTATAATGTGACTCGATCAATCTAAGTCTTATTTTGGTACAATGTTCGGAGTTAGTTTCCGCCTTTAAAATAATTGTTTATTTGGCTTAAGAGCTTTAAGCTTTTATATTAATGTCACTGCTTTCAGCTGTGACAGCTATTTGGAAGTTTTAATGTTGTACGTGCAAAAATACATTTGATATATACCTGGCGTGATGGTAGTTAGTTAACGGTCGCGGGTTCGATCTTCAACCGTTGAAGCATTCGTGGTGTAGTAGCCTACAATAAAATGTGAACGTTTGTGAGGATGTTTATAAATTTTTCGCAAAAAACTGCTGAACAGATTTGCATGAATTTTGCCATTAAGATTATTAGCTGAAATAACACAAAGAATATGCTAACAGAAAAATACCAAAAATCTTCGTTAGCGTCATAGCTAGTAAGTAATAGATTGTAATTGGACATCATATTTTTAATTGTTGGTACATATTTATTTAGTGTTTGTTTAGGTACTTTATTTAATAACTTTATTCCCGTAGGGTGGTCCCCACAAATGTAGGTACTATTTTAGATGCCAACGTGACAGACGGCGAGTCCATCGCCGTTACTCAATCACGTCTATACGCCTTTGAATTGCTTCTCAGGTATGCAGGTTTGCTCTCGATGTTTTCCTTCACTGTACTTATAAGTAAATTAAACAAAGAGCCGTGGTGGCCGAGTGGTTCGAGCAGTTGCCGGCGACGCAAAGGTCGCAAGTTCGAATCCTGACTGTACCAATGAGTTTTTCTAAACTTAAGTACAGTGATTAGTCACACCACGAGCTTTACGGTGAAGGAAAACATCGTGAGGAAACCTGCATACGTCTGAGAAGAAATTCAAAAGGCTTATGTATAGTCGTGCTTGAGTAACGGCGTTGGACTCGCCATCTGTCACGTTGGCACCTAATATACCTCTGGCGGAAAGTGGGTGTGTGGGTATTACCTATACACCTCTGCCTACCCCTTCGGGGACCCTTGTGGGAAGGCGTGAGGATATATTATTTATATATTATATCATATAAATTAAACATATACATATACTTAAGGAGGAATGATTCTGTGGACAGAAGACCGAACCATTCGTCCCTCATGCTGTTAACACTGCAATTGTCAAAGTAAATGAGGACAGTAACGCAAGAGTGATTCCTATTACAAAACGTATCATCAAACATCATGTTCTACATAGCAAGAGGGCTCATACAGCGAAAATCCTTTGAAGATGCCGCTAATAGTTACATTAATTGAAATATTATTAATTAACAAGGTTAATGAATCTATTATAAGGTAGTTGATTGGCTTTTAATGTTCATATGATTTCATTCTATTGCTGTTACAGTTTTGATGTTAATTACGATTTATGTGTTAGCATCAAATGTTGTTCGGGGATATTAAATATATTTTATTATAGCTACATAATTCTTGCTTATAATGAGATATAATTGACGTGAATAGTCATTTAAACGATTGAATTAAAAGTAAACCACAATATTGAAGTATTCGTGAGTTAATTTTCGTCTAATTGATAGCTAATGTTTTGATGGATGCATTGAACTCTGTTCCAATTAATTCAAAATATCTCAAGTGGTTCGATCAAAGTCTTATGGACAAGAAGCTTGTAACGTATTTTGTCATACAAAGCGGATTTAGGCCTTCTTGGTATCTGAGAGACTAGCAAAATAAGACCCTAATTTGCTATCAATACTAGTAAAAAAATTTAAAGACAGTGTTCTGGAGTAAAACATAAAAAACGTGCTAATCCATCTTTATGTTGAATGCTATAAAATTTAAACTTTTTTCAATTATATACCAAGCTAAGGAAACAAATGTGTTTGTACATATTTTAAATTCTATAGCCTGTTTATACCATGTTTTTTGCAAACAAAAAATATGAAATAAGTTTCGAGACTCTAGGGCCGTGGCGACCAGATGCTCTTCATCAGAGAAGGATGTCTGGAGAAAACTTGCCGCCAGTCTTCTTGGCACCCTACCGCGTGACACAGATTTGGGATATTTAGTTATATATAAATATAAATTGGTAGTTTATATCTATAATTACTTTTTATTTTAATATTTTATTTGTGTATGTCAATAAAAATATAATTTTTAAAATATAATTTATTTATTGAAAAAACTCTTCTCGCAGAAATCCAAACAAAGACAAAATACATATACATACATACTTACATATGTACATGGAATAGCGCCAAGTCACACACGGAGAAGGGCACAGAGAGTTTTCTCTAGACTTACAGACCTCTTACGATCCATCCACTTTTGAAGTCTCTTTATACATGTTCGCCGGTTTTTAGTACTCTTGACGTTCTCATCCTTGAATGTCTGGATTAATCTAGGCTAGGTGTTCTTCCGCTACCTCTTCTTCCAAACATTTTCTCATATTCTAACAATCCTTACATGCTGCTCTACTTTAAAATTTATAAGCTAAGTAAAACATACGGATATCCTAGTGCATAGTGCACTGTCTCGTAAAAGAATCGGCCGGCATTGTGCGCGCGGTCAAGGCGCGGCCCGATTCACACACGGGAACAATCGGTGACTGTCGGTATTGTGTGTGATGTCACACAGGTTAGCTCAAGTTAACTTTGTCGAATGTTGCTATCATTGTTTATTGCCTCTTAGAAGGAATATGTTTTACTAGCCTAACTTACTTACGCGGTTTCACTTGTATAAATCTAATTTCAGTAGTAGATTTGTTCGGCTTTTTATAGAATAGAATTTCTAGAGAAACATATGTACTGTATGTGTTAATCCAGCTAATAATCTATCAGGGTGGAAATTTCTATCTAATTCTGCTCAGTAGTTTTGCGTGAAAGAGGAACAAATATCCTCGCATTTTTGCGATTTATTATATTTGTATAACAAAAGTTTTGTACAACACTATTCTTTACTTTTACACTAGTATCTAAATTATTTTTATAGTGCTGGTGCTTTTTGTAGAACTGAATATTAGAAAGTAATATTAAATAAAAAAATACGCTTTGGATTTGATTAATTTATACCTATAGTCAGGCCGAGCCCCTGAGGGTAGCCGGGCTATGGATTTCATCCAGGTGCTCAATAGAACATTCACTCACTTTCCACCAGCGATATATTTCAAGTACCAGTGCCAAGCACGACTATTCATACATACTAGGATTTTATTCTCAGCCGTATCCAGGTCTCTTCTCGTTATCTTCCTTTAATGTATGTCTGTATGTAATATATAATCATTTGAATTTAAACTAGAGGTGGAGATTGAATTCTGCAGACGTATTGTCAAATGGTCTATTTCATCTAACATTTGTCTACTAAATACATACATACATACATATAATCACGCCTCTTTCCCGTAGGGGTAGGCAGAGACCACTTCTTTCCACTTGCTACGATCCTTACATACTTCTTTCGCTTCGTCCACTTTCATTATTCTCTTCATACATGCTCTTCGGTTTAGGGTACTCTTGACCTGACCTTTTTTCAAGACGTCCCTAATTTGGTCTAGAAACGTCCGTCTAGGTCTACCCCTTCCAACACTTTCATTCGCACTCGCCTTATACACTTTTTTCGTCTACTAAATTTGTTTATATTACTCACCTGTGAATATAGGAGGCTGGATAACAGAATAGCAAACCCTTTAGAACACGCCATTCATACGAGTGTCTGTAGCAATCACCAGATAATAATCATAGAAGCCTTTAACTCGATCTCTGGTCTCATTAAAAGTTCTATTCACTATTTACGAGTTCATTTCTATGTATTAAAATATCTTATATAATATTACGTTCAGACCTTTTTAATAGCACGGCGTTTGATACCGACTTTAATTCAGTGTGTTGGATGGCTGACGTATGTTCAATGATATGAGTCGCTTTGTACAAATCATTTTGAAGTACAGTTGCGGAATTAATACGAGTATGTTTCATTACACTTGCGAAATAATTTAACGACTTTACCATAGAGATATACATCTCTTACCACCTTCTTCAGGTCTCCGAATGCGTGTTGTACCCTCTTCTCACCGGAGATATATTTAAGGTGCAAACGTGACAGATGGCGAGTCCATCACTGCAACTCAAACTCATACATACGCCTTTGAATTTCATCTCAAACGTATGCAGGTTTTCTTCACCGTTGATCTCGTTGTGTGACCAGTCATTGTGCTTAAGCTTAGAAAAAGTTATTGGTACGGTCGGGATTCAAACTTGCAATCTTTATTTCAGACTTGATTAATTTATTACTTGTTACTCTCAATTGTATATATAATATTGTTTAACTGGTGTAGTTGGCATTCAATGCCGTGCTAAGTTACTGAATAAAATAAATGAAAACGTTGACTTTTCTACACAAGTAATGTGAAGGTAACCCGTATACGTTCTTCAAAGGCATATTTATAGTCTGCTTGACATACAGCAATGGACTCGTCATCTGTAACGTTAGTACCTAAAATATATCTCCAGCGGTTGTGTGGGTACTTCCTATACACATCTGCCTCAACCCTTACGGGAAGGCCATAAGATATTTAGGTATATATAAAATTTTTGCTACCTTAATGCCTCATGAAGGTTGCCCAAATACTGTACAGATGTACAAGCTGTGTACCAAGCAAGATTGAAGCCTTACCTCGCTACGAACGAATATTTAGGAATGTTGTGAAAGAAAACCGACAACTAGATACGTTTCACCTTTTATGACGTCCGATCCACTGAGTTCAAACAGGACTTGACTTAAGCTAACTAGTTTACATTTAGACGTGGTTTTATCCGGTGGCATCTGAATAAACAAACTAATATCCCGGCTTATTTATGAGTGGATATACCAACCATAAGGTTCAATCTTTTATGAAACAGTGTGAGGAGGTGCAGGGCTGTGCTCGAATTTTTATTACAAATTATTTTTTATAATTTAATTATTTTCCTTTAGGATTTTAGTAGCCATAGGAGCCGAGTTCGGGAAGTCTTGTACAAGGAAAGAAATATATGTTCGATTGCTGTACCTTTACGTGTAACGATCAATCAAACCACGAGCTTTAAGGTGAAGGATAATAATGCCTAGTGGTAAGTGGAAACCTGCATACTTTTGAGAAGAAAAATCAAAGAAGTATCTATAGTCGTGCTTGAGGACTACGTTGTCACGATGGCACCTTAATATAGCTCTGACGAAATGAGTATACCACACATCGCTGCCTACTGCATCGGGAACTTTGTGGAAAGACGCCTGTGCCTTCATAAATTAAGCCCGAAATCCCTACTAATATAGAATATGATCGTAGTTGATACAACATAGGGGTGTTTGTATGTAAGCTAATTAATACGTATTTATATTATTATTTATAGCAGGATTGCCTGATCAAAAAATATCGGACCTTTTAATCTGTAAAGGAATATTTTGTAAATCAATGAATGTTTGCGACGCAGCCCTGAGCTCGCATCCCTAGCATAATTAATAAAGTAATATGAACTCGGTTGCTCTGTGAAACAGTTGACGTTTGATAATTATCCTCGAAGCACTGGTTTCCTCGAATGCACTTTATAATAAAGTTTAGAACGGTACAGTCATGAAGAAAACATTCTCAATTTTCTATTGAATTATAAGTATATTAATATGTAATTAAGGATAATGGTCCAATTGCTGCCTTCAAATTGATAAAATCACAATGCACAATATGATTTTTTTATTAATAATTGTTCGATGAATTTGATCGACGTAATTGGAACATGGACTTAGACTGCCTTAACTTAGATTTCTACAAGACACGCATATTTAGGTACATAAAACAATAGTTTTCATTATTTATACTAAGTATTTTATATATGTCAGTACTTGCTCATAATTTTTGCGTGTTCTCATAATGCCAACGGGTCTGGTCAGCATTCTAACCTCGTGTCGGGTTACATACACTGAGCTCATATGAGGACATTTAAGTCTATTATTTATTCCGAATGGACCGCAATCGATGCCCGCCAACCACATTACGCCCACTCTCTGACAACCTATTCGGTCTCACATCCCTCTAAGATTTCTCCCGTATTCAATTTATAAATCGATTTTATTCTTGCCCCTTATTAAGTTAAACCCCGAGTTTAGATGTCATTTGAATGTAACTTATCGGTTATTGATTTCTATGGATTAAAGTATTCGATATCCGTTACGCCTTTGATAAATATCGAGAAAGCTAATTCTCATATATCCAATATGGGCGAGATAATAATCAAAACAATAAAGATTGGAGACAAATTATTATTTAAGCCTTGTCGGAGACTTGGACATTTCGTGTAAATTAATCTGTGTGATAAAGGTGAAATAAAAATGTATGGAATTGTTCGGATTTATCAAAGGCCTTTGACAACGCTGACCTTAGCGCGGTATAGTTCACACCGTCGTCGTCGACGTCCCTTCACTATGAAAATGTGGAAAAAACGCGACAATAGAGCGACCCTCGCGCGTGGAGCTGGACAACACAATCGATTACAGCCATTCGTATGGATTTTATCGATTATTGTCAGCGTTACATTGGATTGGGAAATAGGAGTCCCTCAAGGTTGCGTTTTATACCCACCTGCCAATATTTTTTACTAGTCGTATGTCAGATTTATTGAACTATTGATTTAATATTCTATAACTGGTTTATTAATAACTTCGTACCACTCATGTAGTAAACAACCGTACCAGTTAGCCTGATGATAGGGGGCCATTGCCTTTCTTATATTTTTTACACAACGTTCTCAAAACTATGTCATAAGGCAATTTAGGTATAGACATATTTAGTGACCATGGCGATTTTGTCGATGTCTAACAGGCATATTGACCACGACGTCGTGCTTATTTAAATTATATTTTTTTATGAAATAATATTATAGAGGTATATTAGGTGCCAACGTGACAGATGGCGAGTCCATCGCCGTTACTCAAGCACGACTATACATACGCCTTTGAACTTCTTCTCAGACGTATGCAGGTTTCCTCTCGATGTTTTCCTTCACCGTAAAGCTCGTGGTGTGACTAATCACTGTATTTAAGTTTAGAAAAACTCATTGTTACAGTCGGGATTCGAACTTGCGATCTTTGTGTCGCAGGTAACGGCTCGAACCACTCGGCCACCACGGCTTGTTCGTGTTTATTCGTGTTATTAGACGAATGTAAAGACTAAAATATCCTTAAAGTAAGTTTCGAACAAGGAAGTCCATAATTGGTGTTAAATCAAACATGGCTAAAATTGTGCGTGAATGGAATCTCCGGATCGGAGATGACCGCAGGTTCCGCCGGCCGAAGATCCTATCTCAGAACACCTAGCGCTTGGCGACTACGATCTAGGAATGTACGAAGGTGCGGCATAAAGTGCATTTAAGGTATTTCTGATGAAAATATTTTAATCAATTAAATACTTAAATCAAGGTTAGTTCGGCTTGGACATCTTAAAAGGATTAGTGAAGAAATATTGTATGAAGAGGTCGATGAATGCGGATGAAACGAAAGAGCTCTGTATGTTTAGAGAGAGAGCTGGCGCTATATTCTCTATGACTATCCTGTGAAGGACTCGGCGTGATGATATGTATGTATGTTTGCATGTAAATACAATTTTAGAGGTGCTGGGATTAAAATACGATCCTACATGATTCTGAACTTAAACACGTCAAAGATATATATCTTTGACGTGCAATACAAAGCTCTCGCACTGTGCGCTTCCAAAGGAGTTTTCTTCCGCGAACGCTCAGGCTGTGGAATGAGCTCCCCGTTAAGGTTTTCCCTGGAGAGTACAGCATGGAGTTCTTCAAGAAGGGTGTGAAAAGGTTCCTGCAGGGTCGGCAACGCGCGAGTGATACCCCTGGTGTTGCAAGCGTCCATAGGCGGCGGTAACCGCTTACCATCAGGCAGACCGCATGCTTGTTTGCCACCCAAGTCGTATAAAAAAAAAGAGAATAGAGGTAATTTACGATGCATTAATGGTATGTTAGAAGATATTAGGGCTCTACCATAGACGATATACATACATACATCAGTAGTTGACGTTCTTTACGTTGGAACCTATATATATTTCAGATAAAAAGACCGTGTTCCTCCTTCGAGGACTCTTGTGAGAAAGCATGAAGATACATGAGAAATCAAAAGCTAGGAAAAATTGCCGTCTCCATAGTTTAGTTCATCCGCGAGTATGCGCATGGAATTTAACGCCAAATCGCCACAGCGCGGGCGCTCGGTAATTGCAGCTTATCTGAGCATTGTTCGCAAGGGGCACAAGGCTGTACGTTGACGCTCGAGAGCGTTACACGATTGTCTATGCGTCCGTCTGTATGTGTGACGATGACCCGATGGCAGTGCAGCTTTTGTTTGACTATTCATGCTTTAAACAAGTTGTTATGCTCTGAACTTTACGGCGAAGGAAAACATCGACAGGCGACCTGGTTCGTTTGACGATTCAAATACGTTTGTACAGTCGAGCTTGAGAAACTGCAATGGAATACTCTATCATGTTGGCACCTGAATAAATCTCCGGAGAAAATAAGGTGCTCTTACACACCTCTGCCTACCTTTGGGGAGCCTCGAATCATGTAGGTATATTGTATAGGTGCTTAAACTAATTAATAGTTCTGTTTTAGTGTACAATATTTTCTGCCTTATATGGGATGTGAACGTTTGGAGTTTTTGTCTTTATGAATGGATGTCTTTATGGTGAAATTAGATAAAAAATTATATATTTATTAATGTATAAAGGTTTGCACGCCATAGCTAATCCAAAGGTCTATATGACCTTTAATGTAAAAGAGGGATCGATTTCCACCGTTTGCTACCAGCCCAGTCAGTTGACCGATCGATAGACTACGCACTTTCAGTAGATTAATTCCTTCTCTTGTCTCTAAGATTGTTAAGACTCCCTAGGCTATCGTTAGGTAAACTAACATGTTTGTAGTAGGAAAAAACACTTTTTGCGACGTAAAACTTATGTTATTCCCGCCAGTAAAACATAAATATTTACATCTTTAAAGCTGCAAATACCCACCGGATCCTCGACATTTGTACAGAGGGTACTTTTTGCATGCAGTGCAAGATTGCTTTTGAGGTCAGACACAATTTTTTGTCGGAAATATTAAAGCGAAGGTGCTTAATTGAAATGTACCACGCTGTGTTGTCGGTATGTTTTTATTTGTTGATGTTACAGTAACATGTAATGTGGTTAATATGCTAATCCAATGATTAAAAATGGAAGTATTGTGGAAAGTCTCTCGAGTATTCATGAATGAAGTAACGACGAATGAAAGGTGTAATTTAGAACGGGTATACCTCTATAATGTTGCTACTTTATATGTTGTCTTTTGTCCTTACTCGGTCTCCACACCTTTTTCGCTTCGTCATATTTATCAGTCCTTTATATAATCCCATCCATGACTGCTCCATCGATCAGATCCAAGTAGACGCAGCGTGATAATCCTTCGCCTATTCTTTCTCATTCACATCTTCATCACCAACCTTTCTTCACTCATATTTTATGTACAAAAGTATAATTTTATGAAAATCTTAGTACAATAAGAAATATAAATAATAGTATAGTCATGCTTGAGAAACGGCTATGAACTCGCCATCTGTCACGTTGGCACCTAAATTAAATCTCTGGTGAAAGTAGCTGTGGATACGATACTCCTTTGGGGGTCCTTATGGGAAGTCGTTAAAATATGCTTGCTAAAAATTAATACCCATTGAAACGTTACTTTAAACAATGCCGCGTTTGTATTTTTTAACAATAATATACACAGGAAAAATACAATTATTCGTAAATACATGTGATATTAAAAAAAATATCGTTGTAATGTGTATTTTCAACGCGGCTCGTTCGCTGCTTTGGACGGAAAACTGTACGCGATACGATCTACCTCACAGAGGAACCTTTGTTTCGAGCAATTATTGCTATGCGAATAATTATCGCGCTGGATTAATTATTATTTATACCTTTTAACTACGGATTATTTGAACTTGAATTATCATGTATTTTATGAGCTTTTGTGAACAGAAGTTAACAATGTATCCTATATGTGGATTTATAAAAAGTAGATATATATTTTGATTGTGAGTAGAGTTTAGCGAGGAGAAACGTTTTAAGTAAAACGTAGGAGGTAAAAGTGCTTTATTGGGTAAATACGCTAATGAGCTAGAGAAGGCACTCAACAGCCAAGGTTTAACGGAATGCGGCTACCTTAGCCTATTTATGCTCACGATACCGAAGTATCAATTGCGCGTTGCTACTCTCTGTTCGGAGAGTTATACGTGTTGGCACTGAAGGTGTGAAGACGACATTTAATATTATTATTGTTCGTTGGCTTACTTGGCCACCTAAGTGATCATATCCCAAGTTTAAGTAGTCAATAAGCGCAAATGCGCCAACATGGCACTTCCCTTCGTTACATGTACTCTATTGTTCTTAAAGCGAATAAACTTGTCTTTATACTTTTTTAATAGGCAACATTGACTTTTAAATCCGTTTGCAACACCTACCATGCTAATTTCAACATTACCCATTGGAGATTAGGTTGGTTTTCCCTGAAAAGCCTTCGCCAACCCTTTCGGTAACATCTTCGTTGAAACGATATAATATATTTATGAGAAGCTTGAGGGTTCAATTTTGTCTACATTTAGAGATAATAGTGAATGATGAATGAAAGGATTAAATATTATTTAAAAAGGTGACTTTTGTAAGATGCGATAATATCTTAATATGTTTGTAATAAACGGAGGGGTTGACTCTAATCTGTAACTGTCCGTCTGTGTTAACGTTTTGTTAGTTTTTTGCTCGACGTTTCGCACCTTGGTGGTGGTCTATTCTAAAGCCTTTTTAAATGTTACATGGGTGTATCATTTTGACATCATATTCCTAGCGGAAATCGAACTTGTAACCTCAGGAGGTCGCGAGTTCGACTATATTTTACGTAAAAAAAATTTTAATATTGAAATAGTGATCTTTATCTGTCTGTTTTTTGAACATTGAATTATAAGCTGCATAGTAAAATGCTATAAAGATACAAAGGTTGATCGATTTCAGGAGTGAGCCAGACGCGCAAATCCCGGCCCCAAATAATATTTAAATAAAATTACCAGTCCAGTCCAGCTCCCTTGCTTGCGACCCAGCAACGCCCTAAGCCGAGGTTCGTACCCCACAGGGGGTGCTCTTAGCTGTGTTGCTTAGAAATAAAGTGCTTGGCTGGAGGCCTAGGTCTCGCCATTGACCGGTTAAGTAGCAAAAGTTCCCGGAAGTCACGCTACGAGAGACAATACAAAAAAAAAAACGATTTCAGGAGTTAGTTCTCTCCGACTCTACTGGATGTTCTCCTTGACGCAAAGCACTGGAAAATACATATCATCACGCCGAGACTCTCACGGGGTAGGCAGAGGGAAGAGAGCGGCAGATCTCACTCTATACTTACTTCTACCTCTTCGGCTTCTTCTACATCAGTCTTCGAGTACTCTTGTCGTTCCCATCCTTAAATTACCGGTCGATTTGATTGATGATAGTTGGAGAGTGATTTTCTTTTGCCTCAGCCATACACCTCTTACATTCCATTCACTCATCCTACTCTGTAGACTACACTTGAAAACGCAAAGTAATTTTGTTTTAAATTTCACTACATTAAATATCACTCTGAATTGTCATCGACATTTCATTACCAGAATAGTCCCCGTGTACAACACAACACAATATGGTGTAGTTACATTTATGCGACAACACGAGCCGAGATACGGATCGAATGCGGGTTCGATTCCGTCTGCTCTTGACGACTGATGCTGTGGGGTTGATAGAACATAACGGTCCCTTCACTATTGTTTTATTTCTTTTATGTTTGTTTGTTAGTTTGTTATTATGCTTTCGGAGTGATTTTATAAATCGACGAAAAATAAGGCTATGTTCCAATAAGACTTACGGTGAAGGAAAACATTATGAAAAACCTTCGATACGTTTGAAGGGAACAATTCAGAGGCTTTAAATGAAGTAAAAAATTTAAGCAGGAATTTATTACGTATTATTATTATATTTTATTATTATTATAACACTGACACTATTCTTAAAAAAAGTGGTTATTATAACATGTTCGCATAGCCCTGCGAAGTAGCATACATATCTCAAATCTGTGTAACACGATTATTCCCAGATAAATTAAAAATTTCAATAGTTAAACCTTTGTTTAAAAAAAATGACAGAGAACTTATGGAATGCTATAGACCAATATGCTTATTAATAATATTTTCAAAAATTTTTGAAAAATACATTTATAACCAATTATACAATTTTTTTGATAAGCAAAATGTTTTTGCTGAACAACAAAAAGGGTTCAGACAGGGCAGAACAATAAATATGGCAATATTTGATTTTTTGAAAACAGTGCTAAACAATATGGATAGTAGAACACCAGTGTGTGCCATTTATTGCGATATGACTCAAGCATTCGACCATGTACATCATGATATACTTCTTCAAAAGTTAGAGGCATACGGGATAAGAGGTAACATATTAAAATTAATAAAATCATACCTTAAAGATAGACAACAATTTACTGAAATCACTAGAATAAACTACACAACAAAAACAGAAGAAATTAATACATCTGAAGCACGAGTTCCCCAATATGGGGTCCCACAAGGAAGCGTTTTGGGTCCTTTATTATTCATTGTTTATATCAATGACATGCCTAATGCTACTAATCATGCAATGACAATGTTTGCAGATGATAGTTCAGTAGTAATCAACTGTAATGAACAATATATGTATGAACTAGATATAAATAATACTATTAATTCAATCATCAACTGGCTGAAACTAAATAACTTACAGATAAATTTAAACAAAACTAACATCATGCATTTCAGCCAGCGCATAGCTACTCCTAAATTAGAAATTAAATTTGAAAATAATAATATTAATGAAATTGAATCTACAAAATTCTTGGGCATTATCATTGACAAAAAATTAAACTGGAAAGCGCACATAGATTTCTTATGCAAAAAAATTTGTGTCTCTTCCTTTGCACTTCTTAAAATTAGTCCAACCGTAAATACAGATGCTATACTAACTGCATATCATGGTCTAGTTGTCTCCAATCTTAGGTATGGCATAATCTTTTGGGGCAACTCTACGGACAACGACGTTATATTTAAGGCACAAAAAAGATGTTTGAGAGCAATGTTCGGCTTAAGATCTATAGATAGTTGTAAGTCATATTTTAAAAAATATAATTTACTAACGCTTCCATGCCTTTATATTTACGAGGTTAGTATTTTTGTGAAAACAAACACAAACAAATTTAAGTGTCTATCAGAAATGTCAAACAGTAATCGAAGCCGGCGTGATACGGATAGACTGTGTGTTGCAAAAGCAAAGACAGCACTTTTACATAAAAGCATAGTAGGTATGGCGCCTATAATATATAATAAAATACCACATGAAATAAAAAAACTGAATGTCAACCTATTTAAGAAACAACTTCGCCAATTCTTAGTCAGTAAATGTTACTACAATATAAGTGAATTTTTAAGTTAATTAATATAATAAGTAGAATAAGTGGGTAGGGTAATAATGTAATCGCCATGTTCTCTCAATTTGTACGCCTCCATGGCAAAACATGTAGCCTCTTATATAAAACCTAACACCAATTATGTTCACTCATGTTATACAAATAAACTCTATTCTATTCTATTCTATTCACGGAAAACTGCCAAAAAGGTTGGTGTGATTACCAGATAAGCCAATTAGGTTTACATAGGCTTACAACCCAAAATAAAAATACATAGAATTATCTTGCTATATGATTCATGTTCGACCTTAATGACTTCTGTAAGTCCTTTGTTCACGCCCTTATTAATTGAGCTGACATGTTGACGACTCATAAATAACACACGTTGATTGCCAACCGAATCACTTAGCGTATAGATTGATGTGCTACCAAATTATCAGAGCTAGCGGCAAAAAAATAAATACACAATTTGGACCAATTCAGACTATTGATTTGACTACCGGCCTTCCTTGCCGACTCATTTAATTTGGTAGCATTATACCTACGAGCTTCAGACCGATGTCTATCTGTTGTCAAACAAGGAAAACATAGGTAGTTGTATAAATAAGGTTACGTATTAACTTGTGTATAATATACTTGACACGTTATATGAATTGATAATTTTTTGTAAATATAATAAGTTTTTAACTAAGCAGCCGTTATGGGCCGAGTAATTCGAGTGCAACACAAATATTGCAAGCTCGAATTCCAAACGTACCAATGAGTATTTCTGAACCCTTTCGGGGATCCTTGTGGGAAAGCGTGAGGATATATAAATTATTTCTATTTTTTTAATTACAAGGTCACACCAGGGCCGGGGTGGGTCGATAGTGTACTATAAAACACATTTCTAAGAAATACCGTTAACAACACGTTACGTTACCTACGTTAAGTATTTACATACTTTTTACGCGTTTATTTGCGCACTAGTTCTGTCTCGCGATTTCTTTTTTATTGGTACATTAATTTCTGGAATAAAATATATCTCTATGCCAAATTGTATCTAATACCGTTCAGCAGTTTTTGCGCAAACATCCTCACAACCTTTCGCATTTATAATAATAGTAGGATAAATAATACGCGTGTCTAAATTGTTATCAACGTTAATACCGACAAATATAACCGCCTTTTTTTTACAAAACAAAGTGTAAATAGAAAACGAGACTAGATGCGTACGCGCATCAGTCATAACGAACACGATTACTGGCTTTCAACGCCATAGGATGCTTGTTTATTCCCACCCAATATTTCACTATGACGATTCAATTTAGATGGAACCGGGCCGACACAAAGCATCAAAAAAGCCCAATTTGTGTAACTTCTCTATAGACCAATGTGTCTGGCCTGTAATCTTATTAATTTGTATGCATTTTTCTATGACTCTGTCGATACGCAGAGGTCTGGGTATTTTGGTCAGTGGAATGATGTATGGTTAGATAATTCGAATTTGATTTGAACCAATTAGCGATGCTTACTCGCGAACCCTGTGTTGCTATTGGATTGACCTTTGTGCTTAACTTTACATGGACGTGTTACACATGGGAACGAGATTGGAACGGAACCGCTATTATACTCATATGAACCCAGCATCAGGGTTGATGCTGGCGAAATAAAAGCCAGGGGTCCTGATTTCCTCAACCAGCCCTGAGTGCAGAATAATTAAGGTCAAATAAGGGGTTTCCATCATGGCGAATATATGCGTTAGATATAGAGACATACCTAGAAGCCATTGGGGGAGGAATTTACCAGTGGAATATAACGGGGTATATTGCAAATATTGCATGTCCGAAATCTCGCCTGAATTTATTTTGAACTTAAGTGCAGTGACTAATCACATCGCAAGATTCACGGTGGAGGAAAACATCGAGAGAATACTTACACGCGTTTAAAATATAAATGATTAAACAAATCAATAATAACAAGAAACGTCCCAAGTATACACTCGTATGTTTTCATACAAAGTGAAAATTACTAATTACCCATTTCGTAAACCAAGTATCGAGTGCAAGTACATTCATTAGTAGCATCGTCATTGCGGCCTATAAATACGAAATAGCTGGGATATACCGGTAATTAATTTAGGACTAGTGAACCATAGAGGCTTTTGTAGTAATGATATAGATACTTTTTATCCCAAAGGCCAGTGTGTTGAAGTCATTGTCAAGCTCCGAATTAGTTGAAGTGATAAGCTGTTTTCAGCGATTTATGATTCGTGACGGGTATTAGTTTATTTATTATAGTAACAAGCATGTACCCCACCTGATGGTAAGCGGTTACCGGTGACGTATGGACGCTTGCAATATCAAACGCTCAATGGTGAATTTGCAGAAATCTTTGCACATCCTCGTTGAAGAACTACATGCTCCATGCACTCTCTAGGGAAAACTGCAACGGGGAGTCCATTCTTTAGCATGAGCGCTTGTGGAAGAAACTTCTTTGAAGCCGCGCAGTGCGAGACCTTTGTGTTTCCAAGGTTCGAAGATAAATTCCCTGTCCATGGCGAGAGATGCGGTGATGAAGGTAGAAGTGGGCACCATGTACAAAGCCTGTCTTCAGGGGTTTCCTCTCGATGTTTTTTTTTTTTTTAATTTTTTTTTTTTATTCAACAAGAGTGGCAAACAAGCATACGGCCCATCTGATGGGAAACGGTTACCGCAGCCTATTTACGCTCACGATGCTGAAGTATCACTTGCGTGTTGCCACTCTGTGTTCGGAGAGTTATAGTGTGTTGGCAGCATAATGAGTTTATTCCCTCTGCTTCCAACACAATGTAACAATCCTCCCCCCTCCCCAAGGAGCTCATTACTGGAAACCTTATTCACCGCGTAGGAACACAACACAAAAAATTGTGTTATTTGGCTAAGGACTTCTATAAGGTGGAGGTCCTCCCCCAGTCGGGCAGCTCCGAATTCGAACGGGAAACCCGTTATGCCCTACCTCTCTTATCCCTTCACGGCAACACTCATGGTGCGTAAAACACAGTACCGAAAAACTCATTGGTACAGTCGGGACCTGAACTTGAAACTGTAAGTTGCAGGTGACTATTGGAACCCCTCAGCCATAATGGTTAATATCATATGAGTGAAGAAAGGAGGAAAGAAGAGGAAAGTGAAAGAGAGAAGAAAGCAAAAGGAGCGTCAAAAAGGACGGGAAAGTGAAGAGTACTCGAAACCGACGAGCATGTATGAAGAGACTGATAAATGTGGACGAAGCGAAAGAGGTATGTAAGTCTAGAGAGAACTGGCGCTCTATACTCTCTGCCTACCCTGCGTTAGGGTCTCGGCGTGATGATATGTATGTATGTATGAGTAGGTACTTCAGAGCTGTGGTATTTATTTTTATTACTTCAAAGCTGGTTTGGTCAAGCGAGTAAGATGATTTGATAAATGTGGATTAAGCGTAAGAAGAATGCAGAACGAAAATCATAAGCGAAGCTACTCTACTCTCTTTCGTGTAATTCTATGTCTATGTTTATATAGGTACATATATCCCATTTTTTTGTATATATATATATATATATATACCACTAATTCTTAAAAAAATGACAGCTGTAAACCCATTCCTGATCCGGGGTATCAAATTTCTACATGTCAATTCTAAAAGGAGACCGATTTCGCAATGAAAAGAACATCTAAATCTGTTTAGTTGCGGCGCGCGCGCACGTCTATCGATCAAATTTATCCGATAACGTTAAAAGGATTACTTTATTTTTAATAAATAGGAATTTATTTATAAATTTGACATGCTATTTCTAAAGAACTGTAGGGTTAAGATTTGATTTATGTGTGAATCATTGTATGAGAAAAACTTAATATAATTATGAACTTTAATTAGATTTTGTATTGTATTATTTAAAGAGATGCAAAACGATTTAGTAATTAGCTTATTTTTTTATATACAGACTAAAAATTAAGCGGAAGTGTCCGAATAGTTTAAGTACCCGTTTGCAAATGCCTCTTTGAATCCCGACTGTTCCAATGAGTTTTCCTACACTTAAGTACAGTGATTTAGGTGTTGTACACAGATACAGCAGAGAGAGACCACTTTCCAACTAACTAGATCAAATCGATTGGACACTCAGGGACGTATGAAGAGAATGATGAATGTGGACGAAGCGAAAGAGGTATGTAAATCTAGACAGAACTGGCGCTCTATACTCTCTGCCTACCCCGTTAGGGACTCTACATGATGACATGTACGTATAATAAGTAACTACCATCGATTACGCAAATATGTTCATACTTTGTACAAGTAAAACAATGCAATAAAGACTTTAAGCTCATTGTAATACGGCGTATAGAGATCTAGAACAAACCCCAAACTATTAGCTGCACGCACATTAAGGCACTATTCGTCCAGGAAGCGAGCACGAGCTCGGACAATGTGTCTTTCCATTCATTTCGCAGGTTTATAGTATTTCTCGCTAAAACTATCAATAGAACTTTGAACTTGAGTATATATGCGTGCCTTGTGCCAAAACTTGTCGAACATATTTCTTCCATATCCTTCAAGTAATCGAGTCGAAATTCACTTATATCAACTTCATGTTTCTTTTTTAAAATCGTATAATGGAGCAATATATATTTTTTTATTGATATTGTATGATGTATGCTAGTAAAGAGAGAACAACAAAAGAGATATGTGTGGAAGAAGAAGCAGAGGAGGACCACATACCAACTACCTAGTTCTAATCGATCGAACACTCACAGCTAAGAACATCAAGAGTATCTGAAACTAGCGAGCATGTATGAAGCGATAGATGTTGCTGAAGCGAAAAGAACGGTAAGTCTAGAGAGAGCCGTCGCTCTAACCTCTTTGCCTACTCAGGACGTGACGATACATATTGTAATAAAAAATTTACCTAAGTCCAAAGTGTTTGTGGGGCTACAAGCAGTCACAAGCAAAACTCGTAACATATGCAATAAACTTATTTAGTGGCCTAACGTTATGTTTTGGACCACAGCGGTTCTGCCTTCGCTCACAGTCTATATACGGCCCTACGCTTTTCTGCTATTCACAATTGCAGTATTAGTGACAGTAAAATTATAAGGCATTGACGAGACTCATTTGTAGTCGTTGCAACAACTTTAAAGCTTACAACTTCGAATCCAATTTGATCATCGAAATCCTACTATTATCCTGCATTTATAATACTTTATAAAGGTTAAAAAAATACTAGATAATACTAATAGAAAATTTAGATTTGTTCCAGTGAAATAAGTAGAAGTTATACTGCAAGCAAAACAAAAACTACATTGGTTTTAGGCCCCTAACTGGAGTGGGAATGGGCCGGTCACGTCTGCAACATGTCTGCTGATCGTTGGCCCAAAATTTGTGGCAACCTGACCAAGCTAGATGTCAAAGTAGACTAAGGAGATGGCTAGGCAAGGAGATAAAAGAATATAGGTGTTCGTTGGGTGGACAACACTACCGTTGCAAGGAAACAAAAATGATGAATCAACAAATTAATGAAAGAAGATGACTATGCAAACTTCTTTTAATTTCTTTTCAAACGTATACTAGTCTCCTCTCGATGTTTATCGATGTTTTATCGTAACGCTCATGGTATGACTAACTGACTGACGAGACTAATCACTTAAGTTCAGAAAAACTCATTGGTACAGTCGGGATTCGAACTTGCAGTCATCGTGTTGCAGGCTATCTATTAAATTATACTAGCTTATGCTTATGCGGCTTCGCCCGCGTGGAGTTCGAAAAAGTGGCTTTGGAAATTTTCCTGCTAGAATCGGTTCAGCCGCTATGCCGTGAAAGAGCATCATACATTATAAAATATAATACAAGAACATTGAATTTTTCAGGACTAAAACAAAAAAGAGTAGCCTATGTCCTATTCCTAGGTATAAGCTATCACCATTTCAACTTTCAGCCAAATCGGTTCAGCCGTTTGGCCGTGAAAGAACCGGAAACATCCAAACTTACAAACTTTCACGTTTATAATATTAGTACGATTACGTTAGTAGTTTTGCCTTGTAGCGTGTTAGTTTATGAAGAGTAATGCAACAGTAGGAACACAAACAAGCAAATAATGGACGATATAAAATCAAGTACAAGAACGCGTGATGACTGTGGTTAATACGAAGCGGTGCAATGTCATCGGTCACGCTCCACGGGCTGTACACTTGAAGAAGGTACATACATTTTAACGCATCCGTATTTATGAGAAAACATATTACAGAACGAATGAACAATACGCCTTATAATTTTACTGATAATAACATTAAAATACAAGTCAACTTTCCTGGATTTCCATAATAACCAACAACGATGTCATGATATTTATATCACTTATCAAATGCAAAAAAAGTGTACCAAAAAGAAAACTAGATTAAAGTTAAAAATGTGTTTAGTAGTCGTTTCTTTTCTTCATTTTGAACATCAAATCAAATCTATATAATTAGCACGACTTGCGATCAAACCTAGGACTTCTTATAAACCCAAACGATGTATGTACTTTTTTTTATAATTTTACTTCGACCGTATTTAAAAGTACTCAAAAATATTAAAATCGACCTTGAGAATACATTATTTAAAAATATACACCTGACGGAACTCATCACCTCAGTACTCAAATTTATGATTGAAATCTTTTATAAAGCTTCCCTCCATTTATCACGTCGTTAGCACTCAAATCAAATTCAGGTCACGATCAAGCTTAGGCATTAACTAGGAAGAGTAGGTCTTTGTGAAGATTTACTTCCTCAGTCGTACCGGCTGAGAGCACAACACTTAACGTCATGATAACATCTTCAACACAGATGAGAATGTGGTGCAAGGTCGCGCCGTCGTTTTCATCTCACGAACACATACACATCGATAGGGCTGTCAAAACATACTAAAGATAAACCGAAAATATATTATATATTAATATTTTAATTATCTAAGCTTTAATAATATCAGAGTTCTCTAAATGAGCATACAAGTATCCAAGGTATATTATTTCGTTTTATTCGTATCCTCTTAGGAGCGAGTGATTCGAGCAACTTACATGTTGCAGGTTCGAAGCCTGATTACATCAATGAGTTTTTCTGATCTTAGAAATAAGTGAATAGTCACACTATGAGTTTTACGGTGAAGGAAAACTTCATATGGAAACAGCATACGTTTGAGAATTAAAACTGTCACGTTGCCAACTAAATATATCTCCGACGGAAGTAGGGTTTTGGCACACCTCTGTCCCCGGCAACCATCCCTAGAGGAAAGGTGTGAAGAGTTTAAGAAATTTCTTGCTCTATACTTCGATAGACACTCGCATTCCATTTTCAAAAATGTTCGTTCATGCCCACAGTGATATAAACCGATGTGTTTCGGTGTAAACCACTCAACCTTATTTTATGATGTACGCAATTTTGTAGTAATAAATTTAACATATTTTTTAAGTGTTGCCAACCCTAATTTCATGGTTTCTGTACCTGTAATTAAAATTCATTATCCATTGTTTTGAATTTAGTGTTTTTACGGCAGCCGTCTTCATGTAATGAATCATTAAATGAATTTAAATACTTGTTACTATTGAAACATTTTTTGTCACACGAAAATTAAAATGATGTTTCATTTGCCATTGAACCTAGTAATTTTCATTCATATAATTATTTAGGGTACTCTTGCGTAGGCGTAAATACGTGTTGTGATAAAATTTTGCTTTCGGTACCAACGTGACATGAAAAACCTGCCACGTTTCTCAGGCATGATTTCTTATAGGTATCCTGTAATTTTTTATTTTACCGTAAAAGTTCATTTCAGTATTTTTCGTACTAAACGTACGTTGTACATAATATACAGACTATATTTTCCATATACATATCCGTTAAGTTTCCAATCGACTTGTGAAGGTCAGACGGTAGTCACTTCAAATCTGATAAATAATATACTTGCAACCGGAAGTAGTCTATCATATAATAAGAAACCCGAAAGGATGCGTAATTTGATTAAATTACATTTTCGCGAGGTACCTACATATGTATATTCAATATTATACCGGTTTGTGCTCTAATGATAAGGCATGCCTCCACTCTAATCAGTTTGAATTTGGTTTTTAATCCGTCATATATAAGAATATCTATTAAAAAACCTTGCAGGTTGATTATTGATATGTATAATTATATGTACTCACGCCTTCCCACTTGTCCGCCATAGATATTTTAGGTGGCAATGTAACAGATGGCGAGTCCATCGCCGTTTTTCAAGCAGCTATACATGAATCAATCAATCATCAGCCCACTCTAGTCCACTGCTGGACATAGGCCTCCCCTAATGCTATACATGCGTCTTTGAATTTCTTCTCCAACATATGCAGGTTTCTTCTCGATGTTTCACTTCACCGTAAAGCTCGTGGTGTGACTAATCACTGTACTTACTTTCTGAACAACTTATTAGTGCAGTCGGGATTTGAATTTGCAATCTTTGTGTTACGGGCGACTGCTCAAACCACTCAGCCTCCATGGCTTTATATTATCAAACCCATATTAGTGAATTAATTTGAGCACTAATTTAAGATTGATAACTTCCTTCATCTCGCAGGCGCAAAAACGTTAATCTCAGAGTAATAGCCAAGGTCTAGGCAAATTAATGTAGGTCAGAAGACGCGGAGCTTGATGTTGATCTTTTTGTTACACGAAACAATAATAAGACGTGGGAGTCGTTGTGCTCGGTTTAACATTGAAAAAAGCGTGAGTGTGTGAGCTTGAACTGCGGTTATGGTTCCGTAGACGTTTTAAGACGTTTATTTATACATACATATCATGACGCCGAGTCCCTATCGTGTTAGGCAGAGAGTTTAGAGCACCAGTTCTCACTAGACTTACATACCTCTTTCGATTCGGCCACATTCATCAGTCTCTTCATACATGCTCTTCGGCCCGTCTTTGAGCGTCCGATCGATTTGATCTAGGTAGTTTATTTATACAACAAGTATATATTCTCACGCCTTCCCACAAGGGTCCCCGGAGTGATAGGCAGAGGTTTATAGGGAGTACCCACACACCCACTTTCCGCCAGAGATATATTTTAGGTGCTCACGTGACAGATGGCAAGTCCGTCGCCGTTACTCAAGCACGAACGACTATACATAAGCCTATTAATTTAAATTTTCTAAATATTACTATAGAAGTATAAGTTTTATTTAAATATATATCTATCTATATAAGTATATATTTCGTTTATTAGTAATAATGTTTTGATGGTATATGTGGGTGTGTGGGCACTACCTATACAGCCTACCCCTTCGGGAACCCTTGTGGGAAGGCGTGAGGATATATTTATAATAATATTTTCTACACAAGCTTTGCTTAATTTGGGGCTATGACAATTGGTGTGGAATTGTGCCAAGGTATT
Source organism: Drepana falcataria (assembly GCA_945859725.1). Lineage (NCBI taxonomy): Eukaryota > Metazoa > Arthropoda > Insecta > Lepidoptera > Drepanidae > Drepana > Drepana falcataria. Next base: position 10,957,571 of record OX243933.1, on the reverse strand, counting down.
TAATTATATAATAATATATCCTCACGCCTTCCCACAAGGTTCCCCGAAGGGGTAGGCAGAGGTGTATAGGTAATATACCCACACACCCACTTTCCGCCAGAGGTATATTAGGTGTCAACGTGACAGGTGGCGAGTCCATCGCCGTTACTCAAGCACGACTATACATACGCCTTTGAATTTCTTCTCAGACGTATGCAGGTTTCCTATCGATGTTTTCCTTCACCGTAAAGCTCGTGGTGTGACTAATCACTGTAACTTAAGTTTAGAAAAACTCATTGGTACAGTCGGGATTCGAACTTGCGACCTTTGCGTCGTAGGCAACTGCTCGAACCACTCGGCCACCACGGCTATTCTAATTATTTAATGATTAACTTACACTTGATGCTATGGAATTCTAAAACTCACAGTCAAAAATTATGAATAATATTTTAGTCGACTTTAAAATATATTGCTACGTTAAATTGTTCAAGTTATCTTAATTGCAACTCTAAACAGATCTTTGTCTTATGTGAAAATTAATTTACTTACTAAATCACACACATTATTATATAATAATTGCTATTATGTATTTTAATTGTCTTTATTATACTATAAAATACATAAACCTTATATATAAGCCTTCCCACAAGCGTCCCCGAAGGAGTATACATACATAGGTGTATAGAGTGTACACCTACATTCTGCCAGTGATATATTTTTTAGGTGCAAACGTAACAGATGGCAAGTCCATCGCCGATACACAAGCACGACTAATAAATACTAAAGAATGAATTTCTTCCCAGACGTATGCAAGTTTCCTCTCGATGTTTTCCTTACCTAACCGGACTCTATGAAGTCCCTCGCAAGGCAATGTGGCGAGAATAGAGCGCCATACTAACACTATAGGAAAGCCTAATTGATATCATGCATATCGCATAATCTTACGCGGAATTACGGCAGAGTATCAGCTCTTCAGGCTTACATACTTCTTACGTCTCAAAATCAGAATCAACAGATTTTATTACACATAGGCCTAGATGGGCACTTATAAAACGTCTAAAAAGGTGGTAGGTTCGGGTTGGTTCTTTCCATGGAGAAGAACCGGCAAGTTTCATCCACATTGCCACTTCCTAATCCATCTAATGTGCTCCAAGTACCTATATTAATGTTGTCTCGCGACATATCACCAAGGTTTCGTAAACAAAAGCTTTAGAAGACAATCGTGGGAATCCACAGTGACATAACGTGCATAATGGCATGATTAGATATAATTATAATTCAGTGCAAGGTTGACATGAGGTCATGCATGAATGTCATGTTGGGCAATGTGGCTTGGGCTTTCTACTGTCAGTAATAGACGAGTGGATAAAGGTGACAACTTGCAATAATGAGATATAAAAAAACAACAACGTAAAGACACAGGGAACACTTATTGAACGTCACATATCTAATATAGTATTAAAGTTTCCAAAAAAAAAACCTGCCAGAAGAAGAAACGGCGAAACAAACTCCCCGGTTTTATTTTTTAACATTTGCTCCCTTTTACATAGGGATATTTACATAGAAAACGATTAAACTTACATTTAAACTCTGTATAATAGGAGAAATTAATTGCCATGCATGGCCATCATTCAAATAATCTGATGTTGGTTAATATAGAATCAAATCAGGAGTAAGAACCGAATAATGCTTGCACTGTATGGTTTCAACTCAGTTTTCTTCCGCTTCCGATATAGTAAACTTAACTAAATATATAGTACGTTCTTATGAATATTATAAATATGGAAGTTTGTAAGGATATTTATTCCTCTATCACGCAAAGATTACAGAAAATTATTACATGAACGGGATTACATATCATTTTTCACACGGATAGGTAGCTGAAGTAAATATTATAATAAGTAATAATATCCTCACGCCCTCCCACAAGTGTCCCCAAAAGGGTAGGCACAGGTGTATAGGTAGTACTTACTCACCCACTTTCCACCAGAGATATAGATGGCGAGTCCATCGCCGTTACTCAAGCACGACTATACATACGCCTTTGAATTACTTCTCAGACGTATGCAGGTTTCCTTTCGATGTTTTCTTTCACCGTAAAGCTCGTGGTGTGACTACTCACTGTACTTAAGTTGAGAAAAACTCATTGGTACAGTCGAACTTGCAATCTTTGTGTTGCAGGCAACTAGTTAACAAAATAAAGAATATATAGTACATACATACATATCATCACGCCAAGTCCCTAACGGGGTAGGCAGAGAGTATAGAGCGCCAGTTCTCTCTAGACTTACACATACCTCTTTCGCTTCGTCCACATTCATCAGTCTCTTCATTCATGCTCGTCGGTTTCGAGTACTCTTAACGATCCCGTCCTTGAGCGTCCGATCGATTTGATCCAGGTAGTTGGAACGTGGCCTTCCTCTGCCTCTTCTTGCACACACTTTTGCTTTGTATATCTGTTTCGTCAATCTTTCTTCACTCATCCTTTCTATGTGTCCAAACCAACGTAACATGCCTTTCTTCATCTTTACAATCACGCCTTCATTCACGCCAGTTGTTTGCGAATCTCTTCATTGCGGATTCGATCTGATATCGTTACTCCACAAATTTTTCGAAGAGATCGCATCTCAACTGCATTCAAGCTATTTTCATACTTCTTCTGACATACCCAGGATTCGCTGCCATACAATAAGGTAGGTACCAATATCGCGTTGTGGACAGCAACTCGAATATATAGTAAGTAATAATTTAATTGGCTCGGTTAATTCCAATTCGAACTGGTCAACTGACAGCTCAAAAAGATATGTATCTTTTCAAAGCACGTTTAATCAACAAACCCATATTAAATTATATTTATTAATGCGATCGCACTGTATTCTCCCACACCGGTCCCAAACAATTACAAGGATACCGCTGGCGCAGGCCACAATTATACGAGATTAATACAAAACCAAGTATGTGGGCGTCATATTTTTATTGCTTGTTTTCATTGTCTGTTTTTACTTGGCTGAGATGTTGTACGAAAATTGCACATTGGAAGAGTAATTCAAAGCTGATGGTGACCTTTAAATAATACATCATCACGCCTTCCCACAAGGGTCCCCAAAGGGGTAGGCAGATTTATATATATGTATATTATATCATAGATCCTCCAGGAAGTAGGAGTGTCGAAAAATGTTATGGCCTCCAGAAAAGTGTGACTTTTACTTTATTCTTAAACACGACTTATCGAAGATGAATTGTATCTTATCGATACAATCCTTCTTCGAAAAATACTTATACAATCGGGATTAGAACAAGCATTTGTGTTGCGAGCTCCAATCACACAGCCACCGCGTCTTCTTTTTTTTTATCTAAAATATCTTTTTTACTACATCCCATTTCCATATGAGTCACATCTCTTGGCATAGCACCTTGATATTCAAAGCGGTCACAAGACGAGCTTGATATGTGCCAAAGGAGTACAGTTGTTCATGTTTCCTTAATGTGGCGTCTTCGCTGCTAATGGATACACCTTCATGAATTATTTGCACTATGTTAACCAAAATAGGCCTTTCCGAACGTTACACTTAAGTTTCTCCTATTTGAAAAATTCATGCCATTTCCATTCGGAGCAGAGCGTATATTGATTTAAGCAAACACTAGATGGCAGTGGTGTGTAAGTAGTACCCACATTCTTACTTTTCGCCGGAGATTTATTTTAGGTGACAGATGGCGAGTTTATCGCCGTTTCTCAAGCACAGCAGTACATACGCCTTTGAATTTCTTCTCAAAAGTATTCAGGTTTCCTCTCGATGTTTTCCTTCATCGTAAAGCTCGCATTGTGACTAATCAATGCACTTAAGTTAAGAAAAACTCATTGGTACAGCTGAGATTCAAACTTGCAAGGAACCACTCGGCACTTTTTACTCTGATTTAAAAATAACTTCAATAAAAAGTTCAGTTACCTTTCTCTCGTCTCGGTCAACAATGAAAACAAACCAGATTACCGTGGCATTCCCTTTAACCCTGGCATTGAGTGGCTCAATTAGCGTGGTGCCGATACTGGTCTGTGGAGCCGTTCGGTGTGAGTACGGCTCGAGGTGGCGCTCCCCTGCAGAGACTAAACCCGTGGCCATTACTACTCATTACAGTTAATTTTCAAACTAAAGATCAGGTTTAAAGATTTGATCAATGTTTGTTTATTTAGTGAACCTGTCGAGGTTACGGTGGAGTTTTGTAATATCTCCGCACAAGAGTTTCCCAAAGTAATTACACAGGGTGTGATGTAGGAATATTTAGATGTGAACGCAACAGATGGCGAGTCTATCACCGTCGCATCCAGATATCATTTGATTTCATTGCTATAGTTTTTTCTATACTTAATATTATAAAGAAGGAAGATTTGATTGTTTGTTTGTTTGTATTGAATAGGCTCCGAAATTACTGGACCGATTTGAATAATTCTTTCACCATTGGTAATCTACATTCACCCTGATTGACATAGGCTACGCTGATTGGCATATTTTTTTTTATACAAAAAATCTTATGTCCAAGCGTGCGAAGTCGGGACGGACCACTAGTCTTGAATAAAAACTTTCGTTGAACCGTCGAAAAAACGTCTGTGACAAATTTCATTCAATTTCCTTCAGTATTTTTGCGTAGAAAAATGACAAATAGACTCTTAAATAGACAAACTACTAAAAGCATATGTATAATTTTAGTAGGATATATTTATTTTAAACGTATCTGTAAACGTAAACGTAGATCCATTTAAGTTCGTTGAACTGTCTGTTGATCAATTTATTTTTACCGAATTTATTTTATTACTTTTCATTAATAAGATCACACGTATGTATCAAATGATCAACTGTAGAGGTTGTTTTTTTTACACAAACGCCTCTTTCGTGTAGTGAGAGCGACGCCGGTCGTATTTCATAAAACAAATTGTAATATTCATTGTAATTTGAGAGCTATTTTAACGTATGGTAATAAGGTAGATTTTAATATAAATAGTTTATAGTCACTAGTGTTTCTTGTAGATTTAGTGTGGATATCGATAGTGGTGGCACCCGTATCAATAATATTCTGTCGATTATAATAATTAACTGTAATATTTTTGCCGTTTTGTTGTAGAGCCGTGGTGGCCGAGTGGTTCGAGCAGTTGCCTGCGACGCAAAGGTCGCAAGTTCGAATCCCGACTGTACCAATGAGTTTTTCTGAACTTAAGTACAGTGATTAGTCACACCACGAGCTTTACGGCGAAGGAAAACATCGAGAGGAAACCTGCATACGTCTGAGAAGAAATTCAAAGGCGTATATATAGTCGTGCTTGAGTAACGGCGATGGACTCGCCATCTGTTGTCACGTTGGCACCTAATATACCTCTGGCGGATAGTGGGTGTGTGGGTATTACCTATACACCTCTGTCTACCCCTTCGGGGACCCTTGTGGGAAGGCGTGAGGATATATTATTATATTATATATTTATATATAATATTTTTGCTGCCAAAAATTATTAAAAATAAAATGTACCTATATAATATGCAACTACTAGATCAAACCTGCCTACCCCGTTAGGGACACCAATATAAAGGATGACCGAACATCATACATACAAAGTACAATTGTCGGACTTATCGCACGCGGCGATCTTTTACAGAATGGGATTGATTGATACATTATATAAATTGTGTGTATTGAGTGTTATTTCGGTAATATTTTTACAATTTCATATCTCAGGATAAAAATTCTTGCTATGGATATTGTTTGATCCATATCTTCATATCTTAATATACACACCTTCTTTTCATTGTTAATAGTCTCGGAACGGGTAGGCAGAGGTGTATTAAACACACTTTTCACAGGGGATATGTTTTAGATGGCAACGTGATAGTTGTCGAGTCTATCGCCGTGTCTCATGTACGACAATACATACCTACTTCTTTGAATATGAATTTGTTTTACATCGTCATTTTTATTGTATCGACAGTCAATACAGCACTAAAATCGAGTACAGTTGGAACGATCGGTCATGAGAAGTCACGTGTGGTCCAGACTTGATAAGCTTTTGTATCGTGTAATTTCTTTGTTTCGGACCAAACATATCGTGTTTTAGTTAAATGTTCCGTAGTTTTGTATATTACGTTGTCATATTGTGTTATTATTTATAGGTTATTACGCCTTGAGTTATATTTAACATTATCTTGTAGAGTTTGACGTTAAAACAATATTACGTAAAAGTTCACGCATTTCAAATTGTTCGAGTTGGTTTTATGGGTGTATGTTTGTCAATGGATTTCGACCACCTACTTTGATATAATTTTTATATCCCAAGTTTTTGTTAATATTACATAATTTTATAAAATAATATAATATATGACGACTTCTCACAAGATTCCCCGACAGGCAGTATCGGTACACATCCACTCTCCGCCAGAGATATTTTAGGTGCCAATGTGACACATACGCCTTTGAATGTCTTCACTAAGGTTTCCTCTCAATGTTTTCCTTCACAGTAAAGCTCGTGGTGTGACTAATCACTGTACTTAAGTTCAGAACGTGTGAACCTTTTTCGACGTTTCATAAGTGCCCGTCTATACCTATGCATTGGTACAGTCGGGGTTCGAATGGCTCCAGTTAATTTTAGCATCCACAGAATTTTACTCGAAGGAATTTACTATTGTTTCCGCAAATTCGCTTGATTGCTTAGACTAATGCAATCACCATGGATAATATACTACAAAAAAAATACTATTTATTAAAATACAGAAATTAATGCCGAGTCATCGACGAGATGGCCAAACAGTATATAACACGATGTCAAGTCCAGTTGATGCCATTAATCGATATGTGTAATTCGATCACTTATTTAAATAATCCAATCGATTTAATTCCAAAAAGGATTACCAAAATAAAAAGATATATCGATTCGAATTGAATATGGTGTATGTAATTTGTTTGCCTTTCTATCTGAGTGTTGAACGATTAATTCAGACTGATTTCGTGACCTCGAGCCAAGATAATACTGGCACTTGAAAAGCGTATATATTTCTTTATTCTCACGGTCTTAGAGGTGATTTTTTCTTAATAAAAATGGTGTTAGTTCAGCGAGGATGCATGGGCGTTGTCAACAGCATATATATCATTTGAACGTATAAATTTCGATTCTATAACGTCCGTGTTTCAACACACGTGCTAATGGTAGTAATCAATTTGATGCTTCGTCTGCTTGACACCAGCTACGGGTTTTGTTAGCTTTCAGATAAGGACTGTGTACAGCGTGTAGTCTAAAAATAATCATTATTGTTTTTAAATACATTAGTAAAATTAAAATTGGAGTCGTAGTGGTTTCTGAAATTGTCAAAGATGGAATGGCTGCTTGTCTGTTCCGTTTCAGACATAACTGAGCTGCATATATGATTTGTCCTTTATTTTTGTAAGTTTTTACGATCAATCGAATTAAAATTCAAAATTTGAATGAATAGTTCTGTCTTGTTGTTCTTAGTTCTTATTTCAAAAAGATCCAATAAAAAAAAGTGAGAAATATACAAAATCTGTATCAATGAGTTTTTCTGACCTTAAGTACGGTGTCACACCACGAACTTTACGGTTCAGGAAAACATCGAAAGGTTTTGAAATTCATCACAAACGTATGCAACTTGCCCACAGGTATCCACAAAATACGTATGTACAGTTATGTTTGAGAAACGTCGATCGACTCGCCATCTGTCACGAAAATTTTACACCTGTTTCTACCACCTCGACAGATTTTGAAGGTAATGATAAACGTGGATGAAGCGAAAGAAATCTGTAGATCTAGATATTGTTGCGGATATAACATAATATACACATATTCTAATTTAAAATATAATAATAATAATAATATATCCTCACGCCTTCCCACAAGGGTCCCCGAAGGGGTAGGCAGGCAGAGGTGTATAGGTAATACCCACACATCCACTTTCCGCCAGAGGTATATTAGGTGTCAACGTGACAGATGGCGAGTCCATCGCCGTTACTCAAGCACAACTATACATACGCCTTTGAATTTCTTCTCAGACGTATGCAGGTTTCCTCTCGATGTTTTCCTTCACCGTAAAGCTCGTGGTGTGACTAATCCCTGTACTTAAGTTCAGAAAAACTCATTGTTACAGTCGGGATTCGAACTTGCGATCTTTGTGTCGCAGGCAAATGCTCGAACCACTCGGCCACCACGGCTCAAATTTTAAATAAAATTTATAAATATATATACGGAACCTCTTACTAAATGTAGATGCACGCCTGCTCTCCGTCTCGATGCTATACAGTTTTTGTTACAGCCGTTATTATTGTTATTTATGTCACTCTAAACAAATAATTGAAGTTCGTACTTTCTATTTTCACACCAATATTTTTATTCCCAAACCCATACGTCACATATTACCGTATATTCCTTATATCGAGGTAATAAAGTTGACAATTGACTAGTTTATTGTATCTTTGTGGAATATGAAAATTATTTATTGATTTGTTTATAAATTTATGAGATTCCTTTATTTTTATACGAAGAGCTTTATTGGTGTAGGTGAAATTAAAACTATTTATTTTCCAAAATTATTATTTGTTAGATAAGATAAGGCAAGCATTATCGTTTATTGAAATGTATGGTAGACTAGATGTGCCCTGCGGCTGTACCCTCGTAAAATTGTATTTACATGGTAGATACATACATACATACATACATATAATCACGCCTCTCTCCCGTAGGGGTAGGCAGAGACCACTTCTTTCCACTTGCTACGATCCTTACATACTTCTTTCGCTTCGTCCACTTTCATTATTCTCTTCATACATGCTCTTCGGTTTAGGGTACTCTTGACCTGACCTTTTTTCAAGACATCCCTAATTTGGTCTAGAAACGTCCGTCTAGGTCTACCCCTTCCAACACTTTCATTCACACTCGCCTTAAACACTTTTTTCGTAAATCGTTCTTCATTCATTCTCTCGACATGGCCAAACCATCTCAGCATACCTTTCTCAATTTTTGTCACTACATCTTCTGTCACCTTTCATGGTAGATATGAAGAAATATCTACCATGTAGATCATTGGCTGGAATAAACAATACCTTAAATGTTAATCCAGCCAATGATCTTTGTCTGTGCTAAAAAAATCATTTTATTCCGTTTGTACACCCTGGTGGCCTTCACCAACTTTCATCCTGTTCAGTTTAGCCACCCCGATGCCCCTCAGAAACTGTTGTATTTTGTAAAATTTGTAAAATAGTAAATGACAGGAGAACTTTCAATTAAGGAATGGGTATTACAAGTATCTGGGACGCTCCATTGTTACGTGTCAATCGTAAACTATCCATTAATGAGATTTTTTTTTTTTAGTTTCACCAATAATTTGTTACATTAATACGTATAATAGTTACATTAGATTAAAAATTTAATTTTAAAAATAAAATAATAATATATCCTCACGCCTTCCCACAAGGGTACAATAGGCAGATATGTATAGGTACCCACACACCCACTTTCCGCCAGAGGTATATTAGGTGCCAACGTGACAGATGGCGAGTCCATCGCCGTTACTCAAGCACGAGTTATGGTAACTAGGCAACGATATATTTACTTATATAGATAGATAAGTACATAAATACATAGGCAATCCTAGACTAAGGTACAAATACTCGTGTTCATCACGCAAATATCTGCCCTCAGCGGGATTCAAGCCCGCGACCTCAAGTTTCGCCGTCAGGAGCTCTAACCACTAGACCGTCGGCCGTCTTATAATTATTATACACAGATTACTTAAAGGTAAACACAGCCTGCTTAATATTTAGTGTGTAAATCTTGTTATTTATTGAGTCTTACTTTAAAATATTTGTATATGTGTGTGAGAGTTTGAATGTGAGTGAGTATGTATGCAAGTGCGCGGGCGTTTTTCTGTGTGTGAATAATTGTATATGAGTATGTATTATCAAGCGAGTTTTATTTTATGCTCGCCTCGAGGAGAGTACGATCAACGATTATATACATCTATATACAACATACATATGTATATATAGTTTATAAGAAATGCATGGGGATGTCAGTGTAATGTAGGCTAAGTATAACATTTAGTATCGATACAGTTAGTATAATAGGAAAGCTAGTGAATTAAATAAATAAGCGTTCCTCTTGTTCTGTTCTCACCTTCCGTTGATAGTACAAATTAGACCTAGGCGGCGCGACAGTGCGATAGGATCGCGTGATTTACGCGCGTGCGCACTCACCGCAACCCGATGCTATCTGCGCACGCCTTTTGGTAATGACTGGTTTGTACTGGCCTATTTTATGGATGTGTTCGCTAATCTTCACAAATTTTAGATTTAAATTTTATATATTTATAGACGGCGACGGACTCGCCATCTGTCACGTTGGCACCTAAAATATATCTCTGGCGGAAAGTGGGTGTATGGGTATTACCTATACACCTCTGCCTACCCCTTCGGGGGCCTTTGTGGGAAGGCGTGAGGATATATATTCGTCAGCCTATAGATGACGAAGACCACGTTCCAACTACCTTGATCAAATAGATCGGACGCTAACGACGGGAACATCCTTAAAACCGACGAGCATGAACAAGAGAACAAGCCAATGAATGTGGAAGAAGCGAAAGAGGTATGTAAGTCTAGATAGAACTGGCGCTCTATACTCTCTGCCTACCCCGTTAGGGACTTGGCGTGATGATATGTATGTATGTATATTTATAGGCGTCTAGACCATGTTGCCGAGAGGTTCGATTAGCTTCCTGCAACACAATGATTGCAAGTTGGAATCCCGACTGTATGAAAACATTTTTAGTACTTGTGTACAGGGATTAGTCACACATCGAGCTTTGCAATGAAAGAAAAATTCAAAGACTAATTTGTTGTGCTTGAGAAATGGCAATGGACTCGCTTCTTGTTCTATTGTGATAATGTAACGAACAAACGGATAAACTTTTAAATTTAGAATTAAATGAGAATACTGTCACATTGAGTTCGTCACGAGATAGGCAGAGACGAGAGAGAAGAAATATCCGCCCACAGCGAGAATGCCTGAGACCTCTTTGCAACTCTGACTACTTCACTAGACGGCCATTTTATTGAGCAAAGAGTTCTAAGTAAGAAGTTCATTGTTTTCAAACAACCTTAAAAGACGGAGGACGAAGGAGCCTGTTAATTACATTCCGTACAGCAACGCGGTTATCACCCGTTGTCATGTATGTACAGCCTATATGGTCACAAACACCAATCAAATTGTGTGCCCAAACAAACCAATACACGATGACTAATCCATCGTACACTTGTGGTATTTCAAAAAAGGTATGATCGATCCAAAGGTGTTAAAATTCAACTCGCTACTTTCGATTTCATCGCAAAATCCTTTGTCTCACGTTCGTGGTGATTGCCACCTTGGGACAATGTCTTGCCATGTAAATGACACCTCGTGTCTGATAAGTCACTTTGCGGTGACTACTTATGCTAAGGCTTTGTGGGATACCCCACACTTGAGGCTTTGTTTGCTCACATATTGGAATGGAATTTATAAAATACCTCATGTGGACGCGTAACATCCACAAATACGGATTAATTTAAAAACATTGTTTTTAACTTTTGAAGCTAATGTGTTCGAGTTGCCTATAACACAAAGAATGCGAATTCGAATCCCGACTGTATCAAGGAGTTTTTCTGAATTTAAGTACAGTGATTAGTCACACCACGAGCTTTACGGTGAAGGAATATATCGAGAGGAAAACTGCATACGCTTGCCTGGATCTCATTGCCATATCTGGATTACATACCTTTTAATTACTTTGCTCTATATGAACGATGAAATTATATCCGGAACTTCATTCTGTCAGTAACCGCTTACTGTCATGTACCGCATGCGTGGTAGCCACCTTAGCAGTATAATAAAAAATAACACAAAAACGGCTATACTTTTTTTATTTATATATTATAGGAACAAAAATATATATAATATATAATATAGCCGTGGTGGCCGAGTGGTTTGAGCAGTTGCCTGCGACGCAAAGGTCGCAAGTTCGAATCCCGACTGTACCAATGAGTTTTTCTGAACTTAAGTACAGTGATTAGTCACACCACGAGCTTTACGGTGAAGGAAAACATCGAGAGGAAACCTGCATACGTCTGAGAAGAAATTCAAAGGCGTATGTATAGTCGTGCTTGAGTAACGGCGATGGACTCGCCATCTGTCACGTTGGCACCAAATATACCTGCGGCGGAAAGTGGGTGTATGGGTATTACCTATACACCTCTGCCTACCCCTTCGGGGACCCTTGTGGGAAGGCGTGAGGATATATATACAAAAATATATATAGTACAAAATTGTATGCGATAATGCCTGCAGTAGCTATAAACTATGTCGCAGACATTAACACTCATCCCTGGATAGAGATGGTCACAGTTCCTATAGATACAAGTAATACAGAAAATAACAGAGTGTGTGTGTATGTGAGTGTGTGTGTATGTGAGTGTGTGTGTATAGTTACAATGGAACTATTCACATTCGTATCAGTAGAACTGGGTACTGTACCTAATATTACTCATCATCCAGGTCTTACGCACCGTAGTAACCTAAGTGTAACCTTGACAGAAGCCGTAACACCGTTTAAGACACGGCACTTGTCATCAGTCCTTTCTTTACGGAGGCCACGGAACAATAGTCGGCTATCCGTCCATCCTGGCTTTGATACTTAATACTAATTGGCATATATACTGAACTTAATCTAAACACAGTCCAATTTGATATCTACTCAAACGCATCTGAGACAATACTTAAATTCCAATGAAAACAAACTCGGCGGATAAGTTGTTTGTAAACTGAGTCGGTATTCAAATGTGGAATTTGGAGGTCGCGATTGTTCGTAAGATGGATTCGCTCAACAATATTGGATTCGTTCCAAAGCGCGCTGCATAGGACAATGCATCTTTGTTGGCTGCAAGGAAGGTCAAAGAGGTGTACCTTCGCCTTGACGCTGTTTCCGATAAACCTCTCGAAAAAATAGAATACACTTCTTAGCATTGTTTTGGCTGTGGCTAATCACTGACGTTGAGGCCGGTGGTCGCTGACAATTGACTGTGTTCTAACAAGTCAAGTCGATCTAGCTATGATCAATTTGATATGAATTTGAAATCAACGCAGTCGACACCGCAGATATGAATACAATATGAATACTACTAGGCTTACTTCTAAACTTTACTTCTAAAACAAAATACAAACGATCTTTGCTCAAATAATGAATTAAGATTCAATTCGAATTCCTCTCCTAAGCCAGATGCAAATAAGAAACAGGTGTTTCAACAAAAGAAAAATACAACTATGAACAAGGGAGAATTAATCGCAATAAAAGTGGACAGGCATGTATACAGTATTGGCAATGTCGTTAGCCGATCAAGTCGGAGACAATAAGTAAGGTGTTATCGCGCATCGGGGGCCGACTCCTAAATCTCGTATATGCATACGATTACTGAGCGCAACTGCAATATATTTCGGACACTGCACTTTTGTTTGGTTACGGCGTGCAGTAAAATGAATATTGCGTATTAATGTAACTGGCAGAAGCCATGGTGGCCGAGTGGTTCGAGTAGTTACCAGCGACGCAAAGATCGCAAGTTCGAATCTCGACTGTACCAATGAGTTTTTCTGAACTTATGTACAGTGATTAGTCACACCACGAGCTTTATGTTGATGGAAAACATCGAAAGGAAACCTGCATTCGTCTTAGAAACAATTCAAAGGCGTGTGTCACTGTTACTTAAGCACGACGCCTCGTGCTTAAGTAACGGTGATGGACTTGCCATCTGTCACGTTGGCACCTAAAATAAATGTCTGGCGAAAGTGGGTGTATGGGTATTCGTGGTAACGTAGTATGGTAAATCGTTGTTAGTTAACTTAAGTTCACAAATACCTTATTAGTGCTTAACGAACGGAGTTTGAACCTGCAACGGCTCTTAACAAACCTATTCGTAATCGAAATAAAGTCGATTAATATTCATACATATATAATCGAACGTGAATTTACGGTCAATTCAAAGCCGTATACTTAACCTATCGTTACAAATTTGTAACTTATTTTTGTTGCAATAAGGGCTATTATTTTTTAATAGGCCTTAACGCGGCATAGTGTTCGGCAATGAAAAGGAAATCTTTTAATTAATTAAAACATTATCATCAGGTCTACATTTTAATAGGTCAGTCACAGATGGGATTTTATTGGGATTATTTATTATTGTAGGATTACATATTCAAGTGCCATGAGGTACTGCTTCATCTAACTTAACGTGGTAGTAAAAGTTAATTACTTTTTTATAATAAATTAATGTTTATCAACAGGCCAACCTGTAACACTGCATTAATCGATATTCTCTATCTCAGTAATTTACCGATACATCAATGCAGAAGAAGTAATGAAATTGAAAAATATATGTAACCAGATTTGTGTTTTTTTTATAATAGCCAAGAACTAAACGCGAAACTAGAGCTAAAACGCCTAAACGCTGGCAAGACTAAGGTTCTGGTATTCGAAAGAGATGAACAAGTGACCGAGTGTGCTATATAGGTAAATGGGCAAATTCTAGAGCAAGTGAATCAATTTGTATATCTTGGAAGCATGTTCACACGAGATGGAAAGTATGAAAAAGATATTGAAAGAAGGATAACTGCCGGAAATAAGGTGAATGGAGCCATGTCGGCGTTGATGGGCAGTAAAAGTCTGAGCAAGAATGTTCGAGTTGCTTTCCACAACGCGATATTGGTTATATTGGTTATACCTACCTTGTTGTATGGCAGCGAATCCTGGGTATGTCAGAGGAAGTATGAAAATAGCTTGAATGCAGTTGAGATGCGATCTCTTCGAAAAATGTGCGGAGTAACGATTTTAGATCGAATCCGCAATGAAGAGATTCGCAAATCAACTGGCGTGAATGAGGGCGTGATTGTAAAGATGAAGAAAGGCATGTTACGTTGGTTTGGACACGTAGAAAGGATGAGTGAAGAAAGATTGACGAAACAGATATACAAAGCAAAAGTGTGTGCAAGAAGAGGCAGAGGAAGGCCACGTTCCAACTACCTGGATCAAATCGATCGGAATCTCAAGGACGGGAACGTTAAGAGTACTCGAAACCGACGAGCATGTATGAAGAGACTGATGAATGTGGACGAAGCGAAAGAGGTCTGAAAGTCTAGAGAGAACTGGCGTCCTACTATTTCTGTTACCTACCCTGTTGAGGCACATTTACTTCCTATCAATCATGAAGAGTTAATCTAGTTATAGTGCGTGTAGTGTGTGTGTGTGTGTGTAGTGTCTAGATGCTGGATGCGGCAAGCTGAAGACAGGGCGCTATGGCGCTCATTAGGGGAGGCCTATGTCCAGCAGTGGACTAGAGTGGGCTGATGATGATGATGATGATGTTCTAGTTAGTTGAAACTGTCTCTTTCAGACTCTTTCACATCGTACATCTCGGTACATTCATGCACAATTTCACACAACGGATTCTTTATTTTAAATACTAGCTGATATTTTATATTATTATAAGAGATTATTATAAGAAGCCGTGGTGGCCGAGTGGTTCGAGCAGTTGCCTGCGACGCAAAGGTCGCAAGTTCGAATGCCGACTGTACCAATGAGTTTTTCTGAACTTAAGTACAGTGAATAGTCACACCACGAGCTTTACGGTGAAGGAAAACATCGAGAGGAAACCTGCATACGTCTGAGGAGAAATTCAAAGGCGTATGTATAGTCGTGCTTGAGTAACGGCGATGGACTCGCCATCTGTCACGTTGGCACCTAATATACCTCTGGCGGAAAGTGGGTGTGTGGGTATTACCTATACACCTCTGCCTACCCCTTCGGGGACCCTTGTGGGAAGGCGTGAGGATATATATTATATAGCTGATATTTTTATAGTGTATTGAAAATTGTATAAGAATGAGTTCACTTCTACTACACAAATGGTTCACACAGTCTTGTTAGGTGGCTAAAGTATTGAGTACGGCTCATGTTTCGATCAATTAATTAAAATTGTAGACTATGTGGTAAGCTATTACTAGTATGAAATTCGTAACAATAGCTGTTCGCTTACTAAAAAAATCGTTTGATGTTTTGCTGTAATGGAATCGGTTGTTCGAATAAAATGTGTTTTGATTATGCATGAAATGAAATTGGTCTATCGAATTCGTATCAACGTTAAGTTTATCTTCTTTGATTGCACATCGGTTATCTTGTTTAACTTTATGCTTTCCCACGAAGTGGTAGGCAGGGTTTGGTTTCAAATATTCTAGACGTTCTCATCCTTGAGTCCGAGAGATTTGATCTAGGTTGTTGTAACGTGGTCTTCCTCTGCCTCTTCTCCCACAAACTATCGCATTGCATAATATGTATTGCGTATTTTTTCTTGACTCATTCCTTCAATATTTCGTTTATGGTATATGTGTAGAAGTACAATAATAACAGACTTACTGACTAATGCCGCCATGATTTAAGAACGCAGATTCTGAAACATCCCCGAAGGAGTGGGCAGAGAATATCGCGGAAGAATTATTTTAGGTGGTAACGTGACAGATGGCCATCGCCGTTTATCAAGCAAGCAGAAGATACATAGGTGCTCTTTATTCACCGCTGAGCTTATGGTATTACTAATTACCTGTACTTAAATACAGAAAAACTAATTTGTACAGTCGGGAGTCGGGAGTCGGGTACAGTCGGGGTGCAAGCGACTACTCGACCACTCGGCCACCACGGCACCCTTTTCTGTCACAATTTATTTTAAATCTAAAGTGAAAAGATTTAGTTTTTTTAATTCAAAGTGAAAAGACTCGATGTTTTATCGGTTTGTTTGTTACGATTTTATATAAAAACGAACAGACCGATTTTTAAAATTGTGTCATCAAAAGTCTGCATTTCGAAAGATTTGATTTTTGTTTGTTGAAAAAAAACGATTAATAAAATGAAATTGTACGGGCACAGCTATTATTATTTATATAAAGAGTATTATCAAGAGAAATGCCATATAGTACGTACACATTAAGAACTGCAACATTTCAGCCATGCGCCCGCAGCGATCCCGGGACGATAGCGCGACGACATCGCACGGGACGTGTTCGCGGGGCCGGCCATCACGGACAAGATACTAATTGATTTTATCTATGCAACTTAGATGGGAAGTACCTAGGTGCGTATGTATATAATACATCGACGATACTTTTTAATATAGTCGTGTGTTTTCAACAAACAAGTTAGTTGCCGGATTCCATCACAATTGAACATCCTGGTTCCGCCTTCCACAAGGGTCCCCATAGCGGTAGACAGAAGTGTGTATACCCATTTTCCGTCAGAGATATATTTTAAGTGTAAACTTGACAGATCGCAAGTCCATCGCCGTTTCTTAAGCACGTCAGACATACGTATTTTTTTTCTTAAATATATGCAAATTTCCTCTCGATTCTTTCCTTCACTGTAAAGCTTGTGATGTTATTTATCACTGTGCTTAAGTTCAAAAAACTCATTGGGACAGTTGGGATTCGAACTTGTATTCTTTGGGTTACAGGTGGCTACTCGAGCCACACTACAACCAAATTATCAGAATTCTAAAATTGGTGTTTGAATACGTAATACACAGTTAAAAACCCTTATATCATAAAACAGAGTATAATTATCATAGTGAATCGGCGAGAAATAGTGCAACCCACGTTACGTTGTTAACCTAGGGTCACGCGCAGCACTAAATTTATTTTAGTGATGTCATGTAGCTGATACTATCCCGCGCTACTGTGCTCGCAGATCCCGCGATAACTGATTCGGGATCCCAATAATGTCTACCCTAGAAATTTCTATGGTATTTGCTGGGTTGTATACTCGCGGTGATATTTTTTAATAGTAACCTAAGGATTTAAAAAACGTTTATAATAAATATACGTTTCTTAATTTGAAATTTGAAGTCGAGTGTCAATTGCAAATTGGCGTCTCCTCGTTTGATGTAAAATGTACTAGGGAACTATAATCTTGTGGGACTAATTCATATGAAAATTTAAACTAATACGAGTGAAACAATTGAAGGCAGCTATTACAAAAAATAAAGCAAACATCAACAAGCATACGAAATAAAGTATATCCGATGTGATACTAAGAATGTTCCCAGCTATCTCGTCTTAGATCCCCTAAATCATCGAGTCACACAATACGATTTTATTGCTAATTCTTGCCAGCTACAAAAATGTCAGCAATTTACGATATCCGAGCGCGTGGTATTCGAGCGCAATATGGCGCTCGATCGGCGGATAGGGCGCGCTCGTAACTCGAATCGATTATTCGGATATAGATCTCTCGATATGTTTACCGATGGTTATTTATATTATACGATTTTGGAGATTAATCGGGTGTTTTATACTGCTGTTTGCTGCTCCGAGTGGTCCATTTGCACTTATTAGTCGAGTTCGGTCGTAAATTTGTCACTTAGAAGTTTTTATTGATCTTGATTTCTGTTCTTCGTAAAATGCTATGCGTGAGATAAACCAAAGCAGAATATTGTGCGTTTGTGTGTATATATATATATATATATATATATATATATATATATGTATATATACACGCCTATATAAATATATATATATATATAAATATATATATATATATATATATATATATATATATATATGTATAATATTGAGATGAACAAGTGACCGAGTGTGCAATATCGGTAAATGGGCAAATTCTAGAGCAAGTGAATGAATTTGTATATCTTGGAAGCATGTTCACACGAGATGGAAAGTATGAAAAAGATATTGAAAGAAGGATAACTGCCGGAAATAAGGTGAATGGAGCCATGTCGGCGTTGATGGGCAGTAAAAGTCTGAGCAAGAATGCTCGAGTTGCTGTCCACAACGCGATATTGGTACCTACCTTATTGTATGGCAGCGAATCTTGGGTATGTCAGAGGAAGTATGAAAATAGCTTGAATGCAGTCGAGATGCGATCTCTTCGAAAAATGTGCGGCGTAACGATATTAGATCGAATCCGCAATGAAGAGATTCGCAAATCAACTGGCGTGAATGAGGTTGTGATTGTAAAGATGAAGAAAGGCATGTTACGTTGGTTTGGACACATAGAAAGGATGAGTGAAGAAAGATTGACGAAACAGATATACAAAGCAAAAGTGTGTGCAAGAAGAGGCAGAGGAAGGCCACGTTCCAACTACCTGGATCAAATAGATCGGACTCTCAAGGACGGGAACGTTAAGAGTACTCGAAACCGACGAGCATGTATGAAGAGACTGATGAATGTGGACGAAGCGAAAGAGGTATGTAAGTCTAGGGAGAACTGGCGCTCTATACTCTCTGCCTACCCCGTTAGGGACTTGGCGTGATGATATGTATGTATGTATGTATAATATCCTCACGCCTTCCCACAAAGGTCCCCGAAGGGGGAGGCAGAGGTGTCTAGGTAATACCCACACACCCACTTTCCGTCAGAGGTATATTAGGTGCTGTGACAGATGGCGAGCCCATCGCCGTTACTCAAGCACTATACATACGCCTTTGAATTTCTTCTCAAACGTATGCAGGTTTCCTCTCGATGTTTTCCTTCACCGTAAAGCTCGTGGTGTCACTAATCACTGTACTTAAGTTCAGAAAAACTCACTGGTACGGTCGGGATTCGAACTTGCGACCCTTGCGTCGCAGGCAACTGCTCGAACCACTCGGCCACCACGGCTTGTTGGGATGATTTTGGTAATTAGATTTTACTGTCGGTTAGTGTACATTTAGGTTTGTCGGTCCAATGAACGCTGGAGGTATACCAGCAAGCCGAAAATAAGAGCTTAGTTGGATTGGATAATACAAAATAAGAGCTTAGTTGGATTGGATAATACAAAATAAGAGCTTAGTTGGATTGGATAATACAAAATACCTAGCTGAATTTGAATGCGCGCCAACCACAAGCGCTAGGGACGCGATGCAGGGTTGACAATATTTATTTATACTCAGACAGATTTGACACCGTCTGGTCTCGAGCTCTAAAGCTCCTGACTACGAAACTTGAGATCGCGGGGTCGATTTACGCTGAGGGCAGATATTGTTCATGTTCTATATATATCCATCTATAAGTAGTTGTATCGTTGTATAGTTACCATAACACAAGCTTTGCTTAATTTGGGACTAGGTCAATTTGTGTGGATTTGTCCCAAGGTAATATAATAATAATAATATAAATAATAATATAATATATCCTCACGCCTTCCCACAAGGGTCCCCAAAGGGGTAGGCAGAGGTATATAGGTAATACCCACACACCCACTTTCCGCCAGAAGTATATTCGAGGTATATTAGTATATCAAAATATGGTCAAATAACTTTTGCTTACTTGAAAATCAACAGAATTGAATAAGAAGAAAAAATAATAAAAACATTCAACAAAGTAAAAACATAAAGATAGAAGAGTAAGTAGAAGTAAGAGTAAAAACATAGAGATAAGAATCTGCACATTCTACGGTGAAGGAAAACATTGAGAGGAAACCTGCATATGTCTGAGAAGCAATTCAAAGGCGTATGTATAGTCTTGCTTGAGTAACGGCTACGGACTCGCCATCTGTCACGTTGGCACCTAATAGGTATATATTTCTGGCGGTATGTGGGTGTATGGGTATTGCCTATACACCTCTGCCTACCCATTCGGGGACCCTTGTGGGAATGCGTGAGGATATATTATATTTAAGATTCTGCATATATTCATCAATTTATGGTTACAGCAGAATTTTATGCGAAAATAAAGCTCAAACATCTGTTAACTTAACATGTATACTTTTTAATTTCATTGTGTCCTCATCATATATTTGATACTGTTCTATTTTCTGAGGAACCTCACATATACTTGTGGTCTAGTACTCAACTCGATCACGTTACATCATCAGGCTATTATGCTGGCTGTTCTTTAATGGGTATAGAAGTCAATGAAATGGTAAATTCACTTTAAATTCCATAGCCCTCTGGTAATAAAGCCTGAGAGCATACACCTAATCCCGCAAAAACTAAGTCACGGTCGAAGCCCTAAGTCCCATACGACGCATCTCTTACGACCAATAAACTCTTGATATATAGACCTTTTTGCGCTAAATACTGTAGTTCAGGCTTATTTGTACTGGTCTTTTTAATTTTCTCATAAATTGTAGTACGTAATTATAATAAAAAAGCTGTATATTTCGAGCACCTGTCGTGATGTACTGGGCACTTAGCAATCGCACTAAACAATGCGATATTGCAACGGGGTGGACCGCCACGACACGTCTGAGGACGGCGCTATGTGGTAGAGAGCTATTCATAATTACATTTTTACTTATATTTCAAAATCAAAATATTTTTATTTCACATAGGCCTAGGTGGGCACTTATAAAACGTCGAAAAAGGTGCACTGTACTGGTTGGTCGTATCCCTGCAGAAGAACCGGCAAGAAACTCCATGGCTTCTCTTTTCAAATTATTAGGTATACAATAACTATATTTTTATGTTACAGCATTACCACTTAAGTGTGGGGAACAGCGTAGGCCCGAGAATAGGTCGTTGCTTACTATACAAAACATACATAAAACAAGATAATTATAACAAAGTTAGCAAGATCTGGGAATCTACAAAGCCTACAATGTTCACACAATCACAAATTAAGCAAGTGACACAAATATTGTCATCAGTGCTGTAACTAATGTAATTTTAAATGAGACTGATGTGGATGTGGTGAAATAGGTCTATCAGACTACAGAAGTCTACTAGAGGTAGAGAAAAAAAGTTAAAAAGCGATATGGAAATTAAAAGCTACTAAGATAAAAAAAAAACGGATTCCCACGTACTCAAGCTTATTATATAAAAAGACTGAATGATGTGGATGAAACGAAACGAGGTCCTGCAGTCTGGGGCTGTACTCTCTCTGCGTATCCCGAGACTCAGCGTGATGATACGTAATTGTACACTTGTCCACAACAGTGACCAATAAAATCATGTTCTTTTACTTTTTTTTTATACAACAAGAGTGACAAACAAGCATACGGCCCACCAGATGGAAAACGGTTACCGCAGCCTATTCACGCTTACAATACCGAAGTATCACTTGCGCGTAGCCACTCTGTGTTCAGAGAGTTATACTGTGTTGGCAGAATAATGGGACTACTCCCTCTGCTGCCAAGTTAATATAACAATCCGCCCCCCTCCCCAAGGAGCTCATTACTGGAAACCTTATTCACCGCATAGGAACACAACACAAAACATTGTGTTATTTGGCTACGGACTTCCATAAGGTGGATGTCCTGCCCCAGTCGGGCAGCTCCAAATTCGAACGGGAAACCCGTTATGCCCTACCTCTCTTAACTGAACTCCTGACTAATGTATTGATATGAGTGAAGGTCAGCGTGGTTCCCTATCGTTCAACACCGTCCGCTAAGTAAACGGAGCGCGGACCACCCGTGCGGCGACACGCGCGTTCACCTCCCGATTTACGAGCGTATCGACCCGCTACTCCTAGATAACCTGTGTACATCCGGATATACTTTAACAGGATAAGCTGTTGTGATGCGCTCAGATACCAGCGAACAGGTTGCATTAAATATAGCACCTTTTTATGGGTGTTATACATATTTATGCAAACAATGTGAACAAGCCGAGGTGGCCGAGTAGTTCGAGCAGTTGCCTGCGACACAAAGATTGCAAGTTCCAATCCTGACTGTACCAATGAGTTTTTCAAGACTTAAGTAAAGTGATTAGTCACACCACGAGCTTTACGGTGAAGTAAAACATCTAGAGGATACCTGCCTGCGTTTGAGAAGGAAATCAAAGGCGTATGTTTAGTCGTGCTTGAGTAATGGCAATGGACTCGCCCTCTATCACGTTGGCAACTAAAATATATCTCTGGCAGAAAGTGGGTGTGTGGGTATAGGCATATACACCTCTTATAGGCCTACCTCTTCGGGGACCCTTGTGGGAAGGTGTGAGGATTATATTATTATTACTTAGGAACTTCCAACACCAGGATCATGTTGTTGGTGATCCGAATAGTGATGTAGTGCGACATATTTTGTGAGTGTCTAGTGGCTAAGTGGTTTGAGTAGACAGGCGCAAACATTTCGTTCTAACTAGAGTTATCTGAATTTAAGAAAAATTATTTATCACGTTGGCACCTAATATACCTCTGACGGAAAGTGGGTGTATGGGTATTACCTATAAACCTCTGCCTACCCCTTCGGGGACCCTTACGGGAAGGCCTGAGGATATATTATTATTATTATTTATCACACCATGTGCGATACGATAAAGTGAAATTACAGAAGGTGCTACATTGCATTAGCTCTAAGATTATATAAAGATAGAAAAATTATTTAGAATATTTGCATACCTCTCCGAAGACCGTGGGTCCGGAACCAGACTCACCGAATTATAAGTTTGAGCTTCAAGAGTAGAAACTCTTCACGCTAGACAGCGTTTCGACCGCCGTTTCTCAAGCACAACTAAATATACGTTTGCATTTCTTTTTAAACGTTACGAAGTTACAATGTACGTTTCGAAATGTTACTTAGCACTGAAAGGGCACTAGTGGCGCCGTCTTTGATCCGACCAACATGTAGTTGGTATTTGTATTTGAACTCAAAAATGGGATCAAGAGGCGATCGTAAATTAAACAAGTGAGCATCAACGTCCCCGAGTCACTCTGAATCGTTGGTTAGACAATAAACATTGATTCATTCTATAGCAAGTCGTAAATAATCCGGACATTTTTAAGACGGTCCTATTTTGAACTATTACGGGGGCATAAAGTTTAACCAATTTTTATTTAAACTAAATTCAACTCGTAAAATCGTTGAAGTGTTATAGCGACAACTTGTAGGGTGGCCATGACAAAAGAATATCATAGAAAGAAATAATTGCAAATTCGAATCCCGACTATAGGTACTCATGAGTTTTCTGAACAGTGATTGGTCTCACCAAAAGTTTTACGGCGAAAGAAAACATCGGGAGGAAATCTGCATACGTTTAAGAAGAAATTCAAAGACATGATATTCGTGCTTAAGAAGCGGCGAAGGACTCGCCACCTATCTCGTTGGCACGTAAATATATAACCAGAAAAAGGGTATATGTACACCCCTGTCTACCCTTCTGGGGCCCCACGTGGGAATGAAGATATACTTATAAATTTACAATTTAAACTATTAGAGTGGTGCGGCGTAACGATTTCTGAATCTAATATCTAATCCGCAATAAAGAGATTCGCAAGGCAACTGGCGTGAACGAGGGTGTTATTGTAAAGATGAAGAAAGGTATGTTACGTTGGTTTGGCCATATAGATGGGACAAGTTAAGAAAGATTGACGAAACAGATATAAAATGCGAAAGTGTCTGCAAGAAGAGGCAGAGGAAGACGACACTCCAACTACCTAGATCAAATCGATCGGACACTCAAGGATGGGTAAGTCAAGAGTACTCGAAACCAGCGAGCATGTGTGATGAATGTGGACGAAGTGAAAGAGGTATGTAAGCCTAGAGAGAACTGGCGCTCTACTCTCCCTGCTTACCCCGTTAGGGACTACGAAGTATGTATGTTTTTAGTCATATTTTTATGATCTTCTTGCAAGTGCCGCCGTTTTAATTATGACTACTTAATTAATTAATTTACGTACTCGTCTCTCGTAACTAACAAATCATGGTCATGTTACAATAAAATCATAGCGTTCAATAAATAAATTGTATCACCAGTATGTATTGTCGCATTGATTCATAGCGTTGTTCGGTCAAATTGATCCGAACTTAAGTTTATAGTTTACGTAAAACTTGCGTGTGGTCTCAGTGCCTGCGTTACCGTTACCAAATTTGATAGTGAAACTTATTTGTTTCTTAAAAGCTCTTAAATACAATTATCTTGAAAAGTGAGAATCGTTATTAAAGCCCTAGTGGTACTATAAAAATTATTATATAATTATTATTATATCTTGACGGGAATGTCAAAAGTACTCGAAACCGACGAGCATGTATGAAGAGACTGATGAATTTGGACGAAGCGAAAGAGGTATGTAAGTAAGAGAGAACTGGCGCTCTATACACCTCTACCTACCCCTTCGAGTACCGATGTGGATGTGGATGTACGAGGAGATTTGATTGACATAATATTAATAGTAACAATTTATCGCAATATCGGCGCGATGAGATCATATGTAATATATTTATCTTGCCTTAGATATCAGATCTTGTCAGTAAACTTATTAAAGCGGATCCGGACAAAAAAAGAGTATTGATCGCTATTTACCGGAAGTTCGATGATCGATCACAAATGTCAAAGCTAAGTTCATACCGGGATCATCGATCAGAACAAATTGGCTACCGGCTAAGTCGGTGAAGTGACAGCTCGTGACAAATTAGGGTACGACAAAAAAATGCCACTGTGACAAGCATTTACAATGTGTTAATTTATCTAACACTGTGACAAAATATAGGACAATTTTATTGGTGACTAATATATCGTTAGTTAGGCATAACTGTTATACTTACATATCACCCGAATTCCCTCACAGGGTAGGCAGACAGAATAGAGCACTAGTTCTCTCTAGACTCACATACCTATTTGCTCCATACATTCATCAGTCTTTTCATACATGCTCGCCGGTCGCGAGTACTTTTGACGTTCCCGTCCTCGAGTGTCCAATCGATTTGATCTAGGTAGTTAGAACGGGGTCTACCTCTGCCTCTTCTTGCACTCACTTTCGCATTGTATATCTGTTTTGTGAATATTTCTTTCTATATGTCCAAATCAAAGTAACATGCTTTTATTCAATTTTTTTTTATACAAGAGTGGCAAACAAGCATACGGCCCACCCAATGGACAACGGTTACCGCAGCTCATTTACGCTTACAATACCGAAGTATCACTTGCGCGTTGCCACTCTGTGTTCGGAGAGTTATACTGTGTTGGCAGCATAATGGGACTAATTCCTCTGCTGCCAACACAATATAACAATCCTCCCCCCTCCCCAAGGAGCTCATTATTGGTAGCCTTATTCACCGCGTAGGAGCACAACACAAAAAATATGTTATTTGGCTACGGATTTCTATAAGGTGGAGGTCCTGCCCCAGTCGGGCAGCTCCAAATTCGAACGAGAAACCCGTTATGCCCTACCTCTCTCAAAATCAATCATATGCTAGTTTATTCTAATTATGTTAGTATAATTAATGTGGCTTTTTTTATTTAAATGTAGTAGGTTAGTAATGCTTCAGACCCTGCTTTCATTCCTAGTCGTTGGCGGTTCGATTCTCGTTCATACAATCACGATATATAACAATATAAATTTTTGCATGTCGGAACATATCAAGACATTTTTGCTGCAATTGATCGAACCCACTACCGCTAGAACATAAGGTGGAGAACTAACCAACATGCCTGACAGTCTATTAGCTACTTTGTTGGAGAGAAAGAATTTCTTTTGTTGGACGGCACACGATGTAAATATATCACTTGATTTCCATTACTGATTTAACTTTATGGGCGGAACAATCTCGTTTGATACCAAAGCCTCAATATTTTTATATTCATAGCCTAATATTCAGTTATAAGGCAATATAAAAACCAACAAATTGCGATCTTGCCGCAATAAAAATATTGATGAATTGGATTGAACCTGTGACCCTTGAGCACGTCGCGGAAGAATGGGTAATGTGACAACATAACCGAACTGAACGCAAGAATGTATTCAAATTTATACAAATGTATTGGTAGAGGCGCCTACAATGCTTCTATAGATTCATAGACTTTTGGGACCATCATCTCGCTTTTGATAATTACTCGATAAGCATGTATGAGGTACTTTATGGGGATATTTACTGTTCGTTATCAGACCATTAATTTTTCAACTTCACAATTCAATATGTGAAGAGATTGTAATTGGATATTTGCGGGTGAGTTATGCGTTCATATTTTGTTTACGAGTTGGAAATTTCACACAGTAGCCTCGACAAGGCGAGAGCAGGTTAGATTCTTCCTATGCTTCAATCTAGTTGCTCCCGCAGTATTACATAAGATTTTATATTTTTGGAATATATTTTTTCTTGAATAATATATGGTTTGGACATAGAAAGGTTGAGTGAAGAAAGATTGACGAAACAGATATACAAAGCAAAAGTGTGTGCAAGGAGAGGCAGAGGACCACGTTCACTAGATCAAATCGATCTGACAGCCAAAGACGGGAACGCCAAGAGTAGTCAAAACCGACGAGCATGTATGGAGAGACTGAGGAATGTGGACGATGCCAAAGAGAAATGTAAGTCTAGAGATAACTGGCGCTCTATTCTCTTTGCCTACCTCGCCTTTGAAGCAAGCGTGACTCTCCCTTGCTCGCGAACCAGCAATGCCCTAAGCCGAGGTCCGTACTCCACAGGGGGTGCCCTTAGCTGTGTTGCTTAGTATTAAAGTGCCTGGCTGGAGGCCTAGGTCTCGCCTTTGTCCGGTTAAGTAGCAAAAGTTCCCGGAACTCACGCTACGAGACACCATACAAAAAAAAAAAAAATGACCCTTATCTATTACCTATTACCTACTATCTATTACCTATTACCTCCTATCTATTACCTATTACCTCCTATCTATTACCTATTACCTACGATATATTACCTATTACCTACTACCTATTACCTATTACCTCCTATCTATTACCTATTACCTACTATCTATTACCTATTACCTACTATCTATTACCTATTACCTACTATCTATTACCCATTACCTACTATCTATTACCTACTATCTATTACCTACTATCTATTACCTATTACCTCCTATCTATTACCTATTATCTATTACCTATTACTTCCTATCTATTACCTATTACCTACTATCTATTACCTATTACCTACTGTCTATTACCTATTATACGTATATAATTTCTAAAAACAAATAAATGATACACCAAAGGAGGTGCTTTATTGTTTGTGTGAAATTTTACGTCAACTTGTCAAATGCCAGAGCGTCTTAAATGAATATTCATTAACGCAGTTTGTTCTAGACAAACCTCAAACAATGGACGCTAGGTGTCGCCTCGTCTGTGGGTTTGTTTTTGGGGCAAGTTGGTTTAAGGGCGTAACGCTTCGGGCGGCTCGTGTGTAAGCCTGGTGGCAATGACTTGCAGTATTGTTAAGCCAGCTACGGTGTAGATTAACAGGTCTCGCACTGAGCGGTTTCAAAGGAGTTTCCTTCGGTAAACGCATAGTCTGTGGAGTGAAGTTCACGTTGAAGTTTTTCACGGTGAAGTGCATGGAGTTGAGCATGATGTGAAAGGATTTCTACAAGGCCAGCCACGTGAGATTTCAGATAGTATATGAAGAGCTGAAGTGTTTTTTTTTATGCAACAAGTGTGGCAAACAAGCATACGGCCCACCCGGAAAACGGTTATCGCAGCCTATTTACGCTTAAAATCCGGAGTATCACTTGCGCGTTGCCACTCTGTGTTCGGAGAGCTATACTGTGGAGGAGCTCATTACTGGAAACCTTATCACCGTGTAGGAAAACAACACAATAAATTGTATTATTTAGCTACGGACTTCAATAAGGTGGAGGTCCTGCCCCAGTCGAGCAGCTCCAAATTCGAATGGGAACAACCTTATGCCCTACCTCTCTTAAAAAAGTGTGCATATATTCCTGTCTGGTCGACAATGTGTGAGCGATGTCCTTGGAGTTTTTTCCTCGAGGGGATTAGTCGGGCACTTTAATGTGCTAAGCAACACAGCTAGGGCACCCTCTTCCGGGGTACAGACCTCGGCTTAGAGCGTTGATGGGTCGCGATCAAGGTAGCTGAGCTGGACTGGGGTGGCCCTTCGCATCGGAAAAGCTACTTACATACATGAATTTAGTCAGTTCCGAACATCACAGAGCCCGTGCGATCTCTTGAACCCACAGAGTTGATCTTTTGACATTTTTCGTGCATCTTAAAATGTAAAATGTATGTAAATCAGTTTACGCGCATATAACTGTCAGAGAGAAAACTTTTGTTAACATATTCTCGTATGGCGTCTCTTGTGCTGGGCAAAGGTCAATGGTTTTAGGTGACTGACGTTACAAACTTAAATAATACACCTGAATATCCAAGCCTCGGTCAAATCATACTTTATCCCTTCAGAATAAGGTTGTGTCTCAATTACATTAGTTCATTGTATGTTTGTGTTCGCGTGATGGGAGAATAGTAAAACCAATATAACCTGCATTGTTTTCTTGTTTAAGCAAGTATTTGTAGATTAGTTATTGTTAGGAGTAAGAATTAATTTAAATAATGCTACGGAGGTCACAAATTTCGTAATATTGTGAACTGAAAAAGCCGCTTGCCTCACAAAAATTGCAAATTTAAATCCCAACTGTACCAATGTAGTGATATTAATCACTTCACGAGATTTACGGCAAAGGAATCTCGAAAGGAAACATGCATCTATATACGTTTTAGAAGAAAAATCGATGTATGTATAATATCTTAAGGAACGGTGCTGGACCACCTGTAATTGTGGTAGCTAAATATACCAGCGTAATGAGAGTGTGCACCTTTGCCTACCCCACCAGGGACCTAGTAAAATTTTCTTCATCCTCATTTATCAGCCTCTTCATCCACGCTGTCGTGGCTTTGAGTACTGAACTAAGAGTATTGAAGTTCAATATGTAGCAAAAGAACAATTACGTATTACCTCCGATAGGCAACATTGTGGTCGGTATAAGTCCTTCAATACCACAGCTTGTACTGAAATAAGCAACCCGATACGTCTTTCTCACTCCACGAGCACCCAACATTAGCGAAAGCATATTGCACCCGAGTGTATTGTATGCAAATACGCGACGTGTTCATTTAAACAAAAAATAACAAAAGGCATCCGTAAACGCCACTACCGCATCCTCGCCGGAGGCATTCCGTTTTATATTATCTCGAAAACATAACACGGTCTCGGGACAAAATGTCCCCGAATCGTTTTTGTATCAAAATAAAAACGGGTGCTAAAGTCACGCTCTTTGGCTTTTTTCATTCGTTGTTTTTGTATTCGATATTTACTTTATACGACTGGCTGAAAATTTTGTAACTTGTTACTGGAAATTGGCATGTTTATAAGTTCATGAACTGATGGGAATTTAGTATGACCAAGAAGTGTATAAGTCGAAAATAGTCTGGCAACGTGATCCTCCGTATGACAGCGCTAAATAGTGATAAATAAGTAGAAGCTAATAGGCAGTAGCTATATGCAAAATCACCACGGAATGGCGACCTGACACAACTGGACGCCGGCGAGGTAGACCACGAAGGAGATGGCGACAAGACCTGGACGACACATCTGTGGACTGGCCAACACTAGCATAGGACAGAAACACTTGGCAATCATGAAGGGAGGCCTTTCCCCAGCAGTGGGATGTACCAGGCTAAAATCATCATCATCATATGCAAACCGCCAGCGTAACCCTTAAGTGTTGCAAGCTTTCAAAAGCGATTGTATAGAGCGAGCATATCTGAACTGATGAATATGGGCTAAGAATTGCAAAGTTAGATATGTCTATCCTTGCTCTAGTATGCTAGAGCTTCAAAATAAACCGCGGTCTGTACTGACTAGCAAGCGGAAACGTTTGCTAACACCGTAAAAGTGTCTTCGGCATGTGGGATGTTGTCGTTAAGTAAGTGATAGTTGGTGGGTGGTTATGTGGCCAGATATATAACGGAACGGTTAGAGATCGAAGCTCAAATCGACCTGACTTCGACCTGGAAATTGCATTTTGTTCTACACGGAGGGAGCGGAATTTAATTCATATATGTATATATATATCATCACCTCTATTGACCTCTCGGGATAGAAAAATTCGAAGTTTAATGGACACAATTTCCATTTTTTTTTTTATAATTTATTACTTAGTAGCCGTGGTTGCCGAGTGGTTCGAGCAGCAGTTCGAGCAGAGTTTTTCTGAACTTAAGTACAGTGATTAGTCACACCACGAGCTTTACGGTGAAGGAAAACATCGAGAGGAAACCTGCATACGTCTGAGAAGCAATTCAAAGGCGTATGTATAGTCGTGCTTGAGTAACGGCGATGGACTCGCCATCTGTCACGTTGGCACCTAATATACCTCTGGCGGAAAGTGGGTGTGTGGATATTACCTATACCCCTCTGCCTACCCCTTCGGGGACCCTTGTGGGAAGGCGTGAGGATATATTATATATATTATTACTTAGTCACACTACGAGCTTAACGGGGAAGGAAAGCATCGAGAGGAAACCTGCATACGTCTGAGAAGCAATTCAAAGGCGTATGTATAGTCGTGCTTGAGTAACTGTGATGGACTCGCCATGCGTCACGTTGGCACTAAAAACATACCTCTGGCAGATAGTGTGTGTGTGGGTACTAACTACATACCTCTGCCTACCCCTTCGGGGACCCTTGTGGTAAGGCTTGATGATTTATATATTAGTGGCGAGTTAACAAAAAGCTCCTCAATTCAGACCACCATTTGAAACTGAAGCCTTACCATTGCATATACCAAT
The DNA here is from genome assembly GCA_945859725.1 of Drepana falcataria. Taxonomy (NCBI): domain Eukaryota; kingdom Metazoa; phylum Arthropoda; class Insecta; order Lepidoptera; family Drepanidae; genus Drepana; species Drepana falcataria. The sequence continues at coordinate 10,926,072 of OX243933.1, read as the reverse complement.
GCTCAGAGAATCAGTATTGCTATCCAACGTGGCAATGCTGCTAGTCTTCTTGGCACGTTGCATCGGGATACCGATTTGGGACAAATATTTTATCTGTAAGTAGTTAGTTTCAACTGTTCATTGCTTATACTAAAACAACTCAGCCACCGCGTGAAAATTCTCAAAAAGAGCTAACACAACTTGGCACTTGTTAAGCATTGCTCTCATGGGGTCTTGAACCGATAAAAGCTAGCAATAAAAGAAGACGTCAATCATTGTACGATACAGATTCGTAAAGCTCTCGGCTATAAAATGCAAAGACAATACTTGTGCGACTTACAATGCTGGCTTTACGACCGCTTCGAATAATACAGCTATGTAAAACAATTTTACTGCGCACTGCAATGATCTATAGAACGAGGATTAATTTTGACCAACGTAATGGACGGCCGTCTTGGATGTCCTATGCATCTATCTACATAAGTAAATTTCTTGTCCCGCCCAGCTTCGCCCGGGTGATAAAGTAAAATTCCTGAAATACGATCGCAGCGCCACCTATCGGGTCCAATTGTGAATCCAAATAATTTTCGAATCAACCTGAAGCCACAGAAAATTTCATTAAAATCGGTCCAGCCGTTGAGGAGGACTTCATTGACAAACACACGCTTAGAATAAATAATTTATTTAAAACAATAATGATATATCGTTGCCAAGTTACCCATACTTTGAAGCTTTGATCAATTTGGGGCTATGTCAATTTGTGTGGAATTGTCCCTAGGTATTTATTTATTTATTAATTTATTCTTGAACCCTTTTGTCTCTATATAACATCTAGATGACGGAAAATAACGCGAGGAAACATGCATACGTTTGAGGAGAAATTCAAAGAGGTATGTATAGTGTTTGAATAAAGGCGATGGACTCGCCATCGGTGACGTTGGCACCTAAAACATATCTCTGGCAGAATGTGGTGTGTAGGTACTACCTACAACATACCTTTACCTACCCCTTGTGGGGTGGCTTAAAGACATATACCATGGATTTTCTATTCGATCTGATTTTGAACAACTTTTTTTTTTTTGTATATTCTCTCGTAGCGTGAGTTCCGGGAACTTTTGCTACTTAACCGGTCAATGGCGAGACCTAGGCTTCCAGCCAGGCACTTTAGTACTAAGCAACACAGCTAAGGGCACCCCTTGTGGGGTACAAACCTCGGCTTAGGGCGTTGCAGGATCGCGAGCAAGGGAGCTGGGCTGGACTGTTAATTTTATTTATATATTATTTGGGGGCGCGATTTGCGCGTCTGGCTCGGCGCGGGCCGGTGTTTGCGGCGTGGTTCGAGGGGGAACATTACGGCTTATTCGCGTCGAGCCTCGCCGGCGAGGACGGAACAGTGGTCGGTTGTGTGTAGTGTTGGTTTGTCTTGTGTAATGTTTTTGTCGTGCGTCCTGGAGGACCGTTATGTCGTCATCCGGTTCGATGACGGCATGTCTTGGACGCCTTATCTTCGAGATAAGGGAAGGAGTGTATCAGGCGGCCGATACGACGAGGGGGTTGGGGTGATTTACAGCAGAATCGAAGTGACGTTTGGTCAGTTTTTTCAAAAACCGAGCGCGAAGGCGTCTCGCGCGCGTACCGCCTTTTCGTGGTGACGGAAAGAAAGGCGTTGATCGAAGATCACACCCAGGTATTTGGCTTTTTCTTCCCATGGAATGGGTTTGCCGAAGAGGATATTTTGAACAATACTAAATCTTGGAGCTTTAATTGTTGCCCTATCCCTATCAAATAAAACGCCGGCAAGAAAAATAAATTAGGTGATACCTCACGCCACAGGCTGAAGCGGGGCGAGTAGCGCATCGTCACGCCTTTTACCCGCGCCCCGCGCAGACATACATGTACTACAAATATTTGTTCAACGTCGGACAAATTTCTGTGTCGGAACTCTCGCCCCGAACACTCTCTCTTTAATGATGTTTGTGTTAGTACAATAATTCTTTCAAGTAAAGATCGATTTGTACTTGATTGGTGTCACAAATGTTTTGCCGTTCCAGTTTCAACATTGTCATTCCTGATATTTTTGCTATACTTGTTCTAGCGGATGTGTAGAAAGGTACTGGTGCGTTGAGAGCGCAGCGAGTATACTTTCGCTGCATTTCAAAAGATCAGCAGCTCATGATTTATTTATGTGAGATAAAAGATAGGAAGGGTATGGATCATCCGTTCGAAAGAAAAGGTAAGGAAAGGAAAATGAGCAAGAAAATTGTGTCAATCAGTCAATCAATTTATTTGTAAGACAAATACAATTATTATTACCTATAAAATACAGTGCTTTGCCATGACAGGCGTACCAATATGTAGTATTATTTTGTATGTATGTTAGACAGTCGTCTGATCTAGTGGTCAGAGCTGACTGCGAAGCTTGAGGTCGCGGGTTCGATCCCCGCTGCGGGCAGATGTTTGTGTGAAGACCACTAGTGTTTGTACCTTAGTCTTGGATGCTCTATGCTATATGTATATATATATATACATACGTAAATAGAGAGATATATATATATGGTTGTCTAGTTACTATAGTAAAAACTTTGCTTGATTTGGGACTAGGAAAATTTGCCACTGACATAAATTTGGGAGAAACTCAAAAACTTTGGCAGAAAATTTGGGATGCAGCTGGTATTATATATTTCTAAGATTTATGGATTAAGTCTTCGTAGTCATAATTGAATGATAATAAATACCGGTTTGGTAACGATATCCTTAACTACATAATCGGTTCAGTCTTAACACGATCCCAGAGTGAGGTCAAACTCACCGGATCGGAATGTCTCGGCGAAGCACAAACAAAGCTACCGGGCTGCTTAATGCATTGTCAACATCACTGTTTGCGTATACGCTACTGCCTGTGGAGTGTGCTCGCTACCTAAAACAATACTGATTCACCGTAATTATTACTACCGTGGTGGCAAAGTAGTTCGAGGAGCCGCCTGCAAAACAAAGATTGCTATTTCGAATCCCTAGTTTGGTACAATGAGATTTTCTGAACTTATGTGCAGTGATTAGTCGTACCACGAGCTGTACGGTGAAGAGAAACATTGAAAAGAAAATTGCATACGTTTGAGAAGAAATTCAAAGACATTTATATGTATCTATACTCGTGTCTGAACAACAACATGATAGATAGCCATCTGTCCATCTATTATGTCGAAACCAGCGTAACATAGTTTCTTCTCCTTTTCAATCACACCCTTGCTCACGCCAGCTACAAATCTACGTCACACTTTGAATGGGATCTTTATAAACTTACTTTATGCTATTTAAATGCTTCCTCTGAAATTTTACCCAGAATCCTCTGCCGATCAAAAAGGGTACGTAACACACACTGGTTTTCCATAAATCCTTGTACCTCCCATTTCGATTTGGACTTTAATAAGATGTAATGAACATGCCCACTCGTTTAACTTAATTAGTATCCTGGTAGACACAGTGTGGCACACATCGATAATTCAAATCGAATGAATCGAATCGAAGCGATTTAAAATCGAGTATCGCTATCGTCGGGGGCGTGCTCGCGTTTGATTGTATTAAACAAATATAGCTCTGTTCCGAATATAATGTAATAAATATAATTTATAATGTTTATCCTGACGGTATCTCGCTCTACGATCGCGGAGACGCCCGGGTTTGCCCTCCGAGCGTTTAATTCGGGACAGAGTAGTTTATGAACAGGCGTCACTTTAAATATGTTTATGCAGAAAGTTTACTGTATTTGAGTATCAAGAAATACGCTCTATATACAGAAGGTAGGTATATTGTAAAAAAATCGAAAAAAAATTGTGAGTAATCAAAACTTAAGGACATGTATTAATGTAAATACATATTTAAATATAAATACATATTTGCCCCCTTTTATAATGAGGAAGTAACCTTAATTGTTTCTAGACAATCCGAGATGGGCGGGTTATGAGAGATTTCTCTTTAAAATCCGAATACAGAGCATCTAAGTAAGATTCCAATTGTACTACTCTAAAATAAGTTTAATTTACTTTAGTGCATTCTCAAGCCAGCCTACTCTGTGCAAATCACAAAAGAAATAAAATCGTTAGTGTTACATATGACCTGAGCAGTGCAGTCAAGTTGTACAAATATATCTTACATCGTACTTAAAGAAATTAATAATTAAATACACAAAATTATGGCCGGATCGGCCGCCCGGTGCTGTTAAGGCACCGATTCCTGAACGCGTTATGATTTAATCGTTGGAATAAATTGGTTTGTTTATTATCTACTAATATTATTAATGTACAAGTTTGTGAGGATGTTAATTGTTCAAGAAAAACTTAAAGCGGATGTTACTACAGGACACTGCCGAGTTTGTTCTAATAGACGCCATCACAAATATTGCTAATTCGAACCTCAACTGTACCTATGAGATTTTTTAACTTAAGTACAGTGATAAGTTGCTTCATAGCACGAGTTTCACGGGAAAGAAACAAAATAAGTAGTGCTGATTTTTTTTTAATTATCCGCTAGCATCTCAACGTGATATTTAGCGGGAGATACACGCGTGTGAGATCATTCCGACCGTTTGATAATACTAAAATTGATCAACACTTGCTTTTGCGTTAAGTCGCGACAACGAAACCGACTCTTAAGTAATACATATTTTTCGATAATTATTGCATCGTATAGTGTTTCACGGATTGGAGTGGACTAGCAATAAAATATGTATATTTGTAATATTATGGCCACATTGTCATATTTTGCGGAAGCTCAATATTGCTTGCGAAACTATATACATTATGAATATTATAGTAGCTTGCTGGGTGAATACAAAATACTGCAGGTTGTAGTCTGCAAAACAAACATTACAAGTTCGAATCCTTACAGTGTGTGTTTTTCTAACTTAAGAGTGAGCCACGAGATTTACATACATACATACATATCATCGCGTCGAGTCTCTAACGGGGTAGGCAGAGATGTAATGTAAAGGAAACATCGAGAGGAAACCTGCATACGTCTGAGATGCAATTCAAAGGCGTATGTATAGTCGTGCTTGAGTAACGGCGATGGACTCGACATCTATCACGTTGGCATCTAAAATATATCTCTGGCGGAATGTGGGTGTGTGGGTATTACCTATACATCTCTGCCTACCTCGGGGACCTTTCGGGGACCCTTAGGGAAGGCGTGAGGATATATAATATAATTATATGATATAAAACGTATTCTGATGTATTAATTTAATTATTTCTTACGCAAATATAAAATTACCAAACAATAAATTGCAATTAACTCAAAAACGTCAAAGACAAAACCTTCCGAGAAGTTTGCAGCCGATAATATAATCGGATAATACGAATAAATGGAGACAATCGGCTATCGCGGCGGATATAATGTTACATTCGGATCGAGTATATCCGAGTATATTCGAGTTCTCAAATCGATTGTTATCGATTCTCATGGCTTGTCGTGTTATTATTATTGATATTCGTGTTAACAATGTTCCAGCATTATTGGTATCATTATTTCCGATCTGATGTATATTAAAAGGTCGTAATGTATACCTAGTCTCATAATGTATTTTGTTTATATACTTGGTTTTATGCACTTTAAATACTCTTTTGGCCGAATATGTATTAAGTTCAGCCGTGAGAGTCCGTCACCGTATCGACTATCCTCCTTAGTAAGATTGGAAATGCGAAACTACATAATTATATGCGGGTGTTTATCTTTCACGCTTGAACGGCCGAACGCTGTTCGATAAAATTTGGCATAGAGATAATTATATATTGCTTGCTATATTGGTAATTTTTTATTGCAGAAAAAGACACAAAAGAAAAATCTATCAGTAAAATTAAATCTTACGCGAATGAAAACGTATCGCATAGCTGGTAAGTATCTAAATGAGTTTTTAAATTTCTTCCAAAGCATATTACAGGTTTCCGCACGATTTATTTACCTTTACCTTCAGCTCGTGGTGTGATTTATTGGAGAAGTCGTATAATTAAATATATCCTCACGCCTTCCCACAAGGGTCCCCGAAGGGGTAGGCAGAGGTGTATAGGTAATACCCACACACCCACTTTCCGCCAGAGGTATATTAGGTGCCAACGTGACAGATGGCGAGTCCATCGCCGTTACTCAAGCACGACTATACATACGCCTTTGAATTTCTTCTCAGACGTATGCAGGTTTCCTCTCGATGTTTTCCTTCACCGTAAAGCTCGTGGTGTGACTAATCACAGTACTTAAGTTCAGGAAAACTCATTGGTACAGTCGGGATTCGAACTTGCGACCTTTTCGTCGCAGGCAACTGCTCGAACCACTCGGCCACCACGGCTTTTTTGATGAGTTAAGTTAGTCGTACAATTAACTTGCAATGTATGCAATGCAGGCAACTACTCGAATAACTCGGCTACCAAGGATCTAATCTTCGAATGTACTAAATAAGTGAAGTCAAGTTACAGATAGTGCCATCCACAAAGACGCGCCCCACCAATTTCTAGTCGCAGGGGTCGTGGGATGCGGCGAGTGTGACCTGAGTCTATTAATTAGGTAATCAGTTTGTACCGATAATACTCAAACCTTCGTGGAAGCTTGCACACTTACACCATACTATAAGGAAGAATAGTGAGGCGCGTCTTCGTGGATGGCACTAGCTATAGTGAAAGAAAAAGTTCAAATTACTTGAATACATCAAAGTGGATTTTCTTTGATGTATTCAAGTAATTTGAACCTTTGCAATTTATTCTAGTAAATTACATACAATAAAACTGCCATCAAAATGACCTTTCACTTTTATTGCTCGAACGTTTATATCGATTTCAAATCCTAATAATAATCGAATGAGATTATTAATCGATACATTAATATTATACTACCTTTACGATAATAAACAAACTTTTACGATTGATCAGTCCTTTAGCACCTTTGACCACCCGGAAACAGCACCATAGACAATTAAAATGGCTGACATAAAGCCCATTAAACGATGGAAGTATTAAATCGATATGTGTTAACTGTTAATGCTCTTGAAGGCGTGGTGAGCCATTGAGTACACATGATTTGCTATGTGCACTATATATAGAGAACTATAGTACGCACTATATCATTCACTTGAAGTGACAATTGTATGCTATTACACATAATGTTGTATTCCAAAGTTATCTCATGTTATATCGCGATTATTTTTCTTGCAAAGATATGAGTTTTCAGTGTTCTTCGTCGTATTAATTTTCAGCCGTGGTGGCAAAGTTGGTTCGAGTAGCTGCTACATAAAGATTGCATGTTCGAATTCCGACTGTGCCAATAAGTTTTTTTATTAATAAATAATAATAAAATATTATATACTCACGCCTTCCTAAAAGGGTCCCCGAAGGGGTAGGCAGAGGTGTATAGGTAGTACCCACACACCCACTTTCCGCCAGTGGCATATTAGTTGCCAACGACACAGATGGCGAGTCCATCACCGTTACTCACGACTATACATACGCCATTGAATTACTTCTCACACGTATGCAGGTTTCCTCTCGGTGTTTTCCTTCACCGTAAAGCTCGTGGTGTGACTAATCACTGTATTTAAATTCAGAAAAACTCATTGATACAGTCGGTATTCGAACTTGCGATTTTTGTATTGCAGGCAACTGCTCGATCCACTCGGCCACCACCGCTTTTTTGATGAGTTTTTTTTAACTAAAGTATAGTGATTAATCACACCAAGAGCTTTACGGTGAAGAAACACGTCGAGAGCTAAACCTGCATAAAAGTTATTGCATATTTTTTTGTACCAAATTAGTACGGCTTTAAATCGATTACACTTTATTAGTAAGTCGAATAACGTATTACAAAAGCAATCAATAACAGAATTTTGAATGATCATTCCAAATACTACAGTAGTTTTCAATTGGAAAAATACAATCTAAGAATATATTGATTTAGGCTTCGAAGCGTTTGAATTTATTTAAACAGTCTCCACCTGCAACTACTTCCATATACTTTATCCCACAACTCTTATGCTATTTTCCATCGTAGTCCCAGAAGCCCACGCAGTGCTTCCCATTCAGTCGTTGGGCTTCTCACGCGTGCAATAACACAGCCGATGTCAGGGGTCACACACACACTGCATAAAAATGATCGCTCGATAGCGACTGGTGACACCTGCGTGCGCATGCATCGGTCACTCGCGATGCGTGCGGTCGCCGCGCTGGGAGCAGATCATACAGAACTGAAACAGTAATCAAATTATTTATTTATTTATTTAGTATTATTAGTAAATATTATTATTTATCTGAATGAACGACCCGTTACATTCGTTGGAACGATATATTTGCGAAACAGACAATGTGAAAAGTTATACAAGAGGCACACAAAGACCAGGTTCCAAATATCTATATTAAATTGATCGTAAACGCAAGGAACATGAAGTAGTCGAAACTGGCGGGAATGTATGAATGTGGATGAACCGAAAGAGGTATGTAATTCGAGAGGGAGCTGGCGCTCTATTCTCGTTCTGCCTACTCGGTATATATGTATGTATATTTAAGTTACATTTCGATGAAATAAAAAAAGAGTTAGTCAAGTAGTTTAAGCAGTCACCTGTATAGAAAACATTGCAGGTTCAAGCCCCGGCAACATGTGATGTATCAAACGAAGACACTGTCTAAGTTTCTACATTATTTGATTCAGTTTAAACATAGGCGACTTTTAATAACTCAACTTGGGGAATTAATATTATTATTAAAATTTATTTGTAAAAAAAACAAAACAATGTATTTTCATTAATTTATGGATTTTAATTCTTATAATAATAATAATAATAATATATCTTCACGCCTTCCCACAATGGTCCCCGAAGGGGTAGGTGAACACGAAGGTGTATAGGCAACACCCACATACCCACTTTCCGCCAGAGGTATATTTAGGTGCCAATTTAATTCTTCATTTAAAATAAAGAATAATAATTAATTCATTTCAGATATTTATTATTATTATTAAAAGAAATGAAATCACCCGCGTTCTCTACCGCAAGCCTAAAGTTGAATAGAGACACGTAACTGTGTTGTATATCGTCTTGTCACTCTCTGATAGACACCATCCAGGCGTGGAGGTGATACGTGTTTAGCCAACGACAAATGCGCTCGGTCGTGTGGTGCGCACGCGCAATGTATCAACACGCGACTAACAAATGCCACCCTTATATTGAACATTCGCTTTGCGACATATTAGCCCTTGATTAATGACATCATGAGCTCTACACTGAGCTTGACCGGTGAGAAAATAAGTCCTCTTTGAAATGCAAAAGGCTAGGATTATTGGACTGACCACCCGATAAGCTTCGTTCGATGTGCCTTTATTATAATTTTTCCTTGGATTTTTTATTTATTTTATTTTTATTTCATTAAAACTTCCTGCAAAACATTTTGCTAAGGCGAACTTAGCTTTGTTTCTATGTGTAGGGAAGTTAGGGTAGAGCAACCTTAATTCCTTTCAAATTTCTATTTAATTTAGTTTATGTAAATTTTTTTTAATTATGTTAAATTTCTTTTGATTGTGAACGACACTTGGGGAGCTGACAGCGCGGGAGTGATAACCTCGTTGTTGCATCTACAATGGCTTAAAAAAATTGGAACATAGTAAAGTAACCTCTTGTATTGCAAGCGTCTACAACCTCATCAAAATACACCCAGCGCTTGCACAGCAAGGATGGTGTTTCTGTATCACTCATAGTATAGCTATATATTATAAATTTTAATTAATTTATGCATAAGTATCCACATAACAAAGAGATTGCACTAATTTAAAGACAAAGCAACATTTAAAAGGCGCGTCTGTACTAACCGCATCGAGTCCTTATTTATAACATGACAAACACATCCACAATTATGCGTAATGATTAATTTACATAAGGAGGTGAAGGGCGTGTCTGCCTGTTTGTTTGTTTGTTTTCATTGTGCATTACCTATCATGCGATCTACGAGTATTACTTGTGAAATTGCATCACTGTTAGGTCCAAGAGGCAGAGGAAGACTACATTCGAACTACCCAAATCAAATGGATCCAACATTCAAGTCGAAATTCGACAGCATGTATGCAACTGATGAATGTGCGAAACAGTTCCCCGATCCCCGTATTTTTGGCAGAGTTATATTTAGGTGCCATTGAGACAGATGGCGAGTCAATCGCTGTTTCTCAAGCACGATTATTCTTATGCACGTGCTAGAATTACTTGTAAAACATTTTCAGGTTTCGTCTCGATGTTTTACTTTATCGTTAAGCTCGTGGTGTGATTAATCAGTTTGCTAAAGATTAGAATAACTTAAGGGTTGCAGTCGGGATTCAAACTTTCTATATTTGCGTTGCAGACGTCTAGTCGAACTACTTGGCGAACAGGACTCTTAAAATTTTAAATGAGATGACTCTTCAAATTTGGACTCTAAAGCTCTCATAACATCTCAATAGTACTTCATGTTTAATGTTTATGCAACTGTTTGCTGTTAAGTAATGTAACTTACTTAAAACTAGGTCATGTTATTAGTGACTGCTCTTAATGGCAATGAGCTAATACTGACACCCGCTCTTCATTTCATTCAAATTATACCTACACACATTAAGTTTGAGGACGTATATGGTAGACGTAGGCCCGGGATTATGATGCAGATGACTCACACTCAGAATAATGAGAGATATTGAGTCGGCATTCACGTTCGTGATTAATTTTTTTTAATTTAGGGAAGAATAAGCGCAGGGAGACCACATTCAAACTATCTAGCTCAAATCTATTTAAAGGACTTGGGGCAGGTGAGCATGTAAAAAGGCATGAAAATCTGCATTTAATGATAATAATAATAATATTCTTTATTGTACACACACACATACAAACAAATAGGATGACAAAAAGACAGAGAATAACATGTACAATAGGCGGCCTTATCGCAAAAGCGATCTCTTCCAGGCAACCAAGTGAAGAGAGAAAAGAAATAGAGAAAAAAAGGTAGGTGTGATAGTTAAGCGGATGAAATATAATTTACTATAATATACATATACTAAGCAATCTAAACATTTAGTGAAAGAGGTCTGTAAGTCTTGAGAGAACTGGCGCTTCATTCTTTCACCCTATTTGCCAACGGAACAGATAGAGAGTCCGCCACCATCACTCTTCATCGAATTATATTCATATTTATCATTATTCACTCTATACAGATTTCTCTTTCTCACTTCTCATTCTCACAGATGTTAACTTGTAAAAAAAAATTGTTTTTATAATTTTTTAATCTTCTAACACTCTACGCCTCTTTAGTATTAAGTCAAATCATCCTAATTCTGAGACAAGAAATACACCAGACTGTACTATTTAGGCGACCATATAAATATATCTAACGGTGTTTGATTCATATTAGACTTTTTAGTCTGTCGTACACTGTATGGCATTAAAATGATGCACATGAATAACTGTATTATTTTTCTTTCCATTTTATGGGCATACTGCCCACGGAGCATGTATACAAATGTATTTTTTTTTATGATGATGGCAAATTGCATTGCCAAAATTTGTTTTTTTTTATTTGATAAGAAGGCTGTCTTTGAAAATAGAACAGTTCAAGTCAAGTGAACTGAATAGGTAGGGCAAATAAGAAGGAAAAAACAATCATTTCCGCAAGGAAATCTGCTGTAAAGAAAACTTGTCTACGGTTCTAGTTCAGTTTCCTTTTTCAATTAAATAATTTCTCAAAGAAACATTAAAACATGTTGCGAAGTGAGTATTCCCATTGATAATAATTCCTTTCCCGTGGAGATTTCTTTATCTCTAGCGCCATTTGTCTTATTGCATCATTACGAGGATATATTCACAAATACCCTACAACATACTTCTAGAAGCCATCTGTTGCATTTCTAATAAATAATGTATAATATATCATCACGCCTTCCCACAAGGGTCCCCGAAGGGGTAGGCAGAGGTGTATAGGTAATACCCACACACCCACTTTCCGCCAGAGGTATATTAGGTGCCAACGTGGCAGATGGCGAGTCCATCGCCGTTACTCAAGCACTCCATTTCCAATACATCTTGTATAATATGCTAATCTATTGCGTTTTTAACGGTTTGTTAATTTAACGACTAACGTGTAGGCTCAGAGTGATGTGGGTAAATGCAATCTGCAGTGACGTTCTAAGATTGATTTCATATTAAGTTTATTTGAATAGCTGTGAATAAATCGTTTGGTCATTATCTCTTTATCCATCGCCAAAGGTCGCATAAACACGCGGGTTTTAAAATTTCACCTTTTCATTGGGTATTGATATGTAACTCAAACCGCATTATACAATAATACTAGCTGTCCCACCCAGCTTCGCCCGGGTGATAAAGTAAAAAAAAATTGAGTTTCATCAAACCCGTTCTTAGCTGACCTCTACACCGCGTAAGGAATACTCCTACCAACTTTCAAGTCAATCGGCCTTATACTTCCTGAGATTTCGTGATGAGTGAGTTCACAAATGGGATCTCCTATATATATATATATATAGATTATATATGTATTATAGTCGGGGTCAAATTATAAAATGTATGGCCGGTTCTTTATTACTATTCGTGATGACCTTCATAATATACTTCTATGAGCTTTGATATAAAGTAAGATCGCGTTCAAGGTAATAACCTGCTTTCCATAAACTAGTGATAAAAATATTGTGCACTTAGTGCCAGGCCATTAGGGTTTCCCCTTTACACTGGCCATATGTATGTAGATTTATCTGTTGTATCGAAGCGCGTGCGCAGTTTGTGATTGACAGGACAATGTGTCTCATGCTAATGTGACAGAGGGCGCGACTGGCACACCGCACATTTTTCTTGCACTCATTTGTATTGACTGCACATTTATAAATCGAAATTTGGCGGTTATTTTTGTTTTTCTATATATATCCTGAAGGGCTCCGAAAGGGTAGGCAGAGAGTTGTAGGTAGTACCCACACACCCACTTTTCGCCGGAGATATAGATAATTACGGTGCTATCGTGGTAGATGGCTTGTCCACCGCCGTTTCTCGAGCACCGTTGTACATAAATACATAGAAAATCCAAGATGTACATACGTGCAAATACTTGTGTTTATGACTTAAATATCCGCTCTAGCAAGAATCGACTTCGAGCTTCGCAGTCCCACCAATAGACCAAACGGCCCTCATAATGGCTAATTTGAGCTTACTTATTGGAGAACATTTCGTTTCGTATCGTTTTGTAAATATATACCCATTTATTTACCTTGAGTGTGAATATTGAAATGTATGTACATCTTACAAACATAATATTACGCTAGCCACTTGACTCGTTACATAAATGTACATTTGAGTTGAAGTAGTACTTTGCGGAAATGAATATGTACAAACTTTTATTACAATATAATATACTAGTGGTCCCGCCCAGCTTCGCTCGGGTGGAAAAAAAAAGATGGTGGCGCCACCTATCGGCTCCAATTGTGAATCTAAACTATTCCCAGATCCCCTTGAACACACACAAAAATTTCATCAAAATCGGTCCAGTCGTTTGAGAGGAGTTCAGTGACATACACACTCACAGAAGAATTATATATATAAAGATATAATATATCCTCACGCCACAAGGGTCCCCGAAGGGGTAGGCAGAGGTGTATAGGTAATACCCACACACCCACTTTCCGCCAGAGGTATATTAGGTGCCAACGTGACAGATGGCGAGTCCATCGCCGTTACTCAAGCACAACTATACATACGCCTTTGAATTTCTTCACAGACGTTTGCAGGTTTTCTCTCGATGTTTTCCTTCACCGTAAAGCTCGTGGTGTGACTAATCACTGTACTTAAGTTCCGAAAAACTCATTGGTACAGTCGGGATTCGAACTTGCGACCTTTGCGTCGCAGGCAACTGCTCGAACCACTCGGCCACCACGGCTTTTTTTATTATAAATGTGCTATAAAATGGCAAACTGGTAAGGAGCTACCATTGCATTTCAACAAAGGACGTGACAGGAGGCGAGTCCGTCGCTCCATTTTCTCAAGCACGATTACATATCCGACTTTGAATTTCGAAGCGTATGCAGGTGTAAATGTGACGGGATTAGCCACTGGACTTAAGAGAGGAGATTACTTGAGCCACTTGGCTACCGTGGCTCCATACTGCACCTGAAAATCTTAAAATAAACATCGGAAATGAATATTATTTATCATCATTTTATTTTACAATGATTTATACTGATAATTGAGAGTAAATTATGAACTTTATTTAATATTTACTTTCATGTTACATTTCTAGTATTCTAAAAGAGTGACGAAAAATGCAAACAATATCTTTGAATACCAATTTCCAACATCTAGATCAAGTCGATCGGAAACTCAATGTATTAAGAGATTCATGACGTGAATAAAGTGAAGAAGGTCGACTCCAAAACAAGTTTCTTCTCAACGTTTTCCTTCACCGTAAAGCTTGTGGTGCGACTAATCAATGTACTTATTACATACGTTATGTACATACATTGTTCAATTAAGAAATGTAACTTAGATTAACGTAAACGATAAAGATGCATACGCCTTTGGACGTACATAATATGAAGTACGACGGACACAGAGCACAATTATGGACAGTGCCAATAATGACCAAGACACGGTTAATTAATTACTCGATGAGGAGCAGATCGAATGTCGGTAAATTTGCACATAAGACAATCAACTCATTGACTCGTTGACAGCCTGTCTCGCTCCATTCAAATGGCAAATAGTGGCGTTTGCTTCTCGCTATGGCACTCTGTGGTTTTGATACTTGAAATAATCATGATAAACGGTTAGGAGTTCTATGCTGTCAGGGGACCGTTAGCAGTACACGATCTTTTTTTTTGCTGAAAAAAATTGTCTAAACATCTATATTGTATATATATATTTTATATACCTACTTATATCTTCACGCATTCTTACAACGGTGCACGAAGGGGTAGTTAAAGGTGGTAGTACCTAAGGTCCCACATCACGCCGGTGATGCTTAAGGTGCCAACGTAACAGATGACTAGTCCATCGCCGATTGACAAACACAGATATACATACGTCTTTGAATTTCTTCTCCAACGTATGCAGGCTCCTTCAAGATATTTTCATTGTAAAGCTACGTGTGTGCCTCATGACTGTCCTTAAGTTCTGAAAAACTCATTAGTGCAGTCGGGATTTGGACTGTTATCTTTGTGTTATAGGCATTCGGGTACTATTGCTCCAAAAATATATTAAAAACTACATCACACCCTCACGAGTCACGAGTTAAAAGGGTAGAGCGCCAGTACTCTGCCCTGTCATGCCCGTCAAGCATGAAAGGGCCGTGTACTCTTAACTTACTCATCCTGGAGTATCCAATTGATTTCTTATAAGTAGTTTATCTAATAAGAAGAGCCGTGGTGGTATGTAGTGTTTCGAGTAGCCTGCAACACAAATCCCGACTGTACCAATGAGTTTTTCTGAACTTAAGTACAGTGATTAGTCACACCGCAAGCATTACGGTGAAGGAAAACATCGAGTGGAAACCTGCATACGTTTGTAAGGAAATTCACAGTCGTATGTATAGCCGTGTTTGTTAAACGGCGACGGACTCGCCATCTGTCACTTTTGCACCTAAAATATATCTCTGCCAGAAAGTCTGCATGTGGGCTACCTATACACCTCTACCTAATCCCCCGGGACCCTTGTGGAAAGACGTGAGGATACATTATCAAATATAATGCATGTTAAAAAATATGGTGCCGTGGTGGCAGAGTGGTTCGAACAGTTGCCTGCGACGCAAAGGTCGCAAGTTCGAATCCCGACTGTACCAATGAGTTATTCTGAATTTAAGTACAGTGATTAGTCACACCACGAGCTTTACGGTGAAGGAAAACATCGTGAGGAAACCTGCATACGTCTGAGAAGAAATTCAAAAGGCGTATGTAATAGTCGTGCTTGAGTAACGGCGATGGACTCGCCATCTGCCACGTTGGCACCTAATATACCTCTGGCGGAAAGTGGGTGTGTGGGTATTACCTATACATCTCTGCCTACCCCTTCGGGGACCCTTGTGGGAAGGCGTGAGGATATATTATCTAATATAATGCACGTTAAAAAATATCACGTACAATGTGGGACACATCTAGTTTGAATTCAAGCAGTGTGCAGTGCATTCAAGCAATATGGAGTGGTTAGGAGTCGAGCCCACTTGACTACCGTCTGCCAGACTATTTGTGTCGGTGCATAATGGCGTAGGTGTTTGTTTGGCAATCTTTACTAATGCTGCGAGCTGGTAACATCCGTTGATTTATTGATTCTGTATGCACTTACAGTACATATTAAAATACAAGCTAATATATTGAGTTCGAAAGAAATTTCGCTATGTTTATATTTTTAATCAATATCCTAGTATTATTGTATATATCTCTGGGGAATGGTGTGTGGGTACTACATACTAGGACGGCGTAGAGGTATTATTATTATATAATAGAAATGCATGTGTTGTAAAAATATTTATTGCTGAATCGTCAGACTTTCTGAACGAAATTAGATGACAGCTCGATTAACAAATAGGTTGTGTTCATTTATTTCTCCAGAATAATAATAGCCTTGCCACCAGGGTCTCTTAAAGGGTAGGCAGAGGTGTATACACAGTATATATTTATGTATATATAGATAGATATATACATTAATACAAAAGATATCCGAGACTGAGGTACCTATACACGTGTTCATCACACAAACATCTGCCCTCGGCGGGACTCGAACCCGAGACTAAGTTTCGCAGTCAGGAGTTCTAACCAATAGTCCAAACGGCCGTCACTTTATTAAAATGTTCATGCCGTGAGGTTTATATTTCTACCAGTTGTTGATACACTGAATACTTGTACATTTCCCATATTACTTACCAATCTCCATAACGACCAACTTCTCTATTCCATATCTGCCAATGAGTCATGGAGGCAGGTCAAATTTCACAAGGTGTAACCTCGCGCCCACGCGCAGGTTATTGTTAAGTCTCGTAGTAACCTCATAACAAAAGTAAATTAATCAGACGTTGACTCAGATTATCGTGGGATTTGGGATCGGTACAGTACTCTTAATGAGGTCTGAACACATTTGCAAATAGAACACATTTTCCTGGGCCTGATTGTACATTGAAGTCGGTGGGACTTAATTCCTTCAAAATGAAAACGTGAGTGGGGATTTACAGAAATTGGCGAACAAGCAATCATTTATTATTTTGAAGGTATAAAAAATAATCAAGCACAATATTCATATGAATGTCAAAATTGCTTATAAACTATTTATTTATTTATTTAACACACAAACACACAGACAAATACAACTTACGTTACTAGAAGGATAAAAATAACAACAATCATTTAAGGTTTATAATAAGAATATCATAATAAGAGGTTTATTAGGTGCCAACGTGACAGATGGCGAGTCCATCGCCGTTACTCAAGCACGCTATACATACGACTTTGAATTTCTTCTCAGACATATGCAGGTTTCCTCTCTATGTTTTCCTTCACCGTGAAGCTCGTGGTGTGAATAATCACTGTGCTTAAGTTCAGAAAAACTCATTGGTACAGTCGGGATTCGAACTTGCGACCTTTGCGTCGCAGGCTGCTCGAACCACTCGGCCACCACGGCCACAAATTAGAGTGAAATAATGAAACAAGAATACAATTAAAAAGTTGCCATAAAAGATTCACAGAATTTAAGTCAGTTCAATAAGGCTTATTCCCCACATTTAAAATAGACATGGGAAATAGTAAAAAAAATATGTAAATATATTTGTATGAATTAATCACGATTTCTCACAATGTTTTCAGAAGGAGTAACTCTCTGTGTACCCTTTTATATTATTATAGTATAACACTCTCTTCTTGCTTTTGAGATATTAACTAGAAGACACCCTCTTATCGCCGAAGAATATATTAAGGTGCCAACGTGATAGACAGCGATTTGGTTGAGTTCGAATCCACGTGTGGGCTTGTTCCGGAGGAGTATTGCTAGGTATTGTCTTATCCTACCTCAAGGTTACCTATGAATGAACTAGCGAATGTGAACTTCATCATTCACTTTCGCTCGAAAGGTTACGTTCGCATCAATAGCTCACAATATGACACGCTGTGCGTCATGAGAAGAGGTTTCAATGCTCGTAATGAGTTGAGAATACACGAGCCACGAATTCATAACCAGGTAACTGGTAAATAGCTTATATACATCTTAAGCTCAGATACATAGTGTTTGGTTACCGTTTGGTTAGAGTAGTTGCCTGTAATACAAATATTTCAAGTCCAAATCCTGACTGTACCAATGAGCTATTTTGAATTCAAGTACAGTGATTACTAAAACGAGCTTCACGATGAAAAAAATTTAGAGGAAACCTGCATATATTTGAGAGCAAATTCATAAGGAGTACGTAGTAATGGAGATGGACTCGCCTGACACCTAAAATATGTATATCTCTGGCGGTAAGTGTGTGTTTGGATACTACAAACTACTTATCCTACCCCTTCGGCGACCCTTGTGGGAAGTCGTGGTTAAATATTTTAAAGCACAAAAAGGGCTTTTATAAGTCCATGGACTAAAGTCATGAAAAATGGTCCCACTTAGCACTCTAGTTCATCACTGGTGTTCTCTTATTGAAAGGCAAAAAGCAGCAGGTATATTATTTGGAGCAGGTACTACCGGAGCAGTGATTAACCCCAATTTTCTCTATTAGCAAACAGCCAACCGACTTGACATATCGATAGTCACGTACGTTTGTTTATATTTGGAACTGGAACGAATTGAGAAATTGAATCGATGTAGATCAATACGCCATATTGAAATATAAGTAATGGTGAAATCAAACCTTTTTCAAGTAACATAAGCCAACAATCAACACATGGTAATTAATAATACAACCAAATATTATCAAAACACAGGAGACACAATCTCACGAAATAATAATAATAAATACCTTGGGACAGTTCCACCCAAATTGACCTAGTACCAAATTAAGCAAAGCTTGTGCTATGATAACTATATAATATATAAAATACTAGCTGTACCCTGCCACGCTTCGCTGTGGATATGTGACTAATGCAAAAAAAAAAAAAAAACAATCCTTGATGCGGATTATATATCATGCTAAAATTTCAGCTCGATCGGTGCACAACTTTTTGAGTTTTTGAGACGTACACAAACCAACATAACATTTATATATATATATATGTAGATATCCTCACGCCTTCCCACAAGGGGCCCTGAAGGGGTAGGCAGCGAACATATAGGATGTCAGACATACTTGTATGAAACATGTTTTAGTAACAAATCTGACAAACTGACTGACAAAATTCTAAATTCAAAAATATATACCATTGCATTACAAATACATACCTTAAAAAACTTTAGCAAAATTGTACACGAGAAGTACGGAATAACAATACAGATATCACATTATACGCGCGTACAGCACCGAGTGGGTACGTGATCCCGAATAAAGTTAGTCGTACACGCGAGGAATGTGCTATGTGTAGGGGCCGCATCAATTTGGGAGGACAATTTGTTGAACGGATAATTTTTTTATCGAATCATACACATTTTGTTCAACGTTAGGCAACGACTGAACGTCAGATATTGTGTGTAAAATTACTGTTAATACCGTCGCCCTGAAAATAAAACTGTCATAAGAATTAATGGCGAAACGAACTCTCTGATTCATACACGGTTTCATACATCATTTATATTTATGATTAATTTGAGATCCTCACGAGGTAGAATAAAACAAGAAGAACATATAGGCATATCATCACGCCGAGTCCCTAACGGGGTAGGTAGAGTGAGTAGAGCGCCAGTTCTCTCTAGACTAACATACCTCTTTCGCTTCGTTCACATTCATCAGTCTCTGCACACATGCTCGCCGATTTCGCAAAGCAAAAAGTATTTTAACTCAAGTTTAGTTCGGCTAGTATTGATTTGTAAAATTAGATCCGTATAAATTCTATAAGCACATATAATACATTCGATAGCTAGATTTGTCTCTATAAAAGAAGCAATAACAAAACTAACTCATATTTCACGTCATTTTATGCTCACCTGAGATACACAGTACGTATGCAGCTTCTGGCTCTTACTCCTATATATTATTCAAATGGGGTTCTTAAACTGTCCAACACACAAACACTGCCTACTTTGACTGCCAATATCATAACTCAGAAGCGGACATGTCCCGCAAGCTGCGCTAGTGTTGTCACATTATCGATGGCGACGCGTGCGCAGCCTGCCAAGGCGCAACCTACCGCGCACGCGCTGCTTTATCGATATGAATTTAAATCGGATTAAGTATATAGAAGTGTTAATGCTGATATTTCGATAAGGTTTACATTTTGGCGGTTTGGAGTATGTGCCAAATACAAATTGCGAACGGTTAATATGAATAGTGCTTGCTATATTCGACGAAACATAGAATTCATATGGGATAACAGTTTGAACGAAAGAGTAGCTAGAAAGATCAAGTTTCAACTTTATAGATGAAATCGCTAGAGCTATTTTTTTATTGTTTTGTTTTTTTTAATGGGATGAAAAATTTAACTGAGTGAAATGAATCAAAATGCAACCGAACCGAAAGCTGTGCAAATTAATAAAAAAAAATACAAAATCACTGAAAAACAATAATTAAACAATAATATTATCTTGCAGAAAATCGCCTTGTACTCATTCCGTACGCTTTTGCACTGTATATATGTATAACCTTCAAATACATCTATATACATATATGGCCAGACCAACATACAACTGACATTTGACTAAACAGTACATCATCTAATTAATTGCAGAACGAGAGTTCACGTGTGATTTCATACATAGATAAATCCGTGCGCAGTGATTAATGTGTCACGTGGGTGTGTTATATAACACAATGAGAGGTGATTTGGTGAAATAATCACTACGCCTCTTCAGGCAACAGTTAGCGGGATTATGAGGTCAAGGACAGTTATAGAATGAGCAATGCTTTACAGAAAATAATTATGGAGGCATAATTATGGCCAAGGAGGCTGGCAGCATTTCTACGCTGTATGGCAATCCTGTTTTTGTGGGCATACTAGCTTTCTTGTCACCAAAGGCTGATCAGAAGACTTAAAACCTCTTTATATACATACATATGATAATAAATACCCTGGGACAATGCCACACGATTGACAATTGACATAGCCCCAAATTAAGCAAGGCTGTGTTCTGGTAACTACACAACGGTATATTTATATATATACATAGGACATCCGAGACTAAGGTACAAATACTCGTGTTTATCACTCGAATGTCTGCCCAGCGGGAATCGAACCCGCGACCTCAAGTTTCGCAGTCAGGAGCTCTAACCACTAGACCAGACGGCTGGCTAGTTCGTATATACTGGGTAGCTTTAAAGTTGTCCATGCTGTCGATGATAGATCAAAAAACTCCTCTCAATTAGTCAAGTAGCTACCGAAAAAGGTAGTTAAATGAACATGACTGTGACAAATGCTAATAGAGTTCACCCAAAAAAACTAAACACTCCTTTTCAAACCTCATACATACGGTGGCTTGCATACAATGTCCAAGGAAACAAATTACTTAGTCAATACACAAGCCTTATTAAATAGACGAACGTAACAAATTTAAATCTTACCCTTATAGCAATAAGAGCGCAGGTACCACCCTACCAATGGTGTACGAATTACATTAAGTTAACGCGGTGCAAGATGGTAATACCGTTGATTAGTTGAAATTGAACCTTATATGGGTGCAGTTAAGGTGAAATTGATGGAAATTAAGTTCGGTGTGTAATAGAGCATGCTTTTGTGTCTTTGCCAAGTGGAGACAATGAGTTGGTGCACATAAATAGTTTAATCGTTGATGTGGTAATATTTGGAGCAGGCATTTGGTTTGAAATTATATTTTTTAAACTACTAAGTTGGCGAACGAGCATGAGGTCCGTCTGATGGCAAGCGGTTACCGCCAATGGACCCTTGCAGCACCAAGAGTATCATCACGCGCTGCCGACCCAGTAGGGATCTTGTTGCAACCTTCCTCATTGACTTCATGCTGTAATGTCTAGTCAGGAAACCCCTACACTGGTAAAAACTCTCCGTCATATAAGCATCTCACATCAGACACATGATTACTGCATGTAACCTGTATATATATATATACAGATATAGACTCGCCATTTGTCACGTTGGCACCTAATGTACTTCTGGCGGAAAGTGGGTGTATGGGTATTACCTATACACCTCTACCTACCCCTTCGGGGACCCTTGTGAACTACGTGCTTCCGTATATATTATTAATTTGGTAGATTTTTTACTGGAATTAAACATTCTATTGTATTTACCCAGCAATGTAATATATTCATATTATTACTACGCGTCTTCGTATATTTTCAGTTTCTATAATAAAACTAGCCAAGTTACTCCTTTTTACATCAGCAATCTGCCAGTGAAAGTCCCGTCAAATCGGTCCAGTTGTTTCAGAGATTAGCCAGAACAAACAGACAGACAGGCAAACAAACAAAAAAATATGAAATTTTGGTATATTTATTTACTTATTTATTTATAAGGTACACCAACAATACACATATTAAACATTAAAGTACACTTAATCATAAAATAAAGTCCTGATATGTGTATCAATGACAGGTATACACAACATTCACCTTATATAGCTACATAATATTATAATGGATAATTATAAAAGAAGTATATTAAATTAAGCATTTATAGAGAATAATGACAAATTGTTTCAACTTTAATTAATATGTATTTAATTGGTATATGTATGTACCGTACATATACCATATATATGCAATTAGTAAAAAGCGGTATTTTAATATTACAAACAGACATTCCAATTTCATTTATGTATTTGTATAAATGTATATATTGATGCTGCGCGAGCCCGTAGTACTCGTATAATGGATATGCCTTCTCCAGTATGATCGTAGGTCCTGCGACCCACATTACGAAACTAGTCTGAAGCTTGAATGATAATTAGCTGACACGGGATACGGTGCCCGGTAGCCGCTTAACTTGATAACATGCTCGTACAGGTATGCCTATAGAAGTGCAGACCGTATTGTGATATTGATATTAAACTACTATTGATACATATATGGGTGATAGAAGGGAGTACAAAACTGAGATGACTGATGATCATGATTCGAACCTGCCATCTTGACTTAGAAGAACTGCTCTAGCAAATTGGCCACAACGGCCAATTTAATTCTTTCAAATTGTTATGCTTTTAAGAACATAATATATAAGCACACAGCTGCGGCACGATGGGTACTCCACGGGGTAGGCAGAGGATAAGAGCCCCATTTCCCTCTAGACTCACAGACCCTGTCGCAACAGCCTCAATCGTCCCTCCACACAGGCTTACCGGTTTCAATTACTTCAAGTAATGAGAAGTCAAGATGGTAGCGCTGATGACTATACCATTTTTTTCTGAAATAAACGTATGAAAGTCTGAAAAAAACGTATGGAAACCAATATTGTTTGAAGACGTATGCGAGACAAAATATCACCTAGTTTAATCTTGGCAACTTTTACAAGCTGTAACTTCATTGAATTTGACGACCGTCTGGTCTAGTGGTTAGAGCTCCTGACTGCGAAACTTGAGGTTGCGGGTTCGAATCCCGCTGAGGGCAGATATTTGTGTGATGAACACGAATATTTGTACCTTAGTCTTGGATGTCCTATGTATTTAAGGATATATCTATCTATTTAAGTAAATATATCGTTGTCTAGTTACCATAACACAAGCTTTGCTTAATTTGGGACTAGGTCAATTTGTGTGGAATTGTCCCAGGTATTTATTATTTATTATTCATTTGAATAACAATATACGCACGTGACACCCACACTGGTGAGAAACAGGCTGTAAATACCAACAACATTGCGAGGTTAATTACCTATTAGCTTATCTCAAGACGTACTGATTAAACACATTTAATTGCTCATCAAATGATTAGATACGGTTCGGGTTTGAGAATCCACTCACTTTTCACACTTCGAGTTTTATGTGAAAAACCGCCCACGGCTCGGCGCTGTTTACGAGGCTCTCAACACAAATGTTTAATTGAAGTGTTTCATTAAATGGTAGTATTTAGTTCAATAAAGGGTCGATTTTAAAAACGACATTGCTTTCTCAAATTTTACGATTACTTTTATTTTGTAGTCATGCGAAATACCATTAAGAACCGACAACCGCTTGGGTAAAACGTGTTCTTCAGTGGAGATCTCGACTCGGCAAACGTAGTGTAGGACGCCCTCCGACCAGGTGGGATGACTATCTGCGAAGGACTGCTGGCAGATGCTGGATGCGGTAGGCTGAAGACAGGGCGCTATGGTGCTCATTAGGGGAGGCCTATATCCAGCAGTGGACTAATATAGTCTGATGATGATGAACTCACCATAAGATCTACGAAACTATAAAGGAAAGATAAAGAATTAAACATTACTCTTTATTTATTTTGGTTAGCTGTAGTTAAATCATTTACTTTTAAGCATTAAAATTTTTGCTTTATGTCTTAACTTTTCTATAACGATTTTACATTTAAGTACCTACTTGTTAATGATTGAAAAGCATTACGTCTGTATTTTAACTGAATTGGCTTGAAACTCAGCATAGTTATTCTATTCGCGATGTAAATGTAAAGTTGCTGGAGAAGTTAGCAAGCTTAAATCCCGACAGTACCAATCATAAAATTTTTACGTAACTTAAGTACACTGACTTTTTACACCACGATATATATGGTGCAGTAAAACATCGAGAACAAACCTGCATACGTTTGAGAAGAAATTCAAAGACGAATGTAAGTCGTGCTTGACCAACGGCGATGGACTCGCCATCTGTCATGTTGGCATTTAAAATACTAATTGACGTGTGTGTGTGTGTGTGATTGTGAAGATACGAGTAATAATACCTGACTTTATGCCTCGGGACAAAACCAAACCTATCTAGACCCAACACGAGCAAAGTTTGTGTACTATGGTAATAAGACAATGCTATATATAATGTCATACAAAAAATTGCCGCGGTGGCTGACTGATTCGAGTTCTTGCGTACAACACTTAGATTGTGAGCTCGAATTCCGACTGTACCAGTAAGTTTTTCTGAGCTTAAGTACATTAGCCACGCCACGAGCTTTACGGTCAAGGAAAACGTTGAGAGGAACCTTTATAAAATACTTAAGAACAAAACTTGCATTTTTCTGTTAACAAACAGAAAGACGATAATGAAAAAGACAATATATTTTAAATATGTTATGGCCACGTGTTGAACAAAAAAGCTTAAAATCGTTGTCGCTCCGGCGAACGTGATTCGAGTACAAACTGGTAGCGTTCGCCTTACAACCTTACGCCGCGACGACGGGCGAATTCTTCCATTCGGCCTGGGTATTATGTTTTAGATTGAGCCGAAAGCGTTGGGAATGCATAATGAGTTGTAAAATTATGTATCTTTATAATGGTGCCGTTAACGCCGTATTATGAATAAAAGAAATAAAAAAATTGATATTTTCGTTAAAGCTGTAAATAAACTCTTCGTGGAGGTTTCCCTAAAAAAGAGGTTTTCACGAATAGAATTCCATGCTATACATGAAGTTCTGAAAAGAGGGTGTAAAAAGATTCCCGTAGAGTCATAAGTGTGGTATATATTGTATTTTATACCTCAATATATTATGATTACTGATGTTGCACGTTGGTGGCCGTATAAAATTTACCGTAGTGGCCAAGTGGTTTAGGTAGTCGTCTGCAATACAAATATTGCAAGTTCGAATCCCGACTGTAGTAATCAGTTGCTTGAATTGATTGATTTGAATTTAATTACAGTTTTTAAGTCATATCGCGAGCTTTTCGGTGAAGGAAAATGTCGAGACAACACCAGCATATACCTATATGATAAAAAAAAATAAGGATGTTTGTTTAGTGCTCGAGAAATGGCGAAAGTGTCGCCATCTATAACAGTGACACCTAAATAATTTTCAAGAGGTGGTAGCGTTTAAAATTTCTTCACACCCCTTTGGAGACCCTTGTAAGTAAGGCGTGAAGATTCATGATTATTTTCCGTTACGTTTTTAAACAAGATGAAGAAAAACATGATTTGTAGGTTTTGAATTATAGAATGGACTAGCTGTTCCGCCCAGCTTCGCCCGGGTGAAAAAGTAAAAATTCCTGAAATACGATCGCAGCGCCACCTATCGGGTCCAATTGTGATGTAAGCTATCCTTTCTTTTAAGTTGGGTCAAACTGCATACGGTGTGCAAATTTGATTGAAATCGGTTAAGTAGTTCAGGAGCCCATCGTGGACTTAATTGCCATATAAAAGGTTATAGTGAGTCAATCTTAAAAGATAAACATATGCTGTCGCGGACTTTTTTTAGAACTTTTAAAGAGGTACAATTCCCTGATACATCATATTTTTGTAACTTAAACCATTTACGCAGCGTACGCAACGGAAGCTCTCAAAAAGGAATATTTTTCCCGTTCTTGCAACATTTTTCATTTATGGTTCGCTCCTATTAGTCGTAGCGTGATGTTATATAGCCTAAAGCTTTCCTAGAGAAATGGACTATCCAACACAAAAATAATTTTTCAATTCCAACCAGTAGTTCCTGAGATTAGCGCGTTCAAACAAACAAACAAACAAACTCTTCTGCTTTATAATATTAGTATAGATGAGTGACGAAAGGTTGACGAAACAAATTATATGTACAATGCGAAATTGTGTGGAAGAAGAGGCAGAGGAAGACCTGGTTCCAGTGACTTAAGGAAGAAAACGTTACGTTAGTAGGTACTTAATATTACATGTGTGGAAGAGACTAATGAATGTGGATGAAGCAAACGAGGTATGCGAGGTGACTGGCGCTCTACTCTTTTTGCCTACGTGGTGATTCGACGTGATGATGGGTGGAATATTTACAAAAATGTCAAGAATTATTAGTCACACCACGAGCTTTACGGTGAAGGAAAACATCGAGAGGAAACCTGCATACGTCTGAGAAGCAATTCAAAGGCGTATGTATAGTCGTGCTTGAGACACGTCGATGGACTAGCCATCCGTCACGTGGGCACTTGAAATATATCTCTGGCGGAAAGTGGGTGTGTGTGTACTACCTATACACGGAAGGCATGAGGATATATGTAAAGAATTATAAAAGCAGGATCCAATTCCACTAAATGCACACTGAACGAATGCATCTCGTGCGGTTATTTCAAGTGTAAAATCATGATGACACATAGTGGTGAGGGCGCGACCGTCGCTGGCGCTCGCACCCGGCTACGGTGACCATGGCTTGTGTCAATTTAGGACAGTGTATTTATTTGTCTCTCATGACGTATAGGGAGCTCAAGGAGGTTGCGCTGGACAGCGAATGGAGGGGACTGCATCGGAGACGCTGACAAGAGCCCAGCTCTTAAATTTGTGATGATGATTTATTTCAATGTTTCTTTCGCTATTGGAATGCCCATTTGAAATATTATAAGTTATAGCATAACAAGAGAGATATTAAGTAAAATGAAAATATTAAAAAAATACTGGAATCTACACTTGGGAAGAAATTCAAAATCGTATGTATAGTCGTGCTTGAGAAACTCACCATCGCTCGTTGGACTCGCCATCTGTCAAGTTGGCACCTATTTATTTTATTTATTTATTAAGAAACTGAAGCTACCAACACTACACAAAACCGACCACTGTTCCGTCCTCGCCGGCGAGGTTCGACGCGAGTAAGCCGTAATGTTCCCCCCCGACCCCCGCCGCAAACGCCGGCCCGCGCCGAACTAGACGCGCAAATCCCGCTCCCAAATAATATTTAAATAAAATTACCAGTCCAGCCCAGCTCCCTTGCTCGCGATCCAGCAACGCCCTAAGCCGAGGTTCGTACCCCACAGGGGGTGCCCTTAGCTGTGTTGCTTAGAAATAAAGTGCCTGGCTGGAGGCCTAGGTCTCGCCATTGACCGGTTAAGTAGCAAAAGATCCCGGAACTCACGCTACGAGAGACAATACAAAAAAAAAAAGAAACAGAAGACACTGTTACAAATAAATGTGCGATAACGCCTGCAGTAGTATAAAACTGTGTCCCAGAAATTAACACTCATCGCCAGAAAGTGATGTTACAGAGTTCCTAGTTGACACAACTAAAGTGATAATTAGATAAACAATCATCATTGATTATTGAATTTGTAGTAGAATACTTTCTAAATTATATACCAAACTTGTATATAAATTGCCCGTTAAATATTCGAATGTGTGGGCACTGTGTAGTGCGATTGGACTCGTGCGCAGATCGTAGCGGATAGCGACGGTATCAGATGAGATGGTGGCAGGATAAGGCGCGCAGCCGCATTCCCACGCTCGCGACACTAGCACCAAATTGATCACTGATAAATAGACTGGTGCTTTTACGTTTTAGGATATCGTTTGTATTATAAAGAGAATGTTTAGATAAGGCTTTATAGGGTGGATTTTATAATATCCTCACGCCTTCCCACAAGGGTCCCCGAAGGGGTAGGCAGAGGTGTATGGGTAATACCCACACACCCACTTTCCGCCAGAGGTATATTAGGTGCCAACGTGACAGATGGCGAGTCCATCGCCGTTACTCAAGCACGACTATACATACGCCTTTGAATTTCTTCTCAGACGTATGCAGGTTTCCTCACGATGTTTTCCTTCACCGTAAAGCTCGTGGTGTGACTAATCACTGTACTTAAGTTCAGAAAAACTCATTGGTACAGTCGGGATTCGAACTTGCGACCTTTGCGTCGCAGGCAACTGCTCGAACCACTCGGCCACCACGGCTCTTTGCCGGATTTTATATATTTATTCTAATATCAAGGCGTGTTCAAGTTCTTCAAGAAGGATGTTTAAAGATTTCTGCAGGGTAGGCAACGTGCGATTGATACCCCTGGTGTTGCAAGCTTCTATGATACCCCTAGTGTTGCAAGCGGCGGTAACCGCTTACCATCAGGCGGGTCGCATGCTTGTTTGCCACCCAAGTAGTATAAAATAGTGGTGTTGTACCCACACATTCACTTTCCACCGGGGATATATTTTTGGTGTCAACGTGACAGATGGCCCTCGTTGGGTGACCTGACTCTTTTCTAGGGTGTGACCATAACAGAGAGTCAGCAATAAGCGAGCAATACTCCAGGTGTTGCAGGTGTCTACTGGCGCCTTGTTTTACACTTTACAATAAAAATCAACTTTTTGCTAGAGATATTACCCCAACGTCACAGATTGTGAGCTCGTCGCCGTTACTGAGGCAGGCTTACTCATGATGTTTTCCTGTTTTCACGATGATACAACGTGATCATTTTGTTAAAAAATAACTCATTGGTACAGACCGCCGAAGTTTGAACTTGCCATGTATATATAAAACATACAATATAACATCATGAGTCTGTTATGGGGTAGGCAAATAGACTAAAGCGCCAATTCTCTTTACACTTACTGACCTCGGTTTTCATTTAACTAAATATAAACGTGTAACTGACACCCTCTGCCAAGCCCTTCGGAGACCCTTAAAGTAAGGCATGAGGATGTTATAATAATAATATTTACATAATAATATATCCTCATGGGATCACTAGAGTTTGCGAAAGACAGAGGGCAGAGGTGTATAGATAGTACCCACGCACTCACTTTCCGCCAGATATATATTTTAGGTGCCATATGTTTGAGGATGTTGATATACTAATACATATAGGACATCGTATTCTAAGGTTACAAATATATATCTAGCCGAAATCCAATCTATGACCCCAAGCTTAGCAGTCTTAGCGTTGGTCACGATGTAATTGTTAATATGCATGCTATTATTAAATAATCCTCCATTAACTAATTGTGTCAGTAATCGTTATAGGCACCTAACAACAAAATGTAACCTTTAAGTTTACCAAAACAAGCAAATGTATTGATATCACGAATGAGACGCAAAAAATCGATCCGAATCGAATCACAATCGATCCCAAACAAAAACCCCCTTCAACTAATTAATCGAAGCATTGCAGAGAGAGCAAATCGAATCAAACAATTCCAATCGATAATACAAAATCAATAAAATCATTGCCACATTAAGAAAGAAAAAAGATTGGTATAAAAGACGGCGGCGCCTTTTGATCGCCGTCGCTTTCGGCACTCTTTGATATCCTAATAATGCGACCAAATTAAGTCAAAACCGCTAAATGTGTGACGAATTGAGTTATCAAAGTATTACTTTAAGTTTTTGACGTGCGATTGCGACATGATTTTTAAGTGGTATCACCTTCCAGTCTATACTGTAACGTTCAGTACTATATGTATATATCTATGAGCAAAAAGAGTCAGCTGAAAATCTCATTCGCATCTCTAGATCTAATCGATCGGAGGCTGGAAACCGACGAGCATGTATAGGTATAGAGAATATTGAATGTGCATGAAGCGAAAGAAGTATCTAAGTCTTGTGAGAACTAGTGATCTACTCAGTTTGCCTACCTAGTGGGGGATTCGACGTGATGATACATATTTATAACATATTTAAATGAGAAAGCGTCTATACATATAAACGGTCAAAAGGGACCGAAGAAAAAGGCATAGGTAGATAACACACCCTCTTGACAGACACATGACATATTTTAATATGTAAACGTGACAGGTGGCGAGTCAACCGCCGTTTCTCAACGGCATTTAAACTTATTGAAATTAAACATAAAATAAATAGAGAATTTTCTATTAGTTGCGGATTGCAACAAAATGCCTATTTACAATTACTAGACGCGGAAGGCAGTCCCCAGTAGGATAGGACACACGACAAGCCTTACGAGCATGCACGCAAACCACCTTCCATGCTGAGGTAAGTATACATTGGAGTAAGGCTTCGGTGTTAATTGTTCTTGTACACACTAGCTGTGTCTCGTGGTTTCGCCCCCGTATAATTTTATTTCATTTGTATATTTTATATTTATAGTTGATGCTGCTCATAATTTATCTCCATGCCAAAGTACATTAAAATCTGTTTAATTATTTTTGTGTGAAAGAGGAACAAACATACTCACCTACTTTGACATATAAGTAGGCTTAAATTTTACCCACTTTCCGCCAGAGGTATATTAGGTGCCAACGTGACAGATCGCGAGTCCATCGCCCTTACTCCAGCACGACAATACATACGCCTTTGAATTTCTTCTCAAACGTATGCAGGTTTCCTCACGATGTTTTCCTTCACCGTAAAGCTCGTGGTGTGACTAATCACTGTACTTAAGTTCAGAAAAACTCATTGGTACAGTCGGGATTCGAACTTGCGATCTTTGTGCCGCAGGCAACTGCTCGAACCACTCGGCCACCACGGCCTACATATATATAATATATCTATATGTTTATCTGTCCGTCTATTTGTATGAGCTACTTTACGAAAACGGCTGAGCTGGTCAGGTGGCAGGTATGGCTTAGGCTTAATCTAATTACATCGCGGGTGCATCAGGGGTTGCAACTAGCTTCGTATAAGTATTAACCCATTTATTTCCACTTTAATATTTGCTAAATACTGCAAAGATCAGCAAAATAGCAGATTCTAAACGTACGCAATTTAGCTTATCAGCGATGAGGTTGCATCTCGTCCGGCGAGGAATCCGAAACGCTTAGCAAGCCGCGAACTTTGACACGCGACAGATCCTTGTCTCCGGCTGACAATTATTTATTTATACGGCTACCTGCTTTAACGGTGGGTACCGTTATATACATACATATCATCACGCCAAGTCCCTAACGGGGTAGGCAGAGAGTATAGAGCGCCAGTTCTCCCTAGACTTACATACCTCTTTCGCTTCGCCCACATTAATCAGTCTCTTCATACATGCTCGTCGGTTTCGAGTACTCTTGACGTTCCCGTCCTTGAGCGTCCGATCGATTTAATCAAGATAGTTAGAATGTGGTCTTGTTTATATGTATATGAAAATAATTATTGCTATTAGTATGTCCTTTATTTCGTCCAGTTCTTATTTAACAAGTTTCCTTGAACATTTTCCTACAAACTGCAGGTAATTGAGGTACAAGTCACTTGACCGGTGCTATGACGTCACACCCCGCTACGATTTGCTTAGGTATAATATTATATTAAAACTAGGACCTTAATTGAACTGTTATTTAGTTCGATTGTGCTTATCCTATTACGGATTTTAGATATGACGCTTTAATATCTCACTCTATTGAGAGAATGAGTTAAAGAAATCATTTCATTCATGCATATTTATGTTTACAAACAGATTTCCTTATTTTGAGTCCGGAAGTAATAGGTATGCGAAAAGAGGTTAATCAAATTTCTTTCTTTATTTTGCTCTTCTCACAAGACTCGGAAAGGGTAGGCAGACGTGAATAAACACAAAAATCCTTTTCAGTCGTTTCGTTTCAGATCGCAGGAGTTAAAATCTAAAATTGAACTTTACAGCTGCCTTCAGAATACGAGTACCTAATCGTATGCTATTAACACGAATACCCACAAATGTACAAATAGTCGCCGGCGCGCGCACATCACTCTAATAAATGATCAATGATCGCGGCCTCCGTCGGAAAAATGCCAAATATTCCATACATCACTCGTACTTTGAATATTGACAGGCGTATGGCGTATGATTGCCATAGATCGATGTTTTTTTCAGAGGTGAACGTCAAATAAAAAAAAGTTAACTTCTTCGAAAACTTGAAATGAAGAGTATACTTTGCATTAATAATGTGTTTGTATAACTTCACACATTTTCGCGAGACACTTTATATTTTCTGATTTCATATTATGGTGCCAATGTGACAGATGGCTAATCTATCGAGTCTACGGATCACTGCTTTAAGGCATGCTAATTTATTTTTCTTTCTTCTTCGTACTAATTCAGCAATGGCTTATTGGCAGTCGAGATTTGTGCTTGCAGTCTACGTTGCAGATGTCTACTCGAATCGCTCGGCCACGGTGACTTAGATGCAAAATAAACGATATAAAAATTATATGAGTAATTAAATTATATGAGCCGTGGTGGCCGAGTGGTTCGAGCAGTTGCCTGCGACGCAAAGGTCGCAAGTTCGAATCCCGAATGTAACAATGAGTTTTTCTGAACTTAAGTACAGTGGTAAGTCACACCACGAGCTTTACGGTGAAGGAAAACATCGAGAGGAAACCTGCATAATACGTCTGAGAAGAAATTCAAAGGCGTATGTATAGTCGTGCTTGAGTAACGGCGATGGACTTGCCATCTGTCACGTTGGCACCTAATATACCTCTGGCGGAAAGTGGGTGTGTGGGTATTACCTATAAATCTCTGCCTACCCCTTCGGGGACCCTTGCGGGAAGGCGTGAGGATATATTATTTTATTATTATAAAAATTATAAATAATAGTCGTAACTGAATTTAATAATTTGTAAATATGTTACCAAACTGCCAATATCTAAATATTTTCAACTCTATGACCAACATAGAGGTCAAAAAGGAAACGAAATAAAAAAAATCGATTGGCGATGTAACGCGAGAGCACATTTGATTACTATTTGTAACTATATTAATCCGATTGAATAGTACCGATCGATGTCATGATTGACGGAGCGTATAACGAGTATATTTTGTCGGCGGGTTGAACGCAGACGCCGCAACGAGAGTTGACCTCTGCTGTGACTAATTACTAATTAGAGGAGATTTGACAATGGACCTGTGGTTAGGTTTGTACCTAAAAGGTTAGTTTTTTTTTAGAAAAGTTAACAAAAACGTCTAGTGAGTTATACGTAAGTTATGATTAGAGCTAACAAGTGTAAAACAAAGTTATCTATTTATATAAAAATGAATCTCCGAAATGTTTGTACGCGCATAACTTCCAAACGACTGCACCTAATTGGATAAATCTTTCTTTTATGTATCCTTTATTATCAGGAGAAGGTTTGAATGAAAAAAAAATTCCTTCTGTGCGTGTGTATGTCGCTGAACTCCTCCAAAACGGCCGGACCGATTTTAATGAAATTTTCTGTTTGTCTTCAGGTGGATTCAAGAATGGTTTAGGTTCACAATTAGAACCGATAGGTGGCGCTGTGATCGTGTTTCAGAAATTGTTACTTTTTCACCCAAGCGAAGCTGGGCGGGACAGCTAGTTATTAATAAATTAGTTATTATAAAGCATTAAAACCCTTAGAATATGATTCGAATGACTTTAATGATTACAAACGTCATACCTGTCCTCAAATTAAAGGCCTAAGGACATAATGCAACGAAATTTTTGGACGGTCGTTGGTTTCAATATTCCATATTCAAATTTTGAAATGAGAATAAGAGTAAAAATATAATATAATAGCTGTGTCTCCAGGTTACCGTTAAAGGTATGCATACATCAAAAGTATTAAAGGTGATTGTACATACATAATGGATTCCGCTCCCATCCGTAGGTATACTAGTTAGCGTGATAATATAAGCTTTCCTTAATATAAATGCTTCTTAATGCATTTTTTTTTAATGGAATTTGAATAGAGAACTCGAGATCAGCGTGTTGAAAAAAACAAAAATCATTATAATAAAAAACTAAAATAAATTACTATATGTTTTTTCTATGTAAAAAGTCTCTTCTACATGTTCAATCTCTTAATCTTTGACAGAATCGCGTATTGACACCGTGGTACCGCCAAAGAGCTTTGACATCACGTGACCTTTCTGTAATCGATGCGGTCCTCATCATTAACACTACTAAGTCTTCCCACGTCCTTTCATGACCACATAATTGCTATTTTTTTATGAATTTAATACTGAATGGGTGAAAACGTTGATTTGGGGGTTCAATTGATCTAAGCCGTAGTAGCTGAACAGTTCAAGTCCCTGCTACACTAAAATTGTAAGTGCGAATCCCGACCGTACCAATGAGTTTTTCTGATTTTTAGTACAGTGAATAGTCACACTACGAGCTTTACGGTGAAGGAACATCTGGAGGAAGCCTTCATACGTCTGAGAAGAAATTCAAAGGCGTATGTATAGTCGTGCATAAGTAACGGCGATGGACTCGCCATCTGTCACGTTGGCACTTATAATATATCTCTGGCGGAAAGTCGGTGTACATACATCTTTGAATTGCTTCTCAAACGTATGCAGGTTCCCTCTCGACGTTTTGACGTATGTTCTGACTAACCACTGTTCTTAAATTCAGAAAAACACATTGTTACAGTCGGGACTCGAACATGCGATCTTTGTATCGGAGGCAACTACTCAAACCACTCGGCCACCACGGCTCGAAATAATAATAAACTATTCTGGATTATAATTTCAAATATTATCCCAACACCAAATGACACAATAACCCAAATCCCAGAACTCTAACAATATGCAAACAAAATCACGTATTTTTGAAACAAAATCACACCCCCACTGTTAAGAGTGACGTGGTGATTATCACTGAGAGGATCTTAAAAAATGTGGTTAGCAAAGTCAAAACATGTGGCTTCTCAGAACTGTGGCGCGCATTGTCTTGTGGCGAATTGTTAATTTTTGAACCCGTTTGGATAATACAGAGTGTGACATAAAACTACAAAAAATTTGCTATTTATTATATTTTCTGAAACTGTCTAAATAGCTCATGTTCCTAGCGTAGTCTTACATACAATTTACTTTAATGTTGGTTCAGCATTCATCAGCAAATAAGGATTATTTTTCAATCAATGTATTTGAAACCCATGTGTTAAATTAATAATAAGCGTTAAAAGTTAATAAAAAAAATCAATGTGAACAATTTTTTCTCAATGTACCACACGTGTGGCAAACAAGTATGCGGTCCGCATGATGGTAAGCGATTACGCAGCCTTACTCTCCACGGAACATATGGAGAGTACAGCATAGTGTGTTGTTTGCGATAAAAAATTGCCAAATTCTCAATAGTTAAAGTAAATATTTTCCTAATCGGCCTGTATATAGTTTCCTGTCATTCTATATTCAAATGGCTGCGCCCGCGCCCCTGCTGATCCTCAAACCCTACCCATAATGAGTCATAAATATTCTATAATCTGTCAAGAATGGGTAGCCTTTAACTGTCATGTAGATGTCATATGAGAAACCAGTTACGAATACTTCGAAAATAAATTTTATAACTTAAGAATATCGAATTAGGATTGAATTTTGCTCGTCGTCCCAGTTTCTGAACCAGATAAATTGATTTTAAGCTTTATTTCCATGGAATTGGGGCTGTAATTTCTTGTAAGAGAATGGAAGATTGATTCCATGAATGAATGCGGTTGTTTGTTTGTGGTCACTTGAATTTGGTGTAAAGTTCCTTTCAATTGTAATTTGATGTTTCAATGTTTGTATTGTTCCTTTTATTTTGTTCAGTGGAACAAGTGTAGTGCAAGTCATTTAAGTATTGATTATCTGTATATTAAGAGTTAACAGGCTGAACATTATTTTTTCAGATTTTGCTCCATGATATTTAAATATGAAAATTATGATTCAATATCAATAAACGTCTAGTACTAATATATGAAAAACAAAAGTAGCCTAAATTACTTGCTTTAACAGTCGCTATCTGTCAGTGAGAGTTTTGTCAAAATCGGTTCAGTCGTGGCAGAGATTAACCATAACAAACAGACAGGCAACAAATGTATTGTGGTTTTGTTATCAGTGCTTTATATTATTATACAAGCTGTGCCCGCGACTTCGTCCGCCTGGAATTTAACATAAAAGTTATTGTTCAATTTGTTACAATAAAGGTGGCCTAAGTTAATCCTTATTACATCAGCTATTTGCCAGTGAAAGTCCCGTCAAAATTGGTCTAGCCGTTTCATATATTAGTCGGAACAAACAGACAAAAAATTAAAAAATTGTAATTTTACTATATGTATCGTGTATCCATCCATATGCATTTAGTAAAAAGCGGTTATTTTAATATTACAAACGGACACTTCAATTATATTTATTTGTATAGATTAATACAAACTATACTTACTTTTAATTTTTACTTGTCTATAGATAATTAAGAAAAAAATAAAACCTGCACATATTTTTGAGATTATTATTTCCATAGATGCCCAGAAACATGTTCAGGTTTTGAATATTTCTTTGTACGTTTTCATAAAACTTCACGCTGACTTTACGAGATAGGCAGAGAGAGTAGACTTACTAACTTTGTCGCTTCATGCACATTCATTTGCAGAAAACAATTTGTGTCATAATGAGATGAAGCGAGCCGTCGGTTTGTATAGAGTAGGGAGGTATATTTGTGTAAATAGTCTGCGGCGTTTGACAACGACACTAGATAGAAACAAATTATTTAACTGCTTCTGTATACGCTCAGCGAGTTGCTTTGATACAGAGACAAGTATTTAAAACACATTTTTTTTTCTTAGCTAGGAGCCATGGTGGTTTGAGTAATCGCCTGCTACAAAAAGATTGCAAGTTCGAATGCCAACTGTGAGTCAGACCACGAGTTTTACGGTGAAGGAAAACATCGAGCGGAACCCTGTATACGTTTAAGAAGAAATTGAAAGGCGTATGTATAGTCATGCTTGAGTAACGGCAATGGACTCGCCATCTGTCACGTTGGCACCTAAAATATATCTATTGCTGGCGGAAAGTGGGTGTGTGGGTACTACCTATACACATCCGCCTGCCCCTTCGGGGACCCTTCTGGGAAGGCGAGAAGGTACACTTTTTTTTTTTATATACAGCAAGAGTGGCAAACAAGCATACGGCCCACCTGATGGGAAACGGTTACCGTAGCCTATTTACGCTCACGATACCGAAGTATCACTTGCGCGTTGCCACTCTGTGTTCGGAGAGTTATAGTGTGTTGGCAGCATAATGGGTTTCTCCCTCCCTCTGCTTCCCACACAATATAGCAATCCTCCCCCTCCCCAAGGAGCTCATTACTGGAATCCTTATTCACCACGTAGGAACACAACACAATAAATTGTGTTATTTGGCTACGGACTTCTATAAGGCGGAGGTCCTGCCCCAGTCGGGCAGCTCCAAATTCGAACGGGAAACCCGTTATGCCCTACCTCTCTTAGACTAATACTTATAAAGATTTTGACTCGCTCAGCCTACGTCGTGTGTGTGCCATCGTGGGGAAGTCGACGTAATGACGTAAATAATGTATGACGTACATATTAAGTCATACTGTGCGCTTCCAATGGAGATTCCTCCCGCGAACGCTCTGGCTGTGGACAGAGCTCCCCGTTGAGGTTTTCCTTGGAGAGTGTATTCTCACACACTCTTATATTACCCTTATACACACCCTTCTGATAGAACGGTGAAAGGGAGTGTAAAGATTTCTGTAGGGTCGGTGGCGCGAGCGATACCCCTGGTTACCATCAGGCAGACCGCTTACTGGTTTTCCACCATTGTGTGTGGTAGAAAACAATTGTATATAAAATTTCGAACAGCCATAAAGTATCAAAAAAGTGATTCCCAGTACAAAGGTAATCCTATTGTGGTTACATTATACAGTTTACCGCGGAAGTGTAAAAATTTAATCTATTTTAAACATTTGTCGTGCGCTCTCTGGTTTTACTGCTAGTAAATTACCGGTAAACTTATTCACTATAATGAGTACAGAATGGCTGTGGTTTATTACGGTTTAGCGGCTGTCTAGCCCGAGCTGCTTTGGTTTTAGTGGAGAAAATTCAATTAACTTGACAAATAAACACCTTGCTACTGTCATTTGTAATATAATTTGTAAATACTAGGTTTATAACGGTCCTTACAAAGTGGTGGAAAAGTGGTTTAGTGGGAAATCGGCTCGATTTTTTAAGATATAAAATAACGCTCAGCTTGTGAAATTTTGACCCGCACTGTGGAAAAGGAATTAATTTCCTTCAGCGAACGCTCAGGCTCTGGAATAAACTCCCCAAACGCACGAGTGATCAAGACCTCCAAGACCAGTGTGACATAATTTAAGCTAAATTAACAAATTTACCATAAAATCTCTTACAAAAGTTATCGATTATTGCGCATTATTTCCACGACTTCCAACAAGTGTCTTCGAAGGAGTGAGCCGACGTATAGAATAGATTTTGGAGCTAGCGTGGCAGATGGCGATTCCTCAAGCGTGACTATACATACATGTATACTATACACACAGGAAACTTTGATGTCGGTATTTACGTAATATTGTGATGCCTCCATACAATTTAGGACTTATTTGCCAAAAACAACCAAGCGAATTTAATAACATGGATAGTTTTTATCCACATTAACTTATCTGTATCTTAATGGTTACCCAGTGACCTGCGGTCAAATGACGTGATGTATTAGCTACTGCGCTTGCGCGAGACGTGCAATTAGTCGGTGGCCGGGTCGTGGGATACGTAATTTTCAATATATATATTTAGTATATATCATTATATGAGTTCCTACTTAATTTTCTTAGCTAATATCATCTACCTAATAAGCATACTGTATTTATGTTATATTTAATGGCTTTTGGTAGGTAAATAATAAAATAAAAATAATAATATCCTCACGCCTTCACACAAGGGTCCCCGAAGGGGTAGGCAGAGGTGTATAGGTACCCACACACCCACTTTCCGCCAGAGGTATATTAGGTGCCAACGTGACAGATGGCGAGTCCATCGCCGTTACTCAAGCACGACTATACATACGCTATATATATATTTGAATTTCTTCTCAGACGTATGCAGGTTTCCTTGAATTTAAGGTATTTTTGAATTTTACTTAAGCACAGTGCTAGTCGCACCACGAGCTTTACAGTGAAGGAAAACATCGAGAGGAAACCTACATACGTTTGTGAAATTCAAAGTTGTATGTATAGTCTTGCTTGAGTAACGGCGAGTTGAGTTAGTATTTACATTGCACCCGTACAAAGCCGGGGCGGGTCGCTAGTATGATAATATATACTTAATGTACGAGATTAGTTGGTTATTACTACATAAACGGCCAGTAAAAATCCTTATTAATTAAAGATATACAAGTGATTCATGATCGTTAAATCGAAACAGTCTTAAACTCATTAAATTCAAAACATACACGTAATCACTTAAAGTATTTGATGAATACGATACACAATTTGAAGTGATGGGGCTAATAGTTTTTTTAGACAAAAAATACTTATAATCGACCTTACCTGCTTTAAAATAATTACTAGCTACATACATATTACCATCAAGTCTGACACGGGGTAGGCAGAGAGAGTAGAGCGCCAGTTCTATAGACTTACATACCTCTTTCGCTACATGAACATTCATCAGTCTCTTTATACGTACTCACCGGTTTGGAGTTATCTTGTACAAGCATGCGGCCCGCCTGATGGTAAGCGGTTACCGCCACCTATGGACGCTTGCAATACCATGGGTATCATTTACCCGCTGATCCTGCAGGAATCTTTTCACACCTTTCCTGAAGAACTCCATGCTGTACTCTTGACTGACCGATCGATTTGATTTAGGTAGTTGAAACGTGGTCTTCATCTGCCTCTTCTTCCAAACTCAGATTGTATATCTGTTTCCTAATCTCTCTTTAAGTGAACAATTTATAAATACAAAATTCGTCAATCGAAATATCACATGCTCGTCGAGCATGTATGAAGAGACTGATGAATGTGGACGAAGCGAAAGAGGTATGTAAGTCTAGAGAGAACTGGCGCTCTATACTCTCTGCCTACCCCGTTAGGGACTTGGCGTGATGATATGTATGTATGTAAAATATCACATTCCACCAGAATCAATAACCTTACGGCAATGCTTCACACGGGAACACCTTTAAATCCTAGTGTTAACTATATTAAAGTCAAATATGAAACTCAGTTAACACTAACGAACATTCCAGTATAACCTGACCCCTATGATTGTGCTTAAAGTATCACACTCAAGCCAAGTTTCAATGTATGAGGGGTCGAGCTACTTTAGTTTTTTTAGCTGTAAGGAAGTAATAAAGTCTTTAGCGTATTCTGTGTGAGGAATGTGGAAATATTGAATTTATGATCATTTAATTGTAATAATGGATCTGGGTAAGGGTGACGTTTTGTTAAGTGCTTGCGAGTACGATCGGTGTAGATTTGATTCCCACGCTGGGGATTTTCTTATCGTTTTTTTTAATACCAATTTGAAGAGGACAGACATTACTTCATTGCGGTTATTTATTTATTTTTCATTCGTAACATTACAGTTAGTGCCAACTTGCCGCATATATATTCCAGGTGCCAACGTAATAGATAGCGAGTCCAATGTCGTTACTCAAGGACAACAATTATGTAGGCCTTACAATTTCTATTCAAATATGTCTAGGTTTCATCTTGACGTTTTCCTTCACCGTAAAGCTCGTGCATTGGTACAGTCGGGATTCGAACTTGCGATCTTTGTGTCGCAGGCAACTACTCGAACCTCTTGGCTACCGCGGCTTCAAGATAAAAAAATAATCGCTTTATTCTTATAATAACAAAATAAAATACACACACAACAACTACTATACATTTAACACTGCAACTGAATGTTTGAAAAGGTCATATTAAACATTGCATAGCTTATTTTTTACACACTCTATTAAGAACATGACATCATCCAATCATCGCGAAGATTACCGAGAAAACCTTTATATCGGCCCTGATCACGATTCCTAAACATTTTGGTCTAATTACAAAAAGGCTGGGAAGAAAAAAATATATGCACCAATCAGTTTTTTGCTGAATGCAGTCGGATTGACCGAAAAAATCAATTTTAACCGACTCGTGCCGATTCGCAAAAGGTTGACGAATTAGCCAGGACACAGTATTTATGTGAAAAAAACATGGTACATATTCAATTTAAGTCAGGTTCCGTAGATTGTTTTAATATAATCCGAATAGTTGTATGGAATCACGAATTATTTTTCGGACTCTAAATCCATTCTGTTTTTCTTTACTAACATTACGACATCTAGTCCCTCACGGGGCAAGCAGTTTCTTCACTCATCCTTTGTATATGTCCAAGTCAACGTATCATGCCATTGTGCCATGTTACAAGCACTGCATGTGAAATGAACTAAAAATATATAAGATGAATTTCACCTTGTGATTTTTTGTAAGAATAAGACTAGAATGTGTTGCTCGGTAAATAAAGATTTATTGTTCATAAATTTCATACACAAAAACTATATCTAATGTAAACAACATAAAAACAAATAATTCTTACCTGTAATTAAGAAACGACATTTTAAGTCTATTCTTATTCCATAACATATATTTCTATTTAATATTATAAAAATCTTTTAAAATAAAATAATCATACACAAACTAAAAATCCATTGTAATTTTTAAACTAAACGTCACATTCTATTTTACTTAAAAATACCCTGCATATAAATGAAACTTTAAAACCTCCTTAGACTATACGCCTTGTGGGAAGGTGTGAGGATATACACTACAACTAATGATAAAGAATATATTTTTTACAAATACCTATATAAAATACATCAATTACAGATGTACTTAGAATTTGAATTCATAGTAATATTGTAATTTTAGTGAAACAAAGGTTTGTTTAAATTCTCACTTAGAATAAATATTATCACCCTCTTTTCGCTGCACATTCACACTGCCATTACTCAAGTACTATACATACGTCTTTGAATTTCTTCTCAGACATATGCATGTTTTCTCTCGATGTTTTTTTGATGGCCTGATGTACTCTTATATATTTTGACGGAACCCAAATGTTGTTGATCGGGTAATTTTGATTTCTGTCCATGGTCTCAAAAGCTGTTTATAATTTTTGAATCATTAGGGT
The DNA here is from genome assembly GCA_945859725.1 of Drepana falcataria. Taxonomy (NCBI): domain Eukaryota; kingdom Metazoa; phylum Arthropoda; class Insecta; order Lepidoptera; family Drepanidae; genus Drepana; species Drepana falcataria. The sequence goes on along the minus strand of OX243933.1, from coordinate 10,883,374 downwards.
TTTCTTGAATTCCCGCAGTAGCCGGTTTTAGTGTAATTATTTTTTTTTCTTCACTAAAATACACGATCGGCCGCCATTTTGGCAACGTGATTGAGTGAATTACTTTTTTTGAACAACTTCCTCATTTTTTACACCTCGCGATGACTAATTATGTTGCACCGAGCTGTAATTTGGTCAGTGCAAGTGAGGCGGATATGGAAAACTTGTGCTGAATTGCAAGGTGAGTTGCAGATGTAAAGACTTTAGTGAACGGTGAAGGAAACTATCGAGAAGTTAGTATAGTATAATCGTGATTGAGAAACGGCGATGGCGTCGCCATCTGACACGTTGGCACTTGAATATATCTCCTACGAAAAGAGGGTGATAATAAACCCCGGCCTACCCCTTCAGGGACTCTTATGGGAGACGTGACGGTACAACTGAATTAGCAGTATAAGGAATTAAATCCAAAGTGTGTGCAAGAAGAGGCAGAGGAAGACCATTTACCTCCAACTACCTAGATCAAATCGATCGGACGCTCAAGGACGGGAACGTCAAGAGTACTCGAAAGCGACGAGCATGTATGAATACTCTGGTGAATGTGGACGAAGCGAAAGAGTTATGTAAGTATAGAGAGAACTGGCGCTCTATACTCTCTCCTCCTGTTGGGGACTCGACGTGATGATATGTATGTATAAATTGTAATCCAAAGACGTTTATTTAACGTGCTTGACAACACTCGTCACCTGTCAAGTTGGCACCTTAAGATAATATCTGAAAGATGGCTTTGTTACACTATCTCCGTTCTTTCGGAACTTCTTGTTGTGAAGTGTATAGATTTATGTGTGTCATTTTGACACTCAATGTTCAAGGTTTTTGTTTGTTTGATTGTCTTTTTGATACTTAAAGATATTCTAGATTAAACAAAAAATCTTCTAACATACACATGATACTAATTAAGCCGTCTACGACCAATCCTGCAGCGAGACATATCTATATTCTAAATGCAATATTGTTGAAAATCTCATCAATCTGTGTTTCCGCGAGTTAGAGCGAACCAGGTCTGCGGTTGACGGAACCATTTATCATTGCATCAACAGAGAAGGCATCGTAGGGTGACCATCGCTTTTGGAAAAAGGGGACAAAATGCCTTGTCCACATTATTGACAAGTGATTTTGAGCTCTATGCAACTTGTACTTTAAGGCTGAGTATAGTTATTCGAAGCCTAAAGCCGAAGAATAAACAAGAATTTTGTAGACAAGTATGGCACTATTACAATATTCATGTCCGGTAGGACTACCCTGATGAGCTGCGCTTTTATGTTGAAAAAGACCCCATTGCCAGTCAGTCGTTCCCATGAATGCATCTTTTAATATGCTCCGAAAAACCTAGCGTAATGTTCTTTCACTACATGTAAAGCCAAAGAAGAGGTAGCTAGGTAGAGACAAAGTAGAGCGCCAGTACTCTCTAGACTTGCATACCCCTTTCGCTTCATGCGCATTTATCGGTCTCTTTATACATGCTCGCCAGTTTCGAGCAGTCTTGACGTTCATCTTAAGTCTTTAAGTCTTTTTATTATAACTTTATTCATTAGTAACTGTGCCCCGTGTCTCTGCCTGTGCCGTGAAGCTCGCCTGCGTAAATTTTTATTTATATGGTAAGTTGTACTACTAGATTAAAACGTATATCCTATGTGTTAATTTAGCTAATAAGCTTTATGCCCAATTTCATCCAAATCCGTTCTAGCGTGACATAAATTCCGTTGAGTAGTAAATATCCTTTTTTTCGTTGTAATATTATTAGTAAGATGGACTCCCTACTCAAGCGATGAGCTGTGCGAACCGATTTACATACATTATTGCGCGAAGCTGTGCCGACGGTCTGTTTGCCCTCCGATACCTCCTTTTGACAGGTTATTGATGTAAGCTCAGAGAAGCCGCTTCCATTTATTATATCTTAAGATTTTTATACGGATTTATATGGTGGCAAACTGTAGTCCTTCTGGTTTTGGGGTCAGAGATCATGGCTACGAAACTTGAGGTCACTGGTTTGATTTTCGCTGAGGATAGTGTTATGAGCAAGAGTTTGTGTTCCTTAGTCTTGAATGTGCTGTATGCACGTATATCTATCTATATATACATAGATATATAGAGTATGTATAACATTGACCAGTTCCCATAGTACTTGCTTTGTTTGAATAGAAGCGTAAATTTGTGTGGAAGGTAAAATTCGTCCTGCTTATGGGTAACGCTTTTCGCCGCCTATGGATACTTTCATCAGGAACTTCTCGATCCTACAAAAAAATATTTATCACGCGATGGTACATGAAAACTCTTGTAGGGGTGAATGTTGAACTCATCATAGAAGTCCGCGTACTGGCTGAAGAAAACTTCAACGAGTTGTTTTTCATACAGCCTGCGAGAGAACTCTTTGAATTAGCAGAGTGTAACTCGTATTTAGTTCTAATGTATTGGAATGAGCTCAGTACAGCCTTTTACTTTGTCTAAGACAATTAACAATTTACATTATACCTGAGTTACTACTCTGAGACTATTTTAGTATTTAGTTCTTAGTTTTTCTTTATGTTATAATAATAACAATAATAATAATAATATTCTTTATTGTACACACACACATACAAACAAATAGGATGACAAAAAGACAGAGAATAACATGTACAATAGGCGGCCTTATCGCAAAAGCGATCTCTTCCAGGCAACCAAGTGAAGAGAGAAAAGAAATAGAGAAAAAAATGTAGGTGTGATAGTTGAGCGGATGAAATATACATATTTACTATAATATACATATACTAAGCAATCTAAATAAATAAATACGAAACATATACCTATTTTATACACATACAATAACATATACATAAATATACTTATATATGTATAAGTTATAAAGAAAAATAGTATTCGAATAAAAGTTTCTTTAAGGAGTTCAATGATTCTGCCAGTCTGATGTTCTGGGGCAGCGAGTTCCATAGACGGACAGCTTGCACAGTGAAGGACTTGGAATAGGAAGAAGAGGTAAAGGTAGGAGTTTTAAGGATAAGTTCCCTGGTTTTACGGAGTAGGTGCAGGTTGGAAAAAAGAAATTCAAAGCGTTCCTGAAGGTATATGGGGGCTCTAGGATCAAACAAAGTTTTGTAAAGAAGTGATAGGATATGTGTATTCCGGCGAAGTCGGATGGGATGTTATGTTATTTATGTTACGTTAACCTGCCTAATTTAACTTTCTTTTTTCATATACTTCTAGATATAAACCTATATTATTATTATCTATCCTCATTTTTCTGTGGTCCTTATTAATTTGTGTACATGGTGTCGCCGCTTGTAAATGTAGTGGCATTCAACTAATACTTAACATCAAGTTGTAGGTTATTTTTAGTGTCTACTATGTAAGTGGCCTTAAAAAATTAATAAAATAAATAGATAAACTTCTAATAAAACCTCACACGCAATAAAAGCAGCATAAAATATACCAACGAGCAAAAACCATACACGTTCCATGAAAACATATTCAATAAAAAACCAGAGTAGTCATGTCGTTTATACATCCCGTGTTCGAATCCAATTCCAAATTCGAAATTCGAAAACGTATCGCGTTCTGACGTTTCCGTTACGTGCGGCTTCCGCCCGGCGCACGCGCACTACGAATCCATAATCACACGTACTTTTACATAAGGACTTAGTTTCAGGGTTCCGTTAAAAGTTTTAAATTGAGTTCAAAATCCCGTAGGCTCAACGCCTCATAATATGTATCTACCTACCTACAGGATGTCTCAGAAAGGACAGTTCGTCAAATATGTGATAGGGCACAACTAATGATTAAAAAGTTATTAATATATATCACATATAAATATTTTAATCATAATCTGTAAATATTGAAAAACAATAATTTTGATGCAACATTTTGTTTATAACAATAACGATGCCCCGCAGTTTCAATCGCGTAGTATTTAATTTAATTAGTAGACATTTCTTTTTAAATAAATCATCCTACTATTACCATTAATATTATAAATGCGAAAGGTTGACAACCTTTGTTTGTTACTCAATCACGGAAGAACTGCTGAACAGAATTGAATGAACATTGCCACAGAGATAGACTATTAGTTTGATTAACACAGGATAGGATGTTTTATTCCGAAAATAATTATACTAATGAAATCAATTATACATGATACTTTCTACTGAACAGAATTGAATGAACATTGCCACAGAGATAGACTATTAGTTGGATTAAGACAGGATATGATGTTTTGTTCCGAAAATAATTACTTTATACTAATGAAATCGATTATACCTGACACTTTCGCATTTATAATGTAATTCCGTAGTAAGATATAAATTTGTAGCGTTTTATCTATTTAATTAGAAACAGTTCGGGACTATGCTATAAAGTCCACGATAAAAATTTGTATTATACAATAAACTTTAAAGAAACAAATTACAATGTACAGAACCTTGGCCTTAAACGCACGTGTTAGACTTGCCGCAATATTTTTCTTATTTTTTCTCCCAGTATATGTATCCTGTCCTTGATTGATGTAACGATGTTAGTTGCATTAGGCAGTCGGCTCCCATGCCTGACATATAATATCCTCACGCCTTCCCACAAGGGTCCCCGAAGAGATAGGCAGAGGTGTATATGTAATACCCACACCCACTTACCGCCAGAGATATATTTCAGGTAACAAAGTGACAGATGGCGAGTCCATCGCCGTTACTCTAGCACGACTACACACGCCTTTGTATTGCTTCTCAGACGTATGCAGGTTTTTTCCCGATATTTTCCTTCGACGTAAAGCTCGTGGTATCACTAATCACTGTACTTAAGTTCAGTAAAACTCATTGGTACAGTCGGGATTCGAACTTGCATTCTTTGTTGCAGGTGCTACTCGAACCACTCGGCCACCACGGCTCATAAATTACTTGATAAATAAGTCGGTTTATATGTAGCAAGCTTTCACACCATATTTTTTTTGATTAATTTTCCAACCTTGGTGGAATATAGATACTTTTCTCGTAATTATAATTATTACAAATAAGGCTTAGTACCGAAATAAGAAAAAAAAATCTTAAATAACTAGTATGTACTTAATTTTGATTTTATCTTAATTGTAATCCATAATCAATAATTCTAAATCGTTACAATAAGAACGGATTATCGGCATCACTTGCGTACGATAAAAGACATTAACGCGCTCCGCGCAAAATAGCCGCCTTAAAGTGTCTAGTACTTTTAGGCGGTTATTTTGTGTTTTATATTGTAATATAATAAAGTTATTTTACGTCACCATCAAAATCGCGATGTGATACATCAAAGCTGAAACAAATCATTGGTACACAGTTGGGATTTGTACTTGCAATCATAGCGTTGCAGGCGCCTACTTGAAGCACTCTACCATAATGATATACACGTTGCCATCACACACTGGTTTAATATGTAAGCGGGGTGGCAATGGACCGTTGACAGATGACTTCACCGGCGCACGCGCGGTGCACGCACGCGTCGGCATCTTAATGGGCTTAATGGACGAGGGAGAAATGGTTGCCGGCTAATTAAGTTACCACTTACATACTAGAAGCGCTCCATGGCTTCAACCACGTGTGATTTTTCATTGGTATATAATATTTCTGGAATAAAACTCCTACTAAGAACATTATCATGTAAATTGTTGCACGAGATTATAATTATGCCTCGCACTATTTTTTTAAATTATATAGGTAATATAATAAATATAATATCCTCCGCCGCCCGCCCATAAGGGCCCCCGAAGGGATCGGTAGATAAAATTGTAATCCCGACTGTACCAATGAGTTTTTCTGAACTTAAGTACAGTGATTAGTCACACCACGAGCTTTACGGTGAAGAAAAACATCGAGAGGAAACCTGCATACGTCTGAGAAGCAATTCAAAGGCGTATGAATACTCGTGCTTGAGTAACGGCGATGGACTCGCCATCTGTCACGTTGGCAACTAAAATATATCTCTGGCGGAAAGTGGGTGTGTGAGTACTACCAATACACCTCTGCCTACCCCTTCGGGGACCCTTGTTGGATAGCGTGTGGATATGTATGTATTATTTAATTCTTGGATAATAATTATTATGAAAGAATTAAATTCCAAAACAGGGACGTCTCAGGAAAAAGGGCAGGTCAAGAGTACCCTAAACCGAAGAGCATGTATGAAGGGAATAATGAGAGTGGACGAAGCAAAACAAGTATGTAAGGATCTTAGCAGATGGAAAGAAGTTTAGTGGTATCTGCCTGCCCCTACGGGAAAGAGGCGTGATTTTATGTATGTATAATTATTTAACGTATGTTATATTGTTATTAGATTATATAGAGGGCTGCAATTCCACTCGATGCGCATTGGCCGGACGGCTGTTAGGGCGTGCCCCCGAGGCGACGCGCACCAGTCCGTCCCCGCTGGTGCGAAAAATTCAGCACAGTGCGGCGATGGGGACCGCCACCCATCACGCGGAGTGCCTCACGGCGGGAAGTGGAGTGTGGAGTGTAGGATGGGTGTATGGAATGTAAGAGGAGGTATGGCTGATAAGATGAACGAATTGATCGATGTTATGACAGAGAGCGAGTTACATGTTGTGTGCTTGTCTGAAACCAAGCGGAAGGGTAGTGGAGTAGACGAGCTCCCGGGCGGGAGTTTAGTGCTGTGGTCAGGAGTGGCAAACACCGAGCACGCCTGCCAGGGAGTGGGAATTCTACTATCCAGCCGCTTGGCAGAATGTATGATAAGTTATGATGCGGTGAGCCCCAGACTTATTTGGGCTCGCTTTAAAATAGGCCTTACCCGACTATTTTTAGTCGCGGTGTATGCTCCGGTGGCCTCAGCGGACACTTGCGACCTGAATAAGTTCTGGGAATGTGTGAGTAATGTTCTAGAGACGAAAGAAGGGAATGAAAAGCTGATTATTTGTGGTGATCTGAATGGATGGGTCGGGACAGCCCGTAAGGATTACGAGGCAGTACTCGGCAAGTATGGTGATAAGAGAGTGAACGAGGCAGGCAAGCTGATATTAGATGTATGCATGGAGAGAGACCTTTTTGTGGCGAACACCATGTTCGACCACAAGAGGATTCATCAGTATACATGGGAACGGAAAAATGAGCGAAGCATGATAGATCTGTTTCTAATAGATCAGCGACTCAGAACACAGGTGATGGACACCAGGGTGTATAGGGGAGCCGACCTGGGAACGGACCACTTTCTAGTTATAACTAGAATAAGAGGTCTGTTCGCGGGCTGGCGATCCCGTGCTGGGGGTCCCTGTTCTGCAGTCGCAGACCGCATAAAAAGCTGGAGGCTTCAAGATGCGGCTATTAGAGACAGATATCAAGAAAAGGTGTCTGAACAGCTAGCCTGTCCCCCGAAAGATGTGTTTGAGAGTGTCGATGTTTGTTGGCAGTTCCTTAAGTCCAGCATTTTATGCGCCGCGAAAGAGGTTTGTGGCATTTCGAAAGGGCGGACAACCAAAAATGGCGATGGTTGGTGGGATGATGAAGTGAAAGAAGAAGTTAAAAAGAAGAAGGATGCAAGGCAAGACATTTTGGCTATGTCCAGCTCAAGTGAAAGTAGGAAAGAAAAGATGAAAGAAAAATATCGCCTGCAAAAAAATCGTACAAAAGAGATAATAGCTCAGAAGCGTGAGAGGTTCCAAATGACTGTAGACGAAAAACTGTCGCACAATTTCAAGGACAATGCAAAACTTTTTTGGAGGGAAGTTAAGAAGTCCAGAAATTGTGTTCCAGCTAGTAGTAGGATGAATGTGATTATTTCGAAGGACAATGACATACTGACTGACAAAACTGACGTCCTCAGGCGATGGAGTGAATTCTACAAAGATATGTATGATGATGATGCCGCTGATCTACTCATAGAACTGCCTCCAACAGAATCTGTCGAGGATCCTATAGCGGATAAAATAAGTATGGGAGAGATTGTAAGTGCGATAAGAAGTCTGAAATGTGGAAAAGCTGCGGGAATAGATGGGATTACGGCTGAGATGATCAAGTACGGTGGACCAGCGGTCTGGGACGTCATCTATTTGCTATGCAATCTTTGCTGGGAAAGGGGTGATGTTCCGGACGACTGGAGGCGAGCAGTCATCGTGCCTTTCTATAAAGGAAAGGGATCACGATTGGACTGCTCCAACTACAGAGCCATCAGCTTGGTCAGCTTAGCTAGTAAAGTGTACACGAAGATCCTGACGATAAGAATGCAAGAGCGATCCGAAAGGTTTCTCTGGGAATCCCAAGGTGGATTTAGACCAGGAAGAGGATGTATGGATCAAACCTTCTCGCTTCGCGGAATCGCGGAAAAGTTTTTGGATATTAACCAGAGGGTTTTCTGCGCTTTCGTCGACTTAGAGAAGGCGAATTTGATAGAGTCGTACGAAAGGAACTCTGGGACGTGTTGCCTGGATATGGAGTGAGCAGTTCCCTACTGCATGCCGTGAAATCACTCTATAGTGATAGCGAGGCGTGCGTTAGGGTTAACGGTGAGATGTCACCCTGGTTTGATGTGAAGTCGGGGGTCAAACAAGGGTGTATCATGTCTGCCTGGCTGTTCATCATATATCTAGATAACTGTCTGAGAGCACTAAGAATGAACGGATGTGGAGTGAAAATGGGAAACTTAGTGGTCAACTGCCTACTATACGCCGATGACGCGGTTTTACTGGCGTCATCAGAGGGCGAACTGCAGTCACTAGTTACCATAATGAAAGAAGAATGTGAAAAGAAGGGGCTGCGCCTAAACGCTGACAAGACTAAGGTTCTGGTATTCGAAAGAGATGAACAAGTGACCGAGTGTGCAATATCGGTAAATGGGCAAATTCTAGAGCAAGTGAATGAATTTGTATATCTTGGAAGCATGTTCACACGAGATGGAAAGTATGAAAAAGATATTGAAAGAAGGATAACTGCCGGAAATAAGGTGAATGGAGCCATGTCGGCGTTGATGGGCAGTAAAAGTCTGAGCAAGAATGCTCGAGTTGCTGTCCACAACGCGATATTGGTACCTACCTTATTGTATGGCAGCGAATCCTGGGTATGTCAGAGGAAGTATGAAAATAGCTTGAATGCAGTCGAGATGCGATCTCTTCGAAAAATGTGCGGCGTAACGATATTAGATCGAATCCGCAATGAAGAGATTCGCAAATCAACTGGCGTGAATGAGGGCGTGATTGTAAAGATGAAGAAAGGCATGTTACGTTGGTTTGGACACAGATCGGACTCTCAAGGACGGGAACGTTAAGAGTACTCGAAACCGACAAGCATGTATGAAGAGACTGATGAATGTGGACGAAGCGAAAGAGGTATGTAAGTCTAGAGAGAACTGGCGCTCTATACTCTCTGCCTACGCCGTTAGGGACTTGGCGTGATGATATGTATGTATGTATGTATATTGTTATTTTATATGTAAATGGATCACGTCATCTGAGAAATAAATAATAACAATAACGTTAATCTAAGGAAGGTTCGAACTCAACGTTACTATTATCAATACGTGATGTCACATGATACTTTTTAAAAGCTGCTAATTGTCATTCTGGTCTCACGCCACTGGCGATAGAAGGCGCAACTTAAATACAGAACGATATAATGATCTATATACGATGTGTACACGGTCCCGCGATGTATATTGAATGGTTAATGCTGTCGTGTGTTCAGACATAGAGTAAGCATAGTAAATTAACTTAAGCTTTACCTATTAGGAGGTTGCATAGATGGGTTCTTGGTTTTCTTATAGCCTGACTTTAAATAATGGCGAGACCGAATTGCTGATTTGCTTAAATTGCTTGAAACCTTTCATACATGTTCGCCGGTTTTTAATACTCTATGCGTTCCCATTTTATAGTTCATGATCATATTGATAATATATAATATATCCTCACACCTTCCTACAAGGGTCCCCGAAGGAGTAGGCAGAGGCGTATAGGTAGTACCCACACACCCACTTTCCGACAGAGATATATATTAGGTTCCAACGTGACAGAAAGCCAACAACGAGTCCATCGGCATTACTCAAGCACGACTATACATACGCCTTTGAATTTATTCTCGAACGTATGCAGGTTTCCTTTCAATGTTTTCCTTCACCGTAAAGCTAGTGGTGTAATCACTGCACTTTAGTTCAGAAAAACTCATTGGTACAGTCGAGATTCAAACTTGCAAGCATTCGATAACCACGGCTTTTTAAAATTAACATAGTTCTATTAAATTTAATAAGTAGCTTATCATAATATAGGTGGCGATAACCGCTTACCATCAATAAGGCGAATCGCATGCTTGTTTCTACATACAATTCGGTGGTTATTCTGTCTGTGATGTGTATGATCTATATTGTATCCTATCTATATTTTCTGTTGACGTTTAGTCTATGCATTCTAAAACGTATTTAAATGTTGTATCACAAGATAGAGATAGTATCTTTATATACGGGATTTCCGGTGTCTGTCTGTCCGTCGGACTCCTCGCTAATTTCTATAGAACACTGATTCATCGTGAGATATCTTATTACATACATACATACATACATATCATCACGCCAAGTCCCTAACGGGGTAGGCAGAGAGTATAGAGCGCTAATTCTACTAGACTTACATACCTCTTTCGCTTCGTCCACATTCATCAGTCTCTTCATACATGCTCGCCGGTTTCGAGTACTCGTAACGTTCCCGTCCTTCAGCGTCCAATCGATTTGATCCAGGTAGTTGGAACGTGGCGTTCCTCTGCCTCTTCTTGCATCTTATTAATGTCACATTTGGAAAGATATCTAGGACTTAAGTCTAATCTTCTTTTAAATGGCTCATACTTTGAGGTAAAGTTTTTTTTTATTTTATTTTTTATTGTCTCTCGTAGCGTGAGTTCCGGGAACTTTTGCTACTTAACCGGTCAATGGCGAGACCTAGGCCTCCAGCCAGGCACTTTATTTCTAAGCAACACAGCTAAGAAACATATAGAATTGTTATTTTATACGCATTGCAACACAAATATTGCACGTTTGAATCCCGATTGTACCAATGAGTTGGGTGCACCTTTTTTCAATGTTTTAAAAGTACTTAGGCCTATGTGAAATATTATATTTAGATTTAGATTTTGTTAGTTCTTCTAAACATTAACACAGCAGATAGTAAATAATTTCCGGACGCCGTTGCAAATGCTTGTGTTTTGTTTATAATATATATATAATAATAGTATAATATTAATATTTTTTAGATCAGGATAATTTTTTGTTAGTAAGCATATTCTTATCATCTATATAATATAATATAATAATAAATAATCTATATTACTAAAAATACATTTATAAAACATTCAACATCAGATGTATAAGTATAATAAAAAAAATGTATTAATACTTAATGTACGCAGCTAAATATTGCGTAGATATGAATTGCATTAAGCAGGGCTGTAACTTGAAACAATCAGACATGGGAAATTATCTTCACGCCCTCCCACAAGGGTCCCCGAAGGGGTAGGCAGAGGTGTATGGGTAATACCCACACACCCACTTTCCGCCAGAGGTATATTAGGTGCCAACGTGACAGATGGCGAGTCCATCGCCGTTACTCAAGCACGACTATACATACGTATGATGCGTGAGGATATATTATTATTATTATATATTTATTTCTCTTTCACGCACAAACTGCTTACCGGAATTTAATAAGATTTTCCTAGCAACATTATTAGCTGGATTAGTACCGATTAAGGTATGTAAGTCTAGAGAGAACTGTCGCTCTATACTCTCTGCCTACCCCCTTAGGGACTCGGTGTGATTATATGTATAGTACCGATGATGTTGTCTATTGATGTTTTATTTTAGAAAATTAATCTACTAAAGAAATCAAACTTTACACGGACATAGCCGCGTAGAGCAGCTAGTGTAGCAAAATGTTCGGAGCTTCCAGTACATTCTACTCGACAATTAAATGATTCAAATGTCGAACGAGCGACTATTCTAATTACTTACTTTAATTATTCACCATTGAATTGAGCGAGTGATCCAAATCACCTGTTTAGTATGTCGCCGCGGCGCGTCGTGTCGACGATCTACAAGTATAGTCCTTCCTGCGCATTTGATTTGGATCGACTCGATCTATTCTGGGAAACGTGTCGTGGAGTCATAGTTAAAACAATGAGCTAACCAAAGAGTAAGCCATGATTACAGACGTGACTGTGGATAGACCACATTTACGAAGAAATTATTTGGAAAGGAATACATTATGATAATAATTTTGGAGCAGATGCGATAAGATAGCTTCAAAAAAAATTTGGGTTCCTCGACTTTGACTGTCTTACTCTCTCAAAATCAAAATATTTTTATTTTACCTAGGCCGAGATGGGCACTTATATCTCATACAAGAATGGCAGATAAATTGCTCTTGGTTAGTAACATAAATTTTGCTCTTGAAATACATAATGCTTCTAGTAGGAATCATGCTTACTTTAATTACCCTTACAAGATGCTAGTACGCGTCATCGGTGTATAAAAGGCAGTTGACCACAAATTTTAAAAGTTTCTCGTCTCATTCGTTTCTACTTCTCTCAGACAGTTATACATACATACATACATATAATCACGCCTCTTTCCCGTAGGGGTAGGCAGGGACCACTTCTTTCGCTTCGTCCACTTTCATTATTACAGTTATACAGTTGCAGTTATAGATTTAGATATATAATTAACAGCTAGGCATACATGAAGCAAGAGGTTAACCTTTACATACGTGGTATGTCACCCTCGACCAGAACGCATGTCCTGCTATCACTTTATAGTGATTTCACGCCATGTACTAAAGAGCCGCAATCTCTCGCCCCTCGCGATCGACGGAGAATTCATTCCCATACCTTGGAACCAAAAAGCGCTGCGCGGTTTCAAAGGAGTTCCTCTCGGCAAACGCCCAGGCTGTGGAACGAGCTCTCCGTTGAGGTTTTCCCTGGAGGGTAGACCGGAGGTGTGAAAAGCTTTCTTGCACGGTCGGCAACCCTAGGTGTTGCAAACGTCCATAGGCGGAGGTAGCCGATTACCATCAGGCGGGCTGCATGCTTGTTTGCCACTCCAGTGGTATAAAAAAAAGATTTCATGTAATTTATTTATAAAGTTAATTTTAGAAACAGATTCCAAATTACGTGTGAGTACTTACGTAACTAAATTATAACGTTTGTTAGCTTGAATATTAAAATATAAAACTTATTAAATCCATATTAGGCTCTTTACTTATAGTAACGTATCTGAAACTTATTGATCTATAATTGGATTATGGATTATTTGTAAGATGCGCGTGGGCGCCTTAGAGACGTGACCAAGCATACGTATTGCTGTTAAGCGATTTTGTATCGGAGACTTGGTTTAGTACACGCTTACGTCACTGGGATTGGTAAGGGTTGTTCTCACGGACACGGGGTGCAGACTCTAATATTAATAGGCTATACTTCACCCAAGCAATACTGGAGTTAAATCCGTGTTCAAAGACGTATGTATACTCGTGCTTGAGTAACGGCGGTGGACCCACCATCAGTCACGTTGGCACCTAAATATATTTCTAGCGGAAGGTGGGTGTGTGGGTAATAACTATACACCTCTGCCTACCCCTTCGGGGACCCATGTGAGAAGGCGTGAGGATATATATGTTTTAAATACTTCGTCGTACGTCTTAATGAGCGAACTAGTCTATGTAAAGGCTTTTAAAATATTTAAAATGCTTGTAGACATGAAATTTAACGAAAGCCTACTAAGCAGTATATTTTATGAGCATAGACAAGCGACCATACATCACTAGAAACTCATAATTTGGTGTTCACTTAGCTTGTCCACCTGGAAACCAATTAAGTATGAAATTATTCCAGATAAATATTCTAGTAATAAGAGCTCATTACTTTGTACGTTAGAAGCGTCGGTGATGGTTGAACACTGGTGCGCGGTCGGTTTGAAAGATTTGATACATACTTCACAAATATTTTTCTGATTTTTAACATGACGGTCGTCTGGTCGAATGGTTAGAGCTCCTGACTGCGAAACTTGAGGTCGCGGGAATCCCGCTGAGCACAGATACTCGTGTGATGAACACGTGTATTTGTACCTTAGTCATGGATGTCCTATGTATTTATGTAAATGTCTATCTATAAAAGTAGATATATCGTTGTCTAGTTACCTTAACACAAGCTTTGCTGAATTTGGGACTAGGTCAGTTTATGTGGAATTTGTCCCAAGGTTTTTATTAGATAATATTTAATTTACAAAATAAAGTGAAAAGGGCGAGAGGCATATTTTTATGCTTGATTTTTTATAAGATACTAGCTGTCCCGCCCAGCTTCGCATGGGTGAAAATTTACATACATACATACTTTTTGCTGGAAATATATTTGAGCTGCCAATGTGGCAGACACATGGCGAGTGCATGGCCGTTTGTCAATAAGAGAGGTAGGGCATAACGGGTTTCCCGTTCGATTTGGAGCTGCCCGACTGGGGCAGGACCTCCACCTTATAGAAGTCCGTAGCCAAATAACACAATTTATTGTGTTGTGTTTCTACGTGGTGAATAAGGTTTCCAGTAATGAGTTCCTTGGGGAGGGGGGAGGATTGTTACATTGTGTTGGAAGCAGAGGGATTAAACCTTATGCTGCCAACACATTATAACTCTCCGAAAACAGAGTGGCAACGCGCAAGTGATACTTCGGTATCTTGAGCGTAAATAGGCTATGGTAACCGTTTCCCATCAGGTGGGCCGTATGCTTGTTTGCCACTCTTGTAGTATTAAAAAAAAACAAAAAAAAAAAAATGTCTCTTTAATACATGCGTTTTTAAATTTCTTATCAAACGTATGCACGTTTAATCTCGATGTTTTCCTAATATATAAACCTCGTGGTATGCGTACAGTTAGGATTCGAACTAACAATCCTTGTGTTGCTGGTGACTACTTCTACTACTCGGCCAACGCGGCCCCAATGCGTCGTTGTGCTTGCAGCTCAACAAAACTGCGATACATTTGAGTTTTGTTTCTTGACTTGGTAAACCTTGAGCGATATTTTACTTTAATTGTAGAGCAATGTCAGAGGAGTACAAGCTCGTTAGTGGTTTTTTGTCCGACTGTCTGTCTGTCTGTCAATCTGTTGGCCACGTTGAGTCGTAACTACGTCAGACTAAATGGCTTTCAACGTGTACATGAACCGAAAGCATTTATACTTTAGTAAAATTATTAATATTACAAAATATACTTGGTTAGGTTTTGCTAACGTCTGCCTTGAGACTGAACATCTATTCTTCTCTTCTGTCTTTACTTCTTTACTACTCGTAATATTTTCAGTAATATTTCAGTCACGACTATTAAAGTTTTTGATAATAAATTGACGTTGGAGAAGTAATCGTCTGAAACCCATGCAGGTTTCCTCATTATTTTTAAGGTCCTGCTAAAGTTATTAATGGTAAAAGGTATATATAATTTAAATCTCTATCTACATACCTTTATCACGAGGCAAAAAAGTAATGCACTTAACCTTTCTAGACTTACAGACCTTTAGGTTTCACTAAAATCAAGAGTCTCTTCATACATGCTCGCCGGTTTCAAGTACTCTTGACGTTCTTATTAATTACAACCTTGTACAAACAGTATTCTTATGATTTGATTACATCACTAAACTGAACACACGTTTAATATTACACGTATAAACAAAAGCTGCTAACATGTACAAACATTCGTGATAACAAATACATAATTCGTGACGATTCACTTCTAAAAGGTCATATTATTATGATTTTAAGTTTGTTCGTGCCGACTGACGGTATCGTTATTTTATCGAATTCCTGTCTGATTATTTGCTCCCTTGGGTAATAATGATATTCACACTAATATTTTTATTTATCTCTTCTGATCTCTTCGAAAAATGTGCGGCGTAACGATATTAGATCGAATCCGCAATGAAGAGATTCGCAAATCAACTGGCGTGAATGAGGGCGTGATTGTAAAGATGAAGAAAGGCATGTTACGTTGGTTTGGACACATAGAAAGGATGAGTGAAGAAAGATTGACGAAACAGATATACAAAGCAAAAGTGTGTGCAAGAAGAGGCAGAGGAAGGCCACATTCCAACTACCTGGATCAAATAGATCGGACTCTCAAGGACGGGAACGTTAAGAGTATTCGAAACCGACGAGCATGTATGAAGAGACTGATGAATGTGGACGAAGCGAAAGAGGTATGTAAGTCTAGAGAGAACTGGCGCTCTATACTCTCTGCCTACCCCGTTAGGGATTTGGCGTGATGATATGTATGTATGTATTTTTATTTAATTCTTTCACATTTAGCACAATATATTTAATTCTTTCAAACTGTAGTGCCCAACCTGGGAAATTCAAATGTATCACGTTGGCACCTAATTTAAATCTCCAGTGGAAGTGGTACTTTTGTACATACCTCTACCAAGTCTTTCGGGAACCCTTGTGGGAAGGCCAAATATAAATTAACATTAAATTTCGGTGAAAGTCCTTGTGATAATAAAATTATTTATTTATTTA
This sequence comes from Drepana falcataria, assembly GCA_945859725.1. Taxonomy (NCBI): domain Eukaryota; kingdom Metazoa; phylum Arthropoda; class Insecta; order Lepidoptera; family Drepanidae; genus Drepana; species Drepana falcataria. Next base: position 10,866,847 of record OX243933.1, on the reverse strand, counting down.
TTTGTTTATTATCTTCTTACAGCTACCAATACAGGTTATAACCCATAATCGGTACTGAAGCCACTTGACTACAAGTAAACTAATGCTCCATAACACAATTAAATAATATCATAAAATATATTATAAATCCTTGAAATTTGTGAATTAGAATATCGGAAGAAATCGCCAATTTTTTTAAGTATTCGACATTTGTTAACGTTGTAAGTCAATTTGGAGGTTACATCCGACATAAACATCACGACTAATTAATAATACACCTAAGTCTACATTATTATTTATAATAATATTTCCTCAATTCCTATGAAAAACCCATTTGGAGTAATTTATGCATAAGAATTTTAATGTTACTTGAAATTTTAAAATAGGCGAAGATAAGGAGAGACCTGGTGGCCGAGTGGTCGAATTGCCTGCAACGCAAAGATTACAAGTTCAAACCCCGTCTACCAAAAAGCTCGTAATGTGTCTAATGTACTTATGTCACTGTACTTAAGTTATGAAAAAATCAGTGGTATTTTCGGGATTCAAACTTGCAATCTTTGTATTACATTCAACTCAAAGATTCTCCGTAAAACCATCCACTCGCCCACAGGGGCTCTTTATATATTTTTTTTTTTATTATTATTATACCTTATAAATCGCGCAGGAGCACTTGGCTACAGCTTCTATAAGGTTGAAGTCCTGTCCCAGTCGGGTAGCTCCAAATTCGAGCGGGAAAGCCTGGCTAGACCTAGACTCTGGCTCGTATACTGTGTCATATTCATTTCTCACGTAGTGAATATAAAGTATATGTGAAAATCTTGACACGAAAAAATCTCCAGCATCTTTAATTACTAATCCAACAAATTAATTCCACCATTAGATCGTACAACCGCCTACCATCAATACAAACACATATGGAGTGGGCACTCGAGATTATTCTATGGAAATGAAGCAGTCGGAGGGATTTAGTTGAGGGCCCTTAGATAGTCAAACTCTCGACAAATAAAATGCGTTCTGTCAATTGTTGGTTTTGAGAATTTAAAAATAGATGTATTATTTTATGGAGAAGTCTACTTTGATTGTCACTTGGGATTACGACGTGCGATTTGTCCAAGGAACTAAAATACATAACATTCGAAAAAAAAATTATTATGGCATCCTAGTCGTGTATGGTTTATGTATGAAATTGCGTTCTTGTGATCCTAAAGTTCAAAAGCATATCAACTATATCTGCAGATATACTACATGAAAGTAATAGAAGTGTAAATTGTAAAAAAAAATATAAATCATGTAAATTTCTCAAACATAAGAAAAGAAAGCTTTAATATAGGAACTGATCCTGTTTTAGATATATGATGTTTAATGTCAAGGGGCTCCGCTATTCTATAACCGTTATTACACTGTTCATGTATAAATTTCATAAATCAAAGTGCCACATCCATTTTTTCACAGCTCCATGATCGTCAACCAAATTCTGTACTCCAAGCGTGGGCCAGTGTTATCGTAGAAAGTGGTCGGAATGTAGCGTGTTACACCGGAATTCACACTATAAACACCAAATTAAGTTCACCAATCCATTTCATATTTACTTAGTTGACAATCGTCACTGTTGTCCAAGTGTTATCTTAAGTTACGCTCGGGTCAAGACAGTATTCAACTTAGAGGTCCATTTGTGTATCAAACATATTTATTTCTTCCTATCTATATATATATAAAAATGTTATGTTGGTTTGTGTACGCTTCAAAAACTCAAAAAGTTCTGCACCGATCGAGCTGAAATTTTAACATGATATATAATCCGCATCAAGGATTGTTTTATCTAATTTTTGCATCAATCAGATTGGATGAGACACGTACGTTTGTATAATGAGCCGTGAGAGTTATACTGTGTTAGCAGCATAATTGGACTAATCCCTCTGCCGCAACACAATATAATAATCCTCCCTTCCGGAAGGAGGAAATCATTGGTAAACCTTATAAATCGCGCAGGAGCACTTGGCTACAGCTTCTATAAGGTTGAAGTCCTGTCCCAGTCGGGTAGCTCCAAATTCGAGCGGGAAAGCCTGGCTAGACCTAGACTCTGGCTCGTATACTGTGTCATATTCATTTCTCACGTAGTGAATATAAAGTACATCATTTGGTGATCACAGGAGACCGAAGAGCTGGCAGCTACCTTGGACAAAGAATTAGTCTAGCTATTCAAAGGGGGAACGCTGCCAGTATCTTCGGAACCTTGCCTAAAGGGACTTCTTTTAATAATATGTTTTAGTTATTATATAAAAAAAATTAAGGTTTTTAGTTTTAGTTTATATAATCACCAATGTAATAATTATTATTATATGAATATAAATAACGAATTAGATAATATGTATCTTTTGGTGATAAGTTCTCGGATCCAACACCACACGGTACACCTAAGCCCTGGCCTGTAGGCACCCACATTCATTCGATATCGGTCTCATCTAGGTTTCGTCGGCTGATTTCTCATTGTTTCGGGGCAAGATAAAAATGTAGACAATAGACTATCGCTGCCCGGAGGCCGGCGAGCTCGCGAGTAGTCTACCATCGCGCAGATGATATATTAACCTCTTGTTTCTTGTCTTGTAAGTAATCTTTTTAATGTTTACGTTATTCGAACTAGAACAATAATATTCTGATAATACGCTGCATTAAAATAGTCGGTCTTTGAATTTCTTCTAAATTTTTCGTATGCAGGTTTCCTCTCGATATTTTCCTTAATCGTAAAGCTCGGCTCTCTCATATTGCGCATAAACATTTAATTAAAATATATTCTTTCGCACTCAAGCCTTCTTAGTTGAGGAAAACGTTCGAAAATTTAAAGTGAGTAAACGATACTAGTAGATCGGTGAGTATAGTGTGGCCATCCCTGCGCTTTGTGCTCAGTATTCAAAGATGTGACTATGCATATTCCTCGCTACATTTATCATGCATTATGCCGGCAATGAATATTCCGCTGTTAACGGAGTGCGGCTTAATTTATTAATTGTACCTCGCGACCCCAGCCTTACCTGCGATTTATGGACCAAACTTATTATTGTGCTACGCTGATGTATGGCTGGGTCTAGAGAGGTCTTTATCCCAAGCGCGTTGCATACAAAACTAATTTGCATCCGAATTTGTCATTCTATATATGCCTATAGTGAAGTGCGTATATCAATCGAGGGTGTGCAGTGTCTGTCTGCCATCGATACTTGTGATTATTGTTTGATTTCCGAGTGCTAGAAACAATTTATTTTAAATAACAAAAAATATCGTGGTTCGTGGCCGAGTGGTTCGAGCCGGAGAGATAAAGATCGCAAGTTCGAATCAGGTCTGTACCAATGAGTTTTCAAAACTTAAGTACAGTGATTAGTCACTCCACGAGCTTTACGGTGAAGGAAACCTGCATAGGTCTGAGAAGCGATTCAAAGGCGTATCTATTGTCGTGCTTGAGTAACGGCGATGGACACGCCATCTTTTACGTTGGCACCTAAAATATATCTCTGGCGGAAAGTGTGTGTGTGGGTACTGCCTATACACCTCTGCCTACCCCTTCGGGGTCCCTTGTGGGAAGGCGTGAGGATATATATATCTATCTATATAAATAAAAATGAATCACTAAAACGGCTGAACCGATTTGGATGATTTATTTTTTGTTGTGTTGGATGAAGACTGAGGAAGGTTCTTACGGAGAGAAAAAATAAGTAAAAACAACAAATTTCTTTACATTTTAGGTGGTACGAAGTTCGCCGGGGCAGCTAGTATATATACAAACAATTTAATTCTTAGCATTATTTTATGTGTGTGTTAATATAATTAGTTGCATCGTTAGTTAGGTTACCTACTTAAAAAATGTTGATATCTCAAATCAATATAATATATAAATAATATATCCTCACGTATGTATGTATGAAGAGACTGATGAATGTGGACGAAGCAAAAGAGGTATGTAAGTCTAGAGAGAACTGGCGCTCTATACTCTCTGCCTACCCCGTTAGGGACTTGGCGTGATGACATATATATATCCTCACGCCTGCCCACAAGGGTACCCGAAGGGGTAGGCAGAGGTGTATAGGTAACACCCACACACCCACTTTCCGCCAGAGGTATATTAGGTGCCAACGTGACAGATGGCGAATCCATCGCCGTTACTCAAGCACGACTAAACATACGCCTTTGAATTTCTTCTCAGACGTATGCAGGTTTCCTCTCGATGTTTTCCTTCACCGTAAAAGTCGTGGTGTGACTAATCACTGTACTTAAGTTCAGAAAAAACTCATTGGTACAGTCGGGATTCGAACTTGCGACCTTTGAGCCGCAGGCAACTGCTCGAACCACTCGGCCACCACGGCTTCTCTATCTCAAATCAAATCAAATCAAAATCTTTTTATTTCACATAGGCCCAGGTGGGCACTTATAAAACGTCGAAAAAGAAGAAGCAAGGTTCGGGTTGGTCGCTTCCATGGAGAATCTTCTAACTATAAACCATTAACAGGCATGTAATCCAAATGTATGTGGCAACATGATATTAGCATGTGTATACATACTGTTGACGAGACAGTACATGAAGACTCGCACAGAACACTTTGCGAGGAACATTATCGAAATGGTAAGTTGAAACTTATTTCCTCACTCGTGCGTTTTATGTCCTACTGGAGTTTGTATCATTCCAACTTAGTGTATTGCCACTTCTCATAATATATATTCCAACTTCACATTACATGAAACGAACGTAACTTGCGTGAGGGTTTTTATATCATACGATCTTTTATGTATGATAGTAGTAGTATCTTTCATGTACAAGTAGAAACACCGACTGTACAGATAAGTTTTACTAAACTTAAGTAAGTCAAACCACGAGTTTTGCGATAAACAGTGAGAGGAAACCTGCATACATTTTGAGAAGATATTCAAAAACGTATGCATATTATGTGCTTGAGAAACAGGGATGAATTAGTTATGGGTCACGTGTGAATGTATGGAGGCGGAACACTTTTAAATTTCTGGAAAAACTATGATAATAGAGTAATTCAAGTAGGGTGTGAAAATATTCCTACAGAAAAACACTTCTGCCTACCCCTTTGGGGCAGAAAAGTGTCACTTTTCACCGGAGATATTACAGCTTAGGTATTACATATGTGTAGAATTAAGTAGTATAGTAGAATATTTTGTCGAATCGCAATCGTGTCGTATGCTTTAGGCGTGCATCAATGGCCAGTACAATAACAATCTTGGTAAAAGTTAGACTCGCAAAAGCTCATAACAGTTTTATGTTCGATGTAACGACACGGAATATGCTTACCATTGAATCTGCTCACTCCGGGATGCTCTCTCAAACTAGATACGTTTTAAGGCTACCATTCGTGATAACGAGCACTGTATGCTTACGGCATTTTATATTCGTGATGAAAAAGAGTTTTATATAAAACTGATTCAAAGTATTTTTCGCATGGGAGTTAACATCGTTAAGTAATAATAATGAGTATCGTTGCTGTTGATTTCTACCGTCTTTTTTTATTATCCGTTAAAAGCATCTGAACACGAAAGTAGGAGGTTTAACAAAACCCTCGTTTGCAAGACACAGTAGATATTGAAGAACCATTGTAACGAATAAGAATCATTAATAAAATCATATTCATTAAACGAGTCTATGTAAGTCTAGATAGAGCCTAGCGCTCTACTCTCAATTCGGGTTTTTTTTATACAATAATAATTTCCTTTTTTTTTTATTTTAATTTATTCCATATCTTGACCAGAATTAGTTACAGTACTGATGACAATATTTGTGTCACTTGTTTAATTTGTCTAATTTGTGAATGTGAGAATATTGTAGGCTTTGTAGATTCTTAGATCTTGCTAACATTGTTATAATTATCTTGTTTTATGTATGCTTTGTATAGTAAGCAACGACCTATTGTCGGGCCTACGTTGTTCCCCCATACTTGGGTACTATTGCTGTAACGAAAAAAAATATTGTATATGCCTAATGATCTGAAAAGAGTAACTATGGAGTTTCTTGCCGGTTCTTCTCCATGGAAGCGACCAACCTGAACCGTGCTTCTTTTTCGACGTTTTATAAGTGCCCATCTGGGCCTATGTGAAATAAAAAGATTTATATTTGATTTGATTTGATTTATCTCTGCCAGGGGGATTCAGGGTGATGTCAGTAACTTCTACCTATTTTTAATGTAAAGAATGAAAGAGGTCATATATGATCTCTTGGAGTCCAACTCTGATTGCGATTTGTTTGCGGATGGATGGCAGACTATTATGTCGGCGTGTTGGGAGGCGATTGTATGAATGTTGTTTAATGTATTTTCTTTTGTGTTGTGTATGTACTGTGTATATCATTCTACCTATTGTGTACTGTATATATCGTGTACTGTATTTAGAGCAATTGGCTACTGGCCGTTCTAATGTGTATTTCGAAATTATTATTTTGAGGTATTCCAAACTCCAAATGTATAAATAATAATAATAATAATAAATACCTGAGACAATTCCACACAAATTAACCTAGTCCCAAATTAAGCAAAGCTTGTGTTATGGTAACTAGTCAACGATATATTTACTTATATAGATAGATGTATACTTAAATATATAGGACATCCAATACTAAGGTACAAATATTCGTGTTCATCACACAAATATCTGACCTCAGCGGGATTCGAACCCGCGACCTCAAGTTTCGCAGTCAGGAGCTCTAACCACTAGACCGTCTGTTATGTATACATGTTATGTATGAGTATGAGATGACTAAGCATTATTGTACTAATATAGGTGAGCAGTACATCTGCGCTAAGAGCACGAGTACATAGCACATGAAGGGTCAGACTCACGACCTGCGCGTGCGCACTCATTAGTATGTTAGTATCTACGCTTGCTCGTTGTAGGGATGTTGAGTTGTGATTTAATAGTGTCTTAAGGTATGCACTGCGTGGAGTTGATACTTTTTGCGTTTTTTATATTTTTTCACCCTTTAACACGCACAATTTTTTTTTATTAGAAGTATTTATTAGATCTTTTGCCGCCGAGTAATTCGAGTAAAATTTTGAACCCTGACAGTAAAATTAGCTTTTCTAAACTTACACTGGATTTACGTGGCTTTTCGTGGTAAAGCAACGTAAATCCACGCTTTACGTTGAAGGAAAACTTCGATGAGAAACCTACATGCGTTTGCAATTGAGCGATCGGCTTGCCACCTGTCACCTTAGCACCTAAATGTATCTAAGTACTCTTTCATTTCAATAATTGTATTTAAGTTAATTAAAAACTGATCCCCACTATAATTATAAACGTGTTTATTAAGTAATAGCAATAACAAAAGAACATCAACGTCCGAAATCCTAGTACCGCAATGGTACTTCACTTGTGTAAATGTGTTCTTATTTCAAAACATAAAACACTCATTATAAAAAAAATAGTGATGTCGCAACGAACCACAACGAGTCGACATCGATAACGCGTCCTCTCAAATATCACTAATTTACATCACAATCGAACGAGTGGATTCTACAATCTCGAGAGTTGAACAAACCGATTCCTGCTTGTGTAATTAATTCTTACGAAATTGTTTGTTTTATAATCGAATGCGATGTTACGGTGAACATTTATAACGGTGTTTATCTATTTATCGCGTTGGAGAAATAATAGGCCTTTTGACACGTTTTAGCGGGTACCTATCGAGTTCAAACGAGATTTTTTTTGTTCTATTACTGTGGTGGCAAACAAGAATTTTATCCACTCGATGGTAGGTTATCGTCGCCTATGGATACTTGCAACACTAATAGCCTAGGTTGCGTGTCAAAAAGAGGAGATTCGCTACGCACAGTCCAACAGCCGTAGCGTTCGCGGTAGGAAACTCCTTTGAAATCTGTGCGCTTCGATCAAGTGTTAAGAAAGTATATTAGATTGACTGCAAAAAAAATATTACTAACAATGTGTGTATTTAACCAACGCTTATTAAAAAAAATTCATACTTGCAATATTGTTTTTTTTACTCCTTAGGAAGCCAACATTGATGCTGATGGTAAGCGGCTACCACCGCCTATGTTATACCTTAAACCCTGATTAAAATTAAAAATAGTACTTCATTGAAGTCAAGGAAATAAGTGGATGTTATTGCTCCTTTCTCCATACCCTCCGATATTTGGATACAAATAAATATTTAGGTGCCAAAATGCCTCCGAGTCTCTCAGCCTCTTTTAATAATCAAAGATTTGTTCGTGAATCGGTTCAGTTATACGTAGAGCTATCTCAAAATCCTTAACTTTTTAATGACATAATTCACAGAATAATTAGGTTGAATACCTGATATATTATCTTTATTAGAACTTACACAATTCGGGTACCACAGATCTTCTAATATAAGTAATCTGTACATCAAATTGACGTGTAATCGGCAGCATAACCCTAGCGCCCCTAAAATAGGCGCAAAGCACGATATATACCGTTATGTCTATTTCAACGTAGCAATTGAGATCAATATAGAAATAATACACTCCATTACAGTATGAGTTAAAAATGACCTAACGGCGACGCATCGATCGATGTTTCAAATGACAAAACTATGGGAATGGACCGCGAACAATGGTGAGGTATTAAATTTGACGCCCATAATTTACCACACAATATTGAGGGAAACACGAATCTATTATTTAATTACCCGTGTAAACATTAATTACTCTTGTCACGCACGCATAAAGAAGTTATTATAGAATATTTTCTAACACCGTCGGCCATTTTGTGTCACATGTCAAAAACGGGAGAAAGTTTTTAGCGCGAAACAATACTCGTACTGTCAGGTGTAGAGTTATCGATATTTGAATGATTAATCGATACTTGAATAGATGACTTGTAATTTGCCAATAGATAGCGAATGACATTTATTGAAGAATTCATTTACGGATTGTTCTTTAATTGTCGATGCGTATTGGATTTTCATCTGCTAAATGTACTTTTAATAAATTCTAAGTAAAATTATAAGCCAATTTTGTTTTCTATAGTTTCATAGGAAACTGCATCGAATTGATTTTTATTTATTTTACACACATACATATCAACAGTGAGTAGTGCGTTAGTTATTTCTAAGCTATATAACCTCTTTCGCTTCGTTCACATTCATCAGTCTCTTCATATAATACTGTTGGCGCTCTCATCTTTGATCCGATCGATTTGATAGTTGGTACGTTTTTATTTTATCAAATGAAATAAATTTAACAACTGGACGTTAACAAATAACGGTTTAACAAACTCGTTTAAATGAATAGCAATCTATATGTCTTGACATTCATACAGAAAAGGTAACATTTAAAATAGATGTGAGTCAGTTTCGCTGACATCATAAAAATGTTCGATGAGTATCGTTCACCTGACCTTTACCGTGATAAATGCGGTCGGGTACGGAGGTCGTGATAGGGGCTGGCCACGAAACTGGCGTGTTGAGGTTACTAAGCCTCATGCGGTAGCGTAGGGCTAGGGAACTATTGTTTACTTTGAAAACTGTTTAGAATTGATTTCGGATGGTCAGAGTGGGGGATAACTTTTTAGTAAGGAGAAACCTAAGATAACTACTCTACCAACCTACTCTTTCTATATCTCGTATAGCAACGCGGATGAAGTGGATGATGAAGAAGAGGTACTGTAAATATGCAGAGGTTTTGGTAGTTTTCTCTGCAGAGAGCGCTAGAGGGTGTATAATAATTTGAGTCGCTTAACCTGTGGCCATACTGACAATCTTAAATCTAGAAAACAATATCAATATCGATGGAGGGGCGGTGCCGGCCCGCCCTGCACGAATAAATATTTAATTAAACTTACGAGAGCGGAATAAATTCGTGTATTTGTTCAACGTTTTTTTTAATGGACACGTCTTCACCTATTACAAAGTATGAGAAAAAATTTATCGCCGATAACTGAATAACGTCTAAAGTGAAACTGCCGATAGGCTTACACGTTTTGGGTTTAAATATCCATGTACTAACACTACTCCTGCCGATAGGCTAACTTGTTTTGGGTTCAAATATTGTTCACGTACTAACACTACTTTTTCCCACCCGTACTAGATAGATCAGATTGAGAAGTAGGGATTGATACGCTGTAGCTCTACGCTTTAGGGTTGACCCTGAATACCCTCAATGACCAGTAAGAGCAGCCAAATATATAGATTGGTCCAGTGGAATCTTCCGTCCAGTTATTTTCTTATATAAGCGGTTTTGCGCCGCCTTGGACGGACCAAACACCAGATAGCCCGCACTTGTCCGACTTTACAGAAATGTTTTTCATACCTTTCTTGACAAACTCCACGCTGCAGTCTCTAGTGAAAACCTAAACGAGTTCATTGCACAGCTGAAGCGATGCGGAAGGAAACTCCTTTGAAACAACCCAGAGATAAAGTTTTGGGGTCTAAGGAATGGTGTCGAGATCGTCGGCGATAGCGAGAGTTGCGGTGATAGAACGTTGCCGTGGGAATTGTATCTAACATTCGTCAGAACATTCCGTTATACAAGCCGCAGAACACACACGAAACCAAAGTCTAAACTTAGTTTTAGTGGGTCCAAGCTGCTTGTAAGCATGGATTGCACGGACTTGATCTATATCCAATCATTCCAAACCAACTATTTATCAAGGTTGTATGTTTTTAAACTACACTTCGCTTATGCTCTTATGTCATTTAATTTTGCACAGAAATAGATTATTGGCTGGATTAACATCTGCCAATAGCATAAGCTTTTACTCATGTAAAAACTCCGTACCGTAAATCCGTACTCTTCGTCAGCATCAGTCTGACTGTATCGGCTAACACAAATACATACATTTTATTCCGTCAAGCAGGAACCATTGAATATTGTACATTACTAAGTCCTCTAGTCTACCATAAAGGTCTTTGACCCGATTTCAAAACCTAATTACCCTTATTTCAACCAAGAGAGTAACAACCAATGAAAATCCTAAGCAATCCCACAATGGGTGTTTATAAACGGCTATTACTAGCCACATTTAAACACATTTTCATTACGATTTAATAGCCCATACATGCAATAACTCATATGGTCAGTTCCGGGCAAATTCGCGGATAGTACGTGTGGGTGATAGCGGGTTCGATTCCCAGGCGCTGCGTTGGGTGTTACCGCGGTAATTAATACACGCCCACATCTAGCATTGAGAACAGGTATATGGGCGAGCGCAGGTTTTAATGCAGTTTTGCTTCGTTCATTGGTCGGGAAATCTAAAAGGAATTAGGAAATAGAGATTTTTAAATGCTGGGAGATTAATCTAAGTCTTAAAGTGATTGAACCAGTCATAAACTTTTATGATAACTTCGACATAAAAAAGTAGAGTGCAAATAGATCTCTTGTTCAGAATAAGAGTAGACTGAATGAGACAGTACTTCTTATAGATTATCCGAGACAAATAAAACTGGATTGACTTCACTTTTTTATCTTCATGCTTTCCCAAAAATAACCCCGAAGGGGTAGGCAGAGGTGTGTGGGTACTATCCACTTTCCGCTGAAGATGTATTTTAGAGGCCAACGTGGCCGGTGTGCGAGGATATCACCGTTTCTCAAACACAACAGATATATTATGGGTAATGGCAGTAACTTTTAGAGACTGATGAATGTGTATGAAGCGAAAGAGGTAGGTAAGAAGAGCTCTCCCTAGACTTACATCATCAGTATGATGGTTTATGGTTTAAGACATTTATTTCTCAAAAGAATACAATTCACTTAAATTTAGAAATATAGGTTTACTTATAACTAGCACAAATATTAAGGTTCGAAGAACGAAGGGTTAAAAAAAAAAAATGATGTGGATTAATTTAGGTTATCAATCCCAATTTTTTACATTGCTTTTTATCTGCCTACCCATTCGGGGACCCTCATGGGAAGTCTTGAGGATACATTTATGTTTATATCTTTTAAGTAATCATGGGATTAATATCAAACGATTAAATTTTCTGTTGAAACGTACAACGTTATTTGCAAGTTCAAATATCGATTTAAATAGGTATCTACGAAAATAGGTATCTAAGAAAGCATATGAATATATGAGTAGCTTCTGTGCGCAGGAGCACAGTACAATCTAAGCGCGACCGCAACTGATTTGCGAAAATAAAACGAGACCGGATTACAGACGGCGCCGGGTAATGGACTAGTGTTGGGACAACCATTTTTTATCGCTAACATCGGTATCGATTTCATTTTATTAAAATATTTTATTGAATTTACATACATAATAATTAAGACATGGGTTTATGGGAAACCAGACGTGTCCCACGGTTTTGTCTAATTTGGATTTTTATTAAATAAAAACATAGCTCCTAATATTCTGGAATAGTATAGCTTTCTATAGGTGAAAGAATTTTTAAGCTAAAAGTTTTTGTTTAACAGAACTAACAAACTTACAGACAGTTATTTTCCATTATTTATGTGTAGATAGATAAGATATTAGTAGATATTCAATTAACTTATAATCCATGATTACTAGTGGTACTTTTGGTTAAGTTTACGTTATTGTTATGATACAGAATATGACATAGAGTGTATAATTAGTGGTCTTGAGATTGTTTTCTCTCTGACATGAAACTAATTTGTCATTTTCTATATTGTTGCTGACCAGCCATGTTGCGGCTAAACTGAAATTGAGTTTATACCTTACATCCTACTTCCTACTAATATTATTAATGTGAATGTTTGTAAGTTTGGATGTTTGCGGTTCTTTCACGGTAAAACGGCTGAACCGATTTGGCTGAAAGTTGAAATCGTGATGGCTTATACCTAGGAATAGGACATAGGCAACTTTTTATTTTATCGGGAAATTCAAAATTTTAATATTATAAAGTATGATGCTCTTTCACGGCATAGCGGCTGAACCGATTCTAGCAGGAAAATACATACTACATACATGCTACTTTTTCGAACTTCACGCGGGCGAAGCCGCGGGCATAAGCTAGTTATTTATATAAGGGGTATGTAAGTCTTGTCTAGATGATATATATGTATGAATGTTATTTATATACTTATTAACATAAAAAATAACACCAGAAACGTATCGACTATATGATGAAAAATATATGTACAACTTTATCGATACCTCTTCTTCGCTTCCTATTGAAGTCCCATGACTACGGATCCGTACGAAGTAATCATTTGTCTACTTGACTAAACTGAATTATATTATTTTTTATTATTGTATAATAATGTGGACCATAATTGAAGGCGCGGGGCAGGTCGGCTTCTGTTCTAACACACGGCTTGAGTTTATACGAATCATTCTAGTTAAGGGCAACGCTGCGACTGATATGACATAGTATTTGTTTCAAATGATTTCCTACTAATATTATAAATGTATGTTTGTGTGGTGTTTCTTACTTAATCAGGCCGAAACGGCTTAAGGGAATTGTTTGAAATTTTGCACATATAAAGTTTACTAGCTGGATTAACACAAAATATATGTTTAAGCCCATAAAAAGCTACTTGTGATAAATTTTACGCGCGCGAAACCACAGGGCACAGGTAGTATCTATATAATAAAATACAATTTGACGGCCATCTGGTCTAGTGGCTAGAGCTCCTGACTGCGGAATTTGGGGTTGCGGGTTCGATTCCTGCTGAGAGCAGATATTTGAGTGATTATCGCGAGTATTACAGTTAGTCTTGGATGTCCTATACATTTATGTATATATCTATCTATATAAGTATTGTAGCCTGGTTACCATAGTACAAGCTTTGCTTAATTTGGGGCTATATCAGTTAGTGTGGAAAATTCCTAAGGTATTTATGTAAAATAAAATGTTGGCCTCTCCTTAATACAGCGTCATTAAATTTCACATGGGAATGGTCCAGTACCCGGTGATGCACGCGTTCTGCACGATATTCATTTGTTATTGCTGCCGCGTGACTTCGCAAATATTGCTACTGCCTTTTGATTCATTCACCCGTACACATCGCCTTGAGATACGACTAATGTGTCACATTCCAATATTGCCTTTAAGAACAGGGTAAATATAATAATAATAATAATAGATACCTGGGACAATTCCACACAAATTGACCTAGTCCCATATTAAGCAAAGCTTGTGTTATGGTAACTAGACAACGATATATTTACTTACATAGATAGATATAATTATACTTAAATACATAGGACATCCAAGACTAAGGTACAACTATCCGTGTTCAATAAATATCTGCCCTCAGCGGGATTCGAACCCGCGACCTCAAGTTTCGCAGTCAGGAGCTCTAACCACTAGACCAGACGGTCGTCAAATATATGCACAGTAGAACTTTAAATTCTGAAGCAATGACTTTTCCGGAGCGTTTATCTTATCTTACTCCTTACTAATATCATAAATGTGAAAGTTTGTAAGTTTGGATGTTTGCGGCTCTTTCACGACAAAACGGCTGAACCGGTTTGGCTGAAAGTTGAAATTGTGATGGCTTATACCTAGGAATAGGACATAGGATAATTTTTTTTTTAAATCCCGAAATTTCAGTTCTAATGTTATATAAAGTATGATGCTCTTTCACGGCATAGCAGCAGGAAAATAAATAAGCTACTTTTTCGAACTCCACGCGGGCAAAGCCGCGGGCATAAGCTAGTATGTACATATGGTACACGTGGTAAGCAGAGCGAGAGTGTCAGGTCTCGAACCATGGATGCCCAAACTATATTGGGCTAGAAATGCCATACATAAATTACTTTGAAAAACTTATACCTAGTACCTATAATACTTACCAATTGAAAACATTGCTTGCTAATAAAAATAGATTGACGTTTAGTTCAACAACAGTTTTACAAACGTAATAGTATAATTAAAGTTACGTAAAAATGCTGAAGTACATAATTTAAAATAATAAATTTAATATTAATTTATTATTATATATTATTAGCGTAATAAGCGTAATTCAAACTTCAGCAGTATGTTGAAAGTTGCAAATATGAACTTGTGTGGACCCCCAAAATCAGTTACGTATGTTTTACCACTTTGTGATCTGTAGTCTAGACATTCAGATCTCCTACGTTTTATTGACACTAAATAGTTTCTTCATTAATGCTCGTCGAATTCGAGAACCCTTGTCTCTTCGAAAGTCTATGACGATAGGTTATAGCGTACATTTTTAAATCATCATTTCGAATGTATTATATAATGCGATAATATTTCGCTTTCACACAAGGGTCCCCAAAGGGGTAGGCAGTATATATTTACTACACATACGCTACTCACCAAACGCGAAGATGTATTTTAATTGTCAACTTGACAGTTGGCGATTTCATCGCTGCTTCTCATAACACGTCTTTGAATTCATTTTTGAAAATATTATTCCGTTTAAAATATTATTTACTTCACCTTAAAGCTCGTGTTGTCTATACTATAATAATAATAATTTCATAAAGAGGAAAGATTTGTATGTGAGTATGTTTGTAAGGAATGGGCTCAATTATCACTCATTAATATAGACTATTTTAATTGGGAGAAAAATAAAATGTTATGCCAAAATGTTAAAAAAAAATTATGTCCACCCGTGCGAAGTCGGGACGGACCGCTAGTGATAAATAATTGGGGTAGAAATAAAACAAAACACAAAGCAGTCTACTCACAGTAACCATAGTAAAGCTTTTTGAGAATATCAATTACTTAGATCCGAGGTGACCCCCGCTTATGATAATCGCTTACAAAGGCATCCTCTATGTTGAGGTCCAGATGTAGGGCTATTAAAATCAATAACCGACCTCGCCATCCGCGTAATAACTGTTCTTAAATTGATTTAAGATTTCACAGGCTATCATCTAAAGCTGCGTGTAACATAGCGAAAAGCTAATAAAATGCATTATCCGTTGTCTTAACGATCTTTAAACATATCTTTAACAAATATTTCTACTCTCTACTCAATCTGCATACCGCCGGGCACTCGGTGTGATGATACATATATATTTTCACGTCACAAGGGTGCCAAGTACATATAGTTCTAAACACGAAGACGCCCCCCCCCCCAATTTGTAGTCGGGGGGGCGCAGGATTTGGGGCGTATGACCCGAGTCTATTAGTTGTAGTGTGCGTCTACACTCATAGGTAATCAGTGTGTATATATAATACTCAAACACTAGTGGAAGGTTGCACACTTACACTATAGGAAGAATAGTGGGGCTGGTCTTCGTGGAAGACACTAGCTATAGAGAGGCTGTAACAAGATCCTAGAGATATATTTAAGGCGCCAACGTGACACATGGCGAGACTATCGCCGTTTCCCAAGCGCGACTATACATACGTTTTTGAATTTCTTCTGGAACATATGCATGCTTCCTTTGGATGTATTCCTTCAGATATATTGTGATTAATCACTGACATCTATGTAAGTTTTTTTAAGTGTAAGCTAATTAGCTAATTACTGATTTAGATTATTTTTCAAAGACGTTTACAAAACATTGCAAAAACACAAGAAATCAGAATAACTGTCCTCTTTTGACGAAAGTCATTCCTGGTTCAGTTCTGGTAACTTTACTTAACCGAAGAAACAAAACTACACAAAAGCAATGATTTTATTCAGCTCCAACCCTCTGTAAAGTCAATGAAATTGAACGCGAGCGCCGTCGACTCCTACAATATATTTCCTGCATTGGCCATATTGGTGCCACCGCACTTCGCCATCGATGGGGAATTCATCCCCATACCTTGGAACCACTGAGGTCTCAAGTTTCCTTCCGTGAACGCTCAGGCTGTGGAATGAGCTCCTTTGAAGTTTTCCAAGTACAGCATAGAACTCTTCAAGAAGGGTGTGAAAAGATTCCTGCAGGGTCCACAGCGCGCGAGCGATACCTCTGGTGTTGCAAGCGTCCATAGACGGTGGTTACCGCTTACCATCAGGAAGACCACATGCTTGCTTGAATTTTAGTAGTATAGAAAAAAATATTGCATCGATGAGCATGCGCCTTTACTTCACGTGTGTGGTTGACCCTTCGTCCCGTGCGCTTCCGATATAAGGATAAATATTACAATTAAGTTGGATTAGCACTATTTGTTACCCACGCGGAATAACGCTTTAAGGGGTGTTTTATTGTTCACGATAGTAAAGGTCAAAGGTGATCTTATAACACATTGATTAGTTGTATCGATGGTACAGAGTTTGCCATCACGGCAACCGCATGCGCATTTTCCATCATATCTATACTAATATTATAAAGAGGAAAGATTTGTTTGTTTGTTTGTAATGAATAGGCTCCGAAACTACTGGACCGATTTCAAAAATTCTTTCACCTTTGGAAAGCTACATTATCCCCGAGTAACATAGGCTATATTAAATTGGACCCGATAGGTGGCGCTGCGATCGAGTTTCAAGAATTTTACCTTTTTACCCGGGCGAAGCTTTCTGTGTGTTTCTGTGTGTCTTAAGCTAGATTCGAGAATGGTTTAGATTTACAATTGGACCCAATAGGTGGCGCTGCGATCGTGTTACGGGCAATTTAACTTTTTCACCCGAGCGAAGCTGGGCGGGACAGCTAGTTATATATGCTTATATGTTTATTGTAGGAAATAAAATAATGTTCTCTTACTTATTTTTATACGTACAATTACTTATGGATAGTATGTTACACTTCGTTGGTTCGTTCAAAATTTTTACGGTGGATAGGAATAATTAAAGCTGAAAAAAAAACTTGCTGTAACAGGGTCGATTCTATTACCGTTTCTTATTAGCCCCTACCAAAAAAAAATAACCTGTATAAGTAAGAATACAATATACATCCTTAATGCACTCCCACTTTATAATAGAGATAATGAGATGGATTTCGTCGACTTGGAGAAGATAGATAGAGAAAAGAAGAAAAGAAGAAGAAAGATAGAGTCCTACGAAAGGAACTCTGGGACCTGTTGCCTGGATAATATGGAGTGAGCAGTTCCCTACTGCATGCCGTGAAATCACTCTATAGTGATAGCGAGGCGTGCGTTAGGGTTAACGGTGAGATGTCACCCTGGTTTGATGTGAAGTCGGGGTCAAACAAGGGTATATCATGTCTGCCTGGCTGTTCATTATATATCTAGATAACTGTCTGAGAGCACTAAAAACGAACGGATGTGGAGTGAAAATGGGAAACTTTGTGGTTAACTGCCTACTATACGCCGATGACGCGGTTTTACTGGCGTCATCCGAGGGCGAACTGCAGTCACTAGTTACCATAATGAAAGAAGAATGTGAAAAGAAGGGGCTGCGCCTAAACGCTGGCAAGACTAAGGTTCTGGTATTCGAAAGAGATGAACAAGTGACCGAGTGTGCTATATCGGTAAATTGGCAAATTCTAGACCAAGTGAATGAATTTGTATATCTAGGAAGCATGTTCACACGAGATGGAAAGTATGAAAAAGATATTGAAAGAAGGATAACTGCCGGAAATAAGGTGAATGGAGCCATGTCGGCGTTGATGGGCAGTAAAAGTCTGAGCAAGTATGCTCGAGTTTCTGTCCACAACGCGATATTGGTACCTACCTTATTGTATGGCAGCGAATCCTGGGTATGTCAGAGGAAGTATGAAAATAGCTTGAATGCAGTTGAGATGCGATCTCTTCGAAAAATGTGCGGCGTAACGATATTAGATCGAATTCGCAATGAAGAGCAAATCGCAAATTCGCAAATCAACTGGCGTGAATGAGGGCGTGATTGTAAAGACGAAGAAAGGCATGTTACGTTGGTTTGGACACATAGAAAGGATGAGTGAAGAAAGATTGACGAAACAGATATACAAAGCAAAAGTGTGTGCAAGAAGAGGCAGAGGAAGGCCACGTTCCAACTACCTGGATCAAATAGATCGGACTCTCAAGGACGGGAACGTTAAGAGTACTCGAAACCGACGAGCATGTATGAAGAGACTGATGAATGTGGACGAAGCGAAAGAGGTATGTAAGTCTAGAGAGAACTGGCGCACTATACTCTCTGCCTACCCCGTTAGGGACTTGGCGTGATGATATGTATGTATGTATGTATGAGATGGATAAAAAAAGAAAGGCACAAGCAAGCAAAAAAACATTTCCGTGATTCAAAAATGGCTGGTCCCTGCTGGACATGTGATGTTTCAACTTTGAGAGTAGTCGAAACTGGTGAGGATGTTGGAAGAGACTGAATGTGGATGAAGCAAATGGGGTGTGTAAGTCTAGATAGGACTAGCGCTCTACTAATTTATCAGGGGTTCGGAAGGGGGTGTGATGGGAAATGGAACTCTATTCTCTGCATATCCTGTGATGATATGTATAAACAACATCTTCACGCCTTCCACAAGGGTC
The DNA here is from genome assembly GCA_945859725.1 of Drepana falcataria. Taxonomy (NCBI): domain Eukaryota; kingdom Metazoa; phylum Arthropoda; class Insecta; order Lepidoptera; family Drepanidae; genus Drepana; species Drepana falcataria. The sequence continues at coordinate 10,847,598 of OX243933.1, read as the reverse complement.
TCCGAAGGGTCTCAAAAGTGTGCAGTATAACACTCATTTTCCGCCGGAGGTATATTTTTAGGTGCCAACGTGATAGATAGTGAGTTCATCGCCGTTTCTCAAGGCCGACTGAACATACGCCTTTGAATTTTTTCTCAGTTAAGAAATCAAACTTATTGAGACAGTCGGGTTCCAACTTGCAATCCTTGCTTAGCAGGTAACAACTGAAACCACTCGGGCACCACGGCTCTCTTTACAATTATATGTAACGCGACAAAGTTTGCATTTCATCAATGATTGCATTACTTTCACTTCGACCTATAAGTCATAATATTATTTAACCACGAAATATGTAAAGATCTGACCCATCCCACAAATGTGTTACCTAACATGACAGATGAGTGCAATTATTCTAATTCTTAGCACTTGGCTCAGCTGTCAATATACAAGTAATTATGGCGATATAAATGAGGGGCAATCTGTAGTTGTCTGTATTTATTCGCAGTTCAATTTATTCAGTTCATTGTGGACTAGTAAAGTGCTTTGGTTGGTGAATATTTGTTTATTGTTTGGGAAACATATAACGCACCCACTTTTCACCGCAGATATGTTTTAGGTGGCAACGTGACAGTTTTTCTGATCTTACGTCAGTCAGTATGAAGAGACAGATGAGTGTGGACGAAGCCAAAGAGGTATGTAAGTCTAGAGAGAACTGGCGCTCTATACTCTTTGCCTACCCCGTTAGGGACTCAGCGTGATGATATGTATGTACAGTCATGTTAATATTTCCCCGTTTTTTTTATCCCCTTTCTAGCCTGCCGTACCTTTCTCTGCATCACCGAAAGGTTGACTGGTAGAGAATGCCTATGGCATTAAGTCCGCCTGTGTAAATAACTTTGCAAGATGTTTTTAAATAAATAAATAAATAAATAAATAAATATATATATACATAAATACATATACAAGTTTATTAACTCGCAGCATGAGTTTCGGGAACTTTTGCTACTCAACGTTTTTTTTTTGTATTGTCTCTCGTAGCGTGAGTTTCGGGAACTTTTACTACTTAACCGGTCAATGGCCAGGCACTTAATTTTTAAGCAACACAGGTAAGGGCACCCCCTGTGGGGACGAACCTCGGCTTAGGGCGTTGCTGGATCGCGAGCAAGGGAGCTGGGCTGGACTGGTAATTTTATTTATATATTATTTGGGGGCGAGATTTGCGCGTCTGGCTCGGCGCGGGCCGGCGTTTGCGGCGGAGGTCGGGGGGGAACATTACGGCTTATTCGCGTCGAGCCTCGCCAGCGAGGACGGAACAGTGGTCGGTTGTGTCGCTACTCAACGAGCGTTGACCAGACCAAAGGACCTGCAGCCGGAAATCCTTTGAATATTGAGCAAGCAGCTAAGGGAGGGTCCCTTAGCCTCCCTTGCCCTCTTACCCTCTTGGCTTGGATCTCGGCTTAGGCGCAGTCATTCTTGACAAACCAGGTAGGTATGCAGGTATCTCATAATAACTTAATATTCATACATACATATCATCACCCCGAGTGAAACGGGGTAGGCAGAGAGAATAGAGCGCCAGTTTTCTCTAGACTTACATACCTCTTTCGCTTCGTTCACATTCATCAATCTCTTCATACATTTTCGTATTTATATTCAATGACATATAAATTCCTTTCAAGACCAACAATTTTAAATAGTAACAAAAATACCTTTTTCAAAGATGGTCAAAAGTACTCGAAATCGATGAACATGTATGAAGGGACTGACGAACGTGGATGAATCGAAAGAGATCTGTTAGAAGAGAAGTGACACTCTACCAATCGGCATGCTAATATGTACACATATGGATTCCCGTCAGCATCCCCGTTTAATGTATGACATCTTTACATCAAACAACATACAGATACATAAAATACATAAGAGCCGTGGTGGCCGAGTGGTTCGAGCAGTTGCCTGCGACGCAAAGGTGGCAAGTTCGAACCCCGACTGTACCAATGAGTTTTTCTGAACTTAAGTACAGTGATTAGTCACACCACGAGCTGAACGGTGAAGGAAAACATCGAGAGGAAACCTGCATATGTCTGAGAAGAAATTCAAAGGCGTATTCAAAGGCGTAGACTCGCCATCTGTCACGTTGGCACCTTATATACCTCTGGCGGAAAGTGGGTGTGCGGGTATTACCTATACACCTCTGCCTACCCCTTCGGGGACCCTTGTGGGAAGGCGTGAGGATATATTATATATTATAACATACAGATTCTGCAAAAGAAAGCATATTAACATTTCACAGAGTAACAAAAACCATATTACCTTTAATACTAACATATAGTATTATCTGTAGGCTGCGGAAACCTTTACAATGGTGCGTTAACGTTTTGGTTTAGTTATTATGGCACATTACCTGCGGTCGGGCACGTCCACGGGCGCGTCGTCATTTCAGCTGTGAGTTATTTCCAACGCTCTGTGGTTGTTCCGATCTGCGAAACCCATTGATGTGCGAAATTGTAGGAAATGGAGAAGGCAAATTTAAAGGGCAGCCTACTAATATTATGAATGCGAACGTTTGTCGGGATGTTGGTTCCGCTTTCACGGATGTATTTAGAATATTTTTTTTGGCATAGAGATAGTTTTTCTATGTTTGTTAATCTACATATAATATGTTTTATGAATTAAATCTACTAATATGTAGTCAACATTTTACGCGGGTGAAACAACGGATTGCAGTAATCACGAATTCAATAATTATAAAAGGTTTTTAGCTCAAAAGCTGGGTTCAAGTAGATATCTTTTTCTATCCCCTTCCTAACGAAAATACCTCAGATTGGAGACACCACCAAAGTTGCAGGAGTGTGGCAGGACGTGGTAAGTAACTCATGCTGAGAGCACTGGAAGAATGCTAGGGCCGAGTTACTGAGGCAATGCACTTGGCTAACACTCTGGTTAATAATAATAATAATATGGAAATGTAATTTATAAGATTTATTTTAAATAAAGATAATAAATAACAATAATAAATAATATTTCCTCACGCCTTCCCACAAGGGTCCCCGAAGGGGTAGGCAGAGGTGTATAGGTAGTACCCACACACCCACTTTCCGCCAGAGGTATATTTAAGATAATAATAATATATTATTTTATTTATAATAATATATTAATTATAAACTTCCGTTTATTATTAACATAGTTCCATACATGTATATACATATCATTACGCTGTTCTTCAGGATAGGCAGAGTTGGTAGAGCGCCAGGTCTATCCAGACCTCTTTCGCTTCCGTTATATATCTCCACACACGTGCTCGGCTAGATACACAAATAAAAAAAAAATGTGAGCCGTCACGGGACGCCTGGCATATGTGAAACTTCGACATTATTTTGTAAAAGTAATATGCAGAAAAGAACAGATTGTGATAGGAACTAAATATGTCATAATGATAAAATAAAATATTACGTTTTTTTTTCTAGATAACGATGACTATTTATTGAATAAACATTTATTTTCATTAAATACAAAAAATTACGAATTTATTTCAAATCGTAACTACTTAATTCGTAACGTCGTCTACTTCGGTAATAGTTATATTCGATGTTTCCTCTGAGGACGGTATTACTGTGACAATTGGTCGATGGTAACTGAAGTATGGCGACGCGTCGCCACGGCATGCGTCGCCACGCCAGAAATCGGTTTTACGTGCGGCTATAGATGTTTCACATCAAAAATTGTTACATTACCCAGTTACCTTCAAGTATAGATATCTATTATATAGAAAAATAAATTGTCTAGTATGTATGTACAGTCGTGCTAGAGTAACTGCGATGAACTCGCCGTCTGTCACGTTGGTACTTAAAATATATCTCTAGTGGGTATGGAGGCACTACCTACTCTGCCTGCTCTTTCGAGGACTCTTATGAGAAGGCGTGAGGAGGATAAATTGTCTATAAATAAAAATATCTTTTCATAGGACATCCAAATTATAAACTATTTCTAGTTGTTTATGGATACGGAAACATTGTATTTGTCAATAAGGTTTTTAGCTCTGCGTCGTCAAACGCTGGTTTTTGTCTAGAGCAGTGTATGCTAGCGTGAGTGAACTTGCGGCCGAAGGTAAATGGTTGCGAAGCTCGTTTTTATAACACATTTCGCACTCATACCCGTGTTTATTTACCGACAGTTTATTGAGCAAAAACTGTTGTCCGTTTGTTGCTTTGAATTTATTTCGCCGTAAAATATGACGCTGTTTGCACTGGAGTTTTTGATGTATCTGCTTGTGGTCGGTGAGCACGTGATTGCGGCAAGGACGTTCGTATGTAGCTGGTACCAAGATATTGCTAAAAAATCAGCATTGCTATACATCGTGGCAATGCTGATAAGATATATTTAACTAATTAAGAGTTGTGTATACCTATAATTGGTTCATATATTAGACCTATTTATGTGGCAATGTTTATTATTCGTTTTTGTAATATATGTACTGTTGGTGTACCTTAATAAATAAATAAATAAATAAATGCTGCCAGCTTTCTTGGCACCTTCTAATGGGACAACGAGTTCGGAAAGAGGTTTTTTTAATTAATAATTAGTTCACAAGTTCTGTTCTCTGTTTTTTTTTGTCATCCTATTTGTTTTTGTAGATGTGTGTGTACAATAAAGGATATTATTATTATTATTATTACACAAGAGTCGAAAAGATAGGCAGCGGTGTGTTCTACAGAACCCAATTTTTGCCGGAGATATGGCGAGACCATCGCTGCTACTCAAGCACGACTATAAAGACATACATACATATCACCACGCCGAGTCCTTAGCGGGGTAGGAAGGTACAGAAAATTATCTCTTCTTGGCTCTTATGTAAGAAGAGAGAATTGTAAGTAAAGAGAGAGCTGGCACTCTATACTTTCTGCCTACCCCGTTAGGGACTCGACGTGATGATGTATGAATTTATGTACATACCTCTTTCGCTTCGTCCACGTTCATCAGTCTGTTCATACTTGCTTCCCCCAATATATATACTAAGTAAAAATATGTGGAAGATTACACAGCGTTCCAAATACCAAAATGAAATTTAAAAAATGCCCCAAACTTTTCTAAGTCTAAATTTAAAAATAAATGCACTGTAATTAAACGAATCATAATAACTTTAATCAATAAGCCTATTGACTTATGATCAGGCAGTGACCTTTACCCACCGCTGGGCTCTCAACGGACCATTAGCTTTCATTGCCACAAAATATCAATCGCATAATTAAAGTTTCCGCTCTCACGATAACTTAAGATGAACGCATCGAATTTGTGGATCTTTTTGTATCGCTTACCTTACAAGAGATGGGCGTTCACTTACTCGTACACGTGTGTAACCTTCAGTAGAGATTCTACGATTGTGTACTGACGTATGTGTGACGTCATAGAATTTACGTGGTAAGTGGTTTGGACAGTCACCTACAGCACTAAGATTGCAAGTCCAAATCCCAACTATACGTCTTTTTCTAAGCTATGATTAGTCACACGACGAGCATAACAGTGAAGGAAACCTGCTTACGTTTGAGAAGTAATTCAATGGCGTATTTATAGTCGTGTTCAAGCAACGGAAATGGATTTTCTGTCCCTTTGGCACGTAATCATCTTTGATGAAAAAAGGTCCTTAGCACTTGTTTTTTAAGTACCCACATGGAGGCACTATAATAATGATTAATACATATAGTAATATAATTAAATTAATTAAATGGACGGAGTCATGTAACCACGTTCCAACTACCTAGATCAAATCAATCGGTCACTCAAGTATCGGAACGTCAAGAGTACTCGAAACCGGGCATGTATGAAGAGACGGACGAATGTGGACGAAGCGAAAGAGACATAGAAAGAACCGCTCTACTCTCCCTGTCTACCCCGTCAGGGATTCGGATATAGTCGGAGTCGTAGTTAGTAGAGGAAGCCTTCATACGTCTGAGATGCAATTCAAAGGCGTATGTATAGTCGTGCTTGAGTAACGGCGACGGACTCTTCTGTCACTTTGGCACCTAATATGTATCTATGCACCTCTGTCTACCCCTTCGGGGACTCTTGTGGGTAGGCGCTCGGACTTTACACGAGTAGCGTTGTACGATATTTACATTTCAATGCACGCAACTGTACGCGTATTCGCATTAATAGGATCGCTTGGAAATCTTGGAATTTTAAGTAAATTTTACGAGATTATATAAATATCATTGACTGCAAGTTTTGAGCTGCCATTTTACATGTCAAGAAATTAAATAAAACACACTTGTAATGCATGTAAGAACTATTAAGCAATTAGTGGAATTTCGTCAAGCCAATGATACAGTTACTCAAAATGGCGCCAGTACTTTTAAAATGAATACATCCTTTTTCAACTCAACGTGTGATTTGAAACCTCATTTGTACCAAACTAAGTTTCACAACGATTGTTTTATAAATTGTGCAGCCTGCCAGTTTGCAAACGAGATAATTATTCATATTTCGAACACAGTCAAATATTTAAAGTTGCAAACAGAATTTTCCTTACGGGTGCGTTCGGACGAGTGAATTACAATTATATATTTTACAGAGAATTCTTTTTTTAACAAACAAACAACTTTTTGTGCACGCACTTGCATCTGGGTGGCAAAAGAATCGTGATTTTCGGGCGTTGACAGTGTACTGAACAAATAAGACATATTTTGAAAATAAAACTCTTACAAACCGTGGTGGCCAAGTGGTTCGAGTAGTTGCCTGCAACACAGAGATTGGACTCTCGACTGTACCATTGAGTTATTCTGAACTTAAGATTAGTCACACCACGAGCTATACGATGAAGGAAAACATCGCGAGGAAACCTGCATACGTTTGAGAAGAAATTCAAAGTCGTACAGCACTGCTTAAGTAACGTCGATGCACTCACCATCTGTCACGTTGGTACCTGAAAATATCTCTAGTGCCAAGTTAACAAACAAACTCTGTCTGAGTTAAAACCGTTGAGAAAAGCCATATATAATAAAACACGTACTCTAGAATTATCACAACTCATAAAATTAATTATATATGCCCAATTCAAAACGCAAAAAAATAAACGTTCAGAAAGTTCTTGTCATTATGGAAATGGAGTTGAAAGTTCTCCAATGAATTTGTTAATTCATAAACAAGTGTGTTACTATAATAAACATATCGTTTTGTTAATTTCTGAACGAATTATTAATATGTTATTTATATTCGAGCCTATTGACCGGTCACGACTGCCCAACCGTTCAGGTATGGAAACCAACGGGTCATCTTGAGAAAGCACTGACCGAACATGTGATTTGGAGTGATAAGACAATACTTTTTTGAATTTATTTTGTTTTATTTTATGGTTGCTGTATATTTAACTAGCAGTCCGTCCCGGCTTCGCACGGATGGACATTAGTTTTTTTTTTTAAAGAAAATATAGCCTATATCACTCAAGGTGAATGTAGCTTTCCAATGGTGAAATAATTTTTCAAATCGGTTCAGAAGTTTCGGAGCCTATTCATTACAAACAAACAAACAAACAAACAAACAAATCTTTCCTCTTTATAATATTAGCATAGATAGAGCCGTGATAGCCGAATGGTTCGACTAGTCGCCTGTAACGCAAGGATTGGAAGTTTAAATCCCGACTGTAGCAATGATTTTTTCTGAACCTGCCTGATACGACTGTGAAGTAATTCAAAGACGTATTGACGCTTGAGAAACGGCCATAGACTCGCCAGCAGTCACGTCGGCATCTAAACATATATTACCATCGACTAGTGTATGTCACACATCTCTGTCTACCCTCTCGGGGTAAAAAAAAGGCCCATTTGTTTTAAAAATTTCAATGTCAGACACTTTTTATTAATTAGATATTTAATTAATTTAACTGAAACAATTGCAGACTTTAATCGTCCTTTGTTTTAAAGGAAGCCCAGCAAGTAGCCAAGAATCCCTTTAATTTATTTTTTAATTGCCCGCCTCTAGGCGTAGAGACTCACCATGCATAATAGTACATTTTGCTCGCTGAATGCGTATTGTATACCTCCGCGCGCTGTTTCAAGAACATCTTCACGGGAATACTATAGAGGTGTTAATGCGAATTTCCGACATTTTCGGTAACTAATAAATCTATTTAATCTCATAAGAGTAACAAAGACTCGTTGCGGCTGAATACTTCGAGTAGTTGGCAAAGGTTGCAAGTTCGATCTCTACTGTGCGCCTTTACAAGTACAATAAATTATTAGCACCACGAGCTTTAAGGTGAAGGAAAACATCAAGACGAACCTTCATTTGTTTGAGAAGAAATTCAAAGATGATGTATCGTAGTCGTGCTTGAGAAACGGCGGTGGACTCGCTATCTGTCATGCTGGCACCTACCTTTCGTAACTACACACCTCTACCTAACCCTTCGAGGACCCTTATGGGAAATCATGAAGATATATAAATTAAATAACACAATAAAAATGTTTTGAGTAATCATCAACTTTATACATTCTCCAACTGTATCCTAGAAACCATAGCCTATTTACAGTTTAAAGAAAAAGCAAATTTATTCCGTTTGCATAATGCTCATATTCGAGTAGACGGCATTTGTATCGTTTAAAAAAATTAACATCATTGGTCCCAAGAAGATACCTGGGGACAAATCGCTAATTTACATATAACGAATATTGAAGTCACGTTTTCAGTAAAAAACGGTGTGTTTGGTTGGTACTTGCTCAAGCTACTGTACTGTAGGGAGTACTGGCTAGGTGGTTTAAGTATTTATCTGCAAGACCAGGATAGCAGATTCAAATTTGGCTGTCAGATTACTTATTGTTCACAATTATTGAACTGGACGTGGACATGTTATTGTAGTCACTTGTAGCGTAAGCGGGTTCAAACATGGTTTGTACTAATGAGTTTTTAAGCTTAAATACAGTGACTTATCATATCACGAGCTTCATAGTGTAACATTGCAAAGAAACTTGAATACGTTTTAGTAAATAAATACAGCTGGCCCGCCCAGCTTCGGTCGGGTGAAAAAAATAAATTTCCTGAATCAAAGGCATTGGGTCCAATTGTGAATCTAAGCCATTCTCGAATCTACCTGAAGAAACACAGGAAAAATCAATAAAATAAGTCCAGCCGTTTAGGAGTACTTCAGTGACAAATACACGCACAGAAGAAATATATATATATATAAAGATTGTCATGTTAACGAAAAACGACAACGGGATTACAACATACTTTTCACTGTAAACTTTGGTGTTAGATACGACTTTAAATTTCTTCTTAAGAGGTTACAGGCGTTAAGTAAACATTTTTTACCACACAATCTCAGGGTTGTAAAAAGACAGGTAGCTGAGAAATAATATGAAAAAAACCTCCTTAATTGACCAGTTCTTATGTTTATTAATTACTCATTGGTGTATATCGGAATTCGAATCTACATATTCGCGCTTTGTACACTAATACTTTAACCACACAACCTTTGATTTTTAGTAACAAATTAATGCAACTTATCCTTCACACCGATACTCAAAATCATAAATTCATCCGCCATATGGCATATACTGAGAATAGACCGGCCGAGCGCGGGTCATGAAGCGAGGTTGAGAGGTCGCAGATACGTATCTAGTAATACATAATTCCGTTTATTATTTCGGCCTGTAAAATGTTACAGATGTCGTAAATATTATATTAGATTTTATTGTTGTGCCGTAGTGGCCGAGTGGTTCAAACCGTCGCCTGCAACACAAATTGCATGTTCAAAAATGCCGACTGTACTTTAGAATTTTTTGTGAACTTTAGTGATAAGTGAGATGTGAGTGATAAGTCAGAAAACGAGAGATAACAACGAGAGAAAACTTATATAACCTACTAGCTGTACCTCTGCCACCCTTCGCTGTGGATATGTGACTGATGCAAAAAACAGATAAAAATAATCCTTGATGTGGATTATATATCATGCTAAAATTTCAAGACTTGGCAAGACTAAGGTTCTGGTATTCGAAAGAGATGAACAAGTGACCGAGTGTGCAATATCGGTAAATGGGCAAATTCTAGAGCAAGTGAATGAATTTCTATATCTTGGAAGCATGTTCACACGAGATGGAAAGTATGAAAAAGATATTGAAAGAAGGATAACTGCCGGAAATAAGGTGAATGGAGCCATGTCGGCGTTGATGGGCAGTAAAAGTCTGAGCAAGAATGCTCGAGTTGCTGTCCACAACGCGATATCTTATTGTATGGCAGCGAATCCTGGGTATGTCAGAGGAAATATGAAAAGAGCTTGAATGCAGTCGTGATGCGATCTCTTCGAAAAATGTGCGGCGTAACGATATTAGATCGAATCCGCAATGAAGAGATTCGCAAATCAACTGGCGTGAATAAGAGCGTGATTGTAAAGATGAAGAAAGGCATGTTACGTTGGTTTGGACACATAGAAAGGATGAGTGAAGAAAGATTGACGAAACAGATATACAAAGCAAAAGTGTGTGCAAGAAGAGGCAGAGGAAGGCCACGTTCCAACTACCTGGATCAAATAGATCGGACTCTCAAGGACGGGAACGTTAAGAGTACTCGAAACCGACGAGCATGTATGAAGAGACTGATGAATGTGGACGAAGCGAAAGAGGTATGTAAGTCTAGAGAGAACTGGCGCTCTATACTCTCTGCCTACCCCGTTAGGGACTTGGCGTGATGATATGTATGTATGTATGTATGCTAAAATTTCAGCTCGATCGGTGCAGAACTTTTTGAGTTTTTGAAGCGTACACAAACCAACATATTTTTTTATATATATAGATTTGAGAAGAAATTCAAATGGTCTCACCATCTATCTCATTGGCACCTACAAAATATATCTCCGGTAAGTGGGTGTTTGGTTACCTACACCATTCTTTCTACCCCTTTGGGCACCCTTGTTGGGTGTGAAGATATATAAACCTTCCTTTAAAATCACTCATCACTTTATTTATTGACTAAAACGGCATTATTATCTGAATACTATTAGGTTCTTTGTTGTTTATAAATTGAAATGTCATCTGGCGAAGTTCCTCGCGGGGCGGCCAAAGAGAGTGCAGCACCAGCTCTCTCTACACTTACATACTTCTGTAGCTTCCACCACATTCATCAATCTCTTCACTTTCAACGATTTCGAGCACTCTTGACACTCCCATCCTTTAGTGCAACAATTACTTTAGTTTATCCACATTCATACATCATACTCTCGCGTCTCTTCATACATGCTTGTCGGTGTTTGGTTTTCGGTCATTTTGACGTGCCCATCCTTGAGTTTTTCATTGGCTTGATTTAGATTTAATGAAACGTCCGACCTAATTTCGTCTACCAATATTTTAATTAAGCCGCCATTTTGGAGGCAATATTTGGTAAACAGTAAAGATGAACAATGAGAACTGCCATAATAAATAGTAATACAATACCACAATATGCTTCGAGCCACAATACAAACTTTCCCATCTAACCCTAAATCCATAAAGCAGAAACTCACAAGTTGTTGCACAACTAAAAATAATTTTCGCATTTTATGGACATGTAAATTTTCACGCGCATATCTAAATAAAGTCATTGCTCACCCGGATAGGTTTATGCGTTAATTGCTCCGAGACCGCCTGTTATTATTGCAGTCTTCTTTAGGCTGTAGGTACACGATGAGACGACAGCCAAAAAAACTTGCGATCAAAAACTATGCATGAATATCATCGCGCTCAGTCTGTAACGGAATAGGGGTTAGAACATATTTTTTTTTTTTTTTTTTTTTTTGTATTGTCTCTCGTAGCGTGAGTTCCGGGAACTTTTGCTACTTAACCGGTCAATGGCGAGACCTAGGCCTCCAGCCAGGCACTTTATTTTTAAGCAACACAGCTAAGGGCACCCCCTGTGGGGTACGAACCTCGGCTTAGGGCGTTGCTGGATCGCGAGCAAGGGAGCTGGGCTGGACTGGTAATTTTATTTAAATATTGTTTGGGGGCGGGATTTGCGCATCTGGCTCGGCGCGGGCCGGCGTTTGCGGCGGAGGTCGGGGGGAAACATTACGGCTTATTCGCGTCGAGCCTCGCCGGCGAGGACGGAACAGTGGTCGGTTGTGTGTAGTGTTGGTATGTTTTTGTCGGGCGACCTGGAGGACCGTTATGTCGTCATCCGGTTCGATGACGGCATGTCTTGGACGCCTTATTTTCGAGATAAGGGAAGGAGTGTATCGGGCGGCCGATACGACGAGGGGGTTGGGGTGATTTACAGCAGAATCGAAATGACGTTTGGACAGTTTTTTCAAAAACTGTTTTATAGTGGGGACTTTGAGGTCAACGTGGAGTTGACTATTACGCATGTACCACGGGGCACCTGTGGCTCTCCGGAGAAACCGGCTTTGGAGCACTTGCAGGGGGTTAAGTGTTGACTTGCTAGTGTGTGCGAACACTACACCCGCATATGTCATGATTGGTCGAATGCACGTCGTGTAAATCCTCACCTTGGATTTCAATGAGAGTTTACTTCGTGCATTCAACATGCTGTGAAGTCTACCGAGCGCGAAGGCGGCTCGCGCGCGTACCGCCTTTACGTGGTGACGGAAAGAAAGGCGTTGATCGAGGATCACACCCAGGTATTTGGCTTTTTCTTCCCATGGAATGGGTTTGCCGAAGAGGGTGATGGGGGCTACCCGTGGGCGTTCGAGGCCTTTCCAGAATAGAATGGCTGCGCTTTTGGTGGGGTTCACTTCAATTCTCCACTTCCGGAACCACCGCCCTAGGGCTGTGACTGCAGATTGGAGGTTGTCGTGAATTCCCTCGGGAGTTCTACCCTTGTAGTAGATGGCCGTATCATCGGCGAATAGAGCGCTTTTAACTCGTCTATGGAGGGGAATGTCGCTAGTATAAAGCGTGAATAGGAGTGGCGAGAGCACTGAGCCTTGCGGGACTCCTGCTCGTATGGGATGGGGGGAAGAGAGTGTGCCCTCGACTCTGTAGCGGAAGGAGCGGTTCGACAAAAAGTCCCGTACTATGCGTACTAGACGGTCCGGCACGCCCAACTGGTACAGCTTGTATATTAAGCCGTTGTGCCAGACCTTGTCGAATGCCTTCGCCACGTCGAAGAGGAGCATACCCGTGGTATAACCGAGTTGAAAGCCGCTACTGACGTCTTCCACTATACGGTGGACTTGTTGGATACAGGAGTGTTTGGTTCGAAAACCGAACTGCTGGTCAGGTATGACTTTCTTAGAGTCTGCAAAACTCTTTAGTCTATTGTAGATAAGTCTCTCGTAAATCTTGCCAAGGACATTGAGGAGACTAATAGGGCGATAACTGGAGGCTTCGGTCTTGGGTTTCCCTGGCTTGGGAATACCTATGACTGTTGCACTTTTCCAGGATTGGGGGAAAAAGTTGTTGCTCAGTGCGGCATTGAAGATGGCAGTGAGCAAAACTATGAGATAAGGTGAGAAGAGTTTGATAACTCTATTAGCGATCCCGTCGGGACCTGGGGCTTTCCTGGGGTGGAGATCCTTGATCACTTTCCGGACTTCGTCGACCGTGATTGGGGCGATGGGGTGGTCTGGGTCTTCGGAGGGTGGGAGAGATAGTTTGCTTTCGACCTCGGCATCCACCTTATCGAGATGGCGCGGATCTACCGGCAAGGTGCTGGGCGTACATTGAGCCTCGAGACTGTCGGCCAGGCACTCGGACTTCTCGTCGTCGTCAAAGGCGGGCCCTTGATTTGGACGAGAGAGTGGAGGCATGGACGAGATTTTGTCTGATTTAAGTTTTCGTTGGAGATGCCAAAAGGCCAAGTGACTCGGTTCAAGTTCCCCTAGGAACTTGTTCCAGCGAGCGTCTCGCAGGTCTTTCATGCGGTATCTCAGCTTGCGCTGGAGTGACCTCAGAAAGGTGCGGTTCGCTTCAGTCGGGTGAGCTCTATGCGCTCGGAGGGCGGCGTTCTTTTCCGTCACCAGTTCACGCACGTCGTCGGGAAGTTTCCAGCGATGGTCTTCCATCACCGGAACTTGTCGAGAACAGGCGTCCACGGCTGACTGTACGTGAGCTGTGAGGGAATCGACCGCCTTTTGAGTGTCGGCTGCCGACTCTATGAGGGGCGGGATGCTATCTAAGTGAACAGATGAAGAGGACTTGAGGAGTTCCTCCAGTTTTCTCCAGTCTGTTATCTTTTTCTGAGGTGGGGACTGACCTGAGTCCGGGGGGCCTAGTCGGGGGGAGAGCGCTAAGGTCACAGGTCGGTGGTCGGAATCTAACTCGTCGTGTGACCTCAACGAGTGCAAACGGAGGTTTACATTCTTGAGGATCGCAATGTCTAGTACGTCCGGTCGGTGGTTGATATTCTCGGGATAGTGGGTGGGGTGCATAGGCGCAATGACGTCGAATTGGAGGAGCCCGCTGAGGTCCTCCAATTGGCGTCCTCTGTTATTTCGTGAGTGGCTGTTCCAAGCATCGCTCTTGGCATTCAGGTCACCCGCGATAATAACTGAGCTACTGAGATTGATGAGAGCTTTGATATCAGCTTTGATATCGGCCGTCGAGTTAACAGGGGAACAGTATGCAGAGACTATCGTGATCGGCTGATGGCCGGTCATTCCTAATCGACAGATCGAGGTCTCTATGTGGGAGAGGGTTGGTGGTTGGATTGGGATACAGTGCAGGGACCTCTTGTAATAGATCAAAGTACCGCCGAGGGCGGATCGAGATCTATCATTGCGAACTACGCAGTAGTTTGCAATTCTAGGGTCTCGGTGTGATGGTTTCAGGAAGGTTTCCTGCACTAAGAAAACGTCGATATTATTGTCCCGGAGGAACGCGGCGATCTCTTCCTTTTGGCTGTGAATGCCGTTGGCATTAAAGTAGCCAATTGAAAGCGATCGGGGTTTGACTCTGCTGTTTACGTTTGAGTCCATTATTGGTTGGACGAGAAGGTAGCCAGGGACTCTGATACATCGGCGTAGTCGCCGAGCACCTTGAGGAGGGCCAGAGGGTCCTTTCGGACGGCCCTGAGGCTTCGTGCCATCTCGTTAACCCTTGTGAGGTTGACGGTGGAGAAAAGGTCCGCCAGGAATGCCATGTTGGCGGAGGTTTCGGAAGGGGAGGAAGTGGGCTGGACCACCTGGGGTCTGCGCGGGGGAGTAGCAGCCTGGGGCTGTTGAGGTTTGGCGGTGGAGAGCGACGGCAGAGGTGTAATCTGCGGGCTCGGGGCCGCTGAGGGGACAGGTGGGGACGCTTGTGGGAGGGGTGGAAAGTCCCTCGGAGGGAGGACCCTCCACGGGGAAGGTCGAGGTGGGGCGGGTTGCGCGGGGGGGGCGTTACGCCATTCGCGGGCCGCTGCCCTCTTTACCACGACTGGTCTGGGTTTGGGGGCTTTAGGGCAGCCCCTGTAATTGGCCGGGTGGCCTTCCTGGCGGCATAGCACGCAGCTCGGAGGCGAGTCGGCGAGAGTGCGGTCCTTAGGGCGAGAGCAATCGCTCGTCCCATGATCACCCAGGCACTTGACGCACCTGGGTTTTGCGTTACAGTTACGCGATGCATGACCGTATAGTTGGCAGTTGTGACACTGCCCTATAGGGCCACCCTTGTGGGGGGTTTCAACCCTTATGCCAGACAGGTGGCATATGGTTTTTATTTTGAAGACGGCTTTACCGTCGGCGGAGTTCTCGCAGATGGCGAGGACCATGTTAAATGCCTCTCCGGCATTTTGTCGGTGCATGCGGTGCACTTCCTTCACTGCGACATTCTGAGCCTTGAGGTCTTCTTTGATCGACTCTGTGTCGATTTCGCAAGGGACTCCGCGGATGACGACCCGGAGTAATCGGTCCTCCGGCAGATCATAAGTGTGGTATTCCACACTTCTGGCCTGCAGGAGCTTCGTGAAAGCTCGGAACTCGGTCGAGTTTGGGAGATGCACCTTAATGCCTTCGGCTGTGGCAGTAGCGCGAGTGAAATTTATGCGGTTGGTTTGGCACCAACCGGAGATTTCCGTCCACTTGGCCTTTGTGTGGACGAAAATAGGGGGACACGAGCGCTCCTTCGTCGAGGAGGGCCGCGTGGGTCGCGGGACGGGGGAAAGCCGGCTAGCCTGAGTGGCTTCGGCTTCCGGAGAGGCGTGGGGGGTGGGAGAGGGGGGTGCCGGGGAGGGGGCTACCGTGGAGGACTGTGCGGAGGCCACGGGCACGGTCTTGGGGGCTTTAGTGGGGGGAGAAGGTGAGGTTGAAGCCTCCTTCTTTTTTGCGCGTCTGGCGCGCTTCTTGGAGCCCGTGACGGGCGTAAATTCGTCCGAGGAGCCCTCGGACGACTCGGATTGTAATGACTCCATTTCGGAGTCCACAATGACAGATTCGGGGGACAAGGGGGAGTCTTGAGACTTATTGGCCTCGTTAGTGACGGCTATGATTGCGCTCTTGTCCAGCGCTGCAGTCGCCTCGGCGGTAGGGGTACCCGCGTTTATATCGCGGGTGTACTCGTCATATTGACGTCGGAGGGTGGGCACGGCGTCTAAGAGCCGCGCGAGAAAAGCCAGTGAGGCTTGGGGGTCAACACTTGTGGACATGGTGGATGCAGACGTGGGAGGGCAAGGCGGTAAGGGAAACGGGAAACGTGTTTCGGGGCGCGGTCGCCCAGGGGAAGAAACACGTAAAGAAACCCCTGGTGACTTAAACGTTAGGGACCCGATCCCCGGGGGGTTGACCCGGGGGTGTGTACTGAACCCTCCCTGTCGGGTGTAGACAGGGAGGTGAGTGTGCCTATGGTGTGAGCCCTAAGCTTGTATTCCCGCTGCCAGTCTTATTGTGCAGCGGGTCCCTGACAGTTCCGGTGTAGAGAGCACTAGTCCGTGGACAGTGCCCAAACTAACACCGGAGGGTAGGAGTTAAGGGATAGGTAGGGTGGGTGGTGGGTGATAACCAGGCGCGACTAGGGTAGACCCCAAGGCCGGTGAACCTGGTCCCGTCCGTTTGTAGCCTTACCCTGAAGGGGCAAAGCTAAGAGCGCAACGGGGCAGCGCCCCACTCGGTTTTGTTGGCACCGTTTGGTTTCCACCGAGTGACCACGAAACTGTGGATTTTCCCAGAAGGGGACAAATATTATTGTCGAGAAACAAGAATTGTGATTGTTGTTGCCTTGAAAAAGGCGACCAACAATCACCACGTGCGGTGCGTAGCGGCTAGCTAACTCGTGGCGATTTGCGTAGCGGCGGGTGTGGCTTCTGCCGGTCGTAACGGGCGCAGAGCGCGGGAGCGGTGGGAGCACACGTCTGCTCGGTACGGCGGCTGGAGCGAGAATGACCGGTTAGAACATAATTTCCCTTTAGTCTTAAGTACCTCTTTCGCTTTATTCAAATCCATCAGTCACGTGATAGGTCGAAATAACGTATAAACCAGAATCTTAAGTCACGTTGGTTTTTTATGCTACTATGAAGGCAAATACTAAGGGGAAAAAGAATCGAAGATGTATGTATAGTGCTTGGGTAACGGCGATGGGCTCTCCATTGGTCACCTAAATATATTTTAAGCCCACCCCTTCGGAGAATGTGTGAACATACCCATTATTGGATATAAAAGATAAAATATTGTTTAGTTTTTTTTTAAAGACTTCAGTGAATAGTTTTGCAGTATGGAACTTAGGTCGTTGCGAACTTTTTCTTATTTGCCTACGCATCATTGCAGCATGGAGTTATTGAAGAAGGAAGTGAAAAGATCCCATCCCATTTGGTAGGCAATGCGATACTCTTAGTGTCGCAAGCGCCTCTATAAGGTGATAACCGCTTACCATCAGGCCGTATGCATGTTTGCCACCCAGGTGTATATAAAAAAAAACAAAGGCGTATGTATAGTCGTGATTGAGTAACTTAGTAACGTGCTTGTGGAAGCACAGGCGTGAGGATATATTAAAAAAAAATTGCCTTTTCGTCGCACCATGAGCGTGAAGCCTTAGTAAATAAACTCTTGTCGGCCATTGTAGGAGCGTCAGGTGTTTGTGAAATATTTTGTAATAACCTGACCTCTTGTAATAGATGTGTGGCGTACTGTTATATATGCTAATGCTGTTGTATATTATAGAGATGCAGCTCTGACCGATTTTAGAAGTGCTCGTAACATTTGATTGTCGGCTAATATAAGATGTTATGTGGATCTGCCGTTATTATCTCAGAATATGAATTGTAAATTGCTTTGCTTCTTTTAGTGTTACGAATTTAGAGCGCAAAGTTTATGGGATCACTACGGTGTTTGATTGTATTTCATCTTTATTATCAATAAATAACAGGAATGGAAGTTTTATAACTACGAAATTAAAGTTCCTTGAACGAAAATTTCCAACGTCCAGCCCCTAACGGGGCAAGTAGAGGGAGAGTAGAGCTTTTTCTCCAGGCTTGCAGACTTCTTCACATTCATATGTCGCCTTATGATCATGTTTAAATATATATATGATTCCCACGTAAGTATAGTGATTAGTCACACCACGAGCTTAACGGTGAAGGAAAAAATCGAGAGGAAACTTGCATACGTCTGAGAAGAAATTCAAAGGAGTATATATAATCGTGCTGGAGTAACGGCGATGGACTCGCCATCTGTCACGTTGGCACCTAATATACCTCTGGCGGAAAGTGGGTATGTAGGTATTACTTATACACCTCTGTCTACCCCTTCGGGGACCCTTGTGGGAAGGCGTGAGGATATATTATATATTATATTATATATGATTCCCAAAAGAGTCCCCGAAAGGGTAGGCAGAGGTATGTAGGTAGTACTCACACACAAACTTTCCGCAAGAAATATATTTTAGGTGCCAACGTGACAAATGTCCAACGCTGTTACTGAAGTACGACTTTGCATTTCCTCTCTACCATATGCAGGTTTCCTCTCAATGTTATCCTTCACCGTAAAGCTCGTAGTGTGGATGATCAATATACGTAACTTCAGGAAAACTCATTGGACTAGTCGAGATTGGAACCTGCATTCTTTGTGTTGCAACTGCTCGAACCACTCGAACACCACGACTCATAGCTCTCATATAATTATGTATGCTATTCACAAAGCCATACGCTAAGACCATCCAACGCCACCCACTAGAGAACTGAATTAAATGCAAACATCAACAGCCGTACCAATTTAACGATTACTAACGTAACTAAACACTTGACCTTCGCTCTTTTCAGATTAATTATTGCTATTGTACCTACATGTCTTTAAAAACTACACGTTACTACAAATCCAAACCGGGATATTGAACTTTAACTGCTTGTAACAAGGTTCATATGAGTTATAGAAGATGTTAGAAGTAGTTTGGTAATTGTTTAATCCAATAATATAATACAGATTGAAGGCGTCTGTCTGTCAGAATGCAAAGCTTTTTAGGGTTGGGTGTTTAACACATAGTAAACATTTTAACACTTTTTTTTACCAATAGATAAAATAAAGTTTGGTTGTGGTATCAAATTACAGGTTTTTTTTAATCCATATGAAAAGTAAAAATTAGGCTGTACTGTGTAGTGTGCAATTTCAAATGTTAATATTAATAATAATATTCTCACGGCTTCCCACAAGGGTCCCCGGAGGGGTGTAGGTAGTACCCACACACCCAGTTTCCGCCAGAGATATGTTAAGCGAATCAGAAACGTTGTAATTTTTGATCGTGATAACTACTATATGCATATTTTTTTTAACACAGGGTATCCCGTCATCACTTAAATTCCTTGTTCAATTGTGAATCATAAGCAGATTAACACACACAAAATTGGTCTAACATAAGCGGTACCACATACGTGGTATAGAAGAATTAGGTATGCCCTAATTCTATACCTAACCAAAATACCTACCTACCTACCTAATACCTAATGTTCAAATATAGACCCAGAGCAAGTTCAATGCACATCACTATTAGGCTTCGGCGCGATCAGCCCACAAGCATTTTATAAAGAGCACTTAAAAGATACTTAAACATCTTTGAGTTAAGCTTTTGACTTAACGTGGGTGTGAACCCATCAAGAGTGGGCCTTAGACCTCAGTAATTACTTTCCAATGTTCCAACGGGTACAAAAGGCCTGAATAAGGAAAATCAAGGTTCTATTACTGATTATAACTAATGATTTTGTTTTCTAATGAGTGCTGTGGGTGGGGCCTTGTTCTGATTTTGGTATTGTTTTTGCGCGATGCCCTTCGTTTGATAAGAGAGTAAGAGATTTATAGATTAGACGTTGCTAAATAATTGTAAAGACATTCGAAGCGTGAGAAATATTTTATTTAGCGACAAAGGTCTACGGTGTCTACAACAAAGGTGACGACCGTCTGGTCTAGTGGTTAGAGCTCCTAACTGCGAAACTTGAGGTCACGGGTTCGAATCCCACTGAGGGCAGATATTTGTGTGATGAACACGAGTATTTGTACCTTAGTCTTGGATGTCCTATGTATTTATGTATATATCTATCTATATAAGTAAATATATCGTTGTCTAGTTACCATAACACAAGCTTTGCTTAATTTGGGACTAGGTCAATTTGTGTGGAATTGTCCCAGGTATTTATTTATATATATTATTATATTATATACAAACACAAAAAATGCATATTATGTTACGTTGATTTGATTTGACTCGCCATCTGCCACGTTGGCATCTAATATACCTCTGGTGGAAAGTGGGTGTGTGGGTATTACCTATACACCTCTGCCTACCCCTTCGGGGACCCTTGTGGGAAGGCGTGAGGATATATTATTGTTATTTTTATTTGAACATCGAATTTAAGAAGACATTACAATTACATTTAAGAAGTTATTCAAGGGCTTATATATAGAGGCACCTATATTGATATATAGGTAATCCTGCAAAAAATATTGAAAGTTCGAATCCCGACTGTACCAATGAGTTTTTCTAGACTTATGTAAGCACAATGATTAGTCACACCACGAGCTTTACGGTGAAGGAAAACATCGAGAGGAAACCTGCATACGTCTGAGAAGCAATTCAAAGGCGTATGTATTATACATATAAGTGAATATGTAACGGTGATAGACTCGACTACAACTGTCACGTTAGCACCTAAAATATATTTCCAGCGGAAAGTCCAATTGAAAATCAAGGGTGTGTGTGCCTTCTCTTGTAAGAAGGCCTGAATGCTTAAAGGTTATACCAAGAGTCGACTGAACTTACCTTCAACACAGAGATTGTAATTTAGAAATATATATTATTATCATATTGGTTATCGGAACAAGGTGATGGAATGACGTCACCATAAATACAAATCAAGAACGAACTCAAAATATAATTAATCCGTGCCCAATGATTTGCCGAGTGACTCATCCAGTCTCTCACGATATCTGCCTACGTGACATAATAACAGCATTAGCTGTTCAGATATCATCAGATTGCTGTTGAATGGACTGAGATATAATATACTTTATGCTTAGCTTATGTTAAATATAATATGGGAATTTATATATATCCTCACGCCTTCCCACAAGGGTCCCCGAAGGGGTAGGCAGAGGTGTTTAGGTAATACCCACACACCCACTTTCCGCCAGAGGTATATTAGGTGCCAACGTGACAAATGGCGAGTCCATCGCCGTTACTCAGGCACGACTATACATACGCCTTTGAATTTCTTCTCAGACGTATGTAGGTTTCCTCTCGATGTTTTCCTTCAACGTAAAGCTCGTGGTGTGACTAATCACTGTACTTAAGTTCAGAAAAACTCATTGGTACAGTCGGGATTCGAACTTGCGATCTTTGTGTCGCAGGCAACTGCTCGAACCACTCGGCCACCACGGATTTTATAATGAGGTATTAAATATGTCTAAGAAGGTATGAGAGTCGGTATTGTAAACTTTTGGAATGGATAAGCGAAGAAAGATAGACAAAACATGTGAAAGTGTGGGGAAGAGAACTGATGAGTACGAAACTAAAGAGTCTGGAGAGAACTAGCGCTCTACTCTCTTTGCCCACTACGTGAGGATTGCATTGACATGGTATGGATAACTACTATTTAACTGTTAATTTTAGACAATGTTTTAATTATGTAAGATTTAAAGTTTATTCATATATAAATAGAGAGGTGAGCCATGGTGGCCGACACAAAGATCGCAAACTTGAATCCCGACAGTACCAATGAGTTTTTTTGACTTTAAGTACCTACAGTGGTTAGTCACACCACGAGCTTTACGATGAAGGAAAACATCGAGAGAAACCTGCATACGTCTGAGAAGAAATTTATGTATAGCCGTGCTTGAGTAATGGAGGTGGGCTCGTCATCTGTGACATTGGAACCTAAAATATATCTTTGGTGGAAGGTGTGTGGGGTACTACCTATACACCTCTGCCTACCACTTTGTGAGGAAAACCAAGCGCTAGTTTATATATAGAAGTCATTTGTTATCTGTCACAGTAGGCAACATGCGACAATTAAAGCCGAGCAAGCGCACCTCGTTCATGACAATCCGATGACTTCCCAAGAATGTACGTGTATAATCAAAGCAATATTATAGTCACGTATGCCTATACCGCAATAGTTCCCGTGAGTGGGCGTGCGATCCTCCGCGGGCGCGGTCGATGCCAAACCATGCCCTATCTAGTTCACGGTTATTGCTATAAATCTGCGCGCAGCACTATTCTAGATAACGAGCCATGCATTTTGCTTAATGAATGAAGTAAACAGATATAGGATGCGAATATCGCTAGAGGAGCCAAGAGATAAGAAGAGTTTATACAGAGCTATGTTAGTTTTTGTGGATTATAGAATGGATAAGTGAAGGCAAAACTGATATAGAAAGTTTGTGAAAGAACCAAAATCAAAATCAAAATCAAAATCATTTTATTTCACATAGGCCCAGGTGGGCACTTATAAAACGTCGAAAAAGAAGCACGGTTCGGGTTGGTCGTTTCCATGGAGAAGAACCGGCAGAAGAATCACGTTCCAACTACTTAGACCGGACAAAGGTGGGAATATCCAGTGTGTATGAAGAGACTGATGAATGGGTATGAAGTGAAAGAGTTCTGTGTGTCAAGGGAGAACTGGCGCTTTACTATCTCTGTTATCCGGTGCCGTACGGCTTATAGTATTAGTATTAAATTTTTGGTGTAGTTTGTTGTATTCTCCTGTCATAATTTTATCTATCATAATAACAATTGTTAGGCAGAGGAATCTATAATATATAATTGAACTTAAATATAGTAATAATAATATATAATATAATATATCCTCACGCCTTCCCACAAGGGTCCCCGAAGGGGTAGGCAGAGGTGTTTAGGTAATACCCACACACCCACTTTCCGCCAGAGGTATATTAGGTGCCAACGTGACAAATGGCGAGTCCATCGCCGTTACTCAGGCACGACTATACATACGCCTTTTGAATTTCTTCTCAAACGTATGCAGGTTTCCTCTCGATGTTTTCCTTCACCGTAAAGCTCGTGGTGTGACTAATCACTGTACTTAAGTTCAGAAAAACTCATTGGTACAGTCGGGATTCGAACTTGCGATCTTTGTGTCGCAGGCAACTACTCGAACCACTCGGCCACCACGGCTTTTAATAATAATAAATAATAGTAAATTAATTTAACGTGATTAAACAGTCGCCAGAATAATACTGCAGTTGCAGTTAAATTCTACACGACGTTTGTTTGATTGTAAGCAGTCTAGACTTTGTTTGTAATGAGATCGTGAGATCATATTACGAGGAATTCCTACATTTATCTTGCTTTGTGACTTCATATTTGCTGCCTCTCCTCAGATGACATTCATGCTTAATAAATAGATTTAACTTACTAGAGTTTGCTAAATATTAATACTGTAAGGCAGGAAGTACGCAATACCTTGGTTTAATGTTGGGTTATTAAGTTTGTTTATATATCTACAAGCCTGATTAATCGCATTGCGAGATTAACGGTGAAAGAAAACAGGATACCTGTATATCTACGTTTGAAAAGTATTTATAAGATAGCGATTGACTCGCCTGTCATGTTTCGCCTGTCGATCTGTCACGTTTACATGGGTATAAAATGTGTATGTGTCACTACGTACCACTACACCCCATAGGGGACTCTTAAGGGTAGGCTTGGAGATATTTTAAAAAAGTGCAAATAAATTTCCCTTTGAAAAGGTATAAACACGGCTCGATGGATGATAAGTAGTGACTGCACCTTTTGGGCAATAGCCTCAATTTGTAAGTATTTAAATCTTAAGTGCCCTTTTTTCACTGCAGGTACACAGCACAACGAAAACAGTACAATTGGGTTGTGATCTTCTTTAATCAAATTTTGATCCTGTGATCTATATCACAATTTGCTTTTACATCAAAATGTGTACTACTCATTGGCAAACAAGCATGCGGCTCGCCTAATGGTAAACGGTTACCGCCGCCTATGAACGCTTGCAACACCAAAGGTATCACTCGCGCGCAGCCTTGCGACCCTCCAATCATCTTTTCACACCCTTCTTGAAGATCTCCATGCTGTACTCTCCAGGGAAAGCTTAAACGGGGAGCTCATTCCACAGTCTGGGCATTCGCAGAAGGAATTACTTTTACAGTTGAGCATTACGAGACCTGTTTTTGTTCTAATGTATAGGGATGAATCTCCCTTCGATGCAGAGTCAAATATTAACAGACGGATATTTTTTTACGTTAGACATATTATTCACTTCCTTAATCTTTGAAAACTTGATAATTTATTCATAACGCAACCTTAAAGTAGACTTGAGATCTACAAAAAGTATGTGTGATCAACATTCTAAATATAAGCTTATATCGTTTATCAAATCAATTTGATAGTAGGCAATTTGAAACCATTGTTTCGATCATTGGGGAAGTGCGTTGACTAATATAACGTGATCTACCACGCCTATATATAAATTGAATAACACTTGGGCGCGAGGGATCCATGTAAAATGGTGGATCGGATCATATCTCTGATTTAGAAAAATAGTGCTTATGAAGAGAATAATAGATATGTCCATTTACTTAGAGATAGTCATAAAGTGTGCCTTTGTTTCTTTATAGCAGCAATTATTTATAAAGATAATGAAGGTTGTGTTAATAATGTAAATTTTTTGTGTACGGAAAACGTGGAATGCTCTATTTTTTAATCACACTCCTTAGTTTTTTCTATGCTGTATTAAAAATAGATATGATCTCAGATGAACAGTGGATTTATAAAATTAGCTTATTTAGAAAAATAATGTATTCAAACAGAAGGGATAATATTTAGAAATGTGTTTTAGACTATATGTTTAGATCTATTAAAATAAGAAAACAATGAAACTAGAATTAAACAGGAGTTCAATAATATTCCTATGCAGGCATGTGCAAGCTTTACCGCAATATTTAACCTCCTCTATAAAATCCTCTCTTGGCACAAATATATTATTTAAATTAAATTAAAGTTACAAACACTTGCTAATTAGCTAGGCCTGAATGCTACCGATATTAGGCTTACACTGAGAAACTCAAGAAATAATGTTCCTCTTTAAGTGCCTCTCCATTTACTGAAGGTTGGCCGTCAGGTCAGAAAATTTCTGTCTGTCCTGTAAAATAATGTTATATTTAAATAAATGTGCTGCACAACAAGCTCAGATCAAATCCGCAATGAAAGATTAGCAAAACTACTGGCTTGAACGAGGTGACTGATTGACTTTGGTGGTTACGTTAGTTCGGACATATGGAAAGAATTATTTAGTGAAGAAATCAACGAAACAGATATACAAGGCGAAGTGTGCGCAAGAAAAGGCAGAGGAAAACCACGTTTCAAGTACATAGACCAAATCCATCGGACACTCGAAGACCGTAATGTCAAGAGTACTCAAAACCGGCGAGCATGTATGAAGAGACTGATGAATGTGGACGAAGCGAAAGAGGTATCTTAGTCTAGAGACCTAGTGCTGTACACTCTCTGCCTACTCCGTTAGGGACTCGGCGTGATGATATGTATGTATGTATAGCTAAGGAATCGGGTTGATATGGTTCCATTGAAATCGCTGACTCAGTGTCACGTGCATGACAGCGAGAACACTGGTTTCTGTGGTAATGGGAATAAACATTGTTGTTTAGAAGTAACTAAAACAGAGTTATATTTTCATAGCCTCATTCAAAATCCGTAATGTATATATTCTACGATAAAATCTATTATATTTATGCAAGGTGTATCATCACATATAATAGCTAATGTGAATCGTAATAAAATGTCGGAGGGACGCGCATGCGCGAACGGCTCACATAGATCTTTATCCGACCTCACGGTGTATGGAACAGTGAGGACTAATATGGATCTAGCTTTTTATTTATTACTTTTAATTTTAACATAAGCAAGTGCCTTTAATGGAAAGGTATGTCTGTATGTAATGTCGTCTCGACTGGCAAGCAAAGAGGATAGATGTGGAATCTATCACCGTCTCTCAAGCAGGATATGATTAGGTGTAACATACATAGCATCATGCCAAGTTGGTTATGCTGGGTAAAGCGCCAGTTCTCTCTAAATTTGAAGACCTCTCTCGCATCAACCACATTCATTGGACGCTCGCTACATTCTCGCTGGTTCTTCTTTGAATTTGTCTTTTTCGATTGTAGGTTTCCTCGCGATATTTTTCTTTACCGTTAACCTCGTGGTATGACTAATCATTGTACTTAAGTTTAATTGGTAAATTCGGATTTGAAATTGCAATATTTACATTACTATTTTAGGTGACTACTCCAAACACTAAGCCACTACGACTACATTTATACAAATAAATGCGTTTATTGAGTATGTTTGTGAGTATCCTTGATAAACAATCGAGCTAGAATATCTGATCGGATGATGAGGAATGAAGGAGGATCGTCGATATTTTCTTTGTATTAAAAGTATATGTTTTATTTCAGAACAAAAACCTGGAGAATTGTGTCGCGAGCATTTATAATAATATAACAAATAATTTGATTTTACACAAATTCATTAATAAAGATAAAGGCTTATCCTCAGTAAGCCACCGGCTCATATTGCGTGGGTGCCGATACGCGAGCGCCGGCACATCTGTGGCACGACTCTCCGGCTCCCAATGGACGAGTCTGATAGTATTGTCATGGGAACACTGCACCATATCCGGTGCTAACTTACTTGCCTTTAGAGTTTATGACAGAGCCTTATTTTTTATCGACTTTTATAAGCAGAAGCTTTCAATCTACGTGTAAAAAAATACCTTTAATATGGTACCGTCATAGGGTTGTCGATACAACTCTTTCAACAATATGAGTATCAATCAATCTAATATTGAGTTATCTTTCTTCATAATCACCCATCTCCGCCCCTTGGGGACTTGTGTGAGGTCATACATACATAATAACGCTGATTTCGCGAGCTAGAGAGAGTCAGTAAAGCCTAGTTCTCTTTAGCGCGCCGTTTTCGAGTACTCTAACATCCATAAGTGTCAGATTAATTTGTTCTCGCTAGTTGTCTTCTCAAACCCTTATAGTATTTATATTAATATATCTTCACGCCTTCCCATAAGAGCAGGGTAGGCAGAGGTGTAAAGGTAGTAGCTACACACCCAATTTCCGCCAGACATATATTTTTAGGTGCAAACGTGACAGATCGTGAGTCCATTGCCGTTACCCAAGCACGATTATACATACGCCTTTGAATTACTTCTCAAGCGTATGCAGGTTTTTCTAGATGTTTTCCTACACCGCAAAGCTCGTAGTGTCACCACGAGCTTTTTTTTAGTTCAGAAAAACACATTTGTACAGTCGGGATTCAAACTTGAAATCTTTGTATTGCAGGCAACTACTCCAACCACTCGGCCTCCACTATAGATTTTTTTTTATACAACAAGAGTGGCAAACAAGCATACGGCCCATCTGATGGGAAACGGTTACCGCAGCCTATTTACGCTCACGATACAGAAGTGTCACTTGCGTGTTGCCACTCTGTGTTCGGAGAGTTATAGTGTGTTGGCAGCATAATGGGTTTAATCCCTCTGTTTCCAACACAATGTAACAATCCTCCTCCTCCCCAAGGAGCTCATTACTGGAAACCTTATTCACCGATAAAATAAGGCGTGAATATATACCTATTCTTTTTAACGGTGAATTATTCTTACGGTGTGCCATGCTACGAACAACTCAACAAAATAAGTAATAACCCCTGTTCATACAACTCTATAACCGTTGGTCACTTGATCATAACCTCAGCTCTGTGATTTTCCCGTGACGGTACTAATGATAGTGTAATCTTCAAACTAAAACTGAACGAGCCGCGCTTCGAGAGCGGGACGTGTCTTTATCAAAGGGTTCCGTAAAGAATATTACTAAAGTTAATTCACTATGGAAAGCCGTGGTGAACGAGTGGTGGAAGTGTAGTCACATGCAAAGCATAGCTTCCACGTTCGAATACCGCCTTTACCGATAAATCTTTTGAACTTATTTACAGTGATTAATCACGCCTCAAACTTTACGGTGAAAGGAAATATCGTGAAAAAGTCTGCAATCTTTTCAGAAGAAATTTAAATTAAATATCGTATGTATAGTCGAGCTTGCACCTAGATATATTAAAATCTTTTTTTTTTATTTAATTTCATATTTCCGGCGAAAACTGTTTTTTTTAGGAAATACTTTCGCTAGTCACCCGACCTTCCTAGAGAGAACAGGCTATGTGTGATTGTTACCCACCAAACTAGATGTAGATAAAAAGACAACAATCACATTATTTTAGTTCGGACTCCAAAATAGATCTTAGAAATACGAATGAATACATATTTATTTCATTTATTCAAACCATCTTATCTATAGTTCTAAAGCTTTATATTTTTTAAATAACAGTACATATTATTTTCTGCACCGAACTCTAATGTCAAGCCAGGTGTCATCAAAGGAAGTGAGTCTGACCTGTTATTGACCCCTTTCCGGTGCTAAAACGAAGTGTTGATGCGTTTTTAATATACTTAGCATTGGTCCGATACTGATGGACGCTTATTATGTTGCTATTATTGATTGTTGTTGATGGGAACACAATGTTACTAATATTAAACCAGTAGAAAATTACAGCAGTTACAAAATAGTCATTACTAACTTGCATCAAGTTCTTTAAGAAGATTGAGAAATTATGCAGGATCAGCAACACGCGAACGTTACTACCGGTATTGCAACCGTGCATAGGTGTCAGTAACCGCTTACCATAAAAAAAATTGAGCAAGAGATCAATCGGAAAATACATGCTTAAATTACTCGTTAGTGCCTCTTCTTGCACATACTTTCGCAATATCTGTTTCGTCAATCTTCCTTCACTCATCCTTTCTATATGTCTAAACCAACGTAACATGCCTTTCTTTATCTTTACAGACACACTATCGGTCACGCCAGTTGTTTTGCGAATCTCTTCATATATTATTGTACATCAAAACCCCTTAATCTTGACAATTATTGGAAAATACTTGAAGCTAGTTAGGAATAAATTTCCGTCAGGCGACGACTGCTGGTCGCATTAAAACATTCATGAGTTATAACGTTTGTAGAGGAATGTCCCACGATTTGCGTTTGTCGCAGTCTGCCGATACGGATGGCACGAATGTTGACGTTATGGATACTGTACAATATATAAATATTAACGCTGCGAGATTAACCTTATAAAAATTATGAGTAACCCTGCAACACAAATATACTTACTCAAATATGACTTTATATACGCCATTTTAATTGCTTCTCAGACGTATGCAGGTTTCCTCTCGATGTTTTCCTTCACCGTAAAGCTCGTCATGTGACTAAAGACTGTACTAAAGTTCAGAAAAATATTTGTTACAGTCGGCATTCGAACTTGCGATCTTTGTGTCGCAGGCAACTAACTATTTGAACCAGTTAGCCACCACGGCTTCTTATCTATTTTATATTTAAACAAACGTTAATCGCTTTGTATAGCGCAGCATCAACGTTTTGTCAGCGTTTTATTGTTTGGTGTGCAAGAGTGCTAAAGCTCGCGTTGACAGAGCGTCGTTCAAATATTGAATTCGAATTACGATGAGAATGCGAGAGATATTCGAAAACTGTTCAATGTTAGGCTAAATACACACACGTTTATAAACGATTTCTTTTATGTATTTTTTGACATGCGGAGAGAGGATAAAAGCACAATTTCTTTGTTTTTTAAGCCCAGGGCAGTTGTTTTGTTTCAGCATTAATATTTAAAGTAGCCGTTAATATTTTGTACTCCATTTAATTTATTCGTTATAAATTAATTACACATCAAAACATCAGAAGAGTTCAAGCTTCGAGCGCCAGTTTCCTCTTGACTTTCAGACCACTTTTGCTTCATCCATATTCATCATTCTCTTCATACATGCCGTTTTTGAGCACTCCCAAGATTTCCAAGTACATACTTAAAAACATTAATAAGGTATTATAGTCTTACTAATGAATTAAATTACATATGTTCTTCGAAAACAATTCTAAAGGCGAACATAATTATTATAAGGTGGTCATAGATGTACACCTGCCTTAAAGCTGTCGTGATAAATACGAAGGTTTAAGTTCACGAACGCTTATTAAGGGAATATCGTTATTATATTGAAAAATTGCATAACATACTCGTCTTCTTCACGGCATTCGAGCGTAATTGGATTTGCCTTCAAACGTACCTTAAATGTGTATAGTACGGGACTTTCAGATTTGTTATTTTGATGTAACTAACTGCGACTTTACTCGCATGAAATTTTGAATATCTGCAATATTGTAATGAGGTTAATATTGTAGGCCGTGATGGCTGCGTGGTAGTAGTTAGTTCGGGTAGTTGTCTTCAATACAAAGCAAGTTCAAATCCCGACTCTAACAATATTTTTTCTGAACTGAAGTGATTTTTGTTTGTTTGTTTTACAGAGAAGGAAGTCATCAAGAGGAAACCTCTATACGTTTGGGAAGAAATTCACGTATGTACTCGAAAAACTTCATTCTAATTCATCAAATTTATGAACAATTTAAGGTTGGGAGCGTCAACAGTACTTAAAACCGGTGATTATGTATGAATGCTAGAAAACGCCTAGAGATAACTGGCGCTCTGTTTCTGCCTACCACGTAAAGAATAAGCTATGAATGTATGTAGGTAAATTATATACCAAATATAATAAACATCTTCACGCCTTCCCACAAGGGTCCCCAAAGAGGTAGGCAGAGGTGTATGGGTATTACCTACACACCCACTAGGTTAATTAACCACTATGTAAATTGCTATTTGGATGCTCGCAAAGACGTTCGTGAGATTACATACTGATGTATATTAAAATAAATGATGATAAGATGATGATGATGATATTACATATGAACAAGAATTCACAATTTTCTCACTAAACAGAACGTTAAACAACGAATCAACAACAAACCACGACATTTGTATCAGAGTCAATATAAAAAAATATATATCCTCACGCCTTCCCACAAGGGTCCCCAATGGGTAGGCAGAGGTGTATAGGTAATACCCACACACCCACTTTCCGCCAGAGGTATATTAGGTGCCAACGTGACAGATGGCGAGTCCATCGCCGTTCCTCAGGCACAACTATACATACGCCTTTGAATTTCTTCTCAGACGTATGTAGGTTTCCTCTCGATGTTTTCCTTCACCGTAAAGCTCGTGGTGTGACTAATCGCTGTACTTTATCTGAGACAATAAATATTATATGCACGCGTAGAGCTCATGTCCCTTGCACCTAACTTAACGCTCATAATGAGCGCAGTAATGGGCAATTAAATCTATTACGGGACACGAGTAAGAGATTCGAACTTAAAAGTCCTCCCATATCTAATCGATATGATTTAAATGGTTAGAAGCAAATATGTTCTTCTATTCTCAGCTCGTATATGTATAAACCAGTAGTGGCGATTAATGAAAGTGTCGTTTCAACTGCGAATCGCCCGTATTACGCGATATCTATGGAATTAAAATAATATAACGATGCATGCGGACGCACAAATCTACGCGATAGCATATCTATTCACCCGCTTACTGACGCATTTGCAGAAGTTCTGAGATAAAGTTTTAGTTATCTTTTTGCCATATAAATTTGAGACACATTGTAGTTCAAAAAGGCTACGTTTTCTGACGTTCAGAAGGGGTAGGCAGAGGTTTGTAGGTAGTTCCCACATCCCTTAAGGCGCCAACGTAACAGATGCCGATTCCTTTGTCATTTCTCACGCGCGACTATACACACTTGAATTTCATCTCAAACGTATGCAGGCTTCCTCTCGATCTTTACATGTTATTCGGGGGAGGATTGTTATATTGTGCCAGCAGAGGGATTAGTCCCATTATGCTGTCAACACAGTATAACTCTCCGAACACAGAGTGGCCACGCGCAAGTGGTCCTTGGGTATCGTGAGTACTAAATAGGCTACGGTAACCGCTTCCCATAAGGTGGGCTGCCTGTTTGCCACTCTTGTTGTATTAAAAAGCCACGATAAGCATAGTTTTCCAATGAGGTGACAAACAAGAGTGCGGCCGGCTTCATAGTAAGCGGTTATCGCCACTCATGGAGGCTTACAACACCAGTAACGCTCGCGTTGCTCATATAACAGAAACTATAAATAAAGAACATTTATGGTGTCTGTGTGTCACGTATATAACTGGGATCGTGTGTCCCAGTCTCTCACTGATACAAAATAATTATGAAGTCGTAACTAACTTTGTTAGGATCCATTAACGGTCTTACGTTATTTTCATACTTAGTAATGGCTTTGTTATCGTATCGTTATATTAACGCTTGAGTTGCGAACGTTATACGCAATTAGCGCGAATGATATTTACGCTAATAATTGGCCAATTTGTTTAAATTTAACATTAGATTATTTAAATATTGTTTTATATAATAAAATTATGTGTATATTAATATATATATATATATACATACATGCAACTACACTCCATATAAGCCGTAATGTTCCCCCCCGACCTCCGCCGCAAGCGCCGGCCCGCGCCGAGCCAGACGCGCAAATCCCGCCCCCAAATAATATTTAAATAAAATTACCAGTCCAGCCCAGCTCCCTTGCTCGCGATCCAGCAACGCCCTAAGTCGAGGTTCGTTACCCCACAGGGGGTGCCCTTAGCTGTGTTGCTTAAAAATAAAGTGCCTGGCTGGAGGCCTAGGTCTCGCCATTGACCGGTTAAGTAGCAAAAGTTCCCGGAACTCACGCTACGAGAGACAATACAAAAAAAAAAAAAAAAAAATCTACACTCCACTTCAATCCACACAGCCACTTTGCGCCGCATAAATAGTTCAGGTGCCAACGTAATAGATGGCGAGTCCATCGCCCTTACTCAAGTACGACTATATTACGTACGTATATGTCTTTAATTTTTTTCTCAACTGTATGCAGGTTTCTTCAAGATGTTTTGTTTTACCATCGTGGTGTGGCTAATCACTGTGCTTATGGTCATTAAACTTCATTCGAGATTTGAACTTGCTTATTTGCGTTGCAGGCAACTCCTCGGAGCACTCGGCCACTACGGCTCACTATTTATAAATATATATAATATATCCTCACGCCTTCCCACAAGGGTCCCCGAAGGGGTAGGTAGAGGTGTATAGGTAATACCCACACACCCACTTTCCGCCAGAGGTATATTAGGTGCCAACGTGACAGATGGCGAGTCCATCGCCGTTACTCCAGCACGACTATACATACGCCTTTGAATTTCTTCTCAGACGGATGCAGGTTTCCTCTCCATGTTTTCCTTCACCGTAAAGCTCGTGGTGTGACTAATCACTGTACTTAAGTTCAGAAAAAACTCATTGGTACAGTCGGGATTCGAACTTGCGACCTTTGCGTCGCAGGCAACTGCTCGAACCACTCGGCCACCACGGCTCTATTTATATGACGTTACTATAACTTAGCTTATACGTTAGACATCAACGCGCAAATATCAGTATTTTTTTAATAATAAAATACATCTCGGACTATTTCATAAATCAAGGACTCCTACAGCCAAAGAGATTGGCAGATCATCATCATCATCATCAGCCCACTCTAGTCCACTGCTGGACATAGGCCTCCCCTAATGAGCGCCATAGCGCCCTGTCTTCAGCTTGGCAGATACGTTCGAGTAATAACATTTAATTTAATAGGAGATATATTTAAGTGCCGTAGTGGTCAAGTGGTTCAAGTATGCATATATGTATATATATTGCAGTTCGAATTCCGACTGTACCAATGAGTTTATCTGAATTCTGATCTAGGTATGGGTAGTTAGGTAGCTGGAACTTGTGAGATATTTCTAGACTTAATGTTTCCTTTTATTCTTTATTTTGCTTCCTCTCAAGTTTTTCTTCACCGTAAAGGTGTGTCTAATCACTCATTGGTGCAGTCGGGATTCGAAGTTGCAGTGTTAGTGTTGCAGGCAGCTTCTCGAACTACTCGGCCACCATGGAGAGCTATTCGTTTTTATTTGTTTTTTAAAGGGAAATTACAAATAGAGGTAGAAAACCAGTCAGTCAGATAAAGTGCAAACAATTAACTTCAGAGTAGATAAAATAAACTCCTAACTAAAATATATTGCTTGAAAGTAGAAATACTTCCACAATAAAATTCCCTTATGTATTCGCCGAGCGTGTCCGCTCCCTGTATGGATGGTATCGGGGTTCCGTTCCCTGTGAATGGGCGATGTTCCATTCAGTCGGGGTACACGCTTCGCTGTTTGGTTCGTTTGTTTTGGTCTAAGTTTGAAGCGGTTCGTTTACAAACGGTTTTAATTTCTAATCTTATTTTCGAAACCGGCGAGTATGTATGAAGAGACTGATGAATGTTGCCGAAGCGAAAGAGGTATGTAGAGGAATAAGCTCCCCGTTGAGGTTTTCTTGGAGAGTACAACATGATGTTCTTCAAGAAGGGTGTGAAAAAATTCCTGCAAGGTCGGCAGCGCGCGAGCAATACCCCTGGTGTTGCAAGCATTGACCGCATGCTTGTTTGCCACCTATGTCGTATAAAAATATTTAAGCTTAGAGAGAGCTCGCGTTCTATTCCTTCTGCCTACCCGGTTATGGACTCGGCGTGGTGATATGTATGTATATATATATCTTATTTTTTTACAACGTATATCCTACGAGTTAATAATAATTATATATATATATATATATATATATAATTATATATATATATATATATATATATAATTATATATATATATATATATATAATATAATATAATATATATATATATACATTTATCTGTATGTACAACGCCCAGCACCTTGCCGGTAGATCCGCGCCATCTCGATAAGGTGGATGCCGAGGTCGAAAGCAAACTATCTCTCCCACCCTCCGAAGACCCAGACCACCCCATCGCCCCAATCACGGTCGACGAAGTCCGGAAAGTGATCAAGGATCTCCACCCCAGGAAAGCCCCAGGTCCCGACGGGATCGCTAATAGAGTTATCAAACTCTTCTCACCTTATCTCATAGTTTTACTCACTGCCATCTTCAATGCCGCACTGAGCAACAACTTTTTCCCCCAATCCTGGAAAAGTGCAACAGTCATAGGTATTCCCAAGCCAGGGAAACCCAAGACCGAAGCCTCCAGTTATCGCCCTATTAGTCTCCTCAATGTCCTTGGCAAGATTTACGAGAGACTTATCTACAATAGACTAAAGAGTTTTGCAGACTCTAAGAAAGTCATACCTGACCAGCAGTTCGGTTTTCGAACCAAACACTCCTGTATCCAACAAGTCCACCGTATAGTGGAAGACGTCAGTAGCGGCTTTCAACTCGGTTATACCACGGGTATGCTCCTCTTCGACGTGGCGAAGGCATTCGACAAGGTCTGGCACAACGGCTTAATATACAAGCTGTACCAGTTGGGCGTGCCGGACCGTCTAGTACGCATAGTACGGGACTTTTTGTCGAACCGCTCCTTCCGCTACAGAGTCGAGGGCACACTCTCTTCCCCCCATCCCATACGAGCAGGAGTCCCGCAAGGCTCAGTGCTCTCGCCACTCTTATTCACGCTTTATACTAGCGACATTCCCCTCCATAGACGAGTTAAAAGCGCTCTATTCGCCGATGATACGGCCATCTACTACAAGGGTAGAACTCCCGAGGGAATTCACGACAACCTCCAATCCGCAGTCACAGCCCTAGGGCGGTGGTTCCGGAAGTGGAGAATTGAAGTGAACCCCACCAAAAGCGCAGCCATTCTATTCTGGAAAGGCCTCGAACGCCCACGGGTAGCCCCCATCACCCTCTTCGGCAAACCCATTCCATGGGAAGAAAAAGCCAAATACCTGGGTGTGATCCTCGATCAACGCCTTTCTTTCCGTCACCACGTAAAGGCGGTACGCGCGCGAGCCGCCTTCGCGCTCGGTAGACTTCACAGCATGTTGAATGCACGAAGTAAACTCTCATTGAAATCCAAGGTGAGGATTTACACGACGTGCATTCGACCAATCATGACATATGCGGGTGTAGTGTTCGCACACACTAGCAAGTCAACACTTAACCCCCTGCAAGTGCTCCAAAGCCGGTTTCTCCGGAGAGCTACAGGTGCCCCGTGGTACATGCGTAATAGTCAACTCCACGTTGATCTCAAAGTCCCCACTATAAAACAGTTTTTGAAAAAACTGTCCAAACGTCATTTCGATTCTGCTGTAAATCACCCCAACCCCCTCGTCGTATCGGCCGCCCGATACACTCCTTCCCTTATCTCGAAAATAAGGCGTCCAAGACACGCCGTCATCGAACCGGATGACGACATAACGGTCCTCCAGGTCGCCCGACAAAAACATACCAACACTACACCCAACCGACCACTGTTCCGTCCTCGCCGGCGAGGCTCGACGCGAATAAGCCGTAATGTTTCCCCCCGACCTCCGCCGCAAACGCCGGCCCGCGCCGAGCCAGACGCGCAAATCCCGCCCCCAAACAATATTTAAATAAAATTACCAGTCCAGCCCAGCTACCTTGCTCGCGATCCAGCAACGCCCTAAGCCGAGGTGTACTAACTGTATGTACAAATATAATATGGTGCTCACTGTATTTTTGTAAGATGTATGTGATGTACAACAAATGTTCCCTGTTTGTGTGTGAATAAAGTTTTTGCTATGAGCTAAGTTTCATACAATTCTGTTCAGTTATTTTCACAAGCATTCTTATTCCTCAAAAGCTTTCGTGTTTATAATGTTAGTAGGATACTGCTTACTACGATGAATCTTTTCAATCTCACGATAAGTTCTGTCTTGAGAATGTATAAAGTTGTTCATAATACTGCTATCTAAACTAGCTATACATTTTGACTTAATTCATATTTTTTTCCCGTTTAAGTAACATTTTTTATCGATGCTCTGCTCCTATTGTTGGTATTGTTGGTTGTAGGCAGAGGTGTACAGGCAGTGTAGTAGGTGATTAATGTAGGCTGTAGTGACAACTTGTCATATAAATAATATATCCTCACGCCTTCCCACAAGAGTCCCCGAAGGGGTAGGCAGAGGTGTATAGGCAATACCCACACACCCACTTTCCGCCAGAGGTATATTAGGTGCCAACGTGACAGATGGCGAGTCCATCGCCAACTTGTCATACATAATGAAAATAAAAATGTATTAAGGTAATTTCTAAATGGATGATTTTCCAAATCGTCACGAAGTAACGGAGTTTTAACACTTACTTTTAGCACAATAATAACTAAAATTCCGTGTACGTATTTATTTTATTTGCATAAAAGGAAAACTCACATGATGTACAGTACCGCCTATGCGAACCTAAACATACCTAAGAAAACTCAAGCTAATCTTAAATAACTTATATAAGTAACAATAGACACGACCTCTAAGAGAGCGTAAAATCTAGCACACTATTATGACCGTTCTACAGGCTATCAGATGATTTTGTCTGTATAAACTTGGCTATCTGCGCACTGATGTGTTTCAAGATCAAATTGTTATGGAGGTATGAATGCAAGACGTGAAATGGATATGGCACATTTATAAAATTAGCTCGAAGGACCAAAAATCTTTATGAAGCTATTAACGCAGTTTTGTTAATTTTAATAACTTTTAAAGGTTGTAATTATATTTGTAAACAATTACTTCATATCTTAGAATCATCTCCAATCATTTTGGCATCTTCCTTCATCTGTCCATCCCATCCGTCATATAACAGCATGACAGGTGCGGCATTTATCAACGTATATCAGATTATTAAGTTGTCTGTGGTATTATTACTAGCGAAAAGAAAAGGTAGAACTTGCATAGATTTAAAAATAAAATGACGTATGTATAGTCATCCTTGAGGAATGGCAACTCGCTACATACGTTATCAATGAAATATATATTTTGAGAAAAGAGGATATTGGCGCATTTCAGCCTTTGGGAACTACTGAGGAATTGTGTAGAGATATAAATATACATATTTTGTGTATCTTGTATATAATTTTAATAGTTTATCTATGTATTAGTAGTTCCTGCACACATTAGCGATGCGGCGGGCGGCCCACGCGCTGGGAAAGGGCAAAGATGAGCCGCTCTCGCACGCTCCGGAGAGCCAGACCGTAATAACTGCTACGACTAACTTGGCGACTAACAACTATGTGGTCCTCAAAACTGCAGCTATACATTCTTAACGCAATAGGTATTAAACATTCCGTGCTAGGAATAAGTAAAAACATTTAATCAGAAACATTAACTCAACTGGTCTGAAAGAAAATGTAGTGACAAAAATTGAGAAAGGTATGCTCAGATGGTTTGGCCATGTCGAGAGAATGAATGAAGAACGATTGACGAAAAAAGTGTATAAGGCGAGTGTGAATGAAAGTGTTGGAAGGGGTAGACCTAGACGGACGTTTCTAGACCAAATTAGGGACGTCTTGAAAAAATGTCAGGTCAAGAGTACCCTAAACCGACGAACATGTATGAAGAGAATAATTAAAGTGGACGAAGCGAAAGAAGTATGTAAGGATCGTAGTAAGTGGAAAGAAGTGGTCTCTGCCTACTCCTACGGGAAAAAGGCGTGGTTATATGTATGTATGTATGTAATAACTGAACACAGCATGGAAAATTATTTATTT
The DNA here is from genome assembly GCA_945859725.1 of Drepana falcataria. Lineage (NCBI taxonomy): Eukaryota > Metazoa > Arthropoda > Insecta > Lepidoptera > Drepanidae > Drepana > Drepana falcataria. Next base: position 10,808,650 of record OX243933.1, on the reverse strand, counting down.
TTGGTACTACCTACGTACGTGTCGAATTGAACCTTCGTCTAGTATTGAAACCTTATATATATAAAATATTAAAGTTAAAAAACGTTGGTACCTAATATATATCTGGCAAAAAATTGGTGTGTGGGTATTACCTATACACCTCTGCCTACCCCTTCGGGGTCCCTTAAAGGAAGGCGTGAGGATCTAAATAAAAAACATTAAAGTTAAATATATGTTAAGTACAAAGTTTATAAATATTAAAGATTGAATATGTGTATGCATATAATATATGCTTAGAAACACAACTACGTGGGTATCGCCATCTATCGGCACACATATTAACTAATTTATAAAAGCCATAACTAAAATGTATTACAAAAAGATTATACATTGCGGTGTCGGAATAGCTTCCTACCACTAACGCTCTAGTTGTGAATCGACCTCTCAAGTTTTCCTAGATAACACACAACCTTAGTCGTAGGTATACAAACTACAACACATTTTTCACATCTGTAACGATGTTATGATTTTGAAGAGCCGCGATAATTTAATTTTCCGCGCATCACTCACTTGTCAACATAATGCGAGGTGCCTTGTATTGTGTAAACAGGCTTAATCCAGCATAACTGGGCCTGTGGGGTGTTATTTAGGGCACATACTTATATTACGTGACCCGTACATGCCGTTACCTATCGATAGATACCTATAGATAGTGCCATCCACGAAGACGCGCCTCTCTATACTTCCTTATAGCTTATACTAATATTATAATGAGGAAAGATTTGTTTGTTTGTTTGTAATGAATAGGCTCCGAAACTACTGGACCGATTTCAAAAATTCTTTCACCTCTGGAAAGCTACATTATCCCCGAGTAACATAGGCTATATTAAATTGGACCCGATAGGTGGCGCTGCGATCGAGTTTTAGGAATTTTAACTTTTTCACCCGTGCGAAGCTATCCCTTTCTGTGTGTCTTAAGGTGGATTCGAGAATGGCTTAGATTTACAATTGGACCCGATAGGTGGCGCTGCGATCGTGTTACGGGCAATTTAACTTTTTCACCCGAGCAAAGCTGGGCGGGACAGCTAGTAGCTTATATTGTACAGCCTTCCACTAATGTTTGAGTGTTATCGGTACACACTGATTACCTATGAGTGCACAAGCACGCAAATAATAGACTCGGACAATTACTCCCGGCATACCGCGACCCCCTCGATTAGAAATTGGTGGGGCGCGTCTTCGTGGATGGCATTGGCATTATCTATAATCTCGCGCGTTTTCGATCTTGCAGAAAATATTTAACACTATATTTAGCTACAAACGTGAAAACTAGAGGTGGGTACGTAGTATGAGTATGTACCCTTAGAAGTAATGCTGGCGTAATGAAGACATTGAAAGTAAATATCAATATTGTATTAGGACAGGCACCGAATATACCTCTGGCGGAAAGTAAGTGTGTGGGTATTACCTATACACCTCTGCCTACCCCTTCGGGGACCCTTGTGGGAAGGCGTGAGGTATTAGGACTAAAAGCGTCCGTCCCACATGATGTTATACGATTATTAAGCTTGCAGGCTTATAACATATGACGTATCTTGATGGTGATAGCCCCGAGACAATACTGATAACCATGAAGAGCCGTGGTGGCCGAGTGGTTCGAGCAGTTGTCTGCGGCGCAAAGGTCGCAAGTTCGAATCCCGACTGTACCAATGAGTTTTTCTGACCTTATGTACAGTGATTAGTCACACCACGAGCTTTACGGTGAAGGAAAACATCGAGAGGAAACCTGCATACGTCTGAGAAGAAATTCAAAGGCGTATGTATAGTCGTGCTGGAGTAACGGCGATGGACTCGCCATCTGTCACGTTGGCACCTAATATACCTCTGGCGGAAAGTGGGTGTGTGGTTATTACCTATACACCTCTGCCTAACCCTTCGGGGACCCTTGTAGGAAGGCGTGAGGATATACCATATTATTATTTATAGCCTTTCCACTCCCCGCGATCGAGCGCTATTTTCGACCAATTGCTCAGGTGGACGCCCAGTCTTGGCCTTGGCCAAAAAAAACCGGTCCAAGTCAATCGTCCTACCGGTATCAAGTCCTCGAAACCGGCGAGGATGTATGAAGAGACTGATAAATATGGACGACTCATTGGTACTGTCGGCATTCGAACTTGCGATCATTGTGTCGCAGGTAACTACTCAAACCAATCGGCCAGCACGGCTCTCACTAAAATATTATCCTTATTTAATTACAAGACCGACAGCTCACGTTACACCGGTGAAGGTAAGAAGGTCGCACATTGTGCGTTCGCCTCCCACGGTCCTGCGACCTCCCGAACCATAGTTCACGTGAGCAAATGAAATCAGATGGATCAATCATGCTACAATCATGTGGGTACGATGTTATGATTTGTACAACGATATTGCGGTTCTGAATTTGAATTCGATTAGTTGTCATTTCTAGAAATTTCCAGAAGAGTTTAATTTCATTATATGACTACTTCTGCACGCAACTTTGTACGCTTGCAATGATCTATATTTTTGATGATGATGATGGTGATGATATCACCATCAGGTGATAGTCTGACCGTTTTTGGTTATGGCGTGCGCTTCAACTCCAATTCAGGTGTCTCCCGTGCTCAAATGTATGTGGCTTTATGTAGGCAGTCTTTTTCTGGAAAATGCTCGAAGAATTTTTTTATGTTTATTATTATTTTTATTTTTTAATTTTATTATTTTTATTGCGAATATTTGTACTAATAACATGAATGTGAGAGTTTGAATGGATTGATGGATTAACTTAAACTGAAATTAACGTCCTGACCTGCATACGTCTAAGAAGCAATTCAAAGGCGTATAGTCGAGCTTGAGTAACAGCGATGGACTCGCCATCTGCCACGTTGGCACCTAAAATATATCTCTGGCGGAGAGTGGGTGTGTGGGAATTACCTGTACACCTGTGCCTACCCCTTCGGAGATCCTTGTGGGAGCGTGAGGTTTCTATATATATATATATCCTCACGCCCTCCCACAAGGATCTCCGAAGGGGTAGGCACAGGTGTCATCTTAAACTATCTTGTAGTGACCAGCCACTTGAAATACGTTAAATCTTCGGTGTGAGTTCAAGTCTATTGATCTATCAATAGTACTAATGACTTGATGATTTCTGAAGATAGAGTGGGTAATAAATCACAATTTTGCAAGCGGATGTGGACACATGCAAAAAGTTTGGTGACTTGCATAATATTGTATGAGAAGCCTCTTAAGGTCGAGAATCGATTGACACCTCATAACTATGACCTCAATTTAAGGTTTCTGTACTCATTATGTTGCTATGATTTATATCTTGCTACGTCGTGGTATTGGGAAAGTGTTTAAAATACGGTGTATAGCATTAAGACCTTAATTAACTGATTAAAGAAATCCATTAACTTAAAAAAAATACAGTGAAAATTTTTAATCTACTTCTTCTTCATCTTAATTAAGATAGCAGAGCCGTTACAGCATCCTCTTTTCGCCGGTAATATATTTATGTGCCAAAGTGACAGATGGCGAGTCCATCGCCGTTTCTCAAGCACAACTATTGCTTATACGTCTTTTAATTTCTTCTCAATCGTACGCAGGTTTTCTCCCGCAGCTTATCTTAAAGCCCGTGAAGTATGGGATCACTTTGCATAAACTCTGGAATAGCTTATTCGTTACCGACTGCAGGGCTAAACCATTTGCAGACTCTTCTCGTTAGGTAAGACGAATAACAAAAGACAAACGAAACAAAAACACCACTGAACAGAGATTCTCTATATAGTATTATAATCTTATTTATATCAATGACTTAACACAAAATATATAGTTTCCCTGAGAGGATACAAATAAAATTATTATAATTCTAGCACTTATTTTACAAATCGATTATACATATATCTCAATTACGTTATATAGCCATTAGATCCAGTCAAGGATAAGATAAAACTTAGCTTAATGGAAACCATCACAAAATGATGGAACATATTAAGTTCCAATGTCGATCTGTCATCGTTAAATAATAAAGATGGAACTACGTGGATTATTATTATGTAATATGCAACGTGATTCTGTTCGAACGTGTCTTATCTTTATTTATTTATAAAGCTTTAATAAAGTTTACAAATCCAGTTTTATTTATGCAAGTGATTAAAAATAGACTATATGCCATTAAAATATATATTATATAGAAAAGTATAAAATAATAATATGTATATGAAATAATAATAAAAGAACCGTGGCCGAGTGGTTCAAATGCCCGTAACACAAATATTGTAAGTTGGAATCCCGATAGTCATAAGTCAAATCATGAGCTTTACGTTGAGGGAAATCATCGAGAGGAAACCAGCATACGTTTGAGAAGAATTTCAAGGGGGTATGTATAATTGTGCTTGAGTAACGGAAATGGACTCGCCGCTCGTCACATTGGAACCTAAAATATATCTCTGGAGGAAAGTGGGTGTATGCGTTCTACCTACTCATCTCTGTTTATCATTTTGGGGATCCTCTTGGGTAGGCGTGATGCCATATATATATATGGCATATATATATATATATATTTTTTTTTTTTTTTTATACAACAAGAGTGGCAAACAAGCATACGGCCCGCCTGATGGGAAACGGTTACCGTAGCCTATTTACGCTCACGATACCGAAGTATCACTTGCGCGTTGCCACTCTGTGTTCGGAGAGTTACAGTGTGATGGCAGCATAATGGGTTCAATCCCTCTGCTTCCAACACAATGTAACAATCCTCCCCCCTCCCCAAGGAGCTCATTACTGGAAACCTTATTCACCGCGTAGGAACACAACACAAAAAAATGTGTTATTTGGCTACGGACTCAACTCCGTTAGACCAATACAAGTCTCACACCCGATCTGTCGCCCCAAACATATCAAACTTAATTAAAGAAAAAAGAGATGCCAGAAAAGTATGGCAACAAAATAGATGTCCTGATGCGAAAAAGAGATTTAACTACAAAGTGAGAGAGCTAAAACAAGCTCTACAACAAGACCCGAACGATACCTTCCAGGCGTACCTAGAGAGCCTTGATGTAACATCAGCTACAGATTACTCTCTTTGGAAGGCCACTAAGAAAATGAAAAGACCCGTCGTAACAAGTTCACCACTTAGAAAATCTGATCTCAGCTGGGCGCGTAGTGACCAAGAAAAAGCAGCTACATTTGCAGAGCATTTAGAAAAAGTTTTATTTAATATAAGTTAATATCGCGCCGACTGACACTATTGATAGAGCAGCGCAAATTGATTCCTAAACACCAATTTGGATTTCGACGTAAGCACGCCACAATCGAACAAGTTCACAGGCTAATTAGCGAAATTGACATGGCCTTTGAAACTAAAAAGTACTGTGCAAGTGCTTTTCTAGATATATCACAAGCTTTTGATAGGGTATGGCATGAGGGTCTGTTATTTAAAATAAAATCCCTACTCCCTACCTACATGTACAAAATATTAAAATCTTTTTTGGAAAACAGACACTTCCTAGTCCAACACGGCGAAGCGCTGTCAAGTATCTGCCCTGTTAAAGCAGGCGTTCCACAAGGTAGCGTGTTGGGCCCGACGCTGTACCTTATCTACACATCTGACCTACCAACTTCAGACAGTATCACCACCGGTACTTTTGCTGACGACACCGCAATCTTAGCTGTTCACCCAGATCCAGTTGAGGCGGCAGAACTCTTACAGCGAGGGCTTAATGATATATCTACCTGGTTAAAACAATGGAGAATCAGGGCCAACGAAACTAAATCTGTTAGTGTTACCTTTACTTTATGGAGAGGCACTTGTCCACCCGTCAAACTTAATAACGTAGAAGTCCCTCAATCAGATCATGTCAGATATTTAGGTTTACACCTTGATAAGCGACTCACTTGGCAAAAACATATTTTCAAAAAAAGAAAACAATTGGGACTACAACTACGCAAGCTGTATTGGTTAATAGGTCGCCGATCACAGCTCTCGCTGAGCAGCAAGCTACTGCTCTACAAAACGATCCTTAAACCAATTTGGACATACGGTATACAACTCTGGGGGACAGCTTCTCATTCCAATATCGAAATCGTACAAAGATTTCAAAACAAAATCTTGAGGATGATAACCGGTGCTCCATGGTTCGTACATCACGATCTGAACATGACAGCAGTCAAACAGGAAATTATCTTCCATACAAACACCTACAAGGAAAGAATTAGAGACCATCCGAACAGCCTGGCCAACGTCTTGATGGAAGACAGCAGTATAATTCGCAGATTGAAACGAAAGATGCCCCAAGACACACTAAAATTGCAACAGTGAAGTGAAGTAGGATACGACACAGATCGTATACCGAGCATGCCAATCAGAAACCCAACAAACCCACTGATAAATGTCCTTGTGGTGACAGATCGCAGTGTACCGGGAGACAAAAAAAAAAAAAAAAAATTTGGCTACGGACTTCTGTAAGGTGGAGGTCCTGCCCCAGTCGGGCAGCTCCGGATTCGAACGGGAAACCCGTTATGCCCTACCTCTCTTAAAATTATATATGCCCTACCTCTCTTAAATATATATATATATACAGGGTGTCCCAAAACTCAACGATAACCTGGTACCGGGCGAGAGGCCAAGGTATACCAGTTATGAAAAAATAAGAAAAAAAATCTATGTCACTTAGTCAAGCGATGATAGACATTTTTCGGAAAAGTTAAAAATTTGACACCCTTGGTCGCATTTTTAGGTACTGTGATCGCAATTTTCACAATTTTACAGTGATTTTTTTAATTATGTTATCTCAAATAACAGTGCTATTAATGGTAACCACAAATGAAAGTAATAATCATTGTTAACTAAGTAAAATAAATTAAATTTTGACGAGTTATGGTTTATAAAATTTATGCCAGTCAACTTTGACACTCTACGTTGGAAAAAAAATGTACTACACTACCTATGGCAAGTTTTTTTTTAAAGATGGCCCATTTAGTCTACATTTCAAAATAGTACAACACTTGCCAATAAAACTGCTATTTCGTATTTTTTGCGAAATGAACTCATGGAAAATTTAATCAAAATAAAACGGTAAATTATCGTAACACTATATTATCCTCCTAAAATTAAAGCAGATGCTCAAATTGTTTCCCTCCAGCACGAATACAAGCTCTGCATCGCCTCAGAAATGACCTGTTCACCAGTCTTGCAAATCTCCTCGCATTGATTTCTTCTGATGCTGCATCAATTTTTTGGCGCAATTCTGTTACATTTTGAATTGGTTTTGAGTAAACCTATTCTTTTATGCATCCCCAGTAAAAAAAATCTACTGGAATCAGGTCTGGGGACCGAGGGGGCCATGAAATTGGTCCAAGGCGTCCGATCCATTTACCGGGATATAATTCGTTTAAATATTATCTCAAAACCAAACTGTATATATATATATATATATATATATATATATATATATATATATATATAAAATAATAATGTAAGTGTCTAAGCATTCGTACCATCCGAATGCTTACGCGTATAATATATTGATTAACGTAAACTTTATCATTATTTTATTTACAAAACGAATTAAATAAAAAATATAAGACTGCAATGGTATGTGATTCTGACAAAAAAAAATTAAAAAAAATATAATAGAAAATGGCATGGCACATTACTCACGTGTTCCTACTTTAACAGAATAAAATAATAATATTATTATGTTAAAGATGGATTCTCAATGCTGCGCTACCGCAACTACCTTCAACAGCACAGTTTATTGTGGAATGTCAATCAAGGCTTTAGTTACTGACGTACAGAAAAAAAAACTACATTTGTAATCTATTGCAACACAGCGCAAGTTTAGAATCTAGTAGTCCAATTACTGCAGCCAGTCAATCTCATCAGCTTTTGTCAACCCATGACAAGGCAACCAGGTCTCCCCGACACGTCAATCGCATCCATTTCCATTGGTAGTATAACATCCTCATTCATCATTATTGTAAGCATCCATAGGCGGCGATGGGTGCTTACCATCAGACGGAATACAACGACTGAGTTTGGCACCTTAGAAAATTACTTATTAATTAAGATGTATCACCTGACGATCGGGTTAGTAACTGGGCCGTCTTTCTGTTACTGCTTTAGCCCACGTCCCTTTATTTCGTTTATAAAAATATCCTACCCCTCAATATCAACCTCTAGGTACTTTCTCATCGTCCGCTTTTGTTCATCAGCGTATAGCGGTGATTGGTTCTCGATCCTATTTCGTACCGATGAAAACTTTAATCTACCATAATACCCGTAGTATTTAATAGTAAAAAAACTTGATTAATTGTACATACATATCATCACGCCAAGTTCCTAACGGGGTAGGCAGAGAGTATAGAGCGCCAGTTCTCTCTAGACTTACACACCTCTTTCGCTTCGTTCACATTCATCAGTCTCTTCATACATGCTCGTCGGTTTCGAGTACTCGTTACGTTCTCGTATCTTGAGAGTTCGATCGATTTGATCCAAGTAGTTGGAACGTGGCCTTCCTCTGCCTCTTCTTGCACACACTTTTGCTTTGTATATCTGTTTCGTCAATCTTCTTCACTCATCCTTTCTATGTGTCCAAACCAACGTAACATGCCTTTCTTCACCTTTACAATCACGCCCTCATTCACGCCAGTTGATTTGCGAATCTCTTCATTGCGGATTCGATCTAATATAATATTGATTAATTGTGATTGTGTTATAAGTGATGTGGTATCTAAACCTAAATCTAAACCATCGATATCTAAAACCTGCATTGAGTCGTTCTGTACTAACTGCGATGGACGTTGGTAGTTAAAATATATGTCCTGTGAAAATAAGAAGTGTATAGTACTACCTACCTACACACCTCTGCCTACCCCGGCGCTGACCGGTAAAGGTGTGAAGATTTTTTGTATAAACGTACATAGCAAATATTTGACATCAACATACAAAATTGTATTAGTTGCTGATAAGAGAATCGAACCTGCAACATTAAAACAAAAGATAAAGCATTACGAATGTACCAGATGGACAGTCTATATATTATGTTAATCGATAAACTGAGAAAAAAATGTATGAGCAATCAAACAAACGAGACCGTAAGCGATGACATAGCGATCGCTAATGTCGCATTACGATTAAGGACGCGTCAGTCACTTTACTACAGTTTGTGTTTTTTGCCTCCATATTATAATTTCAATGACTCCTTGATGTGTGAATGACGGATTTCAATTAGATGCGGCACTTTTTGGAATTTTGTATCGTGGGAATTAAAAGAGTATTCATACCAATGCAGCTATACTGACATATTTTTCATTGGTTAATTAAACAAGTATAATTTTAACAGCAGCTTAAAAAAATATACGCTTCGTCCACATACATCAGTCTTTTCATACATGCTCTGGACGTTCCAATCCTCGAGTGCCCTATCGGTTTGATCTAGGTAGTTGGTACGTGGTCTTCCTCGGCCTCTTCTTGCTCACACTTTCAAATTGTATATCTTTCTGCACTCATCCTTTCTGTATGTAAATTAATAATAATATTATGCCATTATGTAGCGCATCCATTGAGCGAACATCCTCGTGTCCGCCATCATTACACGCCGACCACTTCACTCACAATCGGTCACCTTGACTTTTACCTATTGGCATGAAATAATTTGACATAATACAACAGAGGGCTGTCATTACGTACGATCATTACTGTGATGATCGCGAGCTTTAATTTAGTTTCGTGTTTTTATGTTAAAAATCATTGAAATAACAGACACTTTGATGTACAAACTATTCAAGGTTTCAAATTCGTTGAGAGGTGTTTATTTCCCACGATTTTCGTAAGTTATACCTGCAAGAAGTAGCTACGCTTATACGGTGTCTGCAAAGAAAATCATGTATGAATGGATTTAGGGGCTTCAAATCCCATGCGGTATTCTTTTTTCTGCAATCCTTCCCACAAGGGTCACCGAAGGAGTAGGCAGAGGTGAGTAGGCGAAACTGGATAAAACCTGCATACGTGTGAGAAGAAATTCAAAAAGGCGTATACCTATATAGTTTTACTTTAGTAACGGCGATGCACTCGCCATCTGTCACGTTGGCAACTAAAATATCTATCTGGTGGAATGTGGGTGCGTGCGCGTACTATCTAGGGAACCCTTGTGGGAAGGCCTAAGTACTATAGATATATAATATCATCACGCCTTCCCACAAGGGTTCCCTAGATAGTACGCGCACGCACCCACATTCCACCAGATAGATATTTTAGTTGCCAAGGCAGGCAGGTAAGGTAGGCAGAGGTGTCTAGGTAAAACCCACACACCCACTTTCCGCCAGAGGTATATTAGGTGCCAAAGTGACAGATGGCGAGTCCATCGCCTATCCTCAAGCACGACTTTACATACGACTTTGAATTTCTTCTCAGACGTATGCAGGTTTCCTCTCGATGTTTTCCTTCACCGTAAAGCTCGTGGTGTGACAAATCACTGTACTTAAGTTCAGAAAAACTGATTGGTATAGTCAGGATTCGAACTTGCGACCTTTGCGTCACAGGAAACTGCTCGAACCACTCGGCCACCACGGCTTATTACTATAAATATGTATATTACATATACGAGTTACGTGACTCGGATAATATTTGCAATATCCCATCCAGCAAGCAAGCTGGATGGCATTTATTAGCTCAATCATATACCAACACGTAGCAGGTGTTCAGTCAATTTTGACACATTACACTCAATAGACCACACGCAATAGAAAACAAAATAATCTGATTTAATCGTCGCGTGCTTTTATCTAGGTGTGAAATTGTGCCTACAATTATATCCGAAATTGCCTACAATTGGTCGATAAAATAATAAAAAATATATGGCCGGCAGGGAATTTACGACGCTCTTGTTCATGAAAAACCCATTGTTAATACCAATATTGGTTATATCAGTGTTTACAAAATTGGAAATTAGACACATAGTACATTGCCTTTTGTTGTTTGATTACGGACCAAGTAGGGTTCCGTAGGGAAATGGTAAAACCAATCTTATACACGTCTCCCAACTTCACGGTGCGTGACAGACGTGACAAATGTGACAGATGGCGATACCATCTGCGTTAATCCATCCCGATTTTACATACGCCTTTAAATTTCTTATCAAACGTTTGCAGGTTTCCTCTCGATGTTTTCCATCACGGTAAAGCTCGTGGTGTGAATAATCTCTGTACTCAAGTTCCGAAAAACTCATTGGTACTCAGGATTCGAACTTGCAATCTTTGTGTTGCATCGGTTGCATCTCGGCCACCACGGCTCTAAAACAAAATCTTCTAGATTATATGTACCCTCTCAGGAACTAAATATGGAGACCTTTAAATTGAAGATCTGACAGAAATGACATTAACTAACTATAATTACCACGACAGGTAAAATTTCATGCCACGACTACATCATCACGAAGGGGTAGGCCAATAGTTTGCCAATAGGATTACGTGTTGAGAGACATTTATTTCTCTCATACTCTCTTTATCTCCTCTATTTCCTCCTACTATCCCCAAACATTACGTGTACGTGTCTATGTATATTATACGAGTTTACATTTTATACATTGTTCGTTCGCCACGTCTGCTAAGTTCCGCACCGTAAAGCTTTCTGGCAAAAATAAAAAAAACTAAATCAGATGTACTCGTAGCAGATCACTACTTATGCCACCGAGCCATTCACATACTTACAATATATATGCATGTAGTAATGAATTTTGATAAAATGAATAATGTCTATAAGTCTAGAGAAAATTTAGGTCTTGCGCCTTAGCGTGATTGCTATGGATGTTTGTTTGTAATAACTAAATAAGATTTCAGTTTCGCTAAGAGAAAACTTAGCGAAACTGAAGTCTTTAAGTTTTAGAATCAGTTATAAACAGTATGAATTGTCATTAAAACTGGCATGCATTCAAATCAAAGGGTGTACAATTATTGGCACCATTTTACGACAGCATTAGCACGTATTGTGTAAAATCAATTTGTCACCGTTGTTTGCCGACTTGTCAATCACTACCAATAAAATTATTGTGAAAGTTTGAAAATGTCACTTTAACAGAGCTGTTCCAAGTTTATCGATAGTCAATAGTTATTCTCTTCAGAATATATTAGTAGCTACGATAGAGGAACAAATAAGTTCGCCTGCGACTCAAAGATCGCAAGTTCATCTCCCCCACGGGACAGGGGACTGCCTAGTATGGGGGCCAGATATTAGGTTGTAATTTTTTTATTTAATAAAGTTTTATTATTATTATTATTTATTAATATTTATTATTATTTATTATTTAATATATTATTTATTATTATTATTATTTATTATTATTATTATTAAATCCCGACTGTACCAATGAGTTTTTCTGAACTTAAGTACAGTGATTATTCACACCACCAGCTTTAATCGAGAGGAAACCTGCATACATCTGAGAAGAAATTCAAAGGCATATGTATTGTCGTGCTTGAGTAACGGCGATGGACTCGCCATATTCTGTCACGTTGGCACCTAAAATATATCTCTGGCGGAAAGTGGGTGTGTGGGTACTACCTATACACCTCTGCCTACCCCTTGGCGTGAGGATATATATGGATATTGTATAACAAATAAGTCATTGTTGATATCATATTCATGTTTAGGATAAATATAATGATATTTTGATAGTAAATACAAATACTTAGTCATTTAGAAATTGGAATGTCAAAAATAATCATTATGATGATTCTCTTAAAACTCATCCGGCTAATGCTACAATAACAAACACATTAATAAGAGAGGTAGGGCATAACGGGTTTCCCGTTCGATTTGGAGCTGCCCGACTGGGGCAGGACCTCCACGTTATAGAAGTCCGTAGCCAAATAACACAATTTATTGTGTTGTGTTCCTACGCGGTGAATAAGGTTTCCAGTAATGAGCTCCTTGGGGAGGCGGGAGGATTGTTATATTGTGTTGGCAACCGAGGGATTAGGCTGATTATGTTGCCAACACAGTATAACTCTCCGAACACAGAGTGGCAACGCGCAAGTGATACTTAGGTATCGTAAGCGTAAATAGGCTACGGTAACCGTTTCCCATCAGATGGGCCGTAGGCTTGTTAGCCACTCTTGTTGTATAAAAAAAAACATATTACACCTCTAACAAATACAAATAATAGGTTTTTCAAACATGTGGTCATTAAGAATACATGAAACCAGCGAGAATGTACGAAGTCTGATGAATGTGATGGAGCGAAAGAGAATAATAAGCCTGGAAAAGTCCATAAGAACCGCGGCGCAATTACTTAATTTATTAGCATTATGTAATAATTTACTTTCCATGAGGGATTCGGTCCGATGACGTGATAAAAAAAATTTTTGAATAGATTTCGTTAAAAGTGCAGCATATAAGCGTACCTGTAAATTTAACATAGTTGACATAAAATAAATTACATTATAACATTCCGAAATCATCTTACGACTGATTAACTCATCAAATAATATTTAAGCCATGATTATATATGACCGTTTCGGAATAAATGAGGCCTCATTTGCGCAGTTTGTAAGGAATTCAACTTAATTTAATTGTATTCTTTCGAAGTTTGAAGATAATAAATTGTAGAAATTACAATTAAAAAGCTAATGTCACACATAAATGTGGATAGTATCACATCCGTTATTAGTCTACTGTGCGTAGTTAACCAGTGGCCTCGGCGTAAGGTGTATTTTATGAGATTATTCCACCATCATTAAATCGTGATATTTCAATATTTTATCGATATCTATAATTATGTGTCATCGGTATGCAATCGATTTTAGGCATCACTAATTCGATACGTTCGTAGGTATGTAACTGTATTCTTACAATATTATGCAAATTTTATTAACACCTCGGCTTTTTATGAACTTTTATTGTTAAGCTTTTCCACAGCTTTCGTTTTAAAGTTCACAATGTGTGTACCGATTTCTTTGAGTCTATAGAAAACTTTCTAGCAATTTAATTAATTGTGATAAATGACAAAGGCATTGTAAAGATTTTAAATAAATTGGAGAAGAAATGAAAAATATAATTGTCTGTTTTATATAATAGATACTATTTTAAAATTAGCCGACTTCAAAAGGAGGAGGTTCTCATTCATCGGATTTTTTCTTGTTCTATTCTGTTGTACGAGTAGGTACATACACCTACGAATCTACTATTACGTAAATTCAGGTAACCTATTTAACTTTAACAGAACCGTTGCAAAAGTTTAAGCCTAAAAGTAATTTTGAATAAACATCGGGCTGTAAATCTAAAGAGAATAGGGAACTATATCTGCATACACTTAACATTGCCTGATAATATGTATGTATGTATATCGAAAAATAACTTGTCATTAAGGAAGCAAGTTACATAACATTTGGAATTAAGTTAGCTCAGTTATTTGAACTGGTAATCTTAACTAAGCAGGCAACTACTCAAATAAATCCACCACGGCTCTGTGTTTGATGGATCAGCGCCCATTCCCATACATACAATTACCAAGAGCAGACACCAAAGAAGACATCAGTTCGTAATGAGCCCTATCTATGCAAGTATTTCAAACATTATTAATCATTAATTTGATTGACATTAGCGTGAACTTTATGGGTCTCTGATACAAGTATTTATCACTCGATTTGACCTTAAACTTGGCCTCTCGTTTGTAAATAGTGCCCGCTTAGAACTGATGAAAGCATTCATCGAGTCTGTTCTTTTCTAAATCTTTGACATGGGAGCTTTTTATGTACCACAGTTTGTTGTAAAAATAAACTTTATCTTAAACGCGCTCACACAAGGTCTCTGAATAAGAAGACTGAGATGCAGCCCTACCCACATTTAGCTGTAAAATGTACTTAAGTACCTTGTTGGTACTTGTCAGAGGCAAGTCGGTGAAGATTCGAATTCGGATTTTAAGTTTATGTATATTTTATATACATATATATATATATATATATATATATATATACATATATATATATATATACATATATATATATATATATATATATATATATATACATATATATATATATATATGAATAAAACAGCCGTGGAGGCCGAGTGGTTCCAGTTGCTCGCAACACAAAGATCGTTCAGATCCCGACTGTGCCAATTGGTTTTTCTGAACTTAAGACGGATCTTAGTCACACCACGAGCTTTACGATGAAGGAAAACATCGAGAACAAACCTGCATATGATTGAGAAGAAACTGAAAGAGGTATGTAACTTGAGTAACGGCGATGAACTCGCCATCTTCTACGTAGTCACCTAAAATATATCTCTATCGAATAATTCTTTGGGCCTACCCCTTCGGGGAGAGTAGGCATGGACGTGCACTGCTTCATACCCTTTAGTAGAAGTACCATACCTATATACTTTTCTCAATAAATGGAACATTGGAGAACCAATTAATTAAGAGATCCGACTATGTACAAATGCAAATGCAAATATATAAATGCAGAAATATTTTTTCAAATCATATTAAAGAGCCGTGGTGGCCGAGTGGTTCGAGCAGTTGCCTGCGACGCAAAGGTCGCAAGTTCGAATCCCGACTGTACCAATGAGTTTTTCTGAACTTAAGTACAGTGATTAGTCACACCACGAGCTTTACGGTGAAGGAAAACATCGAGAGGAAACCTGCATACGTCTGAGAAGAAATTCAAAGGCGTATGTATAGTAGTGCTTGAGTAACGGCGATGGACTCGCCATCTGTCACGTTGGCACCTAATATACCTCTGGCGGAAAGTGGGTGTGTGGGTATTACCTATACACCTCTGCCTACCCCTTCGGGGACCCTTGTGGGAAGGCGTGAGGATATTATTATTATTATTAATAGTTCCTGACCGCGTTTAAATAAACAAACAAACTGTGACTTTGAAATATAAGAGACATACATTCATACAAGGATATAAAATAGTAGACGCTTGAATCACTCCTTCAAATCTCGCCCAGTAATTCTATATCGTATTTTTACTGTTCAGATTTATGCCATATTATTTGTTCAATTTGTATGCTAAATCAACTTAAATGGATAGAAAAATAGATGTTTGTCGCCTAACGACTGGTGATTGACATTAAAATGTTATATATTTTGACGTGCGACATTTTATTGTATCGCCCGTTTGGGGGTCGAATAGGTCGCACTTATTATGTCGTAAATTAGCTTCGACCTGTACCTTTGTGAGGTTTAAACTCACTCGCCCACTTCTAAGGTCGGCGACACACTGAAAGATTCGCGAATAAACTCTTTCATGGATATTTTTTTTATTGTTTATAAAACGCCGTGGTGACTAGTGCTGAGAGAGAGTGTGTCACCGTGGAGAGTAGTCGCCTGCAGCGCAAACTAGAATCCTAACTATACCAATGAGTTTTTCCGAACTTAAGTACTGACTAATCACGGGATTTATAGTGAAGGAATACATCGAAAGGAGGTCTAGAATCGATGTGATCTAGGAAGTCGGATCGTGGTCGTCCTATGCCCCTTTCTGCATACACGTGCGCATTGTAGTTGTTTTAGGCTTTCTTCATTTTTATAAACATGTCCACTCCAGTTGTCTTGTGAAATCTTGTGTCTCTAAATCGTTACGACGCGCGTTTAGTATTTTAGAACTAGACTTAGAAAATAATTACCTCTCATACATTACAAAAACGTAATAGTTACCTTAAAACTGCATTTTCAACCACTTGATTTGTAAAATTTGCATTTTTTTACTGTTTATTAATAGTGATCGTAATTAAACAAAATTATTACACCAAAACACGTTTTTATATCGCCCCTTGTATATAAAAACTGATACACAAAAAGTTAATCAAGCGTACAATTGATTTTACACACACACGCGTACTACACACGTAAAAACATACATTAAAATGTTATTATTAGTTAAAACTGATCTTAAATGGAAGGAAAAACTTGAGACGACCTTAAACACGATTAGTTTTTATATAAGTAGATATATCCTCTAGAATTCGAAGTTATTATAATATTTTTCTGTGCTACAATAAATACGTTTAATAAATATAATCCGAAATATGTTTTTTTTTTTTTTTTTTTTTTTTTTTGTATTGTCTCTCGTAGCGTGAGTTCCGGGAACTTTTGCTACTTAACCGGTCAATGGCGAGACCTAGGCCTCCAGCCAGGCACTTTAGTACTAAGCAACACAGCTAAGGGCACCCCCTGTGGGGTACGAACCTCGGCTTAGGGCGTTGCTGGATCGCGAGCAAGGGAGCTGGGCTGGACTGGTAATTTTATTTAAATATTATTTGGGGGCGGGATTTGCGCGTTTAGCTCGGCGCGGGCCGGCGTTTGCGGCGGAGGTCGGGGGGGAACATTACGGCTTATTCGCGTCGAGCCTCGCCGGCGAGGACGGAACAGTGGTCGGTTGTGTGTAGTGTTGGTATGTTTTTGTCGGGCGTCCTGGAGGACCGATATGTCGTCATCCGGTTCGATGACGGCATGTCTTGGACGCCTTATCTTCGATATAAGGGAGGGAGTGTATCGGGCGGCCGATACGACGAGGGGGTTGGGGTGATTTACAGCAGAATCGAAATGACGTTTGGCCAGTTTTTTCAAAAACTGTTTTATGGTTGGGACTTTGAGGTCAACGTGGAGTTGACTATTACGCATGTACCACGGGGCACCTGTGGCTCTCCGGAGAAACCGGCTTTGGAGCACTTGCAGGGGGTTAAGTGTTGACTTGCTAGTGTGTGCGAACACTACACCGGCATATGTCATGATTGGTCGAATGCACGTCGTGTAAATCCTCACCTTGGATTTCAATGAGAGTTTACTTCGTGCATTCAACATGCTGTGAAGTCTACCGAGCGCGAAGGCGGCTCGCGCGCGTACCGCCTTTACGTGGTGACGGAAAGAAAGGCGTTGATCGAGGATCACACCCAGGTATTTGGCTTTTTCTTCCCATGGAATGGGTTTGCCGAAGAGGGTGATGGGGGCTACCCGTGGGCGTTCGAGGCCTTTCCAGAATAGAATGGCTGCGCTTTTGGTCGGGTTCACTTCAATTCTCCATTTCCGGAACCACCGCCCCAGGGCTGTGACCGCGGATTGGAGGTTGTCGTGAATTCCCTCGGGAGTTCTACCTTTGTAGTAGATAGCCGTATCGTCGGCGAATAGAGCGCTTTTAACTCGTCTATGGAGGGGAATGTCGCTAGTATAAAGCGTGAATAGGAGTGGCGAGAGCACTGAGCCTTGCGGGACTCCTGCTCGTATGGGATGGGGGGAAGAGAGTGTGCCCTCGACTCTGTAGCGGAAGGAGCGGTTCGACAAAAAGTCCCGTACTATGCGTACTAGACGGTCCGGCACGCCCAACTGGTACAGCTTGTATATCAAGCCGTTGTGCCAGACCTTGTCGAATGCCTTCGCCACGTCGAAGAGGAGCATACCCGTGGTAAAACCGAATTGGAAGCCGCTACTGACGTCTTCCACAATACGGTGGACTTGTTGGACACAGGAATGTTTGGTTCGAAAACCGAACTGTTGGTCAGGTATGACTTTCTTAGAGTCTGCAAAACTCTTTAATCTATTGTAAATAAGTCTCTCGTAAATCTTGCCAAGGACATTGAGGAGACTGATGGGGCGATAACTGGAAGCTTCGGTCTTAGGTTTCCCTGGCTTGGGAATACCTATGACTGTTGCACTTTTCCAGGATTGGGGGAAAAAGTTGTTGCTCAGTGCGGCATTGAAGATGGCAGTGAGCAAAACTATGAGATAAGGCCGAAATATGTGAAAAAAAAAACCTGGGTTTTATATTTAAGATTCCCCTGCCCCCAGCCTTCCTCAAAAAGTCCCCTAAGTAGGCAGAGGTTAGATAATACCTACACACTCGCTTCTCGCCGGAGATATATTTTAGGTGCCAACGTGACAGATGGCGAGTCCATCGCTGTTACTCAAGCACGACTATACATACGCCTTTTGATTATTAAATATATACATACATACATACGTATCATCACGCCGAGTCCCTAACGGGGTAGGCAGAGAGTATAGAGCGCCAGTTCTCTCTAGACTTACATATCTCTCTCACTTCGTCTACATTCATCAGTCTCTTCATACATGCTCGTCGGTTTCGAGTACTCTTGACGTTTATATTAAATATACAGTATAACTATATCTACTATTTTAAGGATAGAGTTGTGTCAGTATATGTATTTGTGGATTAATATTTTAAATTCAATAGGGTCAATATGAATGAATGTTCAATAAATTGATGCACGAACAAAAGATATAGAGTTAGGTAATAATATCATATGGCGAATGGATATTGATTGATATTTAAAAATACCAGGAAATTCAAAAGGTTACAAAAACGTAATGATTTAATTTAAGTTCAATAATAAATCAATTTCCTATCTCCTGTAGCGTTAGTAATTACATTAAGATTTTTAGTAAAAGGATTTTTTGTTTACCGTTCACATACATTCAATAAAGATCCTATATTATTTATATACATGGTGCTTAAATGCACTTACAGCAAGACATTTATCATAATCAAGTATATGACTGGACACAATCATATAAAACAAATAAAAATAAATTATACATTTTTTTTTATTTATCCTCACACCTTCTCACTAAAGGGGTCCCTGAAGGGGTAGGCAGAGGTGTAGAGGTATTACCCACACACACACCCATTTACCTCCAGAGATATATTTTAGATGCCATCGCGACAGATGACAAGTCCATCGCCGTTACTCAAACACGACTATATGCACCATAAAGCTCGTGGTGTGACTAAGCATTATACTTAAATAAAAAAAAACTCATTGATACAGTCAGTATTTGAACTTGATCTTTGTACCGCAGGCAACTAGTTCGAGTAGTTGACTGCGATACAAAGATCGCAAGTTCGAATCCCGACTGTATCAACTTTTTTATTCATCTACTGAAGCAAACAAGCACGAGGCCCGCCTGATGTTAAGCGTTTACCGCCGCATATGGATGTTTGCAACACCAAAGGAATGGCCCGCGCATTGCCGACACTGCAATTCGACCCAAGATCGAATCCCGACTGCAGCAAAGAGCTTTCCTAAACCTAATTACAGTGATACGACGCCAGCTTTATCGTGAACATCGGGAGTAAACCTGCATACTTTTGAGAAGAAAGTCAAAGACGCATGTATCTAGACACCTGACCACCAGGGATTAAATTACAGATTGATTATGCAATCATAAGTTGTCTACTTAACCAAGACTAAAAAGTACCTTTAAGTACTTACGGCTAAGTCTAAGGACATTTACTTACCTAGAATTAATAGATGGGAATTCAGGTAGATCTCCTTTGGTATAAATTTAATAAAGTTTGACGTAAAGTTTTCTTGTAAATAAGCGCAATACATAAAGTGCATTATCTCTGGGCAAACATCGTACGGATATCGTCCGCGGCCATTCATTCGGAGCGATATTAGTACTTAGCGCGCTATCCGTCCGTCGCAATGATAAAACGGTAACATGGACCACCCATTTGCCGGCGGACGCAGTGCGTACGCAACCAATGGACTTTACGCGAAAGAATTGTGTGGATAGTCTCCAGTAATCGTAATCGTTAGTCGAGTCGTGAATCCCGACTGTACTAATGAGTTTTTCTAAACTTAAGTATAGTGACACCACGAGCTTTACAGTGATGGAAAACATCGAGAGGAAATCTGCTTACGTTTAAGAAAAAAATAAAAGGCGTATGTGTAGTCGTGCTTGTGTTACGGCGATGGACTCGCCATCTGACACGTTGGTACCTAATATATATCTCTGGCGGAAAATGACTGTATTACCTACACACTCTGCTGTATCCTTGGAGACCGTTGTGGGAAGACGTGAGACAAATTTTTTGAATAAAATTAATTATCCGAGCGAATGCTTATTTCATTATCATTATGCATTTTCGTGATTTGAGCTCATTTTATCCTAGTTTCTGGGAAAAGCGCGTTTAAAGAAACAAACTCGGTTTCTTTATAATACTAGTATAGATCAATCTCCACGTCTTTCCGCAAGGTTTAACAAAGGATTATAGTTAGTAGGTACACGCATACTTTACTTTTCGCCGGAGAAATATTTTAGGTGCCAACGTGCCATATGGCGAGTACAGCAGCGTTATTCAATCGCAAATGTATAACTGTAGGTTTCGATGTATCCTCTTCCGTAAATCTCGCGGTGTGCCTAATTACTGTACAAGAGAGGTAGGGCATTCTCCGTTCGAATTTGGAGCTGCCCGACTGGGGCATGACCTCCACCTTATAGAAGTCCGTAGCCAAATAACACAATTATTTGTGTTGTGTTCCTACGCGGTGAATAAGGTTTCCAGTAATGAGCTCCTTGGGGAGGGGGAGGATTGTTATATTGTGTTGGCAACCGAGGGATTAGACCTATTATGTTGCCAACACAGTATAACTCTCTGAACACAGAGTGGCAACGCGCAAGTGATACTTAGGTATCGTGAGCGTAAATAGGCTACGGTAACCGTTTCCCATCAGGTGGGTCGTATGCTTATTTGCCACTCTTGATGTATAAAAAAAAAAAAGAACTTAAGGTCAGCTAAAGAGTTATCGGTACCGTCGAGATTCGATCTCGATCTTTGTGTTGCAGGCGACGGTTTGATCCACTCGGCCATCACGGCTAATAAAAAGGGATTTAGTCTAAGTCATATCCACACAAATCCATAGTAAATCCTCATGTATATCATTGTAATTGGATTAAACGATATTTTTCCGTCATTGTTTTCCAGTGGTCATTGTTCATGTGGGCAAGCTTGTTTGTTTGTCCAAGAACCACTCTGTGAGCTAATAAGCACTAATGTGATTCAATATATCATGGCGATAACAACACTTGTAATAGACGTTTGTAATAGATTTGGATATAGTAGAGCGCTGGCTCTCGTACATCGTGAAGTTATATCAAGAAAGTGTAAACCTTCGTGTTGAGCTCGGCTATTCCTTGTCATATCGTACATTCAGTTTAGTTCTTAGTTTTAGTTCAGTACAGTATTGAGATATTTTTAAATAAAATAGGTTTTTATTAGTACGTATAACAAAAGAGAAAGAGGTATGCAAGTCTAGACAGAACTGGCGCTCTATACTCTCTGCCTACCCCGTGTTATATATATGTAGGTGTGTGGGTACTGCCTAGACACCTCTGCTTACCCCTTCGGAGACCCTTGTGGGAAGGCGTGAGGATATATAAATATGTCCACAATATTCTATAACATTTAAAAGCCAACTGATACATTTTCTAAGACCCCCCTGTACCCCAAAACAGGTACACTGTAATAAGTATTCACAAACAGGCGAGAAATGGTAATCGGTGTGGTTATTAACTGTGCCGATACAAAATATAAAACATGGGATATAAAACTGCAGTATATCATTTCAAACAATTTCGTGCTCAATAATAAAAGGCGTTAAATACACTTGATAACATCACCGATTTCTGTTATTAAATTCTTATAACTAGGTCACAAGAAAAAAATTACCTTCCGAGGGAATCGAACCCGCAACACCGAGCGGCTCCCAAATTACAGATCACCACAATAATGAGAGTATAAAATCAAATCGTCAGGGCTGACTAGTGATTTCAAATACTTACTTGGTTCCGTATTGTTAAATATGAGGCTTAAATATTAACAAAAAGTATGTTTGGTATTGAAATATGTAATGCCACCGAGGGGCCGTGGTGACCGAGTGATTCAAGTCGTCGGCTACACAAAGACAGCAAGTTCGAATCCCGTCTGTAACAATGAGTTTTTCTGAACTAAAGTACAGTGATTTTTTGCACCACGAGCTTTTCTATGCTTTGCAAATATTCGTAATACTACTTTACGCCTTCCCACTGGGTCCCTTAAGAGGTAGGCAGAGGTAGGCATGGTTTCTAATTAATCAATAAAGTATTACTAGAGCCGTGGTTCGAGTATTTGCCTGCGACACAAAGGTCGCAAGTTTGAATTCCGACTGTACAATGAGTTTTTCTGAACTTAAGTACAATGATTAGTCACTCCGCGAGCTTTACGGTGAAGGAAAAACATCGAGAGGAAACTTGCATACGCCTGAGAAGCAATTCAAAGGCGTATGTATAGCCGTGCTTGAGTAACGGTGATTGACTTTCCATCTTGGTTGGCATCTAAAATATATATCAGTGTGTGGGTACTACCTATAAATCTCTGCCTACCCCGTCGGGGGCCTTATGGGAAGGCGTGAGGACATATTATTATTATTATATTGAAAAACCACCGTGGATTAATTGCTACGCTATTCGCCTTGACTAATATCCAAGAAACTCTTGGTGTATTTAAAGCGTGTCCGTCATTTCCTCACAGATCTCTAAGCTCGAAAGTACTCCACTCTCACCAAAAGGCATAATATCTACAATCATGCGCAGGCGTCGGTCGGACTTTAATAGTTGAATTTATGAGGTGATCTGAGATCAATTTCGCAAAATTTATACTCTGTCGAAAGCAACCTGATTTTGTAATGTCGAAAGAATCCTTAATAACGGATGGGAGTCTGCATTTTTGGTACAATAAGTATCCTTTTCCCAGCCAAGATTGCTTATGCACTTTTTTTTTTTTTTTTTTTTTTTTTTTTTATACCACTTGGGTGGCAAACAAGCATGCGGTCCGCCTGATGGTAAGCGGTTACCGCCGCCTATGGACGCTTGCAACACCAGGGGCATCACTCGCGCGTTGCCGACCCTGCAGGAATCTTTTCACACCCTTCTTGAAGAACTCCATGCTGTACTCTCCAGGGAAAACCTCAACGGGGAGCTCATTCCACAGCCTGAGCGTTCGCGGAAGAAAACTTCTTTGGAAGCGCACAGTGCGAGACCTTTGTGGTTCCAAGGTATGGGGATGAATTCCCCGTCGATGGCGAGAGGTGCGGTGGTAGAAGGTGGAAGTGGGCATCATATCGAACAATTCTGCAGAACACTCCCCGTTATACAAGCGGTAGAACACACACAGGGAGGCAAAGTCTCTCCTCAGACTTAGTGATTCCAAGCCGCTTGTGAGCATGGGATCGTCGACAATTCTAGCGGCGCGTTTCTGAACCGCGTCAAAAGGCCCAAGCTGGTATCCAGGGGCTCCAGCCCACAGGTGGCAGCAGTACTCCATATGTGGCCGAACTTGCGACTTATAAAGTTGCAGCCTTTGTTGCGGTGTGAAGTACTGCTTAGCTCTGTTGAGCACACCGAGCTTCCTCGACGCCAGCTTAGCCTTGTCCTCTAAATGACCACGGAACTGAACGTCGCTAGAAATATCGACCCCAAGGATCCTAATGCTCTCCGAGATGTTCAGGGGAGTGTTCTGGAATTGTGGAGCCACAGCGAATGGAGTTTTTTTTGCGGTGAACGCGCAAACTTGTGTCTTAGTGGGGTTGAAGTGAACTAGGTTTAGTCGACCCCAATCGGAGACACTGCGAAGTGTACTCTCGATTTCAGACACAAGTTGTTCGCGACTTTCCTCCACAGTGGAACGAGGGAGATTAGCACGGCCCGTGTAGTAAGTGTCCCCAGTGCTGTCGTCTGCATAGCAATGAATGCCTTCAATAGAAAGCATGTCATTAATATGCAGAAGAAACAGAGTCGGGGACAACACAGAGCCTTGCGGGACGCCAGCATTAATATCCATGCTTTCGGAGCAGCTACCGTCAACGACGGCTCTTATGCATCTGCTGGACAGAAAGCTGGCGACCCATTTGCATAATCCCTCTGGCAGTCCGTAGGATGGAAGCTTCGATAGAAGACCGCGATGCCAGACCCGATCGAACGCTTTCGCCACATCCAAGCTAACAGCTAATGCCTCACCTTGACTCTCAATGGCGAGTGACCAACGGTGCGTGAGATATACTAGAAGGTCACCCGTTGAGCGACTGTGGCGGAAGCCATACTGTTGGTCACTCAACAAACCGTGACCCTCTAGATATCGCAGGAGTTGCGTGTTAATCACTCGCTCCATAATTTTGGAGAGGAGGGAGGTGATGGCGATCGGCCTGTAATTCGATGGGTCTGATCTATCGCCCTTTTTGGGCACTGGGTGCACGTGGGCGGTCTTCCACGAAGTTGGGACTTTTTGGGTGGAGTAGGAAAGCGCGAATAGGCGCGTCAAAACAGGACACAGTTCAGGAGCACACTGCTTAAGCACCACTGCCGGAATACCGTCTGGCCCGCTCGACTTATGGACGTCCAGAGACAGCATCTCCCGCCGGACCTCCCGTTGGGTTATGCTTATCTCCGGCATAGAGTTCTCACACCGCAGGATAGTGGGCGGTGTGGCGCCTCCGTCATCCATAGTCGAGTTCGAGGCAAAGAGAGAGCCCAATAGATCCGCTTTCTCTTTGGCACTGTGGGCCAAGTTACCATCCGGCTTACGGAGTGGTGGTAGGGACGACTGGCAAAAGTTTCCCTCAGCAGCCTTGGCAAGGGACCAAAAAGCACGGCTGCCAGAAGGGTAGCTAGCGAGTCTCTTACCAATTCTGCCGACGAAATCGAATTTCGCCCTGGCAATCGCTCGCTTACAGTGCCTCGAGGCAGCATTAAGTTTCCGCTTTGCATCAGATATGTTGGGGTCCAGATTGGATCGAGCCGTGGTCCACGCCTCATACAAGGCTTGCTTGGATAATTTAGCTTCCTTGCAGGGCTTATTAAACCACGGCTGTTTCTTTACCCCTGTAGCTACTAGCGAGTTTGGGATGTAGCATTCCATTCCCGCCAGTATCGTCTCAGCGACGGCTGCTGCACAGGGGTCTGGATCTTCTGATGCAAAGCAGATCTGCCTCCACGGGTACGATGCGTAAAACTCACGCAATCCATCCCAGTCTGCTGCCTTGTAGTGCCACATGCGCCGCCGCCCCGGGGGTCGGGGCACTTCGGCCTTTGCGCACGGCACTTGCGTCCGGACCAGACAGTGGTCGGATGTGCCAAGCGGCGCACCCACCGAGATGGAATAGCTGTCCGGTCGCGTGGTCAGCAGAAGGTCCAGTAAAGAGCTTGTATGGCCCTCGATATCAGGTATTCTGGTTGGTTCGTGTACCAGCTGCGAGAAGCCATAAGCCAGGGCAAGCTCGTAAGCAGCCCTCCCCGCGCAGTCAGTGGACCGAGAGCCAAGCCACTCAACATGGTGAGCGTTAAAATCTCCTAAAACCACCAACTCCGCGGAGGGGTACTGCTCAAGTACTTTGTCCGTTGTCGATTGCAGGTGCTCAAATAGGCGAACTGTGTCTGTGTCACCGCTATGGGACCTGTAAAGGCACGCGTAGATTCGGGTGTTGCCACCATAGTCTACGCGCACCCACAAAATTGACAGGTCTCTGTCTTCAAGGCCGTGGAGACGTCGACAGCAAATATCCTCCCGGAAGTACATACATACCCCGGCGCGGCGCACAAAATTGTGTTCCATCTTGTACCCGGGGTAGTTCAGGTACGATGTATCATCAGGGCAGGATATCTGCGTCTCCGTCAGAAATAGCAGAGTCGGCTGTGTCGTCTCAAGGTGTTGGTGGACTGCATTTAGATTAGAATGAAGTCCCCTGATGTTGCAAAAGTCCATTTTTAATATGGAAGGGGAGGCCGCTGGGAAACTTCTACTATTTTTAAATTTGGCCATTTTAGATTTCTAAGGGTGCTGAAAAGGAAGAAGAGGAATCGTTGTGTCGGCATCAAAGAGGACAAAGCGCAGTCTCAATCCGCCGCAGTGATGTACAGGTAGTGCGGATTGCCGGAGCGGAAGTCGGAAGGGCCCCCGATCCCCCCCTGATGCAGCGGCCGGGTCCACTCCGGTCTCCTCCTCCGGCACGACCACTACACCAAGGACTTTACACACATGTGCGGGTCAGCCTCCCAGGGCGGAGATTAGGTGATCCCTGGGTTCGGGACCCCTACTATATGCGGGCGGCCAGCGGACAGCCGTTTCACCGGGTCTCCCTAACAACCGCACCGACATGCCGCGCCTGGTCACCACCACGGCGGAATTGCACCACTGGTCCTGTGCTGCCGACACACCGCTTCCTCTTGGAGCCTGGCGACCTTACTCACCACAGAAACACGACACACCCGAGGGTAATGCCATTTAGCTGCGATCTTCTGTAAGGTGGAGGTAATGGTACCAGTCGGGCTGCTCCGAATTCGAACGGCAATTAACCGTTGTGCCCTCCCTCCCTTATTTATTTACTACCTTATATTATAACTAACCTTTAATAAGTATTACATGTTTTTATTTGGTGTTATAGGAAAAAATAATTGTTCTCATTTATATAATGATTTCGTACATATCATCACGCCGAGTCCCTAACGGGGTAGGCAGAGAGTATAGAGCGCCAGTTCTCTCTAGACTTACATACCTCTCTCGCTTCGTCCACATTCATTATAATGACTTAATAAATTATAAATGTAAGAGCTGCGGTTGCCCAGTGTCCATGTATTTGCCTGCAACACACTGGTAGCATGTTCGGAACTTGACTGTACTAAGGACTTTATTCTACAGATCTCTAGTTCAGTTAGTTTCCTACCACGAGTTTGCGTTTGAGGAACATCGGGAGAAAATCTGTACACACAAAGGAGTAGGCAGAGTAGTTTAGGTAGTACCTACATAACCCACTTTACGCTAGAGATATATTTTAGGTGCCAACATGACATATGGCGAGTCCATCGCCGTTACTCAAGCACGACGATAAACATACGCCTTTGAATTTCTTCTCAAATATATGCAAGTTTCCTCTCGATGTTTTCCTTCACCATGAAGCTTGTGTTGTAAATAATCACTATTTTTATAATAATAATAATAATAATATCCTCACGCCTTCCCACAAGGGTCCCCGAAGGGGTAGGCAGAGGTGTATAGTTGTAGGTGTAGGTTGGCACTTAATATACCTCTGGCGGAAAGTGGGTGTGTGGGTATTACCCATACACCTCTGCCTATCACTATTTTTAAGTTCAAAAATCTCATTGGCACAGTCTGGATTCGAGCTTGCAATCTGTGCTGAAGGCAACTACTCTGATCACTCGACCACCACGCCTTTTACACAAGTTATAAGGAGTATAATGTAAGTGATTTGAACTTTATTTCAATGTGAAATTTAATGCAACGCTAAATTGGCTCAGTTTAATAAATACCAGCAATTTAGATCAATAATAGAGGCTATTAGGCACCGGAACGAGCGAGCGGTGGCGGCGGGTTAGCACTGGTCGATTTATGTTTACCCTACTGCCGCAGAAGATAGGGTTATGATTATTTTTGGCAGTTACTATGTATATAGTGATTAGTCAGACCACGAGCTTTACGGAGGAAAACATCGTGAGGAAACCTGCATACGTCTGGGAAACAATTCAAAGGCGAATGTATCGTCGTGCTTGAGTAGTGGCGATGGCCTCGCCATCTGTTACGATGGCACCTAACTATATCTCTGGCGGAAAGTGGGTGTGTGGGAACTACCTATACACCTCTGCCTACCCCTTCGAGGACCCTTGGGGAAGGCGTGAGGATATATACTATGTATCAATAAATTAACATTAGGATGAAAGTGGAAAGATTGCAACAATTCAGGAAGAAATTATCGGATACAAAAGGGAATCGTTTATTGTACGAGCAATTAAATTTTTCGTGCATTCACTGTGGAGGCAAACAAGTATGCGGGCCGCCTGATGGCAAGTGGTTACCGACTTATTGCTAACACGAAACTTTCAAGGAACAAACTTCTCTCTCTAGATATCTTTCGTACAAATGGTGTTTTAGTGTCCGCCTTTAAATTGCACCAGATATTCAAATCACCGAACATTTAATAAATAAAAGCGTTATTTCAATTTCATTTGGCAATTTTATTGCATTTTTATAACGTTTTTATGTATTTGTTACCATTTGAAATGTGATAGGAGTCGTTACTGACACCTGTTGCGAACATTTATTTAAATTGAATAGTGGTACAGTGATATTGGATAAAATTATTTTTTAATTTAAAAATAATAATTATTATCTAAAAGATAATAGAAACCAAAAGAGCCGTAGTGGCCGAATGCAAGTTGGAATCCCGACTGAACCAATTAGTTTTTCTGAAAGTTTTTTAAATACAGTGATTTGTCACACGTCAAGCTTTACGGTGAACGGAAACATCGTTAGGAAACCTACACACGTTTAAGAAGAAATTCGTGTGTTTAGTTATGTGTGAGTAACGGCGATGGACTCGTTAATCTGTCACGTTGGCGCCTAAAATATATCTCTGGCGGAAAGTGGGTGTATATATATATACACCTATGCATACCCCTTCGGGGACCCTTGTGGGAAGGCGTGAGGATATATTATTATTATTATTATTATTTTCTTTCGGTTTTGATTTTACATACATACATACATATAACCACGCCTCTTTCCCGTAGCGGTAGGCAGAGACCACTTCTTTCCACTTGCTACGATCCTTACATACTGCTTTCGTTTTGATTTTGCTTGAAGATAATTTATACAGTGGTAGTTCGATCGAGTAAGCGCAGTCAAACATCCAACTACAGTAAGATTACACACCGCCCTCACTTGTATGAATATATTATCTCAAGTACGTAATGATCTCCTTATTTATTATACCGTCAAATAAATCATCGATATTGCTCACAATAAATCAATCGACTCGTAAGATCGGACCAATTCGATTCATCTCCCGACGGGTCCGACGCGAAACGAGTAACAATCGTTAGTCTACTCATGAATAATTGGCTGTTACCGATTGTGATTACGTATGATTTATATCGATTAGAGTAAATGCCGAGTATACGTTGGAACTAGCCTATACCTTTACTATGAACTGACAGTTAAAAAAATATGCTAAAGTGACAGATGGCGAGTCCGTCGCCTTTACTCAACGAATTTGAACGCCTTTGAATTTCTTCTCAAACGTATGCAGGTTTCCTCTCGATGTTTTCCTTCACGGTAAAGCTCGTGGTGTCTAATCACTAATAAATAAACAAATTATTAAGTATAAGTATATATATAAGTTTAATGTAGGTTGTGGGGTTTTTTTAACATAATCTCCAAACGATGAGATAATGAATTATTACTTAAAGCATGAACCAACTCATTGAGAATACGTATGTGAATGCAGTGTTGCCACACTTGAAATAAAAAAGCTCGGTGTAATGGCAAGCTATTGTCTAAGCACCCACGTTGGCTCTAGATAAATTATTAATAGTGCATTTGTAATGAGTTGTAGATCAAGCGAGCTTAGAATCGGTATGATATTTATGTTATATGGGTTAACGAAAGAATTAAAGTTGTGATAAAATAGATATGTACTGCGATAGTGGGTGGGGAGAAGAAGTCGAGGAAGACCACGAAGACACTAAAGAATTGGAAAGTCAAAAGTACTCGATGTTAGCAAATGTGTGCTTCATCAATCTCTCATACACGTTTGCAAACATCGACTACTCTTGTCAAGAGTCTAGAGAAGACTGGCGCTTTACTCTTTCAGCCTACACCGTTAAGAACTCGGTGAAGGTGTTCCTAGTAAAATGTATATAGTAGGTCATTTGGTGGCTCATTACGATGTCTAATCTTTGACCATGGCTTGGCATCGTAGATTCGGTAAGTCATATATACGTTATTAGTCACCGTATTACCATAGCTCCCTTTATTCCTAGCTACTCATAACACGTACTTACAGTACTGCGAGCAGTTGCATAATTCAACACGAGTTACTGGTTCTAACTAGATTAGCTGGTACACAAATGGAGGAATTATTTGCAATTCCATAGAGAGGTCGGAAAAGGTACGTTTTGGTCTGAATTTGGAGTCAGTACACTGAGTTTTACTTAGCATTCATGGCTAATCTAATCAGACATTAGTTGCCATGAAGCTCTCGCCAAATGGCATTGCTTCTTGGCAGTGTTGTGTTCCAGAGAGTAAGGTTTTCAGGACTCTTATAGAATGGCTAGGTTGGTATGCGGACCAGTTTGTCTCATAAGCTGAAAATACGGTCGTCCAAGCGCGATCTCTGAGGTATTGCGTGTGCCTATAAGTTAAGGTAATCCTATATAATAAGGTAATAAGGTTTACCATTGGGTGGATCGAATGATAATATGCTAGCTCAGTGGTAGCGGAGTACAGTGCAGAAAAGCAAAATGATCGTTTGTATTTTCAGTGCACGATGTAATACGAGTTAAATTTTGCATTTCTTACTACTTTTTTATCATTCTCAGACGTAGGAATTTACCATTTTCCATCCAGGATCCAGTTTTGTTTCATGAATCCACAATTGTCGTGCCACATTATAGCAATAAATAAGTCACATTATAGTAATCGATAGTGAAACAATGCCATAATCGGCGATATGCCTTTTAGTGAGATTTCGCGTAAATTAAACTGGGCTGTTTATTGTCATTCTGATTGCGAAACCAGTTATAAACCTCAGTCTACGCAATATTAAAACCGAAATATTAACCTCAAATAGGTTTTTACGATAATAAATCCGAATGGCAGCTTACAAGAGATACATACATACATATCATCACGCCAAGTCCCTAGCGGGGTAGGCAGAGAGTTTAGAGCGCCAGTTCTCTCTAGACTTGCATACCTCTTTCGCTTCGTCCACATTCATCATACATGCTCGTCGGTTTCGAGTACTCTTAACGTTCCCGTCCTTGAGAGTCCGATCGATACAAGAGATATTAACCATTTATATGATACATAAATAAATAAAAGAAAATGTGACTTTTAGTTGTATTTTACCACCGCACCTCTCGCCATCTACGAGGAATTCATCCTCATACCTTGGAACCACAAAAGTCTCGCACTGCGCGGTTCCTAAGGAGTTTTATTCCGCGAACGCTCAGGCTGTGGAATGAACTCCACTTTGAGGTTTTCCCTGGAGAGTACAGCATGGAGTTCTTCAAGGCGAATGGGACTGTGATTCCTGCAGGGTTGGCAACGTGCAAGTGATGCCTCTGCAAGCATCCATAGGCGGCGGTAACCGCTTACTATCAGGCGGGCCGCATGCTTGTTTGCCATCGTAGTGGTATAAAAAAATAGATGCCTGTACTCCAGGAACTCTAAGATCCTTCATTAAGGTTAAGATTGCATATCGACTGTTCTAATGAGTTTATGAACTTAGTTACGTACAGATAATCACACTAACTCACCGGTACAGTCGGGATTCGAACTTGCAATCTTCCAGGCGAATAATCTAGTGGTTCTACAATACATATTGTAACAATTACGTCACGACATCGTCCATACCACGAATATCTCATAACTCAATGAAGAATCGATGACAAAGTTCCAACGAATCTTGCTCAAATCCAGATTATTATCTCCCCATAGGTAATAAATAAAGATATATTTTTTCTCAAAGAATGTCTACATTCCGAGTATAGTATTTATGGGGATATCTACTAACAAATCATAGCTTTTGTATGTATGTTGTATTGAAACTCGACGATGTGTTAAGATTTATTTCACGTAGTACATTTTAAAGCGATTTTGGGAAATAAAGCAGCTGGATATCATTGATCAAGGTTGAAGCATGGTTGAGCGTAGTTTGTATATGTTTATGAGCGTATTTGGAAATTTGTACATTTTATTGATAACATTAATCGCAGTAACCTTTTGTCTTTAGTGTTACAATAAAATATACTTATCACTACGCGGCGTCTTTCACGGGGTAGGCAGACAGTAGCGCCAAGTTTTTCTTGACTTACAGACTGTTCCTCTTTCACACTTGAACCACTAAACGGAATTTAATAAAATTTGCCATAGAGACAGGTAATTTGCTGGATTAACACCCACAATATGTTTCTTCTAGGAAAAAAACAATAAAAAAAATATTACGCGTGTGAAGCCGCAGGGCCCCAACTAGTATTTAATAATAACAATGTTATCGTGTCCGTCCGTACATATGCCGATTCTAGTAAGTGTTAAGTAATTCTACACAATGCAAGTTCATAAATGTCAAAATATTTTCACCCTCATCGTTTACAACAAGGGTGGCGTCATTTTGTAGGGCATTTTGTGCTAATTTTATTTATGAACCGTGATCGTTTTAAACCGTATCACATAGTAAGTTAAACATTGTTGCCATTGAACTATAAATAGCATTGCATAAGGTTAAAATTTGAATGTATGACTGAAGTAAATCGGTCAACGATTAAAAGGAATTCATAAATAGTCAATGCTTAAGAAATGTTAACTTAAAGTTCTTCCATTGTATAGTGGGGCGCGACAAATCTTTATACAATTCGATTATGCACTTCTAATAGACAGGCTTGACATAAAAAACCCCTTCCTCAATAAAGGTGAATATACGTACGTATATATATATATATATATATATATATATATATATATAACATGCCACGTGACAGATGGCGAGTCTATCGCCGTTACTCTAGCACGGCTATACATACGCCTTTGAATTGCTTCTCAAACGTATGCAGGTTTACTCTCGATGTTTTACTTCACCGTTAAGATCGTGGTGTGACTAATCATATATTATATAGATACACGTGTATAACATGCAGAGTCCCTGATGACGTAGGCAGAAAATGTAGAGCGCTAGTTTTCCCTGGCCTGACAGACATTTCCTTCGAAACGGTGTTGGCGGTCTAACTTTATTCTCGATAATTACTACAGCCTGACCCAAACACTAATCATATAAAATGAAATGATTGACATTCTGGGACCTGAAGCATCTTCTTAAGGAACATACATATGTATCTCGCTCTTAAAATCAGCGTGACTGGCGGAGAGAGTAAAGCGTCAGTTCTCTCTTGACTTACAGACCTCTTGTGCTTCAAACACATTCATCAATCTCTTCATACATGCTCGTCTGTTTCGAGTAATTCCCAGTATCATTCCCACCCACAGTGTTTGATGATAATTTAATATTTTATACATTTAAAAATGTCCCTGAGTTCCTTACAACGATAAAAAAATATATTGTATTCATTTATGTTATACGAAGGTTGCAAACAAGTATGCGGTCCGTCAGGTGATAAGCGGTTACCGCCGTCTAAGGACGCTTAGAACACCAGAGGAATCAGGTGAATATCTCTAGAAATATATCGTGCGTACCCGACCCAGTAATTCCTCAAAAGATAATTTTATATCATTGTATGTAAATATTACAAGAATGTTTGTCACTCCATCATGCGCCAACAAGCGAATAGATTTAACTAAAACAAACAGACAGTCGCATTTTGCGAGCATTAGTCACCGAAAAGCTATAGATATGGTAATGGTGCCGGCCCGAAGTAAATCATGGTTGGGCCAAGGTTGCACCCATGTTGTTGGATAGAGTATAGTAGTAGAGTATATTGAAGACAATTTATATGTAATGTAATGCCAGATGCCAGAAACGTAATATATAAATATTTCACAATTAATTTAAAGAGCCGTGGTGGCCGAGTGGTTCGAGCAGTTGCCTGCGACGCAAAGGTCGCAAGTTCGAATCCCGACTGTACCAATGAGTTTTTCTGAACTTAAGTACAGTGATTAGTCACACCACGAGCTTTACGGTGAAGGAAACATCGAGAGGAAACCTGCATACGTCTGAGAAGCAATTCAAAGTCGTATGTATAGTCGTGCTTGAGTAACGGCGATGGACTCGCCATCTGTCACGTTGGCACCTAATATATCTGGCGGAAAGTGGGTGTGTGGGTATTACCTATACACCTCTGCCTACCCCTTCGGGGACCCTTGTGGGAAGGCGTGAGGATATATTATATTATTTATTTCACAATTAAATAATAATAAATAAAATAATTCATACATGTACAATAAAGTAAACTCAAATAATAATGTGAATTGAAAAGCTTACATATGTACACATAAACCCTATACCATACGAGGTAGGTAGAGAGAGTAAAGCGCCCGTTCTATGGACAGTAAAGTTAAATATTTGGCAAGCTTGGAACATTTAAGGAATTTTAGCTGCTTCTGAGAAATTGCTTTTTGATTGCAAAACTTTCTATCTCTAATACCCCCTTAGACAGTACCGTGTCAAACTGAGCAAAGCAAATATAGTAATATGGGGTCGCCCCTCTTATTGACCATATAACATCAGGCCCACAGACGCGAAAGCAATATGAAGTACACGTCAATAACTTCACTCGCTTGTGACGCCTACGTCTCACTTCACACTTCGATGCAAATGGCTCCATAGGCAGGCACCAGTTTGATCTGATGTTAAAGTACTATACTCTAAAAGCTATCATTCCTTCGTCACAATAACAGCTGAATACAATAATCGTGATGGCCGAGTGGTTCGAGTAGTTGCCTGCAACACAAAGATCGCAAGTTCGAATCCCGACTGACCCTATGAGTTATTCTGAACTGAAATGCAGTGAAAAAATCTTTCTCCATATTGAAATAGTAGTCATAATAGCTAGATCGTCAGCCGAAAGGACAGTCATGAATTTCCAACGGTCGTTTTTTTCTTTAAGTTTTCTCCTTATGTACTATGTACCAAGATGGCAAACGTCGACCGCCTGATGAGTGATGTAAGCGCTTACTGCCCCCTATAGACAATTGCAACACCAGGGATATAGCTCACGAGCTGCAGACCCTAATTTATTTAGGTCGATTAACATATGAAGGAAAACAACGAGAGGAAACCTGCATACGTCTGAGAAGAAATTCAAAGGCGTATGTATAGTCGTGCTTGAGTAACGGCGATGGACTCGCCATCTGTCACGTTGGCACCTAATATACCTCTGGCGGAAAATGGGTGAGTGGGTGTGTGGGTGTGGATTAACATATGTGCATAATAATTTGAAAAGAATAACCATATAGTTTCTGGCTGGTTCTTCTCCATGGACACGACCAACTCGGACTGTGCATTTATCGACGTTTTAAAAGTGCCCACCTAGACCAGTGTGATATAATATATTAGGATTTTGATTTTTAATTGCTAGCCTTTTTAAACAAATATAACAGATTTTTTCTTTCATGCCACAGATCAGAAGTAGATTACAGACTGACCAAATAACCGCCAATGATTAATAGTCGGCATAAGTGTCAACCGTTAAGTGTAATCTCTAGGCGGAGGTACAAAAACTAACGTGGAGCTGCCTAACGAAGGCGCATTGTGCGCGTTATGGACATGAACTCGAACGCACAATATGTCTGGCGGGAGCAAGCGATGAGCGACTAGCGGGTTAGTTAGGATCTATCAGTAGTCCCGCCCAACTACTGCTAGGGAGCAAAAATTTAGTTTTAGTTAACCACGATCGTATCGCCACTATCACTATATTATGGTCTAAATGTAAACCTTAACTAATTCTCAAAGACACTTCAACGTACAAAATATTTAATCAAAAACCGTTTAAAGCGTTTTAATCTGTAGGTGTGTATGTAGCCAAGCCCCTACGGTTTGGCTACATTGAATACATACATACACATGCATATCATCACGCCGACTCCTCTCTACTACCTACACTCCTGGGTCTCCGGGTTTTGGGAAGGCGTTAAGATATATTTTTTTATGGGCACTTGGTGAAGATATCCCATAAAGGTTTTTTTTATATAACAAGACTGGCAAACAAACATACGGCCCACCCGATGGAAAACGGTTACCGCAGCCTATTTACGCTTACAATACCGAGGCTTCACTTGCGCGTTGCCACTCTATGTTCGGAGAGTTATACTGTGTTAGCAGCATAATGGGACTAATCCCTCTGCCGCCAACACAATATAACAATCCTCCTCCCTCCCCAAGCAGCTCATTACTGGAACCTTATTCACCACGTAGGAACACTACTTACACAAAACATTGTTTAATTTGTCTGCGGACTTCTATAAGGTGGAGGTCCTGTCCCATTCGGGCAACTCCAAATTCGAACGGGAAACCCGTCATGCCCTAACTCTCTTAATATTAGGTAGGTACCTTAGGTAGGCGGGATTAGGATATTTCTACGGTCCCTCTGTAGCGTATAGTACTCTCTTATCAATTGTACCAGCACGAAACAAATCCGAGCAAAATCGAAGTGGCACCAAACAATGGCACGTCCTCAATACAAAATTGACAATGGCGAGAGTGAGAAGAACTAAATTTATCACCCACTGTTTCACACAAACGGTGCGCGTACGCTGTGACTAAAATGTTGAAAAACGATCCACTGTGCTGCAGTGTGGCGGTGGTATTTTTAAAACCATTATCTATTAAGAGAGGTAGGGCATAACGTGTTTCCCGTTCGAATTTGGAGCTGCCCGACTGGGGCAGGACCTCCACCTTATAGAAGTCCGTAGCCAAATAACACAATTTATTGTGTTGTGTTCCTACGCGGTGAATAAGGTTTCCAGTAATGAGCTCCTTGGGGAGGGGGGAGGATTGTTACATTGTGTTGGAAGCAGAGGGATTAAACCCCTTATGCTGCCAACACACTATAACTCTCCGAACACAGAGTGGCAACGCGCAAGTGATACTTCGGTATCGTGAGCGTTAATAGACTACGGTATCCGTTTCCCATCAGGTGGGCCGTATGCTTGTTTGCCACTCTTGTTGGATAAAAAAAAATATATATATATATATATATATATCTTTATATATATAATTCTTCTGTGAGTGTGTATGTCACTGAACTCCTCTCAAACGACTGGACCGATTTTGATGAAATTTTTTGTGTGTGTTCAAGGGGATCTGGGAATGGTTTAGATTCACAATTGGACCCGATAGGTGGCGCCACCATCTTTTTTTTTTCACCCGAGCGAAGCTGGGCGGGACCACTAGTATATATTATAATCTAATAGTTTAAGCTTTTTTAGTGAATTTTGAGAAATAAATACAATTATATTTCAATTCAATCTTGCAATCCATGTTTTGCACGCAAGTATTCAAACCACTCAACCACTTCGGCTTTTTAAAATAATACTCGTTTTAAGTAATATCTTATATCTTCGAGATTTCAAAAATTACTGAACTCAATTAGTGTTGCCTGACTAGCGTAATATCTCCTCACCATAGATTTGACTAAACGATACCAAAAGGTCGTAGGCACCAAAGGCAGACCTGCTGGGACACTCTTTTCGCCTGAGATATATTTAGGTGCCATTATGACATATGTCGAGCCGTGGTGGCCGAGTGGTTCGAGTAGTTGCCTGCGACACAAAGATCGCAAGTTTGAATCCCGACTGTACCAATGAGTTTTTCTGAATTTAAGTACAGTGATTAGTCACACCACGAGCTTTAGGGTGAAAGAAAACATCGAGAGGATATTTGCCTTCATCGTAAAGCTAGCAGGATAAGTCACTGTACTTAAGTTCTAATTTCGTAAATTTAGTTAAAAAACGAATCGGTACAGTCAGTTTTGAACTTGCAATCTTGACTTTGCTAAATTCGCGAACCACTCGACCACACAGGTCTTACATAACTCACAATTAGATTACCACGAGACGTACCCTCGTATTAACCGTAGCCTCTATGTCAGCTGTGAACACGTCAATATAAATAAACCCATTTGTACCGATCTAACACATTTCAGTGATATCTATCTACCATTGTTAGGGACAGATGTGTTCAACGCAGCATATTGTGAATTTATTAACGACCTGGGCGGAGATGTGGCTGATATTGATACAAATACTTTATTTGCGGTCATTGTAGCCGTGACAGATTTTAAGGGGCATTAATTATTGTTATTCGTAGAAATAACATGGTTTTAGCTTACCTTAATATAATAATAATAATAATTTATTTATTTATCAGATATCTAAATCCATTTCTTGTTAGTAAATATAGGCTTATTTTTTTTTATTTTTTTTTTATTTATTTCTTTATGTTCACCAACAATTTGTTAGATTAAACATTTAAGAGTTACATTTGATTGTATCATAGATATAATGCACAAATTACTTATAGGTAAACACAGCCTGCTTAATATTTATTGTATCTTGTTATTTGTTGTATATATATATATATATATATATATATATATATATATATATATATATATATATATATCCTCACGCCTTCCCACAAGGGTCCCCGAAGGGGTAGGCAGAGGTGTATAGGTAATACCCACACACCCACTTTCAGCCAGAGGTATATTAGGTGCCAACGTGACAGATGGCGAGTCCATCGCCGTTACTCAAGCACGACTATACATACGCCTTTGAATTTCTCCTCAGACGTATGCAGGTTTCCTCTCGATGTTTTCCTTCACCGTAAAGCTCGTGGTGTGACTAATCACTGTACTTAAGTTCAGAAAAACTCATTGGTACAGTCGGGATTCGAACTTGCGACCTTTGCGTCGCAGGCAACTGCTCGAACCACTCGGCCACCACGGCTATTTGTTGTATCCTACTTAAAAATATTTGTGTATGTATGCTTAGGTGTGTGAGAGAGTTTAAGTGTGAGTGAGTATATATGCAAGTGCGTGGGTGTTATTCTGTGTGTGTATAATTAATTGTATATAATTAATATCAAGCAAGTTTCATTTTATGCTTGCCTCGAGGAGGGTACGAATATTTTTAGAAAACAATTTGGGGGAGTCGAAATAGACATCAGTAACGTCGCTAAATTATCTACTAGGTTAGTACAAATAAATTACAAATACACACAATAACACAAATAATTACAGAACAGACTACCACTTCACCCGACACCCTTTGCGACATGTCTGGCACAGCAATGCCTGATGTAATGGCAATCTATCCTGCTGGCTATCATAGTCAGGACGATGTTGGAGCTGGCCCGCACCCTGTGCACCAGGGAGGCGCACCTTTTGCGCATAGTCGCATGGAAACAATCGGTCCGCGCCGCTGCGAACATGCTCGAGGCACTGCAGAAGCGGGGCAGCCCCACCATCGCCCTGAATGCGTTGTTGAACTGGACAAGGAGGACATTGTAGCTCTTCTGGGTATAGTTAGCCCACAGGCTGCATGTGTACAGTGACGTGCAGTATGCTCGAAAGAGCGTCACTTTCACTCCAACCGAGCAGCGCGCAAACCTGCGAGCCAACATGTTTGCCCTTCTCGACAAGGCCCT
Source organism: Drepana falcataria (assembly GCA_945859725.1). Taxonomy (NCBI): domain Eukaryota; kingdom Metazoa; phylum Arthropoda; class Insecta; order Lepidoptera; family Drepanidae; genus Drepana; species Drepana falcataria. The sequence goes on along the minus strand of OX243933.1, from coordinate 10,768,695 downwards.
CCGTTCCCGTTCCATATCTTCATGATGATATACCTTTACCTTTCGGTCTACAGGAAATAAGGTTGTGTTCATAAATATGGAGATCAAACGTAGTTTTGTAGCAAAATATTCATACATTATTAGTCCTTTAAGCATTTCATCGAAGAGCATATAGCGTACCATCAAGTGGTACGTATGTAATTAAATACTTGATAAGATATGAATATTGTAAGAGCCGTGATGGCCGAGTGGTTCAAGAAGTTGCCTGCAAGTTTGAATCCCGACTGTATGAATCACCACACACTACTCGCGGCGTACGGTGAAGAAAACATCGAGAAGGAACCTGCATACATTTGAGAAGAAATTCAAAGTTGTGTGCATAGTCGTGTTTAAGTAGCGGCGAATGACTCGTCATCACGTTGGCACCTTAAATGTATCTCCGGTAAAAAGTGTGTGGGTACCTACACAGTTTTGCCCCTTCGTGGACCCTTGTAGGAAGGCGTGAAGATAATAACACCATTAAAGGAAAAGTATCACGCAGAGGACCTTAACGCCAATTCATCCACATTCACCATTTCTTTCATTCTCCAAGTACATAAACAAACCGGCGAGAACAAAATACAAAAACATGGAATTTTATTCCTGCTTATAGCATCTTAATAATGAAGAATCCGCTTGTACCAATGAGTTTTTCTGAACTTAAGTACAGTGATTAGCCACACCACGAGCTTTACAGTGAAGGAAAAAATCGAGAGGAAACCTGCATACGTCTCAGAAGTAATTCAAAAGCGTATGTATAGTCGTGCTCGAGTAACGGCGATGGACTCGCCATCTGTCACGTTAGCACCTAGTATACCTCTAGAAAGTGGGTGTGTGGGTATTACCTATACACCTCTGCCTACCCCTTCGGAGACACTTGTGGGAAGGCGTGAGGATATATATATATATATATATATATATATATATAATAATAAAGAAATAACTTATTTTTTTTCATTATAATTACGCATCGACATATCGCCGCCCCCGGAGAACAAAATGGCAATCGCAAAATCACAACTTTTCAGGAAAAATAAAAAACCGATTTTAGCTGATTTCTGGTGATTCACTGAACAATATTGTAAGTGAATTAGCTCAAATGAAAGCTAATTTTTGAAGTATTCTTTTTGTCAAAGTATTATATTTAACAGTAGTATAATTAAATAGGATATTAACAAAAAAAGATATTGATAAAAATTAATCGACGTCAAGATTTTTTAATGTCCGTTGTCCTTTTATTCTCGGTTCATCTAAGCGGAAACAAATATTGCAATGTTGCATTGTAATTTTGTTCAGTGATTATTGACAGCTAAATTATCGAAATTTAATGTCACTTATCATTGTATTCTCGTATGAATTTTTGCATTTTTGTATGGTAATAGAACTTTGGACGGTTGTTCTTGCCTTCAAAATAAAACAAATTATATGGTAACCATTGGTTGCTTTAATTTAATAGAATGTTTTAATACAATGACAATGAAAAATTTTATTATTCTTCCTCACTTTGAACATCAATAGGTCTTTCGATAAAGGTCAGAGACTCATAGAACCCATGGTAATAACTTGGGATTGCTTCGCTCTTACACAGGCTCATCAGGTCAGCATATAATGCCTTGGTTAAAGGCAAACGGTCGGTATACGCTGCTTTCCATTGATGTTCAGAGGCAATTTATGTTGAAATTGAGTATCCATTTGGGAATACTCTGCATCAAAATCGTACTTGTAAGATAGAAGATGAGGTTGCACATGTGAAACATTCACTTCCATAATTTTAGACCACGATGTTTTCTGACCAGCTACATCTTTGACCCAATTCCTATTGATTATTTGTTATTTTATGTCATAAAAGTCATTCTGCAACATTTCTTTAATTGTGTACTTTTCGCCAGTAACTTTGGCATTAATTATGATAGTGTACATCTGGCAGCCCCGGATCTAGGGGGGGCAAGCCGGGGCCTATGCCCCGGGCGGCAAGTTCAGAGGGCGGGCAAATTCACACGTCCAGCCGGTTCAGACATTACCCGGAACAAACAGACAGACAGACAAATAGAGTTTTAAATTAATCGACGTCAAGATTTTTTAATGTCCGTTGTCCTTTTATTCTCGGTTCATCTAAGCGGAAACAAATATTGCAATGTTGCATTGTAATTTTGTTCAGTGATTATTGACAGCTAAATTATCGAAATTTAATGTCACTTATCATTGTATTCTCGTATGAATTTTTGCATTTTTGTATGGTAATAGAACTTTGGACGGTTGTTCTTGCCTTCAAAATAAAACAAATTATATGGTAACCATTGGTTGCTTTAATTTAATAGAATGTTTTAATACAATGACAATGAAAAATTTTATTATTCTTCCTCACTTTGAACATCAATAGGTCTTTCGATAAAGGTCAGAGACTCATAGAACCCATGGTAATATCTTGGGATTGCTTCGCTCTTACACAGGCTCATCAGGTCAGCATATAATGCCTTGGTTAAAGGCAAACGGTCGGTATACGCTGCTTTCCATTGATGTTCAGAGGCAATTTATGTTGAAATTGAGTATCCATTTGGGAATACTCTGCATCAAAATCGTACTTGTAAGATAGAAGATGAGGTTGCACATGTGAAACATTCACTTCCATAATTTTAGACCACGATGTTTTCTGACCAGCTACATCTTTGACCCAATTCCTATTGATTATTTGTTATTTTATGTCATAAAAGTCATTCTGCAACATTTCTTTAATTGTGTACTTTTCGCCAGTAACTTTGGCATTAATTATGATAGTGTACATCTGGCAGCCCCGGATCTAGGGGGGGCAAGCCGGGGCCTATGCCCCGGGCGGCAAGTTCAGAGGGCGGGCAAATTCACACGTCCAGCCGGTTCAGACATTACCCGGAACAAACAGACAGACAGACAAATAGAGTTTTAAAAAATATATTTTGAGATATGTATGTACCGTGTGTATACATTCTTATGCATTTAGTACATCATCACGCTAAGTCCCTAACGGGTTAGGCAGAGAGTATAGAGCGCCAGTTCTCTCTAGACTTGCATACCTCTTTCGCTTCGCCCACATTCATCAGTCTCTTCGTACATGTTCGTCGGTTTCGAGTACTCTTGACAATCCCGTCCTTGAGCATCTGATCGATTTGATCGAGGTAGTTGGAACGTGGTCTTCCTCTGCCTAGTCTTGCACACACTTTTGCTTGTATATCTGTTTCGTCAATCTTTCTTCACTCATCCGTTCTATATATCCAAACCAACGTAACATGCTTTTCTTCAACTTTACAATCACGCCCTCATTCACTCCAGTTGATTTGCGAATCTCTTAATTGCGGATTCGATCTAAAATCGTGACTCCGCACATTTTTCGAAGAGATCGCATATCAACTGCTGTTTGCCAGGATTTGCTGCCATACAATAAAGTAGGCACCAATATCGCATTGTAGAACTCGGGCATTCTTGCTGAGACTTTTACTGCCTTACTTATTACCGGCAGTTATCCTGCGTTCAATATATTTTTCATACTTTTCATCTCATGTGAACATGCTTCCTAGATATACAAATTCACTCGGTCACTTGTTCATTTTTTCGAATGCCAGAGCCTTAGTCTTGCCAGCGTTTAGGCGCAGCCCCTTCTTTCTTTCACATTCTTCTATCATTACCGTAACTAGTGACTGCAGTTCGCCCTCTGATGACGCCAGTAAAACCGCGTCATCGGCGTATAGTAGGCAGTTGACCACTAAGTTTCCCAATTTCACTCCACATCTGTTCTTTCTTAATGCTCTCAGACAGTTATCCAGATATATAACGAACAGCCAGGCAGACATGATACACCCTTGCTTGACACCCGACTTCACATCAAACAGGGTGACATCTCACCGTTAACCCTAACGCACGCCTTGCCATTACTATAGAGTGATTTCACGGCATGCAATAGGGAACTGCTCACTCCATATCCAGGCAATACGTGTCAGAGTTCCTTTCGTACGACTCTATCAAATGCCTTCTCTAAGTCGACGAAAGTGCAGAAAAACTTTTGGCTATTATCCAAAAACTTTTCCCCGATTCCGCGAAGCGAGAAGGTTTGATCCATACATACTCTTCCTGGTCGAAATCCACCTTGGGATTCCCAGAGAAACCTTTCGGATCGCTCTTGCATTCTGATCGTCAGGATCTTCGTGTACACTTGACTAGCTAAGCTGAAGACAACACTAGGACGCTCATGAGCATACTGATTTTAATTTGTAAACAAACATTGCTACTTACGCAGACGCACACACAATATTGCATTAGGCTATCTATTGAGAAACGTTTTCTCAATCAAACGTTAGCTGCCAAACAAAGGTATATTTTTACGAGAATAAAATGACAACATCCAGAGCACTATTATTACAGACTCGTTTGCACGGGAATATTGTGGCTATCGATATTACCATTTTGATAGTAGTTGAAAATGTTTACTATTGTTATCTAGCAATTTTATTCGCGAAACTTTGTAAGTAATAAAAAACTTCGAATACTATTGCATTATTTTATAACTTTATGAGTAACGACAAATAAAATATGAAAAAAATTGTAAAGGTGTATTATGCTCCATTAGACTCGAATATGGTATAACATTAAAAAAAAGACAATAGCGATTGTCATTTTGTTCTCCGGGGGCGGCGATATATTCCCACAAATTTGATCTATATTATTTATTAAACATAGCTAAGTGCTTTGTTTTTTACACATTCATAGACTATCAAAGACAAGACCATAGACTGCTCGTCTACCAGGCTGTCTAACTGTATCTAATTGTAACAACGATCTTAAATTGTACAAAGTCAGTAGATAAGTATCGAACCCTGGGTAACAGGCGGCGAGGCTGAGGTCGCTTAGACCCTGCGTCATAAACAACTGCAGGCGACAATGGTTATATTCGGTAGGCGGTGATCGGTGAGATGCAGTAGCGATTAGTTGATAGAGTAATGTGGATACGACGAATACGCATATTAAAATGTATTAATCTTAATTTGCTACAGAATAAATATACTGTACTGTGTTCATATTTTTGTTATTGAAATAATATATGAAAAATTTCAATATATGTATATATAATCATATATTTTTATTACACTAGTACAATATTTCACTAGTTTTTTCGTTTAGGTTTAAATAAGTTATTTCTCATTGGAATAATAAATAGTTCACTTAAAATACAGTTATATTATGTTTGCGTAAAATGTAAGTCTCTGTTTGCAATATCAAATTAATATTAAATTAACGAAAACACAAATTACATAATTTCTGTTAAATAAGGAATTTTTTTATTTGTCACATATATTATTACCTAATGTATGTATAATCAAATTTATATATACTATTTTCACTAGAGTAAATACGAGGGTTTGAACTAGTTTAAGAATTGAAACATGTGAATTTCAATTATATTTGTTTGCGTCGTATCCACACGAGTGCTTATGATTGAACTAATCCCAACAAATTATACTACATTATGGGAGGACGGCAATAGTAATTTATCTTCACCAACCACAAAGGCAGCGAAAACATTGTTCACAATATTGACACGTTTTTGTTCAAACTATAGTTTGGGGTGTATTCGACCCCCCACTTAACATTACATCGTGCAGCTAGCGGGAGCTATTCTGCATTGCTATGCGTACATGGGATGAGTTGGAGCGAATAATAATATTCGTAATTAACATCATATTTAATACATTTATATATATAATTTTTCCGTTATAAAAATACATGCGAAAACAGCGCTTATTTCAATTAAATTATATTATGGTGAGACTCAAGTATATGGACAACAGAATTAATTTAATTAGTTTTTGTGAAAATAAGTACAATGATTACCTTACTTTAACTTATACTACATGTAAGCTAAAGTTTTGGCTTATATTTATACTGTGATTTTACCTTAAGATACTTATGGAGAAGAGAAGCTCTAAGAATAAACCTAATAATAACTAATAAATAACTCTAATAATAATAATAAACGCCATGTCTAACGATATAGATATATACCACCAGACCCTGCCGAAACTCGCAGAAACGGTTAGAAATTTCTTAGAAACTATTTGATAATATATAAGTTTTTAAAGTGTATTTTGTTATATTGTAAATTAGTTTATTAATGATATTATTATTATAAATTTCTTTTAACATCATATTGGTATACCTACTGTAAGGATGTTAAAGTGTGTGTAAATAAATAAATAAATAAATAAATTCTAACTCTGAGAAGGAAATTAAATGAGTATTAATGTTGAACAAAGGATCCGACGTCATCACTTACGTTGGCTTCAATATACATATACACGAATAGTTATATATTAATTACCCCTACGGGAATCCCAACTTGAAACTTTTCATGAAAAAATACCCGCCACCTCTTATGGCTTAAAAACATACGATTTTCGTTTCTCAATATTTTGAGAGATCATGTCACATGATTGCATTATTTGTTATTGTGTCCTTGCGCAATGCAATTGTCCATAAACTTGAAACATTTGTCATTTTTTTTTTCTCACCACAATATAAGTTATAATTTCATTGAAATAAGCGCTGTTTTCGCGTGCATTTTCAATAATGGCAAACGTATTTAAAGTCATTCGTCAAGGTACTTGAACTATTGTTAGGTATAAGATTTGCGAGCTTTTTTTAATACGGTAATCGACAACATCTGTTTACTTCTATGTAAGTAGATAATGCGTTTGAAGTTAGCATTGTATTCTGTCGTACGGTTAAAGCAACTGTGCCCTGTATCTATATATCCTCACGCCTTCCCACAAGGGTCCTCGAAGGGGTAGGCAGAGGTGTATAGGTACCACCCACACACTCACTTTCCGCCAAATATATATTTAAGATATTATGCACGACTATACATACGCCTTTGAATGGCTTCTGAGACGTATGCAGGTCTCGTCTCGATTCTTTCCTTCTCCGTAAAACTCATTGGTACAGTCGGGATTCGAACTTGCGAAGTATTAAGTCATAACCATAAACTATACTAACAAACACAACCACTATTATCCAGAGAGTTATGATCAGCGTGATTGCGTGCGTGTGTAATCTACGGTTACCGCTTACCAAGACGTGGAATCTAAACGTTTTTTCCATTTTGTTGTATTAATAGAACACTGCACTTTTTCAGGAAGGAATTAAAAAACTAAAAATAAACAAATGTGCCAAAATCACAATAAAATGATAAAATCCACCTCTGCCCAACATTAATCATATGGCGATGGCAAAAAATGCATCGCAGTGTGGGCGACTTTGCTGGGAATTAAAATGGAACTCACGACCTACAACACGAAACGGATTGTTTTAGAATGGTTCCGTAACAATATTTTTAGTTTTTCTTAAATCTAAGGGTATATATTTGTCCGTTGAAGCAACCTAATTCCATTTGGTAAATTATATTTTTAAGATTTTATTATATGACGCCTTCCTCCAAGGCACATGAAGAGATAAGCACAATACAATAAATACCCTTTTTCACCAGAAATATATTTAGATGCTAACGTTGACATTTTAATGTGTTTAATAAAACATTCAAATAGACTAAAAGGATTTGAACGAGTAATCTGTTAGACCCGGCCATTGCAACAAAAAACATGAAATTACACAAATATTTAAAGTTATATAATAATATCCTCACGCCTTCCCACAATTGTCCCCGAAGGGGTAGGCAGAGGTGTATAGGTAATACCCACACACCCACTTTCCGCCAGAGGCATATTAGGTGCCAACGTGACAGATAGCGAGTCCATCGCCGTTACTCAAGCACGACTATACATACGCCTTTGAATTTCTTCTCAGACGTATGCAGGTTTCCTCTCGATGTTTTCCTTCACCGTAAAGCTCGTGGTGTGACTAATCACTGTACTTAAGTTCAGATAAACTAATTGGTACAGTCGGGATTTGAACTTGCGACCTTTGCGTCGCAGGCAACTGCTCGAACCAATCGGCCACCACGGCTATTTTTAACAAGTTAAATTAAGTTCAACAAGTAAAATTTACTATCTTGGAATTTTTTTGATCCTGGTAATGTTATTATTATTAGGATAACCAAAAAATACATTTCAGTTCAGTAGTTCCAGGAACTAAACATATATGAAACAAAAAAAAATGAACCAATTAAATCAAATTGTATACTGCTAAAACAGCTAGATTCAGTATAAATAATAAGATCGTTTACTCTAACGTTTTATCATTTCAACTATGGAACCCTAAAGTTACATATTTTTTCAATGTTTTATCATTAATTTTGCCTGTGTCCGAATACGAAGAGACGACAATAAAATATAGAGCGAAATATTTTCGAGCAAAAATTAATGATCGTTCTTAAAGCACTTCCAAGTAACAAGAATGTATAGTTATGTTGGAATTTATAGTTATATCACTTCAAAGGAGGTACAATAGAATTTAAGATTGATATTGCAGAACTGGTACAACTACATCGGAGTGATAAAAAATGTTCTAGCAGAACGCTAACCATATGCAACTTATATAATCTCTCTTGTGAATAAAAAGGTTAAAGTTACTTTATGATAGTTTTTTAGTTTTGTTATTTAGAAACGAATGCCATTACCAACTTTACATTAAAAACCGTGGTGGCCCAATGATTCGAATGCCGACTGTACCAATTAGTTTTCGTGAACTTAAGTACAGTGATCAGTCACACCAGCTTCGCGGTGAAGGAAAACATCGAGAGGAAACCCATACCTTTGAGTAAAAATTCAAAGACGTATGTCGTGCTTGAGTAACGGCGATGGACTCGCCATGTCACGTTGATACCTTCAATACACCGTCGGCGAAAAGTTGGTGTTTGGGTACCTTGTGGGAAGGGTGACGATGAAATAGTATAAATTTAACTTTTAAATACCGATACTTCGAATATTTTTTTTCTTACAATTATTACAAAAATTATATGTATATATAGGCAGAGGAAGGCCACGTTCCAACTACCTGGATCAAATCGATCGGACGCTCAAGGATGGGAACGTTAAGAGTACTCGAAACCGACGAGCATGTATGAAAAAACTGATGAATGTGGACGAAGCGAAAGAGTTATGTAAGTCTAAAGAGAACTGGCGCTCTATACTCTCTGCCTACCCCGTTAGGAACTCGGCGTGATGATATGTATGTATGTATTTGTATATAAAAGGTGTATGAAAATGGTTCTTTGAGGATAAGGTTAAGGAGTGAAAGGAGGATACAGTTCGCATGGTAATTGTTTAAATACAAACAAACAGAACTCTCTCGTGGCTAAAGTGTTCGGTACACTAACACTACACTACACTATCACTACGGTACACTAACATTACAATAACAATATTTTTACGAACCCATACGATTATCATGCACCTACTGTCGCCAATTACAACAGATTACAACAAACAATAAACATCGCGAAGAGGTTTTACAGCTGTAATAAAACCGTTGTAGCGTGGAAATGTGATCCTGCAGCTGATTTCCGCAGAACATTATAATATTGTACACGAAAACGATGACAGAGCTTACTAAGGCTCATGATATTTGTGAGCAGTCCAAGTCAAAACCTTTTTGCGTTGGCGGTACAAACATTTTTTTTCATACCACTTGGTTGGCAAACAAGCATGCGGTCCGCCTGATGGTAAGCGGTTACCGCCGCCTATGGACGCTTGCAACACCAGGGGTATCACTCGCGCGTTGCCGACCCTGCAGGAATCTTTTCACACCCTTCTTGAAGAACTCCATGCTGTACTCTCCAGGGAAAACCTCAACGGGGAGCTCATTCCACAGCCTGAGCGTTCGCGGAAGGAAACTCCTTTGGAACCGCGCAGTGCGAGACCTTTGTGGTTCCAAGGTATGGGGATGAATTCCCCGTCGATGGCGAGAGGTGCGGTGGTAGAAGGTGGAAGTGGGCATCATGTCGAACAATTCTGCAGAACACTCCCCATTATACAAGCGGTAGAACACACACAGGGAGGCAAAGTCTCTCCTCAAACTTAGTGATTCTAAGCCGCCTGTGAGCATGGGATCATCGACTATTCTAGCGGCGCGTTTCTGAACCACGTCAAAAGGCCCAAGCTGGTATCCAGGGGCTCCAGCCCACAGGTGGCAGCAGTACTCCATATGTGGCCGAACTTGCGACTTATAAAGTTGCAGCCTTTGTTGCGGTGTGAAGTACTGCTTAGCTCTGTTGAGCATACCGAGCTTCCTCGACGCCAGCTTAGCCTTGTCCTCTAAATGACCATGGAACTGAACGTCGCTAGAAATATCGACCCCAAGGATCCTAATGCTTTCCGAGATGTTCAGGGGAGTGTTCTGGAATTGTGGAGCCACAGCGAATGGAGTTTTTTTAGCGGTGAACGCGCATACTTGTGTCTTAGTGGGGTTGAAGTGGACTAGGTTTAGTCGACCCCAATCGGAGACACTGCGAAGTGTACTCTCGATTTCAGACACAAGTCGTTCGCGACTTTCCTCCACAGTGGAACGAGGGAGATTAGCACGGCCCGTGTAGTAAGTGTCCCCAGTGCTGTCGTCTGCATAACAATGAATGCCTTCAATAGAAAGCATGTCATTAATATGCAGAAGAAACAGAGTCGGGGACAACACAGAGCCTTGCGGGACGCCAGCATTAATGTCCATGCTTTCGGAGCAGCTACCATCAACGACGGCTCTTATGCGTCTGCTGGACAGAAAGCTGGCGACCCATTTGCATAATCCCTCTGGCAGTCCGTAGGATGGAAGCGTCGATAGAAGACCGCGATGCCAGACCCGATCGAACGCTTTCGCCACATCCAAGCTAATAGCTAATGCCTCACCTTGACTCTCAATGGCGAGTGACCAACGGTGCGTGAGATATACTAGAAGGTCACCCGTTGAGCGACTGTGGCGGAAGCCATACTGTTGGTCACTCAACAAACCGTGACCCTCTAGATATCGCAGGAGTTGCGTGTTAATCACTCGCTCCATAATTTTGGAGAGGAGGGAGGTGATGGCGATCGGCCTGTAATTCGATGGGTCTGATCTATCACCCTTTTTGGGCATAGGCGCGTCAAAACAGGACACAGTTCAGGAGCACACTGCTTAAGCACCACTGCCGGAATACCGTCTGGCCCGCTCGATTTATGGACATCCAGAGACAGCATCTCCCGCCGGACCTCCCGTTGGGTTATGCTTATCTCCGGCATAGAGTTCTCACACCGCAGAATGGTTGGCGGTGTGGCGCCTCCGTCATCCATAGTCGAGTTCGAGGCAAAGAGAGAGCCCAATAGATCCGCTTTCTCTTTGGCACTGTGGGCCAAGTTACCATCCGGCTTACGGAGTGGTGGCAGGGACGACTGGCAAAAGTTTCCCTCAGCAGCCTTGGCCAGGGACCAAAAAGCACGGCTGCCAGAAGGGTAGCTAGCGAGTCTCTTACCAATTCTGCCGACGAAATCGAATTTCGCCCTGGCAATCGCTCGCTTACAGTGCCTCGAGGCAGCATTAAGTTTCCGCTTTGCATCAGATATGTTGGGGTCCAGATTGGATCGAGCCGTGGTCCACGCCTCATACAAGGCTTGCTTGGATAATTTAGCTTCCTTGCAGGGCTTATTAAACCACGGCTGTTTCTTTACCCCTGTAGCTACTAGCGAGCTTGGAATGTAGCAATCCATTCCCGCCAGTATCGTCTCAGTGACGGCTGCTGCACAGGGGTCTGGATCTTCTGATGCAAAGCAGATCTGCCTCCACGGGTACGATGCGTAAAACTCACGCAATCCATCCCAGTCTGCTGCCTTGTAGTGCCACATGCGCCGCCGCCCCGGGGGTCGGGGCACTTCGGCCTTTGCGCACGGCACTTGCGTCCGGACCAGACAGTGGTCGGATGTGCCAAGCGGCGCACCTACCGAGATGGAATAGCTGTCCGGTCGCGTGGTCAGCAGAAGGTCCAGTAAAGAGCTTGTATGGCCCTCGATATCAGGTATTCTGGTTGGTTCGTGTACCAGCTGCGAGAAGCCATAAGCCAGGGCAAGCTCGTAAGCAGCCCTCCCCGCGCAGTCAGTGGACCGAGAGCCAAGCCACTCAACATGGTGAGCGTTAAAATCTCCTAAAACCACCAACTCCGCGGAGGGGTACTGCTCAAGTACTTTGTCCGTTGTCGATTGCAGGTGCTCAAATAGGCGAACTGTGTCTGTGTCACCGCTATGGGACCTGTAAAGGCACGCGTAGATTCGGGTGTTGCCACCATAGTCTACGCGCACCCACAAAATTGACAGGTCTCTGTCTTCACGTCCTCGCTCGATGACGACTCTCAACAGACCCTTGATTCAAATCCTAATGTTGTGGATGTTTGTTTTTGGATTTGTTTGTGGATGCCTGGAGAATGATATTGTTGAAATGTTTGAAATTCTGTGAGAAACAATGAAAGGCTGATTTTAGTTTTGATTTATTTTCATACCTATTATGTTATGATGATATGAGGTATGTAATTAGTGTAATTGGTTTTGCCGTTGTGATTACTTGCCGACGAAAAGAGGATGTGTGTGGCGCTTGACACTTCTGCCTACCCCTTTAGTGACCCATATTAATTTTATTTAGACTATCACTGAGCTCATAGCTTAAGCCACGGTCTTTACTGTCTGTTAAGCCTTGTTAGTTTTATTAGTTTATAGCTTGAGTTGAGTTTAACTGTCGGCCTGAGCAACATTTTGCTGCAATAAAATATATTTTTGTATACATGTATACGAACTGGAAGCAGGACGATACTATTACAAAACTATGTTGACCTGCGAGGTAGGAATTGAACACTAACGTTAGTATAATTAGAAGTTTAAGCTTCATAATTGTTCACTTCCTGTTAAGAATCTATATATTCGTCTCCGTTTAGAGATTCCGATACATATGATATTATTGACATCTTGTGGTGTCAAAAGCACCAGGCTTAACTAGACAAAGCCTGTATTAAATGGCACTCCAACCACGGAGAGCCGGGTAGAGGAAGTTTAGTAAACATAATTAATTACCATAAAGAGGAACAGAATACCGATATAGATTAAGTTCACTAATAACCATAATATCCTCACCCCTACCTATAAGGGTCCCCGGAGGGGTAGGCAGACGTGTATAGGTTATATCCACACACCCACTTTCCGCCAGAGGTATATTTTAGATGCCAACGTGACAGATGGCAAGGTACATCGCCGTTACATAATTTAAGTACGCAGTTACGCAGTATACCACACACCCACTTTCAGCCAGAGGTACATTAGGTGCCAACGTGGCAGATGGCAAGTCCATCGCCGTTACTCAAGCACGACTATACATACGCCTGGGTGGGTGGGTATTACCTATACACCTCTGCCTACCCTACTGCCTACTACTTCGGGGAACCTTGTGGGAAGGCGTGAGGATATATTATGTATTATATTTAGATATATATTAGGTGTCAACATGACAGATGGCGGTCCGTCGCCGTTACTGAAGCACGACTATACATGCGCCTTTGAATTGCTTCTCAGACGTATGCAGGTTTCCTCTCGATGTATTCCTTCAGCGTAAAGCTCATTGTGTGACTAATCACTGTACTTAAGATCAGAAATAGTGATTGGTACAGTTGGGATTCGAACATGCGATCTTTGTGTCGCACGCAACTGCTCGAAGCACTCGGCCACAACGGCTTACCCATCCACTACATAAGTTCAATAACTAATTAATACATTGTCCTGTTGCTTAACTAATCATATGCGGATATATACTTTATCTTTTTAAATGGGCAGTTAAATTTTTAATTTACAAACGGGACATCTAACGCCATCTTTTGGTTGATGGCAGAACTGCTTTGACTAGGCACGTGCTTGAGTGACAACTCGTTGAATAGCGTTGACGTGCGCCGGCGCATCATAGGCATCATTCTTGCTACCTTTGTTACGTTGTGTATGTTACAATTCAGGACAAATGTATACCACTATAATGATTATCATATTCCTCGCTATATTCAGTTAGAAGTAATTCGACAAGTTTGTCAAGGGGTTTGGAATTTGGCTACATATTTCTGGAATCAAAGATATGGATCTAATAAAAAAAATACTAATAAGAATTCAGTTTGCAAGTGTTGTCAGACATTTTCCTAGTAATTTCCTTACTGAGCCTGTCTCTAAACTGCATACATAATCGCTTTAATATGCGTCTATTTACTTTACGCAAACATACAAGTCTCTTTACATACATATGAGTACTTGAATAATCTGAAATGGATTCCATGAATCAAGGTGCTATTGGAAATACTTGTACAATAATAATGTGCGCATGTTGCACAGAATGAGTAAATTAGAATGTTTATTGAACGATCTATATGGAGTTGTTTTCAACTTGGAAATTATGACTGCAACCTTAGTTCTTATGGGAAAATATATTTATTAAGTCGCAGCATTAAATGACATGCTCGCTTAGTACTCACAGTTGGACAAACATTTGTATGTCTGTAAGTAATCATATATTGGTTCATCCATACTAATATTATAAAGAGGAAAGATTTGTATGTAAGTATGTTTGTAAGGAATTGGCTCAAAAAATACTGGACCGATTTAAAAAACTCTTTCACCATTTGAATTCATTAATAAATAATTTAATGGCAAGAAAAAAAAATGCCAAAATATTTAAAAAAAAAATGTCCACCCGTGCGAAGCCGGGACGGGCCGCTAGTTTTGTATAACTTGCCTAATTATTTGTATAAAGCATATATTTTTTACTTTAAGTGTACATATATAAATGCTTTCGCTATATGGCTGTTAAATTAAGCCGTAGTGATCGTGAGCCGTGGTGGCCGAGTGCTTCGAGGGTTGCTTGCAACAAAAAGATTGCAATCTCGACTGCACCATTGAAGTGATTAGATTATTACACCACGATTAGATTACACCACGAGCTTCATGGTGAAGGAAAACATCGAGAGGAAACCTGCATACGTTTGAGAAGAAATTCAATCTAAATGTATTTGAACTTAGGCTATAAAATAACTTTTTGTTACATTCCACGCGGACGAAGTCCCAGGCAAAACTAGTATAAATATGCAATCAAAATTGTTTTTACTGTAAGATAATTTAATTCAAGAAACATAATAACAAAACCAATTTTATTAACATTCAATTTATTTAATCAACAAAATAATTAGTTTCTTGCTAAATGTTAAGGTAAATCTGTCATTACATAAATTTTTATTGCAAATCTCAACTTTTAGTAGTTTTCTATCTTATATTTCATATTACTTGAATGAATTAAAAATCGCTCAATGGCATGGAGAGGTCTGTAAGTGTAGGGGGTATTGTGGCTCTACTATATCTGGTTACCTTGCGAGGGACTCGGCTTGATGACGTGTAGATATGGTTCACCAAAGGCAGGAAACGTTAACGCGGGGTGACTAGAACTCTAGCTCCATAAATGGTTGTCATCTTTCGGGATCACTTGCAAACATACATATTTATCATCACTTCAAATCCCTTATGAGGTAGACAGAGAGTATAGAACGCCAGTTTTCTCTACTTACCTCTTTCGCTTAGTCCGCAATCAGTCTCTTCATTCATTCCCAACCTTGAGCGTCCGTTCGCTTTGATCTAAGTAGTTGGAACGTGGTCTTCCTCTGTCACTTCTTGCATACACTTTTGCATTGTATATCTGCCTCTTGGATAACTATGGGAGGTGTTTTGTTATGAGTGTAGCGCAACTTCTCGAACTAACTGGCCACCACCGCTTTTACTTAATATTACACTTGTATATAAAACACATAAAACTGTTTAGTAGTAACTCCTCTTGCAGTGTAAAATAGGCTAAATACTATACGATAGTGCGTTGTTACTTGGTAATTTACAAGTACTTTAGGAATCAAACTCCTACAAATCCATCAAGATTCTTGAGTACATTGATATAGGCGAAGATTGAAAAAGGTTCTTTACAAACGTGGGCAAATGATTCGACTTCCATTTAACATTGAATTGAAAAATCCCTAAAGGAGCTTCCGTCGCTCGACACATAAAAACGGGCACATACCAAACAGGGTATTTGTGTAAAAAACGACAACAGCTCGGCAATTTGTTGCCAGCGGCGCGGCAGCTCTATAAAGCCTTTAGGACTTGACTCGCGCCCCCTTGAAATACGACCATACACTTTGGCGCGCGTGTCATAGAGTTTATCGTCGATGTCCCACCTATTTTGGACTGATTGGCTTTCCAAACTGCGTCTGATTAATTGTTTCTGGTTTTAAGAAAGTAGTTTTATACCATATTTAAGTTACGGAATGCCCGTACACTTCGATGTGCAGGGATGTTAAATAAACCATTTTTTTCCGATTGATTTTTCTTTTTGAAACAGGGGTAGATGTCGTCTGGTTTTCTGTGTTAGAGGTTGCAGAATTGTTATTCTAAGTGAATACCCCCAAATAGATGAAGTGTGTATAATAGTACTACTCACTCATTTAATTATTTTTGAACGCTCATTTTAAGGTTTGCTTGGATAATGTTAGCCTGGTACATCCCACTGCTCCCCATGATTTCCAAGTGTTTCTGTCCAATGATAGTATTGACCAGTCCACAGTGTTGTGAATTCTTCAAAAACTTCAAATATAAAAGAGAATATTCTAATACTTTGGATTGTTATTAAGACTTCAATCTTGGCTTTACATTGATGCAATTCTTACCTAATAGGTAAGGGATTTGTACATATAAATATGTACAAATACCCCTAGTCCCTAACAGGGTAGGCAGATAGTATAGAGCGCCAGTTCTCTCTAGACTTACATACCTCTCTCACTTCGTCCATTTTCACTAAGGGATTTGTAAAACATCAATTATTTTATGTTTGAAATTATGTTGATACCAAAGGAAATTTACAGTGACATTGGACAAGTTTACTGTGATTATGAAAGACGGCTATACCCACACGCTGGCATCATGTTTATGGCGATGTTTACGACTTGACTGTTTCAAGAGATCATTAGTATATCACGCTTAATGATCGCATCTGCCGGGCGATGGTGCGATATGAAAGTG
This sequence comes from Drepana falcataria, assembly GCA_945859725.1. Taxonomy (NCBI): domain Eukaryota; kingdom Metazoa; phylum Arthropoda; class Insecta; order Lepidoptera; family Drepanidae; genus Drepana; species Drepana falcataria. The sequence goes on along the minus strand of OX243933.1, from coordinate 10,751,668 downwards.
TGTGAAGTTATAAATGCTAAAGGAATTACCTTTATTAAGCCTAGCCCTGGACTCACCTAAGATACTAACAGTAAACTAAGCTTTTTTCGTATATGTTTGTGACGTGGTTTCAGCCAATATTTTTGTGTTATTTGTCGTACATCTTATAACAATAATAATGATATCCCCATGTCTTTCCATAAGGTTCCCAGGCCGGATAGGCAGAGGTGCATAGCTAGTACCTTCACACCCACTTTCCGCCAGAGATATATTTAAGGTGCCAACGTGACACATGGCGAGTCCATCGCCGTTACTCAAGCACGACTATACATACATACGCCTCGATGTTTTCCTTCACCGTTAAGCTCGTTGTGTGACTAAACTCTGTACGTCAGTTCAAAAAAACTCATTGGTGCAGTCGGGATTCGAACTTGCAATCTTTATGTTTCAGGTTTAGCACTCGAAGGACTCGTCTACCACGGCTCTTACATTAGTGTGATATCAATATACATTATTTAAAAACCCGCTGTATTAGCTGTTAAATTACCCATGATTTTGTATTATGTCATGGTATGCGCCTTCGCATTCGTGAAAAAATTTACACAAAACCGTTTTTTTTTTTATACAACAAGAGTGGCAAACAAGCATACGGCCCACCTGATGGGAAACGGTTACCGTAGCCTATTTACGCTCACGATACCGAAGTATCACTTGCGCGTTGCCACTCTGTGTTCGGAGAGTTACAGTGTGTTGGCAGCATAATGGGTTTAATCCCTCTGCTTCCAACACAATGTAACAATCCTCCCCCCTCCCCAAGGAGCTCATTTCTGGAAACCTTATTGTTGAAATGCTAAAGTGTGTGGAAGAAGAGGTAGGGGAAGACCACGTTCCAACTACCTAGATCAAATCAATTAGATATTCAAGGATGGGAATGCCAAGCGCACAAGACATCGGCGAGCTTGTATGAAGAGACCGTTGAATGGTGACTAAGCGAAAGAGGCGGGTCTTTCTAAAACTGGCGCTCTACTCAATGCGCCTTTACCGTGATCTCTCAGCGTGATGATAATATCTATGAATAAAATTAATTATTTTATATTAGGTACCTAATCTTTCTACGATTACGACTTATTTGTTTGCTTGCAAATATCATTATTACTCGTTTAAATATCATTGGAGACCAGAAATATAATTATAGCCCACAGCCACATTATGTGCCATCAAAAGCCATAGTATAAACTCTGAATGTCCAAGACAGACGCAGGCATATGTTAAAACCCTATAAAACTTAGCGCAATAGTTCGCGACTCGACCTCTGAACTTACATTTGCGTAAGTAAAAGCTTACTTTAAGTACCAATGGCTTAGACTAATTGATAGGGTTTTGTTTTTATTCCAACTTACAGGTAATTATAATAGTTAAGTTTGAATGCGAAGGTTGTGGATGAAACGAAAGAGAGAACTGAACTGAACGCTGAATTAGTATTTAGCGGATTGAGGAAGATACTCGGTACAGTTGAGACGGAATTTTTCCCGTATGGTGGTCTATAGATGGCAACCAATAGCAATTTGAATAGGGACTAGAACTCTGTCTAGAATAGAATATTCTGATATCTATAATAAATAGAATAGTCTGTAGTATTCCAATTTGAAGAATACATTTGGATAGTATTTCATTCCTGTGGAGAGTTAGTTAGTTTAAATTACCAGAAGCTTAGATGGATTAGCTGTGACAGCTATTACCTCTCAATACATCGAGATCGACAACAGTTGTGTGCGGTATTTTTTTACGAACAGGTGAGTCTTACTCTGATTTTCTTTTCTAGAGTAAAATATTTGTCTTCGTATTAGAATTATTATTTCGGTAGCAGTTTTTATTCTATTGGTTCATTCCAGCAGCTTTGTTCTTGGTGCTCTGAGAAATATATTTTCAAATGTAACGTGCCTACTGTATGTATTGTAAATCTAAAGAAAACTGGTCTCTACACCAACTTAGTCTCCCGCCATTACACAAAGGTCTCCAAAGCAGTAGGCAGAGGTGAGTAGGTAAGTACCTTTGCACTGGAGATATTTTTTAAGTGCCAACGTGGCAATTGGTGATCCCTTTTCCGTTACTCAAGCTAGACTATACATAGGTCTTTGAATTTCTTCTCAAACGTATGCTGGTTTCCTCTCGATGTTTTCCTTCACCATAAAGCTCATGGTGTGACTCTTTTATGTACGTTGTAGTTCAGAAAACCTCATTAGTAATCAGGATTCGAACTTGCAATCTTTGTGTTGCAGGCACCACTTGGCAGCAACGGTTCCTAATCCTTTTCCAGTACGATAAAATATTTAATCCAAACCACAAGAGTACGTACTTGAAACAAGTGAGCATAGTATGAAGATACTGATAAATGTGAGTGAAGCTAGAGGTCTGTATGTGTAGAGACAACTGGTGCTCTACTCTCTTCGTGAAACGAAAGAACTCCAAAAGAATTTCTGTAAGTTGCTCCGTAAATATCTGCGATCGTAAAGTTAGCATTTAATTGTGTTCTTTAATTCCAATAATAATCAGATTTTCATATTTAATGTACCTACACCTAGTTCTAACATGCAGACCGACTCGCAAAGGTCAAATGACAAGATGTTCTTGGAAAACAAGATTCTTGTTACACGTACGTGAGTGAGCGTATGTTGTGAACTCATCCGGCAACAAAGTACCTTTATTAATCATTTCTTACATATATCAGACCCTGTTTTTAATGCAGAGTACCTACCTATATATATATATATATATATATATATATATATATATCCCACTTGTGAACTCACTCATCACGAAATCTCAGGAACTATAAGGCAGATTGCCTTGAAATTTGGTAGGAGTATTCCTTACGCGGTGTAGATGTCAACTAAGAACGGATTTTATGATAATCAACTTTTTTTTTACCTTTTCACCCAGGCGAAGCTGAGCGGGACAGCTAGTATATATATATATATATATATATAATGTGTGAATAGATAGAGCCCACACAACCACTTTTGTATATGTAGGGACTCGCCATCTGTCACGTTGGCACCTTAAATATATATCTGGCGGAAAGTATAGATAATACCTATACACCTCTGCTTACCCCTCTGGGGACCCTTGAGGGAAGGCGCGAGGATTTATTATTATTATGTAGATACCCAAAGTTGAGATGAGAGTGTGGACTCTACATAAAGTGAACTCTACACCTGCAGATTGCGAAGACGACAATAATGCGTATCTGCTGCCTTATAACAGGACTCCTATTTATGTAACGTTGTAATTTTCAACTTATCTTAAGCCTTTATCTACAAAATAATAAGGTATAAAATTCAATGGTTTGCATAAACAAGCCATTTCACAAGTGGCAGTAAATATTTGTAAGTGGGCCACATTTAATATCGACAGTGTGTATAATTAACCCGTGCATGGATATGTCACGCACCCCCCACCAATTATGTTGGGTGATCTACAAATCCCCACTTTTGGGCGAGTCAATGCCCCCTCTATAACGGTCAGGCGGGGCTTGCGCGCGGGGCCCAATGGCGGCTAATGCGGCATTCATCTAAGTGAATGATCTAGCCGCGTGTCATTTCGCGACCGTCTCATTGGTCCGTCATTAAATATTTCAATGATTCGATTTCGGCGCGATCTAGTTTCGGCGAAACGTTTTTATTGGATGCATAAATGTCACATGACCTTCTTTGGAGACACGTAAACTTTGACCTACATACTTGACGCTGGTGGCAAAATAATTTTACAACCTTTATACGTTTCCACATCTTTAAATATAGAACAAGGATTTTTTAATACTACTATTGTTTATTTGAAAATCGAATTAAGTGATAAAGCAATGAGAAAAGTAGTCTGCGAAAGATGTTCGCACGTGTTTTATGGTCATACAAGCTCATAGAGAAAGTAACGGTAAACCACGCGCACGACCCTCCCTGTCCACGGCCGTGGGCTTACTGACTGATGGGCAAAGCTTAACCTCTGATAATAACGAGTGAGAAGGCAATATTATAGTAGTGGAGTGAGAAAGGGACGCGCGATGTATCTTCTTCGGTGATCGTGAAATGCAAGATGAGTATACAGTCACACACGGGCTACATCCGAGTGAGGCTCAGACGGTTTAAAAAACGAAACGTGCGATTCGCTCTGCGCGTACGCACGAACGTGCTCCCGGCTTTTAATTTTCGCGCTCGCGAAATATTCCTCAGATTTTTATGAAACAAACTATGGCGTTTTAAATTTATGTTGTGATTTTTTTAATGTGTATATTCCGTGTGTAGTAGTGATGAAATTAAAAAATATAATTAACTAGTTGAGTGTAGATCGACTTTATTGAAAATAATCAGGAATTGCGGCCGACTTGTTTGAAGGGAATACAAATCAAGGTAAGTGGTTAACGTAGATTTATTTCCGTGTTTAAGATATTTTTAGTTTCTAATATTACAATGTAAAATTAGATTAGGCTTAACCAGTATGTGTATCGGCAATTAGAAGTATATTTGTTAGGACCTTATATTTATATGTGTATCATATTAATGGTAGCAAAATAAAATTTAAAGATTCACTAATATTTTGAATTCTGCCAAGTTTATTGGTTGTGATATTAGCAACGATCTCCAGACGGCCTGATTTTATATTGTCAATAAACTATTTTCTCTCGTATCCTATATCGCTGTCTGTACTTCTATAATTATATGATTGTAGGACAATAAAAAATAAATAAAAATATTTATATTTTTTATTATTTGCTTCAGAAATTATAATTTTATATAACTCACGTAAGTAACTTGAACAACATAAATTTTACATGTTTGAGAAGCAATGAGTGCTGCCATTTCTAGTGCCTGCATTTATATGTACTGGTACTTAAAATAGAAACACTGTGTTATAAGTAATGATGGTAATTTTAATAATAAAAAGCCGTGGTGGCCGAGTGGTTCGAGTAGTTGCCTGCGATACAAAGATCGCAAGTTTTAATCCCGACCCTACCAATGAGATTTTCTGAACTTAAGTACAGTGATTAGTCATACCACGAGCTTTACGGTGAAAGAAAACCTGTATAAATATAAGAAGCAATTCAAAGGCGTGTGTATATTCGTGTTTGAGTAATGGCGAAGGACTTGCCATGTGTCACTTTGGTACCTAAAATACATCTCTGGCGGAAAGTATGGGTATTACCTATACACCACTGCCTACCCCTTCGGGGAACCTTATAACAAGGCGTGAGGATAAAAAAATATTTGTCGGTGTAACGATTTGAGATAAGTTGAAAGTGACAGAATACACCGTAACTTATATTCGTTAATGATAAAAAGCTTGTAACACTCAACTAACCAATTTGTAAATTATCCAGATATAATTTAAGTAAGTTAAATCCTCGTCTTGACGATAACTTATTTATCACTTGGTTAGACCCCGTAGTTCGTAGGTTCTCTCAAATAAATTACATTTAGTTAAAAATCCGTTCAGCTGTTCTGTCGTGATGGAGTCACAAATATCCGTACTTGTTCACAAGCTTGCACACTTATAACTTTTTTTTTTTTTTTTATAAAATAAGAGCGGCAAACAAGCATACGGCCCACCTGATGGGTCACCTGCCCTCACGTGTTCGGAGAGTTATAGTGTGTTGGCAGCATAATGGGTTTAATCCCTTTGCTTCCAACACAATGTAACAATCCTCCCCCTCCCCAAGGAGCTCATTACTGGAAACCTTATTCACCGCGTAGGAACACAACACAAATAATTGTGTTATTTGGCTACGGACTTCTATAAGGTGGAGGTCCTGCCCCAGTCGGGCAGCTCCAAATTCGAACGGGTAATCCCGTTATGCCCTACCTCTCTTATATAACCTTATAATAGTTAGTATATCACCTCTAAAATAGAGCAAACGATATATCTTGTCGGCCACACGTATCGATCGAGATAAACTAAGATCAAAGATCATATTTAGTTCGGACGCTCATTGTTTTAACGTGACAGCAGACATATAGGTATGCCCTTTGATGAAATTGATTAAAGTTACATACATACATACATACATATCATCACACCAAGTCCCTAACGGGGTAGGCAGAGAGTATAGAGCGCCAGTTCTCTGTAGACTTACATACCTCTTTCGCTTCGTCCACATTCATCAGTCTCTTCATACATGCTCGTCGGTTTCGAGTACTCTTAACGTTCCCGTCCTTGAGAGTCCGATCTATTTGATCCAGGTAGTTGGAACGTAGCCTTCCTCTGCCTCTTCTTGCACACAATTTTGCTTTGTATATCTGTTTCGTCAATCTTTCTTCACTCATCCTTTCTATGTGTCCAAACCTATGTGTTGATTAAAGTTTATTCAAGAATATCATCACGCCGAGTTCCTCCCCGTAACTACTAGTTAAACATCGCAGGAAAGACTTTCGTGGATGCACCCGAATTTTATAATCCGTTAACAAATAATGTTTACGGATTATAAGATATCTAGTCCGTATATTTAGAAATCTGCGAGAAGACTATTTGATATACATTTTCTTTGTCTAGCCGGCTAGTAGGGGTAAAATAAATTATTACCACATTTTATCTAGATCCCAGGTGGGATAACATTATTTCTAAAGTAATTCTAATAATATCCAATTAAGTCGTAGAGACACTCTAATTGAAGCTATATGGATAAGACGAAACATATCTCTCTTCACGTTGAAGTATGTGTATCAATTATGTTTGTTTAGACCTTAGGCTTTCAACTTAAAGTTAACACGTTTAACACGTGGTTGGATTTCGATAAAAATAGATCTTAGACAGGTTGTTCAATTTTATTTTCACCTTTATATCAAGTCAATTTAAAAAAAGTAACTAATACTAACGATTAAACTGTTTATGTAGGGATACACACTAGCTGATGGGAGGTGAGCCAAGCCAGTTACAGATCTATAGAAGCCAAACGAACGCAGGGTAGGCCAACCTAATGGTCAGATATGGTGGCGGTGCCTGGAAAGCAATGGTTGCGATTGTCGCATGGCGGAAGCAGTGGCATGTTGGAGAGCCTATAGCCCTGCAGAAGGTTGATAAAGGCTTTTAAAAGTGGGTTTAATAATCAATTGAACACGATTCACAAACTTACCTCCAATGATTAAACTTAATAATACAAACATATAGTGATTGACGCATAATTTTTTTACATTTGTAATTTTTCGAAGGTCTGCTCGTGATAAAATAACACACTCGTATTCACATGTAATTTGATTGAGCAATCGCCATCAATCACGTAGTGATTGTGATATATCTGACATAAGTTAGGGATCACACATAAACACGTAATCGGGCTTACGTCACTGGGCTCGACGAGGAAAGGTTCCGCCTTGAATACAAAAAAATAGTTCCGTATTTGTGGTTGTTATCTCTTTGTAAAGAGCTTCGGGTTACTATATCAATCGCAATATGTATTACGACGTCAGACTATTGTAGCACTGTGCTACCAGCAAAATGGACTAACGGTTCTCTGTCCTGCCAGCACACGCATTACTCTTAGTGTTTTAGAAAAATTATGCAAATATAAAACTCTATGCAGAAGCTATGTTATTTAACTGCAATATTATATCACATAACATAACACATTTTCTTAGTCACTGGATATCGAAATGGGGTAGGGAGATAGCACAGAGTATTGAGAAATCAGTGACAGATGGAGAGTCCATATTTCAAGCACGACTATGCGTCTTTGAATTTCTGCGCAATACTATGCGGATTTCCTTTCAATGTTTTCATTTGCCGCATACCACATGGTGCGATGAATCCAGTAAGTTCAGAAAAAGTAATTGGTGGAGTCAGAGTAGAAATCTTTGCGTTGCAGACGACTATTTTAACCAATCGGTGACTACAACTTCCACATTTAATCAAAATCTAAATCAAGAATCTACTGCTTTCTCCTAATATGGAATATAAATTCCTTAGACAGAAGTGTCCGTTGGGCAATTTAAAGCACCTATTGTGTCTTTTTCTCTCGTTTATTAATAAGGACTTAATCGCAATAGTGAGAATATTAATTTATTTCAATCGTTTTAAAGCTAGTATATACGTATCTACGGAAGTACGAGGGCAGAAAAATTATACGATGGCCAAATGACAAGCTATGACCATTAACTAGTTCTGTGATAAATGTTAAACACGTTTGTTTTCAAGTCACGGTTCGTTCTTGCTTCTAAAGGCGCAAATTTTATATCTCAAACATACATATTACTGGTTGTGCCCGCGACTTCGACCGCGTGGAATTTAACAAAAAAAATATTGTTCCGTTTCCAAAATAAAAGAAGTCTAAGTAATTCCTTTTAACATCAGCTATCTGCCAGTGAAAGTTTCGTTAAAATTGGTCCAGCCGTTTCAGAGATTACCCGGAACAAACAGACGGACAGACAGACAGACAGAAAAAAATTGTTAAATAAGTATTTTGGTGTATGTACCGTGTATACATCCATATCCATTTAATAAAAAGCGGTTTTGATATTACAAACAGACACTCCCAAATTTATTTATTTGAATAGATAAGAGCCGTGGTGGCCGACTGGTTCGACTTGACGCCTGCTACAAAAAGATTGCATGTTCAAATCCCGACTGTACCAATGAGTACTTCTGAAGTACAGTGATAAGCCACACCACGAGCTTTACGGGAAGGAATACATCGAAGGGAAACCTGCATATGTTTGAGAAGATATTCAAAGGCATATGTAATAGTACTGCTTTAGTACCGGCAATGTACTTGCCGTCTGTCACGTTGGCACCTAAATTATATCTCTGCTTTCCCCATCGAGGACAATTACGAGAAGGCGTGAGGATATATTATTGTACAATTTGAATTCATTTTAAATGATAATAAGTGCTATGTCATGAGTGCATTATTGAAATGCATGATCGACTTGATGATTTTATTTCATATTCATCTTCATTATCCTCATATTATCACGCCGAGTCCCTAACGGTGTAGGCAGAGAGAATAGAGCGCCAGTTCTCTCTAGACTTACATACCTCGTTATTGTATGTTGTCTGCGATATATTTTGTCACGGCTGCTTTAAACAAGCAGCTTTAAAGCTTAAACTCTTCTCACATCGCGACACAAAGTAGAAAGTTTAACCTGGAATGTTTTTACAGCGGGTGCGTCTGCGGTCAGGCGACGACTTGTGGCATTCTCACCTATCCGCGCTAATAGCGTACTGTTTTATAGTTTAACTATATGTTGTCTTCAGTTTGACGGCCCGATAAGTCACGGGTTTGATCTCCGTTGAGATCGATATTTTAGTTCCAATTACTAATACCTACTTGAATGTAAAATAATATTCATACTAATGAATTCTAATACGTAAATAAGAATTATAACATAAATTTGAATAATTTACTGAATAATAATAATTACATCACGCCAATTTACTGCATAATAATAAAAAATTACGTCACGCCATCCCACAAGGGTTCCCGAAGGGGTAGGCAAAGGTATAGGTATAGGTGGTAGCCACAAATTCACTTTCCGCCAGAGATTTATTTTATATTTACGTATGCAGGTTTCCACTCAATATTTTCCTTCTCCGTAAAACTACGGTCAGATATTATTATTGGTACAGTCGGGGGTCGAACTTTCAATCCTTGCATTGGAGGTGACTACTCGAACCACTAGGCGTAATGGTAAGGTTTATTTAACAATTTTAATATTATTATAAAAAACATACATACATACATACCATCACACCGAGTCCCTAACGGGGTAGGCAGAGAGTAAAGAGTATATAAAACAGTTAGAAATTATACATTGAAATAGCAAGTGAGCTATTGCTACTTAAAAACACAAGAAATAAGGAAGTAGCAGATAGCAGTAATGCCATTTCAGTAATTATAGTGTTCTCACCAGCGTATTAATATACTGGCGGGGGCACAATAATTAGAGAAATTACTAGGCATAAATTGTTAAATAACTATTGCCTTGATTTGACGACTGCAATGCAGCTGATGTGCGTAAGTTGCTTAATATACGGTGTGGCTTTCTCACTACTATAGACTAGTTAAGTCACGCAATTGTACTCGCCTTAAACAATTTTATTGGATTTTTATTTCTGATAGAAATAAAAATCTGTGGTGGCCGAGTGGTTCGAGTGGTTGCCTCCAACATAAAGATTGCAAGTTCGAATCCCGACTGTACCCAGAAGTTTTCTGAATTTCGGAACAGTGATTAATCACACAGTATTAGAGTCAAGGAAAACATCGAGAGGAACCCTGCATACGCTTGAGAAGAAATTCAAAGGCGTATGTATAGTTGTTCTTCAGTAAAGGGGATGGACTCGCCGTCTGTCACGTTAGCATCTAAAATATATCTGTGGCGGCTGTGTGTGTGCGTACTACCGATACACGTCTGCTTACCCCTCCTGGGGCCCTTCTATTATTATTAAATTTCATTCAATTCCGATTTAGTTTTTGCGTGGATGAGGAACAAAGCTTTTTGCAAATTTTATCGTTTTTAATGTTAATACGATAAATTATACAGACAACAGACATTATATCACATTATAAAATAGGATGCATTTTTTTTATTTGCATATTTTTATCTCAAGTGGGAGAAAATGATAATTCAGAATCGTTTTAGTTGAACGAATGACATGATTTTAAATGCGTATAAGTTGTTATCATCGCATATTCATATTTATTAATTTGAATCTTCTTTTCAAATTGCATCGTAAAAGATAAGGATCATTACTCATTCATTGACTGAATTTTCGTTGAGAAATAATCAAATACGAATTTTATTGATAACACGGGAATAAATAAGATAATGTGTTTCTTTCTTTTTAAATTTAAAATGTTCTAACGGTTCACACACTAAAGGTCATTCTGATCAATTTTGCCGAACCTAGAAGTAATTTTGGAATACGATATAAATGAGGAAGACCTCGTTCCAACTACCTAGATCAAAATAATCGGACGCTCAAGGATGGGAACGTCAAGAGTACTCGACACCGACGAGCATGTATTCTTCATGGTGGTTGACTGGTGAATGTGGACGAAGCGATAGAGGTATGTAAGTCTAGAGAGAACTGGCGCTCTATACTCTCTGCCTACCCCGTGAGGGACTCGGCGTGATGTATGATATAAATTATATATTTTTATTTTTCACGTGTTCTAAAATTATGGTCGGTCGTGTTCATCTTAAAAAAATGTATGTTTTTACATGCTACAATTAATGCTATTTTTATTGCTAAATACAAGTTAGTTGTGTCCATTTAGAACCAGAGGTCATTGCCGTTTTATAAGTTTGGAAACTTAATCTGCCTTTAACAATAAAAAAAAAGAAACCACATTTAAACAAACATGAAATCGGGCTATATCGTAAATTATATGGCGTGTAGCTGTAACCTTATATAATATATTACATTACACTAAACAGACAATTAAACTAATTAGATTATCTTTGTGTGGTCATTGATTAATTGATGTCGGTAATACGACAGTATTTATTTAAGAAAAATTAATATGAAGTTTATAATTGGTTGAGAGTACTACTATAACTGCAAAAGTCCTATATTTTTTTATTTCAAATCAATGGCATTATTATATGTGAAACTTAATATATTTAAGTGCATAGCCCAACGCTATTTTAACGCTTGTTCATTCACCCCAATATTCATTAAACAAAGAGACTCAAACCCAAAAAGAGCCTTTAAAAGGTTCGGAATGGGGTCAAATAAATCTATACGTCACCGCGTAATGTCGACAACGAACGAAGAGGCGCATATCTCACGTATACCGGTATTGTAGAAGGCTCGCGCCCTGGCCAGCTGTACACCGGGTTAAAGGGCTTGTATTGGCTTGACATCCCACTGGAATTTACGACACATATACAGTAAGCAACCAAATCTTCTTCGTTTTCTTCCTGTATCTTCGGATCCTTGCCTAATATATATAATATATTATAATATATATATTTTTAAGGCTTTTATTTAGGTTTATTTTTCTAGTATATATTTCTTCACATTACATCACCAAATCTATATCTAACTAAACTAATTTAAAAACAGATATATCAGCTGGGCTCTTGGCTGCATCTCTGATGCAGTCCGTTTCTTTTGATTCTGTCTAGCACACGAGGCTCTCAACCTCTATGACCTCCCTATACGCCATGACAGATACTTTTTCTTTGATCTGACCCATGTATGTTAATCTTTGTTTTCCTCTTCCACTCTTCCTCTCTACCTTTCCTCCTAAGATATTTCAAAGGCTATGTCGTATAAGGTGACCTATCATCTACTGTCTTTAATAATACTTAGCAGTACTTATATGTTTTTAGCTTATATGTTAAAAAAAAAGCCGTGGTGGCCGAGTGGTTCGAGCAGTTGCCTGCGACACAAAGATCGCAAGTTCGAATCCCGACTGTACCAATGAGTTTTTCTGAACTTAAGTACAGTGATTAGTCACACCACGAGCTTTACGGTGAAGGAAAACATCGAGAGGAAACCTGCATACGTTTGAGAAGAAATTCAAAGTATGTATAGTCGTGCTTGAGTAACGGCGATGGACTCGCCATCTGTCACGTTGGCACCAAATATACCTCTGGCGGAAAGTGGGTGTGTGTGTATTTATTACCTATACACCTCTGCCTACCCCTTCGGGGACCCTTGTGGGAAGGCGTGAGGATATATATATATTATATATATATATTATTATATATGTTTTTAATTAATAATAACGTTTACTAACAGTTTACTAACACCATCTAAAATGATGCAGTCAAACAACATTGTGCTGTTTATAGTCTACCAGTACTCAAGGAAGCTGTACTATATAGTGCATACATTGGGTTTAATGAGTTCTACAACCTGCAACAGGTAAAGAGGCTTGTAAAATGTTTGTTTTATTCGCCATTTATTCTTCACCCTATATATATGCATAATATTTTATTAATGTGAGCATGTATGACGACATGGATGTGGATGAAGCGTACGTGCAAAGTTAATTGGCGCTCTACTACCGCTGATACTCGTGACCGACTCCGCTTGAATATATATAATTATGCAGAATTATAAAAAATAATAATAATATAAAATATATCCTCACGCCTTCCCACAAGGGTCCCCGAAGGGGTAGGCAGAGGTGTATACGTAATACCCACACACCCACTTTCCGCCAGAGGTATATTAGGTGCCAACGTAATGGATGGCGAGTCCAGGACTCTCGCTCCGGCCGCCGTACCGAGCAGACGTGTGCTCCCACCGCTCCCGCGCTCTGCGCCCGCTACGACCGGCAGAAGCCACACCCGCCGCTACGCAAATCGCCACGCGTTAGCTAGCCGCTACGCACCGCACGTGGTGATTGTTGGTCGCCTTTTTCAAGGCAACAACAATCACAATTCTTGTTTCTCGACAATAATATTTGTCCCCTTCCGGGAAAATCCACAGTTTCGTGGTCATTCGGTGGAAACCAAACGGTGCCAACGAAACCGAGTGGGGCGCTGACCCGTTGCGCTCTTAGCCTTGCCCCTTCAGGGTAAGGCTAAAAACGGTTGGGACCAGGTTCACCGGCCTTGGGGTCTACCCTAGTCGCGCCTGGTTATCACCCACCGCCCACCCTACCTATCCCTTACCTCCTATCCTCCGGTGTTAGTTTGGGCACTGTCCACGGACTAGTGCTCTCTACACCGGAACTGTCAGGAACCCGCTGCACAATAAGACTGGCAGCGGGAATACAAGCTTAGGGCTCACACCATAGGCACACTCACCTCCCTGTCTACACCCGACAGGGAGGGTTCAGTACACACCCCCGGGTCAACCCCCCGGGGATCGGTCTCCTAACGTTTAAGTCACCAGGGGTTTCTTTGCGTGTTTCTTCCCCTGGGCGACCGCGCCCCGAAACACGTTTCCCTTGCCGCTTTGCCTTCCCACGTCTGCATCCACCATGTCCACAATAATGGACCCCCAAGCCTCACTGGCTTTCCTCGCGCGGCTCTTAGAAGCCGTGCCCACCCTCCGACGTCAATATGACGAATACACCCGCGATGTAAACGCGGGTACCCCCACTGCCGAGGCGACAGCAGCGCTCGACAAGAGCGCCATCATAGCCGTAACAAACGAGGCCAACAAGTCTCAAGACTCCCCCTTGTCCCCCGAATCTGTCATTGTGGACTCCGAAATGGAGTCACTGCAATCCGAGTCGTCCGAAGGCTCCTCGGACGAATTTACGCCCGTCACGGGCTCCAAGAAGCGCGCCAGACGCGCTAAAAAGAAGGAGGCTTCAACCTCACCTTCTCCCCCCACTAAAGCCCCCAAGACCGTGCCCGTGCCCTCCGCACAGTCCGCCCCGGTAGCCCCCTCCCCGGCACCCCCCTCCCCCGCCCCTCTCGCCTCTCCGGAAGCCGACGCCCCTCAGGCTAGCCGGCTCTCCCCCGTCCCGCGACCTACGCGACCTTCCTCGACGAAGGAGCGCTCTTGCCCCCCCGTTTTCGTCCACACTAAGTCCAAGTGGACGGAAATCTCCGGTTGGTGTAAAACCAACCGAATCACCTTCACCCGTGCCACGGCCACAGCCGAAGGCATTAAGGTGCACCTCCCGAATTCGACCGAATTCAGAGCCTTCACGAGGCTCCTGCAGGCCAGAAGTGTGGAATACCACACTTATGATCTGCCGGAGGACCGTTTACTCCGGGTCGTCATCCGCGGCGTCCCACGCGAAATCGATACCGAGTCGATCAAAGATGATCTGAAGGCTCAGAATGTCGCGGTGAAGGAGGTGCACCGCATGCACCGACAAAATGCCGGAGAGGCATTCAACATGGTTCTCGCCATCTGCGAGAACTCCCCCGACGGCAAAGCCGTCTTTAAGATAAAAACCTTATGCCACCTGTCTGGCATAAGGGTTGAAACCCCCCACAAGGGCGGCCCTATAGGGCAGTGTCACAACTGCCAACTATACGGGCACGCTTCGCGTAACTGCAACGCGAAACCCAGGTGCGTCAAGTGCCTGGGCGATCATGGGACGAGCGACTGCTCGCGCCCTAAGGACCGCACACTCGCCGACTCGCCCCCTAGTTGCGTGCTGTGCCGCCAAGAAGGCCACCCGGCCAATTACAGGGGATGCCCCAAAGCCCCCAAACCCAGACCGGTCGTGGTCAAGAGGGCAGCGGCCCGCGAATGGCGTAACGCCCCCCCCGCGCAACCCGCCCCACCCCGACCTTCCCCGTGGAGGGCCCTCCCTCCGAGGGACTTTCCACCCCTCCCACAAGCGTCACCCCCTGTCCCCTCAGCGGCTCCGAGCCCGCAGATTACACCTCTGCCGTCGCTCTCCACCGCCAAACCTCAACAGCCCCAGCCCCAGGCTGCTACTCCCCCGCGTAGACCCCAGGCGGTCCAGCCCACTTCCTCCCCCTCTGAAACTTCCGCCAACATGGCATTCCTGGCGGATCTTTTCTCCACCGTCAACCTCTCAAGGGTTAACGAGATGGCACGAAGCCTCAGGGCCGTCCGGAAGGACCCTCTGGCCCTCCTCAAAGTGCTCGGCGACTACGCCGATGTATCAGAGTCCCTGGCTACCTTCTCGTCCAACCAATAATGGACTCAAACGTAAGCAGCAGAATCAAACCCCGATCACTTTCAATTGGCTACTTTAATGCCAACGGCATTCACAGCCAAAAGGAAGAGATCGCCGCGTTCCTCCGCGACAACAATATCGACGTTTTCTTAGTGCAGGAAACCTTCTTGAAACCATCACACCGAGACCCTAGAATTGCAAACTACTGCGTGGTTCGCAATGATAGATCTCGATCCGCCCTCGGCGGTACTTTGATCTATTACAAGAGGTCCCTGCACTGTATCCCGATCCAACCACCAACCCTCTCCCACATAGAGACCTCGATCTGTCGATTAGGAATGACCGGCCATCAGCCGATCACGATAGTCTCTGCATACTGTTCCCCTGTTAACTCGACGGCCGATATCAAAGCTGATATCAAAGTCCTCATCAACCTCAGTAGCTCAGTTATTATCGCGGGTGACCTGAATGCCAAGAGCGATGCTTGGAACAGCCACTCACGAAATAACAGAGGACGCCAATTGGAGGACCTCAGTGGGCTCCTCCAATTCGACGTCATTGCGCCTATGCACCCCACCCACTACCCAGAGAATATCAACCACCGACCGGACGTACTAGACATTGTGATCATCAAGAATGTAAACCTCCGTTTGCACTCGTTGAGGTCGCAAGACGAATTAGATTCCGACCACCGACCTGTTACCTTAGCGCTCTCCCCCCGACTAGGCCCCCCGGACTCAGGTCAGCCCCCACCTCAGAAAAAGATAACAGACTGGAGAAAACTGGAGGAACTCCTCAAGTCCTCTTCATCTGTTCACTTAGATAGTATCCCGCCCCTCATAGAGTCGGCAGCCGACACTCAAAAGGCGGTCGATTCCATCACAGCTCACGTACAGTCAGCCGTGGACGCCTGTTCACGACAAGTTCCGGTGATGGAAGACCATCGCTGGAAACTTCCCGATGACGTGCGTGAACTGGTGACGGAAAAGAACGCCGCCCTCCGAGCGCATAGAGCTCACCCGACTGAAGCGAACCGCACCTTTCTGAGGTCACTCCAGCGCAATCTGAGATACCGCATGAAAGACCTGCGAGACGCTCGCTGGAACAAGTTCCTAGGGGAACTTGAACCGAGTCACTTGGCCTTTTGGCATCTCCAACGGAAACTTAAATCAGACAAAATCTCGTCTATGCCTCCACTCACTCGTCCAAATCAAGGGCCCGCCTTTGACGACGACGAGAAGTCCGAGTGCCTGGCCGACAGTCTCGAGGCTCAATGTACGCCCAGCACCTTGCCAGTAGACCAGCGCCACCTCAAGAAGGTGGACGCCGAGGTCGAAAGCAAACTATCCCACCCACCCTCCGAACACCCAGACCACCCTATCGCCCCAATCACGGTGGACGAAGTCCGGAAAGTGATCAAGGATCTTCACCCCAGGAAAGCCCCAGGTCCCGACGGGATCGCTAATAGAGTTATCAAACTCTTCTCTCCTTATCTCATAGTTTTGCTCACTGCCATCTTCAATGCAGCACTGAGCAACAACTTTTTCCCCCAATCCTGGAAAAGTGCAACGGTCATAGGTATTCCCAAGCCAGGGAAACCCAAGACCGAAGCCTCCAGTTATCGCCCCATCAGTCTCCTCAACGTCCTTGGCAAGATTTACGAGAGACTTATCTACAATAGATTAAAGAGTTTTGCAGACTCTAAGAAAGTCATACCTGACCAACAGTTCGGTTTTCGAACCAAACACTCTTGTGTCCAACAAGTCCACCGTATAGTGGAAGACGTCAGTAGCGGCTTCCAACTCGGTTATACCACGGGTATGCTCCTCTTCGACGTGGCGAAGGCATTCGACAAGGTCTGGCACAACGGCTTAATATACAAGCTGTACCAGTTGGGCGTGCCGGACCGTCTAGTACGCATAGTACGGGACTTTTTGTCGAACCGCTCCTTCCGCTACAGAGTCGAGGGCACACTCTCTTCCCCCCATCCCATACGAGCAGGAGTCCCGCAAGGCTCAGTGCTCTCGCCACTCCTATTCACGCTTTATACTAGCGACATTCCCCTCCATAGACGAGTTAAAAGCGCTCTATTCGCCGATGATACGGCTATCTACTACAAAGGTAGAACTCCCGAGGGAATTCACGACAACCTCCAATCCGCGGTCACAGCCCTGGGGCGGTGGTTCCGGAAATGGAGAATTGAAGTGAACCCCACCAAAAGCGCAGCCATTCTATTCTGGAAAGGCCTCGAACGCCCACGGGTAGCCCCCATCACCCTCTTCGGCAAACCCATTCCATGGGAAGAAAAAGCCAAATACCTGGGTGTGATCCTCGATCAACGCCTTTCTTTCCGTCACCACGTAAAGGCGGTACGCGCGCGAGCCGCCTTCGCGCTCGGTAGACTTCACAGCATGTTGAATGCGCGAAGTAAACTCTCATTGAAATCCAAGGTGAGGATTTACACGACGTGCATTCGACCAATCATGACATACGCGGGTGTAGTGTTCGCACACACTAGCAAGTCAACACTTAACCCCTTGCAAGTGCTCCAAAGCCGGTTTCTCCGGAGAGCCACAGGTGCCCCGTGGTACATGCGTAATAGTCAACTCCACGTTGACCTCAAAGTCCCCACTATAAAACAGTTTTTGAAAAAACTGTCCAAACGTCATTTCGATTCTGCTGTAAATCACCCCAACCCCCTCGTCGTATCGGCCGCCCGATACACTCCTTCCCTTATCTCGAAGATAAGGCGTCCAAGACACGCCGTCATCGAACCGGATGACGACATAACGGTCCTCCAGGACGCCCGACAAAAACATACCAACACTACACAAAACCGACCACTGTTCCGTCCTCGCCGACGAGGCTCGACGCGAATAAGCCGTAATGTTCCCCCCCGACCCCCGCCGCAAACGCCGGCCCGCGCCGAGCCTGACGCGCAAATCCCGCCCCCAAACAATATTTAAATAAAATTACCAGTCCAGCCCAGCTCCCTTGCTCGCGATCCAGCAACGCCCTAAGCCGAGGTTCGTACCCCACAGGGGGTGCCCTTAGCTGTGTTGCTTAGAAATAAAGTGCCTGGCTGGAGGCCTAGGTCTCGCCATTGACCGGTTAAGTAGCAAAAGTTCCCGGAACTCACGCTACGAGAGACAATACAAAAAAAAAAAAAAAAAAAAAAAAAAAAGGATGGCGAGTCCATCGCCGTTACTCCAGCACGACTATACATACGCCTTTGAATTTCTTCTCAGACGTATGCAGGTTTCCTCTCGATGTTTTCCTTCGCCGTTCAGCTCGTGGTGTGACTAATCACTGTACTTAAGTTCAGAAAAACTCATTGGTACAGTCGGGATTCGAACTTGCGACCTTTGCGTCGCAGGCAACTGCTCGAACCACTCGGCCACCACGGCTATGTAGAATTAAGTTGGCAATTATTTTTATATACGTCATAGAATGCAATTAGTAATTGTTACTAACTAATGGTTACCAGTACCATGTTCCAACTACCAAGATCAAATCGATCGGACACTCTAGGATGGGAACGAAAGAAGACTCGAAACATGCGAGCATGTATGACAATACTGATAAATGTGAAAAAAGCGATAGAGTTATGTAAGTCTAGAGATAAATGGCGCTCTTCTCTTTCTGCCTACAGTGAGGCGCTCAGTGTGATAATATATATGTATGACGTTAGTACATATTTTATTTTATAATAAAAAAAATCATACCATTTTAAAAGGAGGTTGTATACAACGGAACGTCCGTTCAAATTTGGAATTACCTGAATGCTCAACAAGGAATGATTGAATAAATTTGCCACTAACAGCTGCTTCTCTCACGATAAGGTCATCAACCTGAAATTTTTATCACAAGAGTCTGTAAGCTGATCGCTTATCCAATAAACTGGCTGTTTGCATAGTAGCCTTTTACGTTCCTAAAAAAAGTGTTTCACTTAACAAGAGACTTCCAACTTTTTCTATCATGTTCTAACATTGTTTGAGCGCAGTATAAAAGAGGTTTTAATACTGACTCGAACAACGATGTGTGCATTCTTGCTACCGTCTAGTTTGCTATGTTGAATCCTACGTTATATTACAATCACTCTAATAGGAAAACATACACATTTTGCTAACAAAACACAATGCATAATTTTGTTTGGAGTAATAGACATAAACGAGCCTCTCCTTTTCTAGCCTCTTTTAAAGCTCTTGATGTGATTAATCACTGTATTTGTGTTGCAGAAACTTATTGGTACAGTTAAACAATTTAGACAAAAATCCCGGGTACAGTCTTACAAAGAAATACTTAACTTTACTATCGTTAAAAAAATACATTGGTACAGTCAAAGGTAGTTACAATTCACAAAACTATAGTTCACAAAAAAATTATTGATACAGCCGATATTGAATCTTGCAATGTTGAAGGAGGCGTACAGTCAAACGTAGTTACAATTCACAAAACTATAGTTCACAAAAAAATTATTGATACAGCCGATATTGAATCTTGCAATGTTGAAGGAGGCGTCCATTCAAACCACTCGACCACCGCGTCTCAAAACACATCAAACATAGCATTTCAAAAGAAAGCCTAGTTGCTTACAACATCCAGTAGTGTCAACTGCTAGTGAACGCAGCTTTATGTTGAGTTGTGCAATTATGCCGCAAATATGTGTAATGTGTTAAGCAAGTAATGCCTAACTGTATTAGCTTCGTGGAAGTCATACGGCGGCAGTTCACTTTCATAGGCCACTTTGTTATGGCAATAGTTAGTTTTTCGCAAGTACTTGGAACTGTCCGTGCTCAACCTAACCTAACTGGCTCTAATTATTGAGATATTCTAATGAGATACACGTCGGGAAGAATGGTCTGAATGCGAGGCGCGATCTAGTTTGATGCGCTTACTTAACAAGTACGTTTACGTACATTACTGTGTAAGCATTCATTGGGTTAGAGTGTGTAAGGATACTACATTTATTTTAGGTGCGTTTTAATTCGTTCTCTATTAATAGGTCTGTAAGTCTGGAGAGAACTGGAGCTCGTCTCTCTCTGCTTAACCTAACCTAGATACTGTGTTGATAGAAAAGAAAGAACTTACTGCGCCCCGTGGCTTCAACAGCGTAAAATTTCAATGGCTAGTAATTAAATAAGAAAAGATTGAATCCTCATAAATTTCGTATTTATAACATTACTGACATATTTTAGTTCTTCATTGAGAGATTTTTAAGTCTAGAGAGCTCTGGCGCTATGAAGACATGTTTGTATGTATGTATGCATGTTATATGTGAAATCCACATCTATCATGACAAGGTACTTTTTTTTATACCATAAGAGTGGTAAACAAGCATAGGGCCCACCTGATGGGAAACGGTTACCGTAGCCTATTTACGCTCACGATACCGAAGTATCACTTGCGCGTTGCCACTCTGTGTTCGGAGAGCTATAGTGTGTTGGCAGCATAATGGGTTCCAACACAATGTAACAATCCTCCTTCTCCCCAAGGAGCTCGTTACTGGAAACCTTATTCACCACGTAGGAACACAACACAAAAAATTGTGTTATTTGGCAACGGACTTCTATAAGGTGGAGGTCCTGCCCCAGTCGGGCAGCTCCAAATTCGAACGGGAAACCCGTTATGCCCTACCTTTCTTAAGACAAAGAAACCCAAACACCTCATTGGATTTATTAAAGTACATATTAACGTCTGAATCCTTGAGATCTGTCCTTGAGTTTGAGAAAAATTCAAGGCATTCATTGGCAAGTACTTTTTATTGTTTGGGGTATTCGTGGTGACCAAAAAAAACAAAAGAAAAAATATTAACATACATGTAATAATCAATCATATGTAAAATGTAAGGTAATCCGATAATTCTAATGATATATTTATATACATAATTTAATGTACTTGCAGGTTTATTGATTTTATATAGAGCAAATTTACAAATAATGTTAATCCTATTTCTTACGTGCTTGAGTAACGGCGATGTACTCGCCATCTGTCACTATAGCACCTAATATACCTCTGGTGGAAAGTGGGTGTGTGGGTATTACCCATACACCTCTGCCTACCCCTTCGGGGACCCTTGTGGGAAGGCGTGAGGATATATTATTATTATTATTTTTTACGTTTACTACGTTTGTTATTTTTGGTTAGCTATTTACTATAACCAACCAACTTACTTCTAGAAGATTACAGTCTTCTAGAAGTAGTTGTCTTTTCTGAAGATCCTGTATATAGGTTCTTCAAGAATAAAGCAGTAGCAAAGTTAACCTACATAAGATAAGTATAAGTGCCCACAGATGGCGCTACCGTAGTCCCTCCGATACAATTTATGTATATTTATTTTTGAATGGCCAAAGTTCCTCATTAGAATTTTATCTTCGTACTAATGAAAAAATTCAAATGATTTCAATGAGTATAGAACTTTTAACCACAACCCTATTAAGGCTTAATTACGAGACATCTTCATAAAAACAAACACTCAAAATTTATATTAAATTGAATGGTGTTTTATAGCTCGGCACCAAGATTGGATCAAATGTTTGTTTATTGGTCGTTACTCTCACAATTTTCGAATAAAGTAAGCAAACGCTACCAGTTTGATAACGAGTGTGCATCTTAAAAAGGGTCAAGTGGGATTTTTTATGACGTCTAAGGTTCCGTATTGTATTGACATTTGTAGTGTTAAAATATATACAGTCTACACACCTTCGCCTTGCCCTTCGGGGACTCTTGTGGGAAGGCGTAAAAAGGCGTGTTAAAATTAATAATGATTCTTATGTATCTACATAAGATTCATTCAAAACAAAATATTCCCTACAAATTACTAACTGTATCTATCTAAGTGCTATAAAAGTAAGTATTCATTGAATTGAAGTAAAAAATATTTAACCTTAAATTGACTGTCTACGTGTTACGTTGTACCCTAAAATTCACTCAAAACTGGGCAATACAATTTTTTACTGTAGTACTATGGCGACTTTTTGTTTATTATTTTATTATTTACTATTGCGTTGGAGTAAACTATATAATAAATAAGTTTTTTCATAATTAAAATTCTACAGCCAGACATAAATATATAATATACGTCATAAAAATTCTTAACCATTTTTTGTATCTATTCACTACGAAAGTGTATTTCGTTTTTATTACCTTTTAATTATAGTACAAGACGCCAAACAGTGGAATGGGTCTTGTTTTATTAGGCTTCCCCCACTGTGTTTGAAAATTTAAATTTAAATTCAATCGATATAAATTTAATATCAATCGGAATTATTTCTTAATTAGCACACTCGTTAAAAACATCTTGTAGAAAAACCCAATCTGCATTTTGATGTTTCTTGTATAGTTCTAGTTTTACTTGGTAAATGAATGATTTGATATAACTTACTCTATTTTATTAAGCAACTTTAGAATCAATAACTATGTTATCTAGCATCACAAAATTGAGATACAGTTAACTATTGACGCATAAATGTATGGGTTATTCAAAATTAACGTATGAAATTATAAAACTGCTTTCTAACTCATACATCCCATCTTAAATTGTTATGTCTTGCCGACTCTGTTCTGCAAGGAGGTAATTTTATTTAGAGTTTTTGACCAGAAGAGCCATGGTGGCCGAGTGGTTCGACTAGTTGCCTGCAACACAAAAATTGCAAGTTCGAATCCAGACTGTACAATTGAGATTTCTGAACTTAATAACACAGTTCTTAAGTTCGTCATCATCGTATTAGTCACACCACGAGCTTTACGGTAAAGGAAAACATCGAGACCTGCATACGTTTGAGAAGAAATTCAAAGGCGTATGTATGTATATTCGTGCTTCAGTCATGGCGATGGACTTGCCATCTATCACATTGGAAGCTAAAATATACCTCTGGCGGAAAGTGGGTATGTGGGTACTACTACCTACATAACATGTGCCTACCCCTTCCAGGACCCTTGTGGGAAGGTAGTTTAGGTAGAAATATTAGTTTCTTTATTTCTTGATATTATAAATCATACATACATATCATCACGCCGAGAACCTAACGGGGTAGGCAGAGAGTAAAGAGCGCCAGTTCTCTCTAGACTTACATACCTCTTTCGCTTCGTCCACATTCATCAGTCTCTTCATACATGCTCGTCGGTTTCGAGTACTCTTAACGTTATTATATAATAATAATAATAATATCCTCACGCCTTCCCACAAGGGTCCCCGAAGGGGTAGGCAGAGGTGTATAGGTAATACCCATACACCCACTTTCCGCCGGAGGTATATTAGGTGCCAACGTGACAGATGTTATTATATGATTGTAAATTATATGTTGATGATTACAAATCATACTTATTGTTAATAAAACGATAGTGAGAAGTACGACAGAGCCGTGGTGGCCCAGTGGTTCGAGCAGTTGCCTACGACGCAAAGGTCGCAAGTTCGAATCCCGACTGTACCAATGAGTTTTTCTGAACTTAAGTACAGTGATTAGTCACACCACGAGCTTTACGGTGAAGGAAAACATCGAGAGGAAACCTGCATACGTCTGAGAAGAAATTCAAAGGCGTATGTTTAGTCGTGCTTGAGTAACGGCGATGGACTCGCCATCTGTCACGTTGGCACCTAATATACCTCTGGCGGAAAGTGGGTATGTGGGTATTACCTCTAAACCTCTGCCTACCCCTTCGGGGACCCTTGTGGGAAGGCGTGAGGATATATTTTTTTTTATTATTAAGATATCAGTCATACCACATTTCACGGAAATAATATTTTCAAGTTCAAAGTGACAGGTGGGTGCATTCCAAGACTCGCAAAGATATCAATCCAATTAATCATGAGACTCAGCCTTTACTTACCTCTAACATGTTATATGAGCCAAGATGGCGGCTTGGGTCAACTATTTATCACAACACGAACATTATGATGTGAGAAAAGACTGTAGAAAGCAGCGTTTGTGTATTTTGTATGTCTAGATAGAAATCCGGACATGTTTTTCTTTCTCCGGGAGGATTTTCCTGTTGGTCGAATGAATTTTCATTGCTACAACTAGCTTGAACTATATTTACTATACAAATAGAACCATGTTATTGAGTGTGACGACATGAACTCTACTTTATGTGACGTCTAGCCTAATATTTATCAACTACCTAGATCAAATCAATCGACACTCAAGGCCAGGAATGTCTAGAGTACTCGAAACTAGCGAGCATGTATGAAGAGTCTGATGAATGTGGACGAAGCGAAAGAGTTATATAACTCTAGGGAGAACTGGCGCTCTATTCTACCCCGTTATGTACTCGGTGTGATGATATGAAGATAATATTGATTAATATTTAACGCACTACGTGTTAGTGACGGAAACCATCAGAGGTCGGTATGGACCCGTAACTTAGTGAGTGTAAGACAAAATGCAAAGACTGTACAATATCTACGGAAATTATAAAAAAAGTCTATACTATGACTTTTATCTTCATATAAGAGAGACGAAATGTTAACAAATGATAACAACAATTATTTTCAAGGCCATTTCTTTTCATATACTACAAAAAAAGTAAAAATGCAAATGTTCTATTTAAATATATGTCTAATCGATCGTCGTAACCCTTTTAACTTTAATTCAACCTCATTAAATAGGTACACTTATCGATTATACGTTAAATGCAGGCACCGTGAGAACACAACACTTACAACTATCAAGAAACATCACGAATGTTTTTATTTAAGGGTATCGATTTAACATACGCATCCTCTCATGTCAAACGCTAGTACCATAGTCGTGATCCAATTTAAATTATTTTTCATTACACCGAGGTTGGCTGTCAGGGAGGCACGCTTGCGTTGACATGCCATGTCAAAATTACCGACGTACGACAGACGAGTTAATTTGAACGATTCCAAACACTTTAGCAGTGCTTAGGGGTCCTTATAATCCCATTTGATTATTTCGGGGTCGGTACGAACAGTCATTGTAGTAGAATAATTCAAGCAGTCGCCTGCAACGCAAAGTAAGGAAAAAATCTAGAGGAAACCTGTATACGTTTGAGTATAAATTTAAAGACGTGTGTATAGTGTTTGAGTACCGGCGATGGACTCGCCATCTGTCACGTTGACACCTGAAATATATCTCCGATGGAAAGTGGTATGTGGGTAATATCTACACATCTCTACCCCTTCGGGAAAATTGTGGGCATGACAATAATGAAACTTAATGGAATTTACAAAAAAATTATAAAATATTTTTATGAAGAATATTGTACGGAATCCATCACCTTTAATCGCTGATTCGCTCGTACTTGTATTTAATTAAATTAAACAAATTTAGTTTCATCACGAGCACTTGGGTCTGCGTGAAGGCTGTTATGGCAGCTTATTGTCGATTCGTTAGTCATAATTTGTATACGTTCGTTATGGAGGTTTAATGAAAACAAATTATATTAGCCGCTTGCGCAAGTAGGTTCCAATTGCCGTTGATAATAAAAGGCTTTAATTAAGGGTCTACTTGGCGAAGTTTGTACCATAGATGTGCGGAAAACGGAAATGCAAAATTATTTGTCACTGAGACATTGCCATTAATGAATATTTTATAAAGAGTTACAATTAGTTTAATTGTTTAACAGCGCTAATGTCAGAAACAATCTGATGGGCGAAAATATTTTCTATCTCGTCCACACACGCCCTTTTCCGCCAGAGATATATTTCAGTTGCCAACGTGATAAATGGCGATTCCATCGCTGTTACTTTCTCAGTTCATGTCTTACGTATGCAGGTTTCCTCTCGATGTTTTCCTCTATTGTTTGGTACAGAATGGATTCAAATTTGGAATCGTTGCGTTGCAAACGTCAAATCAAACCATTCAGCCACCAGGGCCCGCATTTAAGAGCTTATACTTCATCATGACGTTTCTAGATATAACATACATACATATCATCATACCGAGTCCCTAAAGGGGAAGGCAGAGAAAATAGACCGCCAGTTCTCTCTAGACATACCTCTTTCGCTTCGTCTACATCAGTCTCTTCATACATGCTCGTCGGTTTCGAGTACTCTTGACAATGACAGATTCTCAACGACGGATCTAGATATTATATATTATGTATAAACCACAAGTGAGTCGTCATAAGATTAATCTTCGTAATAACTCTCAGTAAATGAAGGAAAATAAATCTGTATACGAATTTCGAAGAAAGCAAAAAGCAATCCATGACTTTATTAATCGCACCGACCAATTTTGTTCAGCCTCGCGACATTAACGTACTTTATATGTGTCAAAGTCATTTCCGTGGGTCACCGCGGCCACCCACGGACACTGCTCACTACTGGTCACATTCCGGAGCTATAACGTAAATTGATCATACATAGCTGAGTCGTAGTTGATCAAACATAGTAGCTGAGTTGAAGAAGTTGATCATACATAGTCGTAATAGCTGAGAAGGATGGTTGTTCCGGTTTGTCGATAAAATCATTTTCAAATACTTTCATCTTCTTTCATTTTAAATTAAAGTATGTTGAAGAATAGTATATTTAAACCATCACTTAATACCATAGATTTATTTCAGCCATGATGGCCGAATGATTCGAGTTTTGCCTGCAAAACAAAGATTGCAGGTTCGAATCCCGATTGTACTAATAAGTTTTTCTGAGCTTAAGTACAGATATTAGTCCTACCATGAGCTCTTCGTCGAAGGAAAACATCGAGAGGAAAGAGGCATTCTGTTGAGAAGAAATTCAAAGGCGTATGTAATAATCGTGTTAGAGTAACGGCGGTGGACTCTGGATCCGTCATGTTGACACCTAAAATATATCTCTGGCGGAAAGCGGATGTGTGGGTATTGCTAACGCACCTCTGCTTAAAATTAGATAGAGAGATTTTAAATAGTGACTGCAGAGATGACGTATTCCATCAGGCATAATTTAGTACCAACCGGGGATCAAGCGTACTGGAGCATTATGCAACCATAGTCTAAGATACAACTTCATTCCATCAGTTTAGGTCAACGACACTCCATGGAACCATAATCTGAATTATAAATCCACATATTTGAGTAAAAAACATATTGGATGATGTCACCGGGTCGCAGGTTCGATGCCACGGGTCGATTGTAAGATTAATCACCTCATAATTATGCATAAAGAGGTGCGGTCAATACGATATTGATAGCACCTGCCCAGTGACTATTAGGTACACGTCTTTATCGAAATTGGATAGAATAATCGACTAGCTGGATATCTGTGCGTGGAATTTATTCCTCGGAAAAGAAAACGGTTCTCACACTTCTACGTGTTTCACGCACCTTTTTAATCAAACTTAATATATATTTACAATATCTTGACTGACGATTAACAAGGTCTGTGAACTACACTAGATATAGCCCACGATTATACTCGCTTTTAATTTATTTATAAAATAAATAAACATCGCGAGGAAACCTGCATACATCTGAGAAGCAATTCAAAGGCGTATGTGTAGTCGTGCTTGAGTAACGCCGCTACTAAAGCACGACTATACCTACGCCTTTGAATTGCCTTTCAGATGTCTGCAGGCTCTCGATGTTTTCCTTCACCGTAAAGCTCTTGGTGTGACTAATCATTGTACTTAACTTCAGAAAAACTCATTGGTACAGTCGAGATTCGACTTGCGATCTTTGGGTCGTAGGCTAGTAGTAACAGTGTTTGCACTTTCGCTAAGGTAGTAAGCATATTGTAACATGCTTAGAGACAATACTTCAAGTAAGGAAAACTAAAGGTACTTGTTAAGTTATTACTTACCTAGGTTTAACCACAAACTTTCATATGACATAAAACTTTAGGAAAACACTTTGTTTACGATAGCACAAAAGACACTTTAGCTTTGAATGGGACGTATGAACTGTATGGGTGCACTTTCACTGATTGTGAATGAACAGTGATTTTCAGAAGACAGATAAGATTCTCTGCATACATTTATTTACGAGTTTACATTTACTTGCATGGAGTGTGACAAAAGTCTGTTTCCATTTTCTTTATATCTACTACAGAGATGCTGCTAAGCTGGCTATCTTCTAGCTAACTAGCTAGTCGCATAGTTCCCGTCCTAGCAACATAACTTTCAAACGGTTTCTCGTTGCCAGCACAGTAATTGAACACAAAGTTCAGGAAATCTTAACTCAACAAAAAACCCAGACGCAATGTTATTTGGCTGTGATCTTCTGCAAGGAGGTACCGCTCCAGCCGTATTTAATTATAAAGGGACATCTCATGTTCCCTTTCATTCTTCAGGCACCTGTTTGGCTTTGGTTTGGTTTGGTTGTACTTACTATATATTGTAGGTTAGGTAGGCATTAGGCGTGCCCGTGACTTCGTCCGTGTGGTATTTAACCACAAGTAAGCCTTTATAGAACACACAGACAGTAAAAAATCATAATATTTTGATATGTATATAAACCTATATACCGTGTATACATTCATGTGCATTTGGTTAAAATATAGTGTAGCTATAGGTAATGTCATACATAATTGGCTATAAACATCACGCTATGACCAATAGGTGTGGAGCATCAATGAAAAATTATGCAAAAACGGGGAAGATTTATGTTTTATTCCAGAGAACATTAAAATTTACACGGGTGAAACCGCAGGACATTGCTCGTATATATATATATTTTTTTAATTCCACACAAATTGACCTAGTCCCAAATTAAGCAAAGCTTGTGTTATGGTAACTAGACAACGATATATTTACTTATGTAGATAGATATATACTTAAATACATAGGACATCCAAGACTAAGCTACAAATATTCGTGTTCATCACACAAATATCTGCCCTCAGCGGGATTCGAACCCGCGACCTCAAGTTTCGCAGTCAGGAGCTCTAAGCACTAGACCAGACGGTCGTCATATTAAAAGTGGTATCAAACGTATATTTACGACTATTTCCGAATCGATTACCAAATTAGTTTCTTATATCTGTCATCGTTTAAAGTAGGTTCACTGTCCTGTCACATAAAATAAAATAGCTGGCATAAACTAACCATCGTAAAAGTATATATACACTTTTTTATTAAATTTTCATTGACAACACTGAATCACATTGCTTTGAAATGATCATAAACTTTTAGAACATCTTGTCTCCCATCTCACAATCAGCCGGAATAGTCACAATTTTATTAGGTTGAAGTATTAAAATCTATATAAAAATGAACTAAATAATATCGTTAAAATATTTCTATCAATTTATTACAGTTTCTAACGTTACCTTACTTCATTACGATAACATTAAATTTATCTGCCTTCTGTCAGCCTTCTGGTCATGTGGTCAGAACTCCTGACTGCTGAGCTAGAGGCCGCGGGTTCGAGTCCCGCTGAAGACAGATATTTGTGTAATGAACACGAGTATTTGTACCTTAGTCTTGGATATTCTATGTATTTACGTATATATCTATCTTGTATATAAGTATGTATATAGTTGTCTAGTTTCCATAGTACAAGCTTTGCTTAGTTTAGGAATAGGTCAATTTGAGTGGAATTGTCCCAAGGTCTTTGTGAAAATATAATAGCGTATAATGCGGCAAAGCAAGCTTTAACTTCCTAAGAATTATTCTATGTATTCGTAATGTAGTGCAGTGTATATACATATAGTTACCAACTTTACCCTACGATTTCGCGAACGTAATTTTTATGGGTGATGGTTCCTGGAATAAAATTCACCCTAAGTGTTAATACAGCTCATTAAATATCTCAACGCCAAGTGTTATCAAATATCAAAAGAAAAAAGTAGCATGGTATTGCAAGCGTTTGTGGGCTTTGCTTTCCATCCCGCATCATGCATTTTTACCTGTCGCAGCTTTTTAAGCTCAGATGCTACTTTTTACCACAGTATCAGTTAACTTTGTCCGTCTAAAATCTTGTTAATAATTTATAATGTAACATAAGTTAGCCAACTCGCTAATACATAAAGTTATAATATGCCTCTAAGCGGTATGTGAATCTTCGCTGCTTTTTAATTGGACGCCGTAAGATGGGCGCGCGGTCACGTCACTCTTAATTCTGACGTGTTGTATGTGGAGCAGTCTGAGCTTGTAGAGCTCGATCACTCAAACATTTATTTTGATAGGCAGCTTGACTTGCCTGCTAAAAGTAATTATTTTTCTTTTACATCCATACATATCATCACGCCGAGTCGCTCAAGGGGTCAGGGTGAGGTAGGAAAGACAGTAAAGCACCTTCGCTACGTTCGCACTTGGCCCGGTAGTGTAGGGAAATTTGTTCATTTTGACGTTGACGTTTTCCCTGGAGAGTACAGCATGGAGTTCTTCAAGAAGGGTGTGAAAAGATGACTGCAGGGCCGGCAACGCGCGAGTGATACCCCTGGTGTTGCAAGCGCCCATAGGCGGCGGTAGCCGCTGACCATCTTTAGCACGCTTGTTTGCCACCAGGTGGTATATTTTTTTTTCAAATTAGGGTGTTAAGGGCTTTACACCTCTGCCTACCTGTTCGTCGTCCCTTATAGAAATCCGTGGAGATTCTATGTTCATTCAATACGTTGCTTAGCTCCATATATACTTCAAACCACTTTATATAGACTAACAAAAACGTTCAGTATCGCGGCCAATTTAAAGTCCATCGTATCAAATTTCATTGAATTATTCAAACATTCAGAGTAAAACTATAAATTGTATCTTTAACACCTGCATAAAAATCTGCCCTTCTATTACGCCGTCATAAAAATAAATGCAAATAATATCAGATTTGACAGCGTCCTTATAAAGTTTAGTTCTAGTATACGTACTACTTGCCTATCTAGTACGAAAGATACTAGAAAATACTTATGAGCCTGTAATTGGCTGAGATATTGTAATTATCCATTTCAATAAAACCCTCCTACAACTAATAAATTAGGATTATTATGATAACGAGATAAGAGTAGGGGAAACGTCGCCTTATGAACGTCAAATAATTGTATCTTATTTAACAACCCTGTCTGTATAACAAACTACGTGAGCCCTGTAGTCTTACTCACGGTAATTTAATACAGATACTTGAGATTGCAAGTTCGAATCCCGACTGTACAAATGAGCTATTCTGAACTTAAGTAGTAAGTAGTAAAGTGGTCACACCACGGGGAAGGAAAATATCTAAAGGAAACCAGCATACGTTTAAGAAGAAATTCAAATGTGTATGTATAGTCGTGCTTGATTAACGGCGATGGACTCGCCATCTGTTACGTTAGCACCTAAAATATATCTCTCGTAGAAAGTGGGTGTGTGTGTACGACTATTACCATATCGCCGCCTAACCCTTCGGAATTTCCTTCTCCATTAGTAAGCTCGTGGTGTGAATAGTCAGTGTACTTAAGTTCAGAAAAACTCATTGGTACAGTCGGGATTCTAACATGCAATCTTAGTGCTGCTAATACTCAAACCACTCGGCCATCACGGCTCGTAGACATTATTTATGTTAAAATACTCGAGGTTGTTTACTAGAAATTTACGATTGGCAAATTATTTGGCCACATATTCAAATTTATTCGGAAACGTAAATCTAGATAATCGAAGATTTCAATCTAGTTTGCCTAAAAGCAACGATATCAATATTCAAAGTATTTTTGAATCATGATTGATCTAGTTATTTCAGGGTTCTGTAGCGAAATGTCGGAACGCAATACTTGACATCTGTCATTCCATTCACGTGTAACAGTGTTGTATAATTATGTAATTTCTACTTGGATTGTGAGGAAATGTCACACAACTCTCGTATATTTGTATGTATGTATGTATGTATAAGCAATTGAAGACATTATACAGATATAAGTTTAAATTGTATTATACAGGTTAAAAATTTTAATATTTAATATTTTTGGTGATATCAATCACTTTTTACACAACAGATATTTTTTTTTTTAAGATCTTTTTATAATATGTTTTTGATACTCTGTAGTATAAATGATACGTGATAACGAAAAATTTTTGCTATTTACGTATCATGATGATGACAGGGTGGGCAGAGAGAATAGAGCGCCAATTCTTTCTAGATTTGCATACCTCTTTCGCTTTCTCCACATACATCAGTCTCTTCATACAAACTCGCCGGTTTTGAGTACTCTTGACGTGTCCACCTTTGCTATTTATTGAACTAAAAAGTGAGAAAAACTAAAATGTTAGCCAGTCATAGCATTAAATCGTCTGAGGAGGATCCCCTAGGGATCACCAGATCACGAGCGATACTCTTGGGGCTGTAGGCTCCCATAGGCTGCATCCACATTCCACCTGACATAAGGTTTTCCCTGGAGAGTACAGCATGGAGTTCTTCAAGAAAGCTGCGAAAAGATTCCCGCAGGGTCGGCAACGCGCGAGTGATAGCCCCGGTGTTGCAAGCGTCCAGAGGCGGCGGTAACCGCTTACCATCAAGCGGGTAACTCTTGGTGCTGTAAACGTCCATAAGCGGCTGCATTCACGTTCCACGTGACATAACCACTCGAGTGGTATTAAAGATCGGGCGAACCTGAAGTATTGATGTTCAACCCACACTTGTCCACTGCCTTAATAGAATTAGCGTTGAGATGTTAATTAAACCTCCTATATAACATATTAATTATTGGCAAACTAAGTGGGATCAACGTACTGTTGATGGAACTTTCCGTTTTAATGACTTGATACATTTCAGTCTGACTACTTGTTATGTCTCCGTCGGCATTGACGTCTGTAAAAAGAAATAGTAAAGGGGTACGCTATGGACGAACCTAAAATTTGTTATTATAATTATGAGGTCGCACAACAGATGGCGATGGACTCGCCATCTATCACGTTGGCACCTAAAATATATCCCTGGCGGAAAGTAGGTGCATGGGTACTACCTATACATCTCTGCCTACCCCTTCGGGGACCCTTGTGGGAGACGTGAGGATATATTATTTTATTTTAAATAATAAT
This sequence comes from Drepana falcataria, assembly GCA_945859725.1. NCBI lineage: Eukaryota > Metazoa > Arthropoda > Insecta > Lepidoptera > Drepanidae > Drepana > Drepana falcataria. The sequence continues at coordinate 10,718,257 of OX243933.1, read as the reverse complement.
AAGTTAAATTAGAATTCGGTACGAAATAGGTAAATAATTAGGTTTAGGTTTAAAGAATTTATTTCTCAGAAGAATTAGTTGACTTAAAATGAGATACAGAGTTTGATATTAATGTGTGCGTTAACCTCTAGCGAGTTTGGAGAGACTTGTTACAATAGTTTTGATACATATTTCTTGAGTTTTTTTTTTATACAGATTTTTTTATGTATATAATTCAAAACTAGTACAAATACAATAACCTAAAATATATCTCTCACGGCGGAAAGTGGGTGTGTGGGTACTATACACCTTTGCCTACTCATTCGGTGACTCTTGGGGGAAGGCGTGAGGATATACATAGACTACTACTTATTTATGTAGACCAGTTTTCCCAGTTGCGTCTGTTTGTCTGAAAGCGTTGAATACAAAACTGGTGAACATATAAGACTTTCACCGTCATGTTTTAAATTTACTATGTATTACGTGCCGTGGTGGCTGTGTGGTTCGAGCAGTTGCCTGCGACACAAAGATCGCAAGTTCGAATCCCGACTGTACCAATGAGTTTTTCTGAACTTAAGTACAGTGATTAGTCACACCAAGAGCTTTACGGTGAAGGAAAACATCGTGAGGAAACCAGCATACGTCAGAGAAGAAATTCAAAGGCGTATGTATAGTCGTGCTTGAGTAACGGCGATGGACTCGCCATCTGTCACGTTAGCACCTAATATACCTCTGGCGGAAAGTGGGTGTGTGGGTATTACCCATACACCTCTGCCTACCCCTTCGGGGACCCTAGTGGGAAGGCGTGAGGATATATTATATTATTATTTATTATTATGTATTACGTCTTAATTAGGCATTTTTTTACCAATTTCTCTGGCTATTGTTGCGAACACCCGCTTCTATGCAAATTTATTCAAATCGATAACCGATAAAATATTTTATTAAAAGTGAAATCGAGTATTTAATTAGGTCTGCCTTTTTTATATCCTAAACGTGAATAGAAACTTAAATTTGAAGGTGTGTCCTATCATTTAAGAGCATAAACAAATAAAAAGCAATATTTTTACCTCGTATCTTTTAAATATTATGAATGAAAAAGGTGAAAAGTCAACGGAAGTTCGTGACACGAAAAACATTTACAAACATTAAATTGCCGATTGAAACTCATGGCTTGTGGTGTGATCTCATTGCTACAAACGGGTGGATTGGAACCTGTTACTTACAGTACTGTTACACTAAGTCACCATGATCAAAATATAATAATGTCGTGATATTTGTAAAGTAAAGTTCTGAGTGCATTTAAAGCCTATAATACATTATTATCACGCCAAATCTCTCAAGGCAGAGAGAGTAGAACGCCAGTTCTCTCTAGATTTACTAATCAAATTTCCAAGTAGACATAATACCTACACAATAAATACACGCCTTTCCGCAGGGGTTCCCGGAGGTGTACACAGAGGTTTGTATCTCCCTGACTTTCCCCCAGAGACATAATTTAGGTGCCAACGTGATAGATATTCGTATTATGTTTGTGTCTTTTGAATTTTCAAGGTTTCCTCTCGATGTTTTCCTTCTCCTTAAAGCTCGTGGTGTGATTAATCACTATACCTTAGATCTTAACTAATATAAACTTAAAACTTATTTTTACAGTCGGAATTCGAACTTCCTACCCTCGGCCATAACATATTTAAACAATGCGTCAAATTCTACATTAAAAATATGTGTTTTAATTGAAATAACATACTTGATACAGCGCAATGAAATTTCCAAATCAAAATGGCTTTAGTCGGTATTACTGACGCGAACATCAATAGCTATTTACTAATAGCGCTAAATAACTGTTATGATGGCACGTTTACAGATCAATATCGCTTCATGTGTAATTACGTCAGTTAATCGATTATTGTGTATGAGAGTTTACAAGGAAAATGGTTCACTTGACTGTAAAGGTACCAATTACACTAGTCTTATTGATGTGAAAGTTTTGTCTGAGCTTATATAATTGAGACATGGATATATACTGCAATACATAGAGCATTCAAGACAATATATACGTATATATATATATACATTTTTCATGAATATTTTGTGGACAAAGGTTTAGGATTTATATAATACTAGCTTATGCCCGCGACTTCGCCCGCGTGGAGTTCGAAAAAGTAGCTTATGTATTTTCCTGCTAGAATCAGTTCAGCCGCTATGCCGTGAAAGAGCATCATCTTTATATATATAATTCTTCTGTGAGTGTGTATGTCACTGAACTCCTCCTAAACGGCTGGACCGATTTTAATGAAATTTTCTGTGTGTGTTCATGGGGATCTGGGAATGGTTTAGATTCACAATTGGACCCGATAGGTGGCGCCACTGGGTCCGTGGCTTTAATTTTTTTCTCCCAAGCGAAGCTGGGCGGGACAACTAGTACTTTATAATATTAGAACTTTGAATTTTACAGTTAAAAAAAGTTGCCTATGTCCTATTCCTAGGTATAAGCCATCACGATTTCAACTTTCAGCCAAATCGGTTCAACCTTTTTGTCGTAATGGAACCGCAAACATCCAAACTTACAAAGTTTCACATTTATAATATTAGTAAGGTAAGATTTATGCTAATATTTTTTGTAAGCTGCAATCTATAACTGTCATTTGTGCCAATTAAGAAAAAAAATATTTCATCACGCAGCGTCCCTTAGAGGTTGGTAGAGAAAGTAGAGTGCCGGTGCTCTTTAGATGTACAGACTTCTTCGGCGGTTTCTTCAAACATGCCGGTTTCGAGTATTCTCGGCGAACCTATCTTCTAGTACACGATCGATGTGATCTTTTAAAATAACTCTTCTTAGTCACTGACTTCCCAGCGGGAATCGAACCCCATCTTCGTATCCGGTAGCTCTAGAGACTCGAACACTCGGCCGTCTCAGTTAATCGCCCTAAATAACATATCAACGAAATATTCCCATAAACAAAACGCATAGCGTTATACCAGAAGAATTGTGTCAAGATAATTTATTACCGTACTTAGAAACCAGTTCACGAAATTGACTTCTGGTTATGTTCACTATTGTTAGCTTAAGTGGCGTAATATTTAAATAATAGAGTGCATTTTAGAAAAAAAAAGATGTCGCAGTTAACCCTCGAATGATCAAACCAGTTTGGGTCAAAGCGGGTCATGACGATCCATTGTACGGTATGAATATAATTGACGTTCAAAATTGCATTGTGTCATTGTAGATAGGGTAATATTTGGATCAAGATATTTTTTGTTACTATGAATAGTGTTTATATTTTCAAAGTATGCTTATGCAATGTGTACTCATCTTACGACGAAAAATACCTATGGTTACCTATAATAGGTACATAATATTTTTACATACATACATACATATAATCACGCCTCTTTCCCGTAGGGGTAGGCAGAGACCACTTCTTTCCACTTGCTACGATCCTTACATACTTCTTTCGCTTCGTCCACTTTCATTATTCTCTTCATACATGCTCTTCGGTTTAGGGTACTCTTGACCTGACCTTTTTTCAAGACGTCCCTAATTTGGTCTAGAAACGTCCGTCTAGGTCTACCCCTTCCAACACTTTCATTCACACTCGCCTTATACACTTTATTTATATTTTAAATAAATAGATGATAAACGAAATATGAAATGACTCGTCACACCAGGTTTACAGTGAAGTAGAACCGGGAGGAAGCTTGCTTTGTTTAGGAAGAAATTAAAATACGTATTGTATAGTCGTACTTGAGAAACGGCGATGGACTCGCCATCTGTCACATTAGCATATAGAAATATCTCTCCGGCGACACGTGTATGTAGGTACTACCGCCACGCTTCTGCCTAGTCTTCCGCCTTCCCACTAATTATACTACACACACACTATATTATAGTATTATAAAATAATAGTTAAAAAAAACTAAAAAACACGCTTTTTATAGAAAACCGAACTAAAAAATAGAAAATAAATTACGATAATATCTTAAAAAGCGTGGGGTGCATGGTGTCAATAGTTATAAATATTTTATTGACAGATATTAGTAGAGTGATTATCATTTCGGTAATATCTTAAAAAGCACCCCACGCTTTTTAAGATATTATCGAAATTTATTTTCTATTTTTTAGTTCGGTTTTCTATAAAAAGCGTGCTTTTTAGTTTTTTTTAACTACTATTTATTTTCTACTTTTTAGTTATTAGTGTATTGTCATCGGTCCTCGATAAGTCTACAAAGTTTGAACGAAATCTGGCCGTTTAAAGTGGGTCAAAATCGAGCTCAAAGAAGTCGGTTACATACATACATACATACATATATACATACATACAGGTGAAGCTAATATAAAGCGTGTAAAAAAAAAACAAATACCTACTACTTATTTTATCTGTAAGTAGTTCGTACAACAGTATTTTTATAAATTTTTATCAAAAACTAAGACGATTAGACGGAAAAGCTAACTCCTCGACTCGCTCTGTTAAATATGACGTTACTTTTAACGTTTAGTCAACGATGATCGTGTAAAATCAACTACCGTTAAAACTAACCTATAGGATTCCATGTAATTTATTGAAACGCGATACATAACACTTATACTTAATAATTTGCTTAATATCTAATAATATATCGTCAGTATTGATATTCAACAATGTGGTCCCGACCTTAGGAATTCGGTATCATTTAGACCGAACAAGTTTCGGCTATAATTATGTATATCGTCCGTGATTTTAATTACATTGATGGGTCAACTCCGGTGTATAATGACGAAAATGTGACGTTCAACGGCTAATGACGATGGCTACGAAGTGACGATTATTAACGTTTTCGGTGTATAAATAAGCTTAGAATCAAATTAATGTCTTACAAATTAAGGTATTGCCACGTTTCTTTATTTCTTCTAATTGCTTTTCGGGCTTATCGCTATACGTTAAGATGAAATACGGATAGGTGAACATTTTATACTTATTAAATCTCAAATAACATTTAAATAAAATTATCAGTCCAGCCCAGCTCCCTTGCTCGCGATCCAGCAACGGCCTAAGCCGAGGTTCGTACCCCACAGGGGGTGTGCTTAGCTGTGTTGCTTAGTACTAAAGTGCCTGGCTGGAGGCCTAGGTCTCGCCATTGACCGGTTAAGTAGCAAAAGTCCCCGGAATTCACGCTACGAGAGACAATAAAAAAAAAAAATGTCACATGCAGTGATATGATTTATAGACGCTATCCACATCAGTACCTATATAAATATCACTTTGGATTATGATTTTCGTTGAGTTCTTTATGGTAACGAATTTGGCCTACAACAATCTGGTCGCCTTCGAGTTCGAATTCCGACAGCACAAATGAGTTTTTCTGAACTTAAGTACAGTGATTAGTCACACCACGAGCTTTGCGGTGAAGGAAAACATCAAGAGGAAACCCTGCGATACGTTTGAGAAGAAATTCAAAGACGTACATATGTATAGTCTGCTGATATGCTTGATTAGCGGCGATGGACTCTCTTAACTTATAATATTTACTAGCTCTGCCCCGCGGTTTCACCTGCGTAAATTCATAGTATATTTTTTTTGTAGAGCATAATATCCTATGTATTGATAATCGATATATATATAGATATTGGATTGATAAACGAATAATCTATCTTTATGCCAAATTTCATTCAATTCCGTTCAGCCGTTCTGGCGTGATTGAGAAACAAACATCCATACGCACAAACTTTCATTTATAATATTGATAGGATTTATATGTCACGTTTGCACCTAAAATATATCTCTGGCAAAAAGCGCGTATGTTGGTGTTGGTGTTACACACATTTCACACCCCTAAATGGACCCTAGTGATAAATATTTAAATTAATGTAATATTACTATATTATCTTGATAAGATAACATTTTAAGCAAGACAAGGGTCACTTAAAAATACAATTTATTGCACTGATATTCTCTCATTCTGGGTGTTCGCTATTTATAATGCATGCAAATCGTAATTTAACTGTGTTTTCAAATATTTTAATTAGCCAATATCGCTTATATATGTATATTGGTGTAATAACCATGTTATATATATATTTAAATAACCTGCAATGGCGGATATATCCATATATTTATGTGATTTTTATTCATAAGTACAAATAGAAATACCATTGTATTTTACTAACGGTCGGCGGTTGACTTTGAAATTTGGAGTACCTACATTTTTGGCAATACACAAGTATCTATGTATGTATGTATATATATTCTATATATTTAATACCACTATGATGGCAAACATGTACGTGGTTGGCCTGATGGTAAGCGGTTATCTCCGCTTGGACGCTTGCAACACAGGGAATATCGCTCGCCCGTTTACTACCTTATATAGTGGATGTGTAGGTACTACTGATACACCTCTGCCTACCTACCTACCTGCCTACCCTGCCTACTTGGGAACCATTGTAGGAAAGCATGAGGATATATACACGTATAAAAATGTTTTGTCCGTCTTGCCTTCCCTCAGACCCGTCTCTTCCCTATACCAATGAACAACAGTAACATTAATTATTTATTATAATTAATGTTACTTTGTTATAACTATGACAGGAGGGAGGCCTTTGCCCAACAGTGGGATATAGATGGCTATAGTTAAAAAATAAAATAAATATTATAACTAAATTAGAATAAATATGTCGGCCTTTTGATGGCTATAGACGAGTTAATGTGTCTGCCCCCGCCGTTAATATACGGTTTCAATATTGGCAATATAATACATATTGTACTAGGTTTAAAGATTAACAATTAATTGCAGTCTAAAAAACTTGTAGATTATAAACTAAAAAGTTTATTTGGTTTTTGTTTCTTCTTTTCAATTATTCATACATGTATAATGTTTGATATTAATTAATTCAACGTTAAGTTTGTGACTGATATATTTAAAACTAGCGGTCCGTCCCGGCTTCGCACGAGTGGACATAAGATTTTTTTATAAATAAAAATATAGCCTATATCACTCAAGGTGAATGTAGCTTTTTAAAAGTGAAAGAATTTTCCTAATCGGTCCAGTAGTTTCGGAGCCTATTCAATACAAACAAACAAACAATCAAATCTTTCCCCTTTATAAAGGGGATAATATTAATATTAGTTTACCTACTCTTAAGAATAGGGATAGGAGGGAAGGTAGCATACATACATATAATCACGCCTCTTTCCCGTAGGGGTAGGCAGAGACCACTTCTTTCCACTTGCTACGATCCTTACATACTTCTTTCGCTTCGTCCACTTTCATTATTCTCTTCATACATGCTCTTCGGTTTAGGGTACTCTTGACCTGACCTTTTTCAAGACGTCCCTAATTTGGTCTAGAAACGTCCGTCTAGGTCTACCCCTTCCAACACTTTCATTCACACTCGCCTTATACACTTTTTTCGTCAATCGTTCTTCATTCATTCTCTCGACATGGCCAAACCATCTCAGCATACCTTTCTCAATTTTTGTCACTACATCTTCTTTCAGACCACAACGTTTCCTTATCTCACTATTTCTTATCCTGTCACTCAGTTTAACTCCTATCATACTTCTTAACGCTCTCATCTCAACTGCATTTATTCGGCTTTCATGCTTCTTCTGCCATACCCAACTTTCACTTCCGTACATGAGTGTCGGAACCAACACTCATGTACAACCAGGGAAGGTAGCAACAGTTTACTAGCCACTTCGTTTGATTGGTGCAGAGATTCTAAGGTGCGTAAATCCAGAACTAGCAATACAAGAATCCCCAAACCATTCTCGAATTCCTTAACCAAGATGTTTTGCGCCTGCCTGGTATTCAGCGTCTCAGTAATCCCTTGTATGAGTATATGTAACGAATCGTATTCAAGGCTGCCTCCTTTTTGAAATACTTTTAAGAGCCATCGCATTTCGCACCTTATCCGTTCAAGATATCCTTGAAATTCTTCTGCAGCGCTTAACTTCATCGGTGATTTAGTTAGATGATACCTAACCACTATACCCTGGCAGAAACTTGAGGTCACGGGTTCGATGCCCGCTGAGGACAGAATATATTTGTGTGATGAACACGAGTACATTAGTCTTGGATGTCCTATGTATTAAGTATCTATCTATTTATATAAGTAAACTAGCTTAAGCCCACGGCTTCGCCCGCGTGGAGTTCGGAAAAGTAGCTTTGGAAATTTTCCTGCTAGAATCGGTTCAGCCGTTATGCCCTGAAAGAGCACCATATATTATTATATAAGAACTTTGAATTTTTCAGGATTAAAAAAGAAAAAAGTAGCCTATGTCCTATTCCTAGGTAAGCTATCACCATTTCAACTTTCAGCCAAATCGGTTCAGCCGGTTGCGGTGCTTTGCTGTTGCAATGCAAAGAACCGCAAACATCCAAACTGACAAACTTTCACATTTATAATATTAGTAAGATATATATCGTTGGCTAGTTACCGCAGTACAAGCTTTGCTTTATCATCTTTGTCATTGTATCATTATTATTATTACATATGAAATAACTACAACCACTAACAAACTAAATAAAAAATCTTTCAATGTTATAATTCTTTGGATAATAGAATATTGTATCCTTAAAACCATATACAATCAAGTTACGAACGACAACTAAAGCTTTCCAAATCCCATTGACATCTATACTACCGTGAAAAATTGTGAGATGTTATCCTGACGGTAATTATACGTTTGACGTCACAAGTGATTACCGTTTGACATGCGATGCATTTGGGTATGCGGTAAATAGTTTGTGCCAAATGCTATTTTATTCTAACTTGCAGTTTTAATAATAATAATAAATACCTGGGACAATTCCACACAAATTGACCTAGTCCCAAATTAAGCAAAGGTTATGGTAACTAGACAACGATATATTTACTTATATAGATAGATATATACATAAATACATAGGACATCCAAGACTAAGGTACAAATACTCGTGTTCATCACACAAATATCTGCCCTCAGCGGGATTCGAACCCGCGACCTCAAGTTTCGCAGTCAGGAGCTAGAACTAGAAGATAACTATTCCTTTCTTGAGACCACCTGTATACTCTACAGACTACTAAATTGGTATTTCTTGCACAGCTACTGACCAAGTTCTAAGAAGACGCGTGTCATTTGTTAAGCATTCGAAGCATTGCCTGCGTCTTAAAGATTGCAAATCACAATTCTATTAGTATTCAAGAGCCACACTCGTAAACCATGTATTTACTGCCATCAAGATATAAAAAAGTCAATCCACATTAGCTGATACTATAGTGCGATATATCGATTAGAAATAAAATGGAACAATAGCTAACGAAATACTTTAAATAGATCAAATTATTTATAAATATTTTTAATTGCACTGAATTCATAAAATGGAAAGACGATTTGTTTGTTTGCGATGAAGACACTACTGAACCGATTGTTAACATTCCTTCAACAATGGAAAGCTACATTATTCCGAAATAGCATGATTATTCTACCTGTTTTACAATATTTTACATTTAAATACCTATACATAATTTCTTCCCCCAAGCGTCCTAGAAGGGGCTACACACTACCCACCTACGCACAAACTTTCCACCGGAGATATATTTTCGATGCCAATGTCACATATAGTAACCTAAACCGAAGAGTATGTATGAAGAGAATAATGAAAGTGGACGAAGCGAAAGAAGTATGTAAGGATCGTAGCAAGTGGAAAGAAGTGGTCTCTGCCTACCCCTACGGGAAAGAGGCGTAATTATATGTATGTAATTGGTAACGTTATTTAATTGTTTGAAGTAATGCTTCCAAAATTCTCGTTTCACATTCTCAGCCATATGAACGAGATATAACCATAAATCCTTTACGAAAAGCAAATTTATTTGAGAAACTTATCATAAAAGGTGGTTCGATGTGTATCAGTTTTTTACGTCCCAACAATGCCATTGTGAAGAAGTTTACCAACATCACACATTGACAAAGGTACGCGTGATTAATTTTATAAGTACGGGTAAGTGCTCCCTTTTTGTGTGGGTCTTGTGACAAAAATTCAATAGCCATGGTTTTTATTTGATTGTTCCTATTGTAACATACGGGAGGGGTTCGAAGCTTATGGAATGCATTGCAAACATTTTGATATTTTTTTTATAAGGGAACCACTGTTGAATAAAATTATGTAAACCAAGAAACTGAAAAACTAGACGCAGAAGAAGACGTTCCAAATACTTAACAAATTAAACACATAAAGATTGGTACGTATGTATAAGTATGAAGTGGATGACACAGAAGAGCATGTAAGTCTAGAAAGAATTAGCGCTCTAGACCTACAGACATAGTTCTAAAAAACATTGTGTTAAAAGTAAAAACAACGATAAATTTACCGCGTTATTGAAACCTTACTACCGACAAATGAGAAAACAAACGATAACAAGAAATTAAATTCAAAGACACTGCAGCTATAAGATGCAACATAAAAATAACCAAGATCAACTTAAAAGGAACACTAAACTACTAAAACAAAACTATAAAATTATATGTAAGGCAACAAGAAATTATCATAGATCGTTACATTTACAAACTTGCATTACAATATCAAACCGTATTCGGAGTCACATCATATGGAGCAATGATCATAAATTAGTTCCGATTGAATCTAATGCAACGGAACCCTTTAAGGAAGAAGCGATAGAGCTATATGTCATTGACGGTATAGATAAGTTCGTGACTGATTCAAATCGGACACAAACCATTGGTTTTATAAAGAGAGCGCTTCAAGAAATTGTGATTGATGCGACGGCAATCGGTTTGATACCATAAATGTATTAACTAGAATTTAATATATTAGTGTTCTTTTATATAACGTCAGTCTAGTTGATTGGATATCACTTTACTATCGACAGCAAGATCAATAAACTATATTAAACAGATAATATTTTATGGTTGAGATGGAATTCACACAAGAGAATAATTATATGAGTTGCGGTTATGTTCAAGCCGTGGTGGCCGAGTGGTTCGAGCAGTTGCCTGCGACGCAAAGGTCGCAAGTTCGAATCCCGACTGTACCAATGAGTTTTTCTGAACTTAAGTACAGTGATTAGTCACACCACGAGCTGACCGGTGAAGGAAAAGATCGAGAGGAAACCTGCATACGTCTGAGAAGAAATTCAAAAGGCGTATGTATAGTCGTGCTGGAGTAACGGCGATGGACTCCCCATCTGTCACGTTGGCACCTAATATACCTCTGGCGGAAAGTGTGTGTGGGTATTACCTATACACCTCTGCCTACCCCTTCGGGAACCCTTGTGGGAAGGCGTGAGGTTATTTTCAGGCGGATAAGTAGTCGTACAAACTTGCTGTAAATATGTTGAAGCTGTGTCACCAGAAATCATGTTATTTCTGGTGGAATTAAATTCACTATTAAAATTTTGGTCCAACCAATCACTTTACTTGAATATAAAAAAACCTACGATTTGACTTCGAAATAAGCATAGCATCAAAAACATCAAAAACTACATTCAATTTAAAATTTCAGCAGTAAAAAGTTACCGGATGGATTAAGCTAAAAAAATGGAAGCACTTAAAACCCCACCATCGAAAATTGTGATCATTTGTCACTCTAAGAATTTGAACGTCAATTGAACAAAAACATCAGACGCAAACAAATTGAATATTCCCACATGAAGGTGAAAATCCAAGGGTAAATACGGGATCATGTGTGATAATAAATGATCAAAATTCTTCACATATCAAAATACATCTTAAAACAAATGCAACAAGATCAAAAATCGTCCGATCGGAAGTAGATATCGTTAACGCAAATGGTATTAAAGTTTACAATCAAAGTGTAGTTTTCTTTGATGCAGTCCATAGGAAAGATCCGCATGTGTTCTTAATGATTAATGATGTTACTACTGAACTATTATCACTAGATACCAAAGGAAGGACAATTGTCACTATAATGCAAGCTCGTATCAAAGAAGAAATACATTCTTAAAAATGCGGCTGAATTATCCTACCTAGCATTATTGCTTTCTTTCCTAGCCTCTTATTACCAGTGATAAGGTTGAGAATTGTAAAGCATTTGATTTAATCGTTGGGGTAACATGAAAAGAAGATAGCCGGCTATAAAAAGTTGACTAATGATTCTGGTTTGGGATCAAAAATTCATGTGTTTTTTTTCAGCAATTTAACTTGTTTTGTTACACTTAACGCTTGACTCTAGCATCTGTTTAACATACTGTCTGTGTGATTGTGCGATTCATCTTTGTACTTCTTCTCTTTTTTTGTGCAGGCATTTGATGGTAAGCGGTAACCACAACGACTATGCTATTACATAAATATAACTTCTTATTGAACCTTACGTGAGATATATAGAGCCGTGGTGGCCGGGTGGTTCGAGTAGTTGCCTGGGACACAAAGATTGCAAGTTCGAATCCCGATTGTACCAATGAGTTTTTCTGAACTTAAGCACACAGATTAGTCACACCATGAGCTTTACGGTGAAGGAAATCAACGAGAGGAACCCTACATACGTCTGAGAAGCAATTCAAAGGCGTATGTATAGTTGTGCTTGAGTAACGGCAATGGAATCGCCATCTGTCACGTTGGCACCTAAAATATATCTCTGGCGGAAAGTGGGTGTATCGGTATTACATATAGACCTCTTCCTACCCCTTATTATTAAGTATTTATCTCTGGTAAGTGTTACCCCATGTATTTAATAGAGCATGCGCCGTATATACTGTTGACTTAAACATTTTAGCTTGCATGCTCTCAATTCTGATTAGGGATTTTATGAGCGTCACTATTCCAGCGTTCATACCTACTAATCTAATCTCCCGGCCCACACGGTGTCGTTTACATAAGGTCTAGCAGTCCAGGCCCAACATAATGAATTACGTAACTTCTATGACCTTTTGCTAATGGAAATTGTGGGTAAGACAGATTTATGCAGTTTATTTATGTGCATATTCTGTTATGATATTTCTGACGACCGTCTGGTCTAGTGGTTAGAGCTCCTGACTGCAATACTCGAGGTCGCGGGTTTGTACTCGCTGGGGGCAGACATTTGTGTGATGAACATGAGTATTTGTACCTTAGTCTTGGATATGTCCTATGTATTTGTGAATATATATATATAAGTAAATATATCGTTGTCTAGTTACCATACCACAAGCTTTCCTTACTTTGGGACTATGTAAATTTGTGTGGAATTGTCCCAGTTATTTATTATTATATAATTATTATTCTGTGTGATACATACATACACATCAAATAAAGAAATATATTTTATATAACGTAAGCAACACAGGGAGCACCTATTCGACGGCCGTCTAGTTTAGTGGTAAGCTGACTGCAATACTTGAGGTCGCGGGTTTGTACTCGCGGGGGGCAGATATTTGTGTGATGAGCACGTGTATTATCTACCTTATTCTTGAATGTCCCATGTATTTATATATGTATCTATCTATATAAGTAAATATATCGTTATCTTGTTACTATAGTACAAGCTTTGCTTAATTTGGGACTATGTAAATTTGTGTTAAGGTAAATATTTATACTTGATGGTAGTATAAGTTAAAACTATCAAAAGATAATTTGAATTTTATAGTCATTTAAAAATAGTTCGTGTGTAGATATTGTGTCGGTCTCTTTGGCGGTAAGCTTTATGGATTTTTTTGAATAAAATGGCTGTAAAATGATTCAATAGTAGATCGATAAGGTTCGAACTTAAATAAAGATTTTTAGACAAAAGCAGAATTAATTATCGACATTCCAATCTGTATCTTAACGCCTACAACAATAGGTATTATTTATGTTGGTATGTAAATTTAACCGGAGTTTATCATGAGTTTTAATGGACCCTTGTTCGTTTTACAACTTTTTAACGACTGATGCTCAAATATTTGTACGTTGTTTGTTTGTCAGTTGGGATATTTGTATTCAAAACTTGTATGAGTATTTTTGACTAATAAGCAATTAAAAAAGAAAAGTATTTTATTACATATCGTGGAAAATGATATCTGAGCCGTGAGAAAAGAATAAAAAGTAATAGACAATAACATATAGGTCATCTGATATTAGTTTCTTAGCAAGCTTGGAACTGTGATTACGAAGGCTTTAAAGCAATAAAACTTTAAAGAACCCCACACACCACAATGACGACCGGAAACCGAAATCTTGTGCCGAATTTAATCAGCGATATTCCCAAGCTCTTGAACTATAGCTTGACGAATCATATCATTTATCACCCGACTCCCGGTCTAACAAATATTGCCCACACACCTTGAAATCTCTCGCGTTTAACTAAGAATTTTAAGACGTATGTATAGCTTTACACGGTCTAAATTGCAATGTATTGTGACGTTAGATCAAATGTTTGCACAAACCATTGTTTATTATCGAAGTGTCACTAGAGACAGATGCGTCGTAAATACATATTAATGATATCGTCGAAGCTTAAGTGGAGTGAAAAATTATTTTATATTTGTTTGGAGACATTCTTTGTCATGCGTACGCCACACCGGTCGTGATTTAGCACTTCTTTGCTAAACATATTTCAAAAACTATTCTAATATTTAGCCAGTTTTGCGTATGGCAATACTGCTTGCAAACATATAAACAGCATCGTTGTGATTCTAAAGTTAAATATTATTGAGCTTATGATAATTCCGTTTCACTTCGCTCAGTCCAACCTGGGTAAAACTATTAAATGCTCTACATAATTTCCTTATTCGTCAGTTATCCAGTACTTATAGCCAACTGAGATGCATTTAACGACCGACTAATCTATCCATGCCTAGATTTCTTAAGACTATATAATATGAGGTGGTCTAACGCCTAGCTTTAACGACTGCATCGTCGTAAACCTTACTTTTAGGGCCTCGAAACTCATGTTAAATTTAATAAGTGCATGTACTGTGTTCATATACTTCGATATTATTCTCTTCAGTACAGCACCTAGGACATATTTGCGTGGGGTATCGGCCTTCGTGAGAACCTTATACTCCTACTAATATAGAACTGTTGAGAGGTTTGAATAGCCTGCAAATTTTTACACACAATCAAACATTTTTTTTAATACTACAAGCATGCGGTCCGCCTGATGGTAAGCGGTTACCGCCGTCTATGGACGCTTGCAACACCAGGGGTATCACTCGCGCGCTGCCGAGTTAAAACCGGGTACAACGAATACAAAATACATACAAATATATATTTAGTTCTGACCCGCTTCCTTGCTCCGCACTCAGTGTATGGGCAGCCTAAGAGATTATTAGCTACCATTGAATTTTATGGCAAGCCTAAGCTGAACTTAGCTTCATAAAATATCTTATTACAAATTCCTTAGTGATGTAAACTGGAGCACCATTTGTTGTCACCTAAAATAGGTGACGTGCCGAAATTATATCGTAAAATTACTAATGTACGTCGTTAACTGTGTCAGATGAATCAACTTTATCACCCTCTGCTTTTTCAACGCAATCACCTGATTTATAAGACTTAAGCATGTTTCAGTTGTAACAAATCGTTATAATGAATGAATCGCCATTTCCTAAATTTTAGACTCGTATCTTGATTTTAGCCGACTTAAAAAAAGAAGGAGGTTTCTTTTATTTTTTTCTTTTAAAATACTTACTTATATATGAATCATCACGCACAGACCCTTACATGGTATGTAGAAATACACGCCCATCTTTGTTAGTTAATAAAAGACGTATTTTAGTATATTAAAAGATAATGTTAGCTTAAACCACCAAGTCAAGTTACAGGTTCAAATCCTGTCAGGCCAGTACCACGACGGGAAGCGATTCTCTTATGCTAAACTCTAAACTGAGATATTATTCTCATACAATTGAAAAACAGCGTACTCGTTCGTTTGAAACTAATTTCGTTGATATGAATAATAATAATATCCTCACGCCTTCCCACAAAGGTCCCCGAAGGGGTAGGCAGAGGTGTATAGGTACTACGCACACACCCACTTTCCACCAGAGGTATATTAGGTGCCAACGTGACAGATGGCGAATAGAAATGAATAAATGAACGAAATTTCGAAAGTAAAGATAGATTACAAGCTGGATTAATATAAAGGATATTTTAAATTGCACCAATCTATGAATGAAATCAAATTTTGTATATTAAAACCGCGGTGTACAACAGGTATTTTAATAAAATTCGTGACCCGAAAATTGGACATAGCTGGGACACGCATCGCATAATTCTTACACCTCAAAGCTGTAGTCAGTCCGTCGCCCTCCTGTGATAAATGACCGGTAATTGTATCGACGCATAACAGTATCGGTACCTTAAGAAAAATCACCAACTCATTTTACCAACTAAAAAGCGATCTTTAATTCGGCCTGTAACATCTATTTGTTAATATTATACCGCCTTGAAGGTTCAACGTCTGCTTTGTTATACATTTTGGGTATTTATTGATCTAATTAGTACGGCTACAAGCAACCTATTACAATCACCTAGATCTCATCGTTCGGACACTCGTCCTTGGGTGTCTAATCTTACACAAGGTGTAATTAAGTCACTTATATATCCGCACACCTTCCCATAAGGTTCCCGATGGGGTAGGCAGAGGTGTATAGGTAGTATCCACACACCCACCTTTCCGCCAGAGATATATTTTAGGTGCCAACGCGAATACGTCTTTGACTTGCTTCTCAAACGTATGCAAGTTTCCTCTCGATGTTTTCTTTCACCGTAAAGGTCGTGGTGTGACTAATCACTGTACTTAAGTTCAGAAAAAGTAACTGCTACAGTCGGGATTCGAACTTGCGATTTTTGTGTCGCAGGCAACTACACGAACCACTTGGCCACCACGGCTGTTATTTTATTTCATTTAAAATACTGTTTACACATTAAATTACGTAAATTGCAATAAATATGAATTGATTGAAGTATATCACTTAAGTATATTACATAGCTTGCGACCTTTATTTTGAAGGAGTTTTTTTGCACGAACGCTCAGGCTGTGGAATGAGCTCCCCGTTGAGGTTTTCGCTGGAGAGTACAGCATGGAGTTCTTCAAGAAGGGTGTGAAAAGATTCCTGCTGGGTCGGCAACGCGCAAGTGATACCACTGGTGTTGCAAGCGTCTAGGCGGCGGTAACCGCTTACCATCAGGCGGACCGCATGCTTTTTGGCCACACATGTGGTATAAAAAAAACAAGTACAGAAAAAGTCGATGACATGATAATACTTTTTTATCTATATACTCTATGTAATTCTCTATTTTGCATCTCTCTCTCTCTCTATCTGCATCTTGTTTTAAAGCAGCGCCGATGTAGCTTTGAAGTACATTTTCGGTATCAAATCGAATTGTATAACTGCTACTCTAAATGTATTTTATATTACGATCAAACTACATCGGCACACTAAAGCCTTTAACATTGTCCAATGTAGAGAAGACATACGTCTGAGAAGCAATTCAAAGGCGTATGTATAGTAGCGCTTGAGTAACGATGGACTCTCCATCTGTCACGTTGGCACCTAAAATATATCACTCACGGAAAGTGGGTGTGTGGTATATGTGGTATACATATACACCTCTGCCTACCCCTTCGGGGATCCTTATCAGGCGTGAGGGTATATTATTATGAGACAGATAAATAAATTGATTTGGCTGAATCCCACGAGTAATTGTCGACAAGAATAAAAAATATTAAGGTGTAACGAGATATAGGGCCGTTACTTGCAAAATGCAGGTGGTCGTGATGTTTAATCGATTTTTAAATCGATGCGAAATGAATCGCTGAATTTGGTTCGCTACATTTTGATGAGAGGTATTTTTCAAAGTCATGCTTCTGAATGAAACAGATATTTTTTTTTCAAATAATTTAAAAAGAAAGCAACATATCCTACTATGTAATATTATAAATATGAAAGTATGTGATATTCGCATTTGATATTTGTGTCTTTCTCGCGTGTGCAATTTGATAGAGAGCGAGATTAGTCCAGATTAATGAATCTATGTAAAGGACTTTAAGGATATGTATTCCAGAAACCAATCGACCAATAAAATCGATTCATACGCGAGTAAAACCGTCTTCACATAACTACACGTCTTTCTACAAGGGTGTCCGAAGGTGGTAGGTGGTGGAAGGTGGAGGTGTATGAAGGTAGAACATGGGTACCCGAGTTAGTAATCCCACCTTAACCACCCAACCAGGTGTCTGTGTGTGTGTTTTTATCTATTGTGTATTAATTACTAATGGGTATTTTTGAAAGCCTGCATATATGTCTTGCCCTGAAGCAAGCCTCGTATTGTTCGCGTTAGGAAAGTGTGCATTAGTGGAGCGTTATGGTCAAGCCGCATGGTTTATGGTTTACGACCACACGGCTGTGTAAATTAGCTGAGCGAAGGCCCCGTAGATTTCTCTTGAAAAACACTAAATGTCGCCGGGCACACTAAAAGATGTTTGAGGAACGTAAATTGCGTATCGACTAGCCTGTCCGCTGTCCGTTATAATGCCGTATTGTTGGTTTTTCACACACACGCACGACGATTTTGTACAGTCGCAGACAGACGGCTAACTCGCGACGGTTGCACATTTTTTAAAATATTTTCTGTTTAAAGTTTATTGCTAACATATTATTTATTGTAATTTCTGCTAAGCATTCGCAAAAAATTTAAAGATTTATCAACAATAGTAACATTAAACAAAAAAACAATGTTTGTCGTGGAATCCTAAAATATTTTCAATTAAGGATTAAGAAAAAAATAGCGCCATTTTACATAACTTACATAACGTCGATGTCGTTTTTATATTCTTATTTTAGCAAAACCAGCCAGTCTGTACCGGCCGCATTTGAATAAAGAACGCGTCTAAGCAAATATTGCCCTGCTTATATCGCTGTTCTGCCATTGCCATGTTGACGGACTACGGCGCATGCGGCCATATTGTTAAGACCTATAGCGAACTGAGCGAATACTTCAATTTGAACTTATTATAGGAGTGCGGGAATGGAGCAGAGGTTCAAGGTAATTTGGGGCTATTAGTTTACATGTGTAAACTTTTTAGAAATGAAATCGTACTGGCACCAAGATTTCTCATTGTTTGACAAGCTATTACGAGCGTTCCAAATTTGAATAATAAAAGTTTTTGAATCTAGAACAGCTTAATTACATACTTGCGTATTGATTCTGTATATTTAATTATTGTAGCTGATGGAGCTATTTTTTTTAATCTTTGTTTTTAAGCGTCAATTCAATTGAAACTGAATGCTACAAAAACTTGCTTTGAAAAACTAACGTTGCACAAATTTGGTCGACATAAAGAACTAAATTGATTGACAATACATATAACTAAAAAGTTTAAATACATCATTATTTTTGGCAACATTACAGAAGATTCAAAAAGTTTAATGGAACAAAAAGTCTCGCCAAAGATAATGTACTTAATCAAATGTCAGTACCTCGCGGCAGATTTTAACATTATAATTAAATTAAGTAAGTAATTGACAGCTCCAATAATTAATTATAATTGGTCGATGACGCGGCATAAATGAGAGGTCGACGAAATATGGCGTTAGCAAAGTTCAAACGCATTACATCATTTCGCCAAGTTCCTGTACAAATAGGTCTTACCTGAACTAATGCCGATCGTATTTGTAATGTCATTAGTTTTTATATGTTTTATTGTTTAAACATTACATGTTGTATCCTCACGCCTTCCCAGAAGGGTCCCCGAAGGGGTAGGTAAAAGGCACCCACTTTTCTCAGGAGATATATTTTATGTATTAACGTGATAGATTGGAAGTCCATGGCCACTACTCAAGCACAACTATATGCCTCTGAACTGTTCTCATAAGTATGTAGGTTCCCAATGTTTTCCTTCACCGCATAGCTCGTGGTATGACTAATCAATGTACTAAAGTTCAGAAAAACTCATTGGTACAGTTTGGGTTAGAACTAGTATTTAAGTTGCGAAGCCTAACTTGAACCACTCAGCTACCACGGCCTAATAAATTCTAATCATCACCCATTGATAAAGATGTGGCCAAATACTATTAAGGTACAAATAAATAATATAACTTAAATATTATATAACTCTTTCGCTTCGTCCACATTCATCGGTCTCGTCACACACTTGATGTTCTTATCCTTGAGTGTCTGATCGATTTGATCTAGGTAGTTGGATCGTGGAACTCTGCCACTTTTGTATACCTTACACAGCTCATACAACAAAAGAGTTGGAGAGAGAGAGAGATTTTCACTTCAATAATAGAACATCGTATGCTATAACCTAACTAATGACTAGTTTAAACTAGTTTAAGCGTGTCAAATTGAAATAAGCTGTCACAATCATAATTAAAATTAATTTTTGAAAATAAAATATAAAATTAAAAGGGCCGTTAATGGATTTCCTTGATCGTGATGGATCGACTGTGCTCGGGGATCTTCGGGTGTTGCCTTCGCCCCCGCTCGGCGTCCCTCGGGCGACGCAGCGAAGCCTCGATTTGATTAATGATTTTCCGCGTCCAAAAAGTAGAGCTATTTTTGCTTTTTTTGAAAAGGTCCTTGACCTCTTTTTAGGGTAGCCGACTACAGAAAGTGTTCATTGATTTACTGTAAAAATATACACTTTTTTTCTTACACCGACTGTGTCCTTAGCTTCACTCATGTTAATTTCATATAGGCATATTATAATTCCGCCACCCTCTTGGATAGGTGTTCCATGATATAGCCTCCTTCAACCTCCTGGTCTAGTAAGAAGATCCCATGATTAGTGCGTTCAAAGAAACCAAACCAAATTCTGTTTTTTTTTTATATTCATTCGGACATTTTGGACCAATTATTTTGTTAATAATTAAAAAAACATCTAAGTAAAAAAACATATCTAATACACTAATTACTTTAATTTTATTTAATTAATTTTCTACCGATAAAAAAACATTGATTACAGATTGACATTTATAAATAAAAAAAATAATATCCTCACGCCTTCCCACAAGGGTCCCCGAAGGGGTAGGCAGAGGTGTATAGGTAATACCCATACACCCACTTCCCGCCAGAGGTATATTAGGTGCCAACGTGACAGATGGCGAGTCCATCGCCGTTACTCAAGCACGACTATACATATGCCTTTTGAATTTCTTCTTAGACGTATGCAGGTTTCCTCTCGATGTTTTCCTTCACCGTAAAGCTCGTGGTGTGACTAATCACTGTACTTAAGTTCAGAAAAACTCATTGGTACAGTCGGGATTTGAACTTGCGACCTTTGCGTCGCAGGCAACTGCTTTTCAATCGAAGCTAACCAAAAAAATCTAATTCCACTAACAATCTAATTGCAAAACATAAGAAAACAAAAGATTTACAACTTTAAAAACAATCAAAATAGAGTTGACAATCGTAAGTGGTAATGCGGCAAAACCAGACAATAATTCACAGAACTAGTGCATAACATTTGACGTTGCAAATTGGTCGTTGACCCGACGGCTTAACGGTCTATTTTTGAATAGAATTTGTAATCAGTGTTTTGTCTTAATTTCGTAAAGTTTCTGCGTAAATTAAGTTCCTACAATAACATGCTTGGAACAATGGGCGAAACAATTCACTTCAAAAGATTTTTCTCTTCTACGTGCCGCATTTCAATTTGAAGCGTAGTAATTGGGTGTAAGTGTGAAAAAGTGTAACAAGTATCTACTTATACGAATAGTCTGTCTGTCTGGTCTGCTTGTCCCTTATTAGCGGTCAATGACATATAAATGTGTTAACATTTTATTATATTATTAAGACAATTCCATATAGTTTAGCTAAACATTATTTTTAAATGTTATTCTAATTATTAATTTAATTTATTGATGAAGCGAAATAAAGGTCTGTAAGTCTAGTAAGAAATTATAATATACTAGCTTATGCCCGCGTGGTTTTCAAAAAAGTAGCTTTGGAAATTTTCCTGCTAGAACGGGTTCAGCCGTTATGCCGTGAAACAGCATCACACATTATAATATAAGAACTTAGAATTTTTCAGGATAAAAAAAAATTGCCTATGTCCTATTCCTAGGTATAAGCTATCACCATTTCATGTTTTAGCCAA
Source organism: Drepana falcataria (assembly GCA_945859725.1). NCBI lineage: Eukaryota > Metazoa > Arthropoda > Insecta > Lepidoptera > Drepanidae > Drepana > Drepana falcataria. Next base: position 10,696,276 of record OX243933.1, on the reverse strand, counting down.
ATCGGTTCAGACGTTTGGCCGTGAAAGAACCGCAAACATCCAAACTTACAAACTTTCACATTAATAATATTAGTGAGATAAGATTGTGATGAATTTTAAATGATTTATTTATTGTTGTGCAATATTATTTGTTTCATATATAGAAACCGGTAAGATATGTATAAAGAGACGAATGAATGCGAATGAAGCGGAACAGGTCTGTAGAAAAAGAGAAAAAGCGCTCAACTCCTCTGCCGACCCATCTGGGACATCTACCAGCCGATCTGTAATTATCTATCACATATTATACGAATATGTGTAATAAATAAATATAATACGAACGAAAAGTATACGAATTTAATGCAACAAAATTAATTTAAAAATCGAATCATTCTATTTATCTTCATAAATATAGGACGCGCAAAAAGTGACATTAACATGGAATAACCAAAGCCGTTTTAACATTCGCACCGTATAAAACATTAAATGCTAAGCTGATCATAAAACAGACCTGGTCGTGTCATATCAACGCACACAATATGTGAAGTATTATCATTACCCTTTTCAAAAATAACTGACAAGTAATATTAATTTAAAAACAAACCAAGATAACAGTTTTCAGCATGTTAACAAGGCTTAAAATCTCATTGAATCTTTGCACGTGTAATTACATTTTGATAAGAGGTTTTTATTTTGTTCATCTCGAGGCGTAATGTACCCCTGTCAGCACCTCTTATTGCCGAGCAATCTGGACGTTTCAAAAAGCTAAGGTTTTTGACTGGTTTTGCTTGCTAATTTTCTTTTTCAACGAACGAGGGTGTGATTGTAAAGATGATGCAAGGTATGCTACTTTGGTTTGCATGCAAGCATGCAGTCCACCTGATCTAAGCGGTTACCACCGCCTAATGGACGCATGGAACACTAGGGGTATCTCGCTCTATAACAGCTCGTGCGCTTCTGATCCTGCAGGTATCTTTTCACACCCTTCTTGACGACCTCATTCACATCGGGGAATATAATAAAATATAGTTAAGTAGAATATTTATTTGAAAAACATGAAATAATATTAAGAACTTGTATTGACGAACTTCCCGCATTATTCGCAGAATTTGTCAATACAATTTCTTATTTTCTGTTCGCCATATTGGCCTAATTGCTCAACTTGGCAACAACACTGTCGTCGAAAAAGTTATGTAATGATAAAAAAAGCAATTTGACAAAAGAAGAGTCAATACAAGTTTTCGACACCACAATATAATTTTGGCAATAAAATTGCAGTACAATTGCCAATATCCGAGGAATTTTCAAGGGTTCGTGTTGGAACAATTTACGACTTTATGTCAATGTGAATTGCGCCTAGGTATTTGAGGTCAAGTGAATACCGCGATGAAGTACAACAATTTAAGTTCAGGCATTTTCTTTTAAAGGAGACAAATTGCCAAAAGTAAATAAACTGTAGAAATAAATAGCTTAATCCAACGGAAATATAAATAAGAAACCATAATTGCCAATACAACATAAGATTTTTTCCAAAAACCTTCCGAAATTAAAAACAATATACACATCCGTGATGACAACCTCCTCCTTTTTCGAAGTCGGTAATTTATATTGTGTTTGACCAATTTAATCTGGGCTACCAACTTAATTTTATTTTGTCTACTTTCTTCAAATTAATTAATTATTTAATTTTGACGCCTCTGGCCGTGTTTAACACTAAGTTATAGTCTATGGTTTTTATATATATTATGGTAAGTATAATTTGATTTCCTATGACGAACGCGAGTGGTCGCGAGTAGCGTAGTAGTAGAGTAAGTTCAAATCTCGACTGTACTTATGAGTTCATTGTGAATCATTGTGGGAAACCCCATTTAGGTTATACATAGATGAAGAATATATGATGTTGATATATATTTTTTTATGTACAGGATGTTATAATTCAAGACGAAACACATTTAAGGTCTATTTCGAAAACTATCGTCTGTAACTTGACACGACAACGAATTTGTTATTTACACAAAAAAATACTCACTCCAGTTTATACTCTTATTTTATACAAATAATCTTATTAGAATATTTTACATTGACAAGCAAAATGTCGTAAAACACTAAATTATTTAAAGATTTCCGTAATATCATTATATATTGTTATAATAAACAACAATCTTTATTGAGACCGGAAATAGTTACTCTTATAAATAAACTGCCATAATGCCTTATTTAACTTTTTTTAAGTATATTGTAAAGTACGGAACAAACCGGATAAAGATCTAATTGATGATACCCATTTATACACGATTATATAAAGAAAATCTATTTAATTTCCCGTGACACCTTCAGTATTACAAAATCCAGAGGAATGTTTACCCTATAACAAAGGATTAAGACACAGTTTACAGCTAACGTAATGATACTTATAGCAAATCGTGAGAAATCTTGTATCTCCATCCGTTATGTTTCTCGTATCAACATTATTAAAAGCACTTCAAAGTGACAAATTGATACCATATTTTATATGAAAAGTATATTTTGCTCTCAATGTTGCCAGAACGGAATGTGGGACACTGGAATAAATTAATAAGTACCAGATTCTTATAGTATACTAATTTGTAATTCCAGTTGATCTTATTAGATTTAATAATTTAGGTTCTTTGGCGTTGTAATAATGATAAAAACATACTGAGATCGATCTATTATCACAAGAGTATCAATATGAGTAACCCTTTGGGGACCCTTGTGGGAAGGCGTGAGGATATATTATTATTGTTAAGTACCTGTATTTTACATACTTACATACATACATATCATCAGGCCAAGTCCCTAACGGGGTAGGCAGAGAGTATAGAGCGTCAGTTCTCTCTAGACTTACATACCTCTTTCGCTTCGTCCACATTCATCAGTCTCTTCATACATGCTCGTCGGTTTCGAGTACTCTTAACGTTCCCGTCTTGAGCGTCCGATCGATTTGATCCAGGTAGTTAGAACGTGGTCTTCCTCTGGCTCTTCTTGCACACACTTTTGCTCTGTATATCTGTTTCGTCAATCTTTCTTCACTCATCCTTTCTATGTGTCCAAACCAACGTAACATGCCTTTCTTCATCTTTACAATCACGCCCTCATTCACGCCAGTTGATCGCCTATATTTTTATCCCAATATTTCTATGAGAAATGGTTTACTCGAATCTTAAAACCCCAAACTTAGGTAGTCTATGGATGGTTTTATGAAGATATGAGCCTCCATAGGACTAGACTTTACCTACGCCTTTAAGTCTCTCACTCGTATATAGGATGTGTCACGACATTTTCTGCACCGTAAATTGTGGTGACCATAACTGTACTCATGTTAAGTATGGGCTGAGTCTACATTTACACAAATTGCAAGTGACAACTAAAACCGTTACCACCTATGGATATTTGTGCATTCACGTTTTGCCCAGCAAAATAACTTCGCCACACCCGGTACGGAAATAATTCAATCTGTGTGATGCTCTATAAGCATATCCAATAAGAAGTTGGTTTTGTCAACTTAAATACTGTTAACCAGACATTATAACTTCATTCATTCATCTTTTCCTATAAAAAAAACACAAAATAAAGTTAATAACATATGTTTTGTCTTGGGTACTACTTACACACTAACTTTCCGCTAGGGATATATTTTAGATGCCCGCGAGATAGGTGGCGAGTCCATCGTCGTAACTCAAGTGCGACTATATACGTCTTTGAAATTCTTCTCAAGCATATGCAAGTGTGAAGCTCGTAGCGTGCGTGACTAATCAATGTACTTAAGTTCAGAAAAACTAATTGATCCAGTCGGGATTCAACATGCAATATTAGTGTTGCAGGCAACTACTCGAACCACTTGGTTTAATAAACTTACTGTTAACCGGACCCTATAACCATAACGTATTTATTTTCCGTAAAAATACCGCTCAATTAAAGATAGCGATCATTAATATGCAATTTAATTATGTTTACTTGAAAATAAAATAAATCTACCGAAAAGAGATAGCTCAACATAAGTTATTTAACTTAATGGCCCGAACACTCAAATTGAGTTAATTGGATCCTATTATTCACGAGGCCTGGTGATTGAGACGTCAGGAACGGGTCCGACTTTTGGTTTGTGCAAAAAATTATAAAGCCATTTCGCTCATAAATTTTCACTATTAATGGTTATTGTTGTTGTTTTAACGCAGGTGACATTTCGCCTTAAGCGCATCCTTGTGTGTTCCACAAAATACCGTACAAAATTAATTGATGTCGTTATAAAATTAATAACAATTTACTTTTAACAACAAGATAAATCGTCTTGTTTGTAATTTCAGTATATTTTAAAAGTAAACTACCAATCTTGACATTTACTATGATTCAAAATCTACTAGCTGATATCCGGCAAGAACAAAGTAGTAGATACTAGGTATATGCTAGTTATAAAATGTAATCAAAAGCGTCTAGCAATAATGTTCCTTAACGATGGTATATACCTATACTGTGTAAGCGTACTATTGCTTGAAGCAGCACTGAGACTACTAAGGCCATATTTCGCTGACAGTGATCAAAAGAACATCCTTGATAATCTAAAACCGATTAAATTATTCAAAAATAATAATGATATATATGTCACGTTGTCACCTAAAATATATCTCTGGAAAGTGGGAGTGTGGGTACACTGGGTACTACATGTACACCTCTGCCTACCCCTTTGAGGACCCTTGTGGGAAGGCGTAAGGATATAATATTACTTTTCATGGCGTTTTTTCCAGCTTAATAAAAATCAAATTTATTTCAGACATGAGTCCATGTAATGAAATGATCCGAACCAAAATTCAGACCTACAATTACAACTACGAGGTATCACGCTTTCTTCACTCACACTCACACTGCTTTCAGTAACTATTATTAGTTACTGAAAGGAGTAGCTTCTAGGAGTACTTCTCTTTTTTTTACTGTTCACCTGATGATAAGCGATTTCTGGTGCCTATAGACGGTTGCAAGACCAAGCGTATATAGATCGCACTTAGTCGAAACTTTCACAGACTAAAAACTCCATGCTGTACTTTCCAAGGGCCGCATCAACGAGGAGGTTATTCCATAGCCTGAGCGTTCTTATTAAAACAATGTCATCGGAGCGTTTACCTTTTATGCCAAAAAGTTATTCTACTAAACTGTAGCTGTAACTGTACCCAACTATTAAAATAGTTCAGTAAGCCTACTTACATTGCCATTTAGGTAGAGCGATGTGTCAATCTTAAGACATATTGTCGCACGATTGATTGATTGCATACATTAATCGTATTTTTTGTCTTATTTATTTTAAGCTGAGCAACATATCGTTCACAGTGTGTAACTGTGAACGATATGTTGCATAAGTGTGTATCAATATTTCATCGTTATGTTTTGTATTATGATGAGAAATTATCTTTAGATATGTTTGACAATTGTGGTGGTAGACGTTATAATATTGTGGATAAGATACACAAAATCTTTTGCTCCTGCCTAAAAAAAGCTCCGCTAAATGTTTAAAATGGCGTCCCGTATTCACTGATCGAATTTTAAGAGCCGTAGTGGCCGCGTGGTACTAGTAGCCTGTAACACACAGATTTTAAGCTCGAAACCTGACTGCACCAATGCTCCACTAACTTTACGGTGAAGGAAAAAAATTGAAACATGTGTCAAAAAGAAATTCAGAGACCAACCTACTGAGGTTGAACAGCGATAGACTAGCCATCTGTCACATTGGCACCAAAAATGTACACCTCTACCTACGCCTTCGGGGACCCTTGAAGGCATGAAGATAAACCATTTACGAAGAAGAATGTTAAGACTATTTGTTACTTTGGCTTGAGGTAATACTACTGGTTATTCTTCCTTAGCCTAAGCGACTTTTCTCTTAAAAATATTTCTTAAATTGCAGTTCGATAAAAACACCATCCAATAATTACGTTTACACCAGTAAAAGGAGTCGCACTTAATACGATGAACTGATAGGCATAAAACTTTGCCACCGATGAAGTAATCTTGAAACAGATCTAAATGCGTTCGAGCCTTAAAAAACCAATGAGTCGGTATGTTTTATTTTTTATCTGGAAATGCAGTAAGTAGTCTATCCTTAACTGCGTAATACAGTCGCATTGGTGAATTAAGTAGGTGACTTGTGGGTAACATTACCATTCTCAATAGATTTTCTATTTTTTTGTATACCTGGGTAGGTATGCTACCATTTACTTTAGCATCGATTGATTATAAATACTTTATATGTTTATCATTGGGTAGGCATAGAGAATAGAGCACCAGCTTTCTATAGACTTACAGATCTCCTTCGCTTTATCTAAATTCATGGATCTATTCATACATGTTCGCCCCTTTCGAGTACTCCTAGGATTCAGAATATAACTATCCTTGATAGCTCAATAGATTTGATCTATGCTATTGGAGCGCGATCTTCCGAAATAGTTTTCTCTCCTATCGCAGAGTAAACTATTTTTATTATGTCCTGAAAATTACTTGGCCATCAGTCTAAGCCCACCATTCTCTAGAACTCAATGCAGAAGACATTCAAAGTCCACCATTATCTAAAATAGGAATCATTGTAATCAGAGATTTGTAAGTCTAGAGAAAACTGGCACTCTATACTCTCTGCCTACCCCGTTAGGGACTAGGCGTGATGATATGTATGTATGTATGAATCATTATTATATCTTCACGACATCGTACAATTGGTCCTTTAAAGTAATATATAAAATAGATGCATATATTGTATTGCATAGGTGATGTACTTAGCATCTCTAATTTATAATAACATATTTTTATCCCACTAATGTGGCAAACAAGCTTACGGTCCGCCTGATAGGAAGCGGTTACCGAAAAAGTGTCGGCACACCTCCGCCTACACCTTCATGGACCTTTATGGAAAGGCGAAAGATATATGACGACAACACGTTTCGCGTCACGTTTGCTTCGAGTGTCATCTTCATCAGAACGGCTACCTCAGCTCATTCTCACAAATTTCACCAGAAATTCGTTCACTATCAGCAATCACAATTTAATCCTCAACAATTGCACCAGGCCTTTACCAAATATGCCGAGGAGCTGCGTATCGTTGGGATCAAGACACGCCCAAAAAGAAATTATTGCATTCGGACTGCATGCGTATTTAGGTTATTTTTGCAACAGGTGGAAGATGATGTGGCTTTGCATAACTTCACAAGTAATTATATGATGTTTTGTTCAATTTTAAAGACATTGAAAAGTAGTTCGATTTTTTTATACCATACGGGTGGTAAAGAAGCATGCAGACCGCCTTATGGTAAGCGTTTACTGCCGCCTTATGGTAAGCGTTTACTGCCACCTACGGACGCTTGTAATCTAGGGGTATCGCTCGCAAGTTGCCAACCCTCTTACTATTACTGATCCAATTAGATCTATTGCAATTATGGATCCAATAAGACTGCTAAACTTACCATCATATATCTTATTAGTTGTGGAGGAAATTCCTGTTTTTATAGTAAGCTATCAATAGACTACATCAACATGATTATATTTCACAATTACTATAACAATTAATATAGTTTAGTGGTCAGAGCCCCTGTTCCGCGGGTTTAACCCCCTTTGAGGGCAGCTACTTGTCTGAAAAATATCGGTTGTTGTACTTCTATCAGGAGATTCTAGTGTCCTATCTATCCTTATTATATCGTATATAGGTATTACGTTGTCTAGTGACGTAGTGCAAATTCAAGCTTGGCTAAATACACTTTATACTCTCTGCCTACCCCGTTAGGAACTCGGCGTGATAATATGTATGTATGTATCAATTGTGTGGAAGTGTGGAGTGCTACCAATCTCGGAAAGCAGTTCTATTAAGCTCTTTTGAGCAAGTGTTACATCGTGCAACTTCATACATAACAACATTCAAACAACCTATAAAGTACTGCGCACTTCTCAAAACCTCTGAAGAGCAGCAAACGTGAGAAAAAGACAAATCGCCATGTTCCCTAGAAAGGCTCACATCAGACGGTTGTCAACACGTGAAACTATTTCCCATTGCCATTTTTGAATCGAACCAATTGTAAATCCAGACTGGGATATGCAAAGCGGCCCATCACTAAGGCCAAGTTTAGACTGACTCCTTATAGGAAATTCCTTGAAATTATGCGCTTTGGTTTATGTGGCCAGAGGCCAGCCGTTCTGGGTGTAGTGTTGATGTGCAGACTGGCGCTTGGACACAAAGGAATTGGATTCCCTCTGTGCATTTCTTGGAAACATCCTCGTTTGTGACGATGTTTGATACTCAACGCCAGAATGGAAATAGATGAAATTTAGCACAGAGATAGATTATTAGCCGGATTAACACTGACATTGGGTATATTTTATTCCAGAAAAAAAATGTAATCAAATTGAACGTACACTTAGTATATATATTAGGTGCCAACGTGACAGATGGCGAGTCCATCTCGTAGGTCAAGCATGACTATACATACGTGTTTTTAATTGCTTTTCAAACGTATGCAGGTTTCCTTTCGATGTTTCCTTCACCGTAAAGCTCATGGTGTGACTAATCACTGTACTTAAGTTCGTGATAACTCATTGGTACAGTCGGGATTCGAACTGGCGATCTTTGTGTCGCAGCCAACTACTCGAACCACTCGGTCACCACGGCTGTATTTAACAATAACGAAAAACAAAACATACGTTTTTATTTAAGAAAAGCTAATTAAGAATATATCCACATCACAGGATTCGTCCATCTTAACTTTTATTAATCAGCGCCGGGTAAAAAAAATACCTTTGATAATAATTATACATAATAAGTCAGAAGCTGTAACCACCAGACCACAAACATCTTCAGAATACGGCTTACATAAGTAACTCGCTCAGATTCTACAATGTTAGCCTTCCCACCAGAGTTTTCGAAAAGGTTAACAGAAATGTAACAGCAATCAACGGTGCCACGTGACAGATTGACAGATGGCAAGACCATCGCCGCTGACAGCACGACTATACATACAATTATATAGGTAGGTAGGTAAGTAGGTAAAAGTATGTTTCATTACAATGTTTTGCCCCTTAGTAAAGCTCGTGGTGTGACCATCACTGTACTTAGTTACGTTTAGACAAACCTAATTGGAACAGTCGGGGCTCGAACCCAAAAACTTGGTTGGCAGATGACTATTCCAATCCCACGGCCATCATGGCTATTATTAATACCAATTAATTTAATAGCAAACTCCTATCATGGATGAGATACTAAAATGTATAATTTTCATGTCAACGTTGTATACAGCAGTCAAATTAAAACCTTAGGTTGGCAGCCCTGAATCTTTTCATGTTGCAAATTGTACATTGTTTTCGTCAATCAATGTTCTGTGTTCGCTCCGAGCGACAATTTAACAACTTCTGGTTTTAAGAGCGAAATAATTATGTATTAGGTAAACAAAATCGCAATAATAACATCCTCACGCCTTCCCACAAGGGTCCCCGAAGGGGTAGGCAGAGGTGTATAGGTAATACCCACACACCCACTTTCCGCCAGAGGTATATTAGGTGCCAACGTGATAGATGACGAGTCCATCGCCGTTACTCAGTAATGTAATATAATAATAATAATAATACAATGACAACTAACTTCATAGGAGCTTATATTTAATTAAAAACCGTTACCTACGGATGTTCAATACTTATACTTTATTTAAATTCAGATTGTATATCTACAAAGAATATTAATAGGTATATACTATTACATTAGTCACACCACGAGCTTTACGGTGAAGGAAAACATCGAGAGAAAACCTGCATACGTCTGAGAAGAAATTCAAAGGCGTATGTATAGTCGTGCTGGAGTAACGGCGATGGACTCGCCATCTGTCACGTTGGCACCTAATATACCTCTGGCGGAAAGTGGGTGTGTGGGTATTACCTGTACACCTCTGCCTACCCTTTCGGGGACCCTTGTGGGAACGCGTGAGGATATATTATTATTATATACTATTACATGCGTGTTCAAAAGTGTCGAAGAATCAAAAGTACTGTTAACAGTCGTGAATAGAAGAGTAAGACGACAGGCCACCACATATTACATGACAGGTTCTTGGGAATATTTTAGACGGAAAGGCAGAGAAAGGAGAAGACGACGTCACTATATACATGTATATATATATACTTAAGCCTTCATTAAACACTGTCAATTGATGAAAATCGCATGAAAATTCGTTCAGTGGTTATTCACCCTGCTACGAACAGATAGACAGACGGACACAGCGAAGGACTTATTGTATAATATGTAGTGCATATTGTACAATAAGTAGTCCTTCCTTAGTTATGTATATATATTTACCCATACCATCTGTGAGTCGAGAAAGAATTACTCTTACTGCATACCCCGCGAGTGAATAGGCTACGGTAAGTAAATTATGAAGCATTATACATTTACTAGCCGCCATATTCCACGGTAAACGCTTACTATCATAATATCATGCTTAGCGCATTTGCCTTAAAAAATAATACATATCTACCAACAATGATTTTAATGAGCTCGTGATAAATAATGACCGATGACATATCTTGAAACGGGATGATCAGATAAAATTATTGAGATTACAACCCAAATACTGGACTTTGATATATCATTCAAGCGAGAATCGAACCCAAGATTGCAATGGTGATAAACTCAGATCAATTTATAAAAGCCAAAGACGTAAGCCCTTGAACATTTTAAGCACTGGGGAAAAATGCTTGGAATAAATATTGTTTTGAGTTCAGTTGCCTGCGAACGCAAATACATATTTAAGTGTGTTATTAATATAATTTGTGTGTACAACTGCAGACATTACTCTGTACGTTTCCAGATCAGGGTCTTGATACTTGATTTTTTAAATATATATCATCACCCAGTGCTTAGTTGTATATAAATTCATAATATATCCTTAAGCCTTCTCACAAGGGTCCCCGAAGGGGTATGCAGAGGTGTATAGATATACCACGCACCTACACTTACCCACTTTCCGCCAGAGATATATTTACGTGCCAACGTGACACATGGCAAGTCCATCGCCGTTACTCAAGCACGACTATACATACGCTTTTGAATTGCTTCTCAGACGTATGCAGGTATCCTCTCAATGTTTTCCTTCACTGTAAAGCTCGTGGTGTGATTAATTAATTGTGAGTAGTTTATGTTACCATGGCGATATGTAAAAAGACTAAAGGACAGCAAGACTGTGCAAGATAGAACTCGAGAGCTTGAGAACTATTATTACTACTACAAATGTATACATATAATAATAATAAAGATCTCTATAGCGAGACTTAATTTGACGTACAGCGACATCTTGTGACACAAAAATATTATACATGATACATAAAATGGTCTCATAGCATCCAACATCCAGAGTTCACCAGGTAAGCAGGGAGAGTAGACCGGCAGTTCTCTCTAGACCTATCTACCTTTTTCGCTTCAATATTTATTAATTTCTTCCTATATGCTCACCGGTTTCGACGACATGATGTCGACGATGATGACGACGATGACGACGATGATGATGACGACGTGATCTGAGAGTGTTCAATCTTTTGAACTAGGTAATTGGAATATGGATTTGGACATCTTAGCATTGTGCAGCTTTTCGCTATATTATACTTTACCACGTTATCAATATCATTATTTTAAGTTTTTATAAAAAAAGGCAAAAACTTAAAGTTACAACAGATTTAGATGTCAATTTTTTTTCGAACATTTTGAAACTCACAAACTTATGGAAGACACTGTACGTACAAATTGTATCAAGTTATTTATTTGCACATCGCAAACCAAAAACGGGCAAAAAAAACCAACAAAACAAATTATTGTGGCGTCCAATCAGTTACGCGTCAACCCTGTCTACCAAAAACCTTATTTATACGAGGAGAATCCATTACCGATCTCGTTTGCTCTCACGCAGGCGCACCGTACTCAATCCGTCATCACCTGCACCCAAAAACAGGCAAAATAAAAACACCCAAAATTTCAGATATGCTAACAGTACGCAGTCACGCTAACTTGTTACCGGCGCGCAACGTATCATTACAGCACATTTATTTAATTTTTAAAAGAAATACGAATGGTTTCCTGATTTAAAGGAATCAGTTTAACAAAATACACAAGTGCGCACGCGATCGACGGCGGCCATGCTGCGTGTCAGTTTGGAAAAATGTTTGATGGGCATCCATCACATTAGCAAAATTTCCATGACACGGTGGCCGAGCCAAGGAGTCGAATAAACATAAGACTGACTAGTACAAAAGTGAAAAACGATATCTAAACTGACATGGTATTATGTTCCCTTAAAATATCTTAGAAGGAAAGGTAAATGAAGTAAAGGAAGAGCAAGATCAAGATTAACACACATCTCTTTCTTTATAATACTCTAGCGGTCCGTCCCGGCTTCGCAAAAATATATAATAAAATATAGCCGATGTCACTCAAGGTGAATATGACTTTCCAATGGTGAAAGTATTTTCCAAATCGGTCCAGTAGTTTCGGAGCCTATTCAATACAAACATACTTACATACAAATCTTTCCTCGTTATAATATTAAGTAATAATGATAATAGAAATAAAAATAATATAAATAATAAATAATATAAATAAAATAAATAATATATAGAGTATAGACTAAGTTTGCAAACGAGCCAGCCTGATGGTAAACGCTACCACCATCTCTATGTTACAACACCAAGAGTCTCGATCGCTTCTTGTCCACGCTATAAATTCCCCAGAAATACGCCAGTAAATCCACCGAAGGGCAAAAAACCTTGTACTCAAAGGAAAACATTAATTGTTTGGTCCATTACATATTCGTAAGCATTCGACCCACATACAGACTACTACAGATGACAACTTGACCTCCCGTTCCTCTCCAGTAGGTATGTCTATATATCCGTGTGTTTACTTTAAACTTTTTTGGTAGCGATCAATATTTTGATTGGAACCAGTCCACTCGATTACTATAACACTTGAGTGAACTGGAAGAGTGATATTTGGAATGTGTATTTTATTATTCATTGTAGCATAGCTGCTACTGCGTATGTAGGGTTAAACTGAAGTAACCTCATACTGGGCCACAACGTACTCAGTACATATTATATAGTTAATATAAGTAACGATACACGTCACGCCATCTGTCGACCCGAAAAACAACTTTGACATCATTAAGATCATGAGAGCACCTTAAGAATATCTCTGGCGAAAAGTGGGTGGGTACTAGCTGCATACTTCTGCCTACCCCTTCAGACGGTTGTGGGAAGGCGTGATAAATTATTAGATTAATTATTGTACCGATACTTGCCGATCATTATCGATGTACTTACCGATCGCTCCTAATCTGAAAAAAAAAAAACAAGTCATATGTTAATCTCGTAGTTTTTAGTTATTTGATATTCTCCTTGACTAATAAACTGAACATAATTTAAAATTATTAAATAGATATTTACTTGTAAGCGAAATGGTTCCAATTGAAACCATGATATTACAAAAATGGCCTTATGATGTCGCTTGTCTGTTAAGTTGAAACACATTCGCACAATGGAATGTTGTAGTTAAGTACAGGAAGCCAGTAGCACACACCCACGCATAACCATTGCTGATCTACTTTGAATATAAATAAATTCAGATGAACAAATCACGCAATGGATTTTATGTAGTTTATTGTTCGACGTATTTTCTTGTTTTTTATGTATGTTGGTACCTCGTTTAATTATTTTTTATGTTTTATTTTAATTATCGGAAATCGCATTCAAAGGTAAACATTTTGTTTTATGAGTCAGGGACAAAGTAGTATCGATTACGAGTTATTTAATTTAATGAATCAGAATTAAAGCGAAAGAACTTTGTAAGTCTTGAACTGGCGCCTTATTTTCGCTGAACTTGGCGCTATGGTATGATGAAATTTCTATGCCTCTATAAATAAATTATTATTATTTATATTATACATTATAAGCTTACGTGGCAGATGGTACGTGAATAATTATATTGGCGTTACTCAGGCGCGACTATAAATACATACGGCTTTGAATTTCTTAAAAGTATAAGGTTCGTCTCGACGACGTTTTCCTTCACCGTAAAGCTCGTGGTGTTACTAATCACTGTACTTAAGTTCAGTGATTAGTAACACCACTCATTGGCACAGGCGGGATTCAAACTTGCAACCTTTGTGTTTCGGGCGACTACTCGAACCACTCGGTCAGCACGGTTATTATATATTTTAATTCTTGGTTCAATGAAATAATCGTTTGCTTTGTTTTATTCCAGATGAACCAGCAGTGTAAAGTTTGCGGGGAGCCCGCGGCAGGATTTCATTTTGGAGCATTCACTTGCGAGGGGTGCAAGGTAAAATTATTTTGGATTTATCCAAAATAGTTACATACATTAAGGCTGTATTAAGGGTATTGGCAGCAAGGATAAGTCTAGAAATAACTAGCTCTCTACCTACTCTGATAAAATACCTGCATTAAACAATTTTCTGTGTTCAAAAAACACCTTTTGTTTTCATTCTTTACGTTACTCTTGATAAATAAAACTGATTAAAACCGGACAAAACCAGATAAATCCAATAATATCTAGATCTCACAGATATAAACTCCTTGCATTATACCATAACTAGTCTAGTCCAACCTCGGTACAAAATAGAATTGCGACAGTTTAGAGATTGACGCCTGAATGGAGTCCGTATAATCTGTACAGTGAACCAACTATTATACATGGAACTGAGACAAACATACATACATGCATGCTAACTGGAGCTTAGTCAGTCAATATGAATGACCAGATAAATATTTTATTTTATTACTTAATACATACTTTACAAATTTAAATAAGGACGTATACTTGTCCTTGAGAAAAGCGCTGTATGCAGCGTCTCTCACAATGGCACCTAAAATATGTCTCCGGCGAATTGCGGGTGTAAAGATACTACGTACACACCTCTGCTTACCCCTTCGGAACACTTGTGGGAAAGCGTGAAGATATACATTAGTATTATGAATACATATAGTCATAATTATAATAATATATATACTCACGCCTTCCCACAAGGGTCCCCGAAGGTGTAGGCAGAGGTGTATAGGTAATACCCACACAGCCACTTTCCGCCAGAGGTATATTAGGTGCCAACGTGACAGATGGCGAGTCCATCGCCGTTACTCCAGCACGACTATACATACGCCTTTGAATTTCTTCTCAGACGTATGCAGGTTTCCTCTCGATGTTTTCCTTCACCATTAAGCTCGTGGTTTGACTAATCACTGTACTTAAGTTCAGAAAAACTCATTGGTACAGTCGGGATTCGAACTTGCGACCTTTGCGTCGCAGGCAACGGCTCGAACCACTCGACCACCACGGCATAAATATACTTTATAATATTATAAATTAGTAGGATAAGGTTTCACATGGTATATTTTTTTATATAAATACATTTTATTGTAGTTTAACTGTACCTGTAAGCAACGGCATATCTCTAATACGGGAAGTTTTTACTAGGCAAAATATCCGTTTCATTTATTTCTTGTCACATTAAAATGTATTAACTAGCTTTGATTTCTCGAACTCCTTGAAATCCATGGGTGGCCCTAACACACTTTACAGTCACCATATTAAAATTGACAATCAGATCATTGGAAGTAGACTTCTCGTTGGTTGAAGACTGCTAAAAACCGTGTTTTGAAAATCGTTTACTCGATTATCAAGGTTTTGCATGTAGCAGCCGATAATCGAATGATCAGTTTCGGACTCGCGGGTTCAATTCAATCAAGGCGGAGTTGTTGTGAACTAATCGTGTATTCGTATCTTATTTCGAATGTCCTACGGATTTATAATATAAGTACGTACATCGTAGTCTAGGATAAGTTTCGCTAAGTTTGGGGACTAGGGTAAATTTTCCTAGCGAATTATCGTTATTATTATCGTGTTGAAAATAAAAATGTATCCTACTGAGGCTAATAATAATAAAAAATAACAAGGTTCAAATGGACTTATCATAAATACTATTAACTTCTTAACTGGTCTTCAGTAAAAGATCTAAAAAAACCTAGAATTAAATAGTTCGTCATCAAACCGACCTTTAATGATAATTCATAATAATATATCCTCACGCCTTCCCATAAGGGGTCCCCGAAGGGGTAGGCAGAGGTGTATAGGTAATACCCACACACCCACTTTCCGCCACAGGTATATTAGGTGCCAACGTGACAGATGTCGAGTCCATCGCCGTTACTCAAGCACGACTATTACATACGTCATTTGAATTTCTTCTCAGACGTATGCAGGTTTCCTCTCGATGTTTTCCTTCACCGTAAAGCTCGTGGTGTGACTAATCACTGTACTTAAGTTCAGAAAAACTCATTGGTACAGTCAGGATTCGAACTTGCGACCTTTGCGTCGCAGGCAACGGCTCGAACCACTCGGCCACCACGGCTCTAATTAATAAAAGCTCTATAATTCATAAAAGGTCCGAAATTATTTTAAATCCCGAAAAAAAAAGGATTTCAATCAAAGGTAGTCCCTATAGGTTGTCATTAATTTCAACATTATTGCTATCGGTCACATGTAATGTCGTTTGATTAATGACACTTCAACAGTTTTATTACGTGTTCAACATTGACTAGTTTTATATGGCATGCAGTTGCTTTCAATATAAGCGTGTGATTGAATAATGGCTTTAACTTATACAGTTTCTAAGGCTTTATTTTAGAATAGTGTAAACGCAATTAAGTAAGCACTGTATCGATTAAATCCTACATACGTAGAATACACTCATATCATCGTAATTCTAACCGAACGGGGTAGGCAGAGGCAGACAATAGAGTTTTCCTTTGACCTCTTTCGCTTATCAGGTATTACGAATACAATTTCATACATTATAATAGCAGCCCCGCCCAGCTTCGCCTGGTTAAAAAATATCGCAGCGCCCCTATCGTGTTCAATTGTGGATATAAACCGTTCTCGAATACACTATAATCTATATATATATTTATAGGAGATCCCATTTGTGAACTCACTCATTACGAAAGCTCAGGAACTATAAGGTCGATTGACTTGACATTTGGTAGGAGTATTCCTTACGTGGTGTAGAGGTCAGCTAAGAACGGATTTTATGAAACTCAACTTTTTTTTTACTTTTTCACCCAGGTGAAGGTGAAGGTAGTATATAATAAAGGTTTCATCAAAATCGGTTCAGCCTTTTAAGATAAATTGTCACACACGCACAGAAGACAAGAAAAAGAGTCGTTTTGGTGTCCTCATGATGTTGCTTAAAGAACAATTAATTAAATACTAATTCTAAATTTTCATCCACGATATAATATCCCTTTTGATGATTGTAGAGTCTTCTCATAGTAAATAAATAATAATTTGTCGATTGCCATCAACCCTTCCGATTTCCATCTCAATAGCATACAACGAACTTACTTGTATACGTAATAAGGCCGCTGCGACAGGCCCGCCGCAAATTGTCGCGCTCGACGCACCGTAAGCAATTTGCTACTCCGAATCAATTTGCTAGCTTTTTGTCGTGTGATAATGTCGAATCAATTTAAGTGAGCGCGCCGCCTTAGTCGCTTTATAACGAGTAAGAAAATATTTTGTCATTATCATCACTGAGTTATACTTTAAGGCGATTTTTTTTGTGAAAACAAAATTATATTTTAAGTATACAATGTAATTATTGTAGTCACAAATTTTGTTATTCAAAGAGGTCGGATTCCAATTATTCATTTGATTTTGCAAACATTGCAACAAAACAACCCCTACCTGACGATAGCACATTTGAGACGGTCGTTGTTCTAATCAAATTATAATAATAATAATAATAAGTTTTATTCAGTAACCAAGATGTTATAATACGTTTAAACGACTATCAATCTGTAAGTTACCTCTGTAATCGAAAACACCTTGTTGATCCTGTAGGGTCGGCATAGCGAGAGACAATTTTTTTTTTTCTTTTTTTTTTTTGTATTGTCTCTCGTACCGTGAGTTCCGGGAACTTTTGCTACTTAACCGGTCAATGGCGAGACCTCGGCCTCCAGCCAGGCACTTTAGTACTAAGCAACACAGCTAAGGGCACCCCCTGTGGGGTACGAACCTCGGCTTAGGGCGTTGCTGGATCGCGAGCAAGGGAGCTGGGCTGGACTGCTACTGGTGTTGCAAACATTTATAAGGGGTGGTGAGTCCTAGCCATCAGGCGGGTGGTAAGCTTGTTTGTCCCCATGGTGGTGTAGAAAATGTTGCATAATTATTTGAGCATAGTTACCACACTGGTGTCTACTTTGGATCGAACCCGCAAGGGCTAAGCCTTTTACTTTTAACTTTTTCCTAAAATCGTCTTTAGAAATCCTTTGGAACAGTGTATACGGGCTATTTCATTGAAAAATCTTGATATTATTCAACGATTTGAATAATATACGTATTCTCAGATGTAGGTCCGAATGTAACATTAACGAGAAAAAAATTATACCTCACTGTTTCAAGCGAAGTCGTTACTCAAAAGAATTAATGATATGAATTTTAAGAAATGTATTATTAAAGAATATGTTATTTAAATATTTTATGTCTGGCTGAATCTATAAGATTAAATCCAATAAGTATGTAAATAGAGGTGATATGATACTTTTGACACATTCAACTAGTAATTTAGAATAAAATATCTACTAGTAACTAAGAATATTTACACGTTAAAATCCGTTTCTTGCCGTGGTGGGCGAGTGGTTCGATTAATTGCCTGCAAACACAAAGATTGTGATTTCGAATCCCGACCGTACCAATAAGTTTTTCTGATCTTAAGCTCGAGGTACAAAACACTGTACTAAATAAAGCTCAGAACAACTGTTTGGTCAAGTCGCGATTCTAGCTTGTGATCTTTGTGTTGCACCACGGCCAACACGGCACTTGGTTATAGAATTACTAGCAGCCTGGCCACGCGTGTTGGCTAAGGTTTTTATTATATTACATTGTAAATAATGGCAAAAATAATATTTTGACAAAATTTTATACTTATGGAAGCAATAGTTGAAAAACGTGTTGTTTTTTTTTATTTAACCCCTGCGGTCCACCTTGCGGGTGGAGTTTCCTAAAATCCGTTCTTAACTGACGTCTACACCGCGATCTCCTAGATTCGCTATAGATTACAAAAATTCTAAACAGAGTTGCTATACCTGACCGGCCATACAACAGCGTTACACTAGTCTAGCTAATGAGAAGAGATAACAATCAGATTTGTCAAGTATTTCAAACATCCGACATGTCGGAGGTTTGGAGTATCTACTTGTAAGGCCTATTGCTCATTATGATACAAGCATGGCTATAAATCAGTAGGACGAGAGAGCTATAAATTTCTCCAATTTCACGAGAGGCGCCTCGGGCACGGTATGCACTCCCTTTGACCACCCGATTTATGGCATAAATCTAAGATCACGCATGTATTTAACATAATTAACTATTTATTCAAATTAAAAAAAAAACAAATACAACTTTAACAATTGCGTGGGCTGAACCGCCTATTTATATGCTAATAGCGCCCTTATTACCTTAAACTTTGGTGTCATATTTCTTTGTATATAAATAAAAAATTATAATTAACCAACAAGACAGAGCGTGTCGCACATGTTTTCTAATTAAACGTAGGTGTCGTACTGGCACCTCGTTGTGATTAGATTTATTGTAGCTTTAAAAACTTAATTTACTAAAACTGCACCTTAAAATATCGATCATTTCTATATTAACACCTCTCAAAGATATAATAATAATATATCCTCATGCCTGCCCCAAGTGTTAGGCAGAGGTGTATAGGTACCCACACACCCACTTTCCGCCAGAGATATATTTTAGATGCCAACGTGACAGATGGTGAGTCCATCGCCGTTACTCAAGCTCGGCCATACATACGCCTTTGAGTGACTTCTCAGACGTATCCAGGTTACCTCTCAATGTTTTCCTTCGCCTTAAACCTCGTGGTGTAACTAATCAGTGTACTTAAGTTCAGAAAAACTAACTGATACAGTCGATATTCGACCTAGCAATCTTTATGTTGCTCGAACCACTCGGCCAACACGGCTTCTATCAAAGATGTGACTTTAAATTTAATAATACGGCTATTTCGTAAATTTACTTTGGAACGTGCGCAAGTAAGCAATCGTTAGGCAGCATTTACTACTTGCCATCAGGCAGACCGCATACTTCCTGTACCTACTGCAAAAAGGAAATGTGACCACATCCTCACGTGTATAATTAATTCACAAATATTTAAAAACACCGTTACTAAATAGCTAACATATCATAATGTTTACGGCGTCACATGACACAGTGAGCGCACGCGTGATTTTGAATTACAAATCAGTGCATACAAATCATATAGAACGCACGTGTCTTATTAGGCAAGCATATATTAAGTTGCATTTAATTAACTTACCGCTGATATCAGCAGTAGTTTGATATTCAACACGAACAGGGAGGAACATCTGAACATGGAGCTTGGAGCTTTACGATGGCATCGAAGGGGTTATAGTCAGTAGAAACCTCACATTAGAGCCGTGGTGGCCGAGTGGTTCGAGCAGTTGCCTGCGACGCAAAGGTCGCAAGTTCGAATCCCGACTGTACCAATGAGCTTTTTCTGAACTTAAGTACAGTGATTAGTCACACCACGAGCTTTACGGTGAAGGAAAACATCGAGAGGAAACCTGCATACGTCTGAGAAGAAATTCAAATGACGTATGTAATAGTCGTGCTTGAGTAACGGCGATGGACTCGCCATCTGTCACGTTGGCACCTAATATACCTCTGGCGGAAAGTGGGTGTGTGGGTATTACCCCTTCGGGGACCCTTGTGGGAAGGCGTGACGATATATTATATATTATTATATTATAATATTATATATATATATATATATTATTATATTTATACTATTTTAAAGATGAGTCGATAAAGAACGGTGGTGGTTGAGAAGTTCTAATCTCCTGTCGCCCAATTGCACGTAGGAATCCCGACGGTACTAAATTGGTTTTGCCATAGTTAAATAGAGTTATTAATCACATCAGGAGCGTTATGGTGAACGTAAATATCGAAAGGCTTAGGTGTTAGTATTTATTGTTATTAACTACGAAGCAAATTATTTAATTCACACAGAGCGCTTTTCAATTCAAATGTAAGGTCTGCGGATTGTGCAAACTTCGATTAGCTTTGACATTTTGTCACTGTACATACAGCTTGCATCGTTTTTGCATGCATAACCTTTACCAGTAATATTAATTATTATTTGTGTTATTTTATATCTAATTAAGAATATTTTGTTTTAGTTATTTGTTATTATCAATAAAAATAAAACGATTAGATGCTGATATGCGGTGATACAGCTACTTTGTCATATATCACATCTATTGTCAAGACGCATGTATAGTCGAGCTTGAGAACCGGCGATGGACTCGCCATCTTACACGTTGGCACCTAAATTATATAAACACTAGCTGTCCCGCCCATCTTTGCTCGGGTGAAAAAGTTAAATTGCCCGTAACACGATCGCAGCGCCACCTATAGGGTCCAATTGTAAATCTAAACCATTCTCGAATCTAGCTTAAGACACACAGAAACACACAGAAAGCTTCGCCCGGGTAAAAAGGTAAAATTCTTGAAACTCGATCGCAGCGCCACCTATCGGGTCCAATTTAATATAGCCTATGTTACTCGGGGATAATGTAGCTTTCCAAAGGTGAAAGAATTTTTGAAATCGGTCCAGTAGTTTCGGATCCTATTCATTACAAACAAACAAACAAACAAATCTTTCCTCTTTATAATATTAGTATAGATATCACCAGCGGGAAGTGGATGTGGGAGCAGGCAGTAGGCAGAGCTTGTACCTCTGTCTATGTGTAGCTTATACCTCTGCCTACTTCAAATCAGTAGATTTTTAGGAAAATTATATGATTACATCGTATGAGAGGACTTAAATACCTCAGCACTGGAAAATAATGTAATATTATTAATACGTTATTAAAGCATTGAATTAAAAAACATACTACGCTCACATGGTTACGTCATTCGTAAGTCACAAAACACCAAACTTTTGCTTAACAAATATTATTCCGAAAGTGATATTATATGAATCCACTATTACATTTTTATAAGAGCGGAGCATATGAGTGTTTGCGGTCGGATGGAAGGCTATCACGGCAGCATGTCTGGAGTGTTGTCAGATTAGTGCGTTAATGAGGTTCTTATAATTACTAATTAGTGTTATTGGATTTAGCCGTACTACTTATGTATAAATAAATAAAAAAATACAAAAGAGCGGAGCAATGAGCATGTTTTTTAAAATTTGCTAACGTAACTAACGTACTATTAAGGATATAGTCCTTAATAGTACGTTCCTTTAATACGCTGTGTGTACATACATAATTATTATTCAATAAATATATATTATATTAATATATATAGTTGTCAAAGTCAGATGGCGAATCTGTTGCCATTTCTCTATTTGTACGTGATGGGATGAAAAATTACTGTAGAAAATTCAGATAAAACTAATTAGTTAAATCTTCGGGCTTTGAATTTGTTATCTAGGCTATTTACCACGGATATATACGTTTTTTCTGCCTACCCCGTTAGGGCTCGGCGTGATGATATGTATGTGTGTACGATTTTTTATATATCACCAAGGTGCCAAAAAAGCATGTGTTTGGGATGGGAAGCGGGAATCGCCACCTATGGACGGTTTCCATACCAAGTTTATAATTTCATTGATTGAGAACTGTATAAAAAAAATTAATAAATATTTTATAAAAAAAAATTTTGAGAACTATTGGCTGCGTATGTGGGACAATAAAATTACAAGGAATTTAAAAGAAATTACCATCGGTTGGCGTTCGGTGGGCCATTACGGCGCGATGTTATCGATAACCCTGTAATTTGCACACTTTTCAATAATCGCTGCGATCCGCTCCGGTGCTGTGAGCTGAATTGCGGTTAGCTTTAATTGTTTAAGGTTTAGGAGTTTAATGAGAACCAGTTACAACACTTCATGGCGGTTTAACTCAAACCTAAATTGCTCTATTACTTATTAATTGCGATGCAATAGCGCGACTTTAAATTTAGATCAGTTACCACAAAATAAAACGTATATTCACGACTTCCCATAAAGGTCCCTGTTGGTGTAGGCAAAGGATGGTGGGGGCCCTGATGTTGATTATTCACGGAAGCGTGATGTGGCTGAAGTTGTACAGCACAGCGAGGTAGCTTGGAGCGAGGCTAGCCGCCCGTGGGACGAACTCAGGTAAAGTGCAGGACCGGTGCCCTATAGCTCTTCTATATGCACAAACCATGGCCACCGAGGGGGCTTTAGAGAGTACTAATCTCACATACGCGCCCGTCCCCCCCAAGACAGTTGGATATTGAAGGCTCCACTCGAAAAACAAAAAAGAAAGCAAGGGATAATTACACTCTTTTCATGCTGAAGTTTTATTTAGGTACTAACTTGATAACTATTCAGTTACCATCTTGTTAAAATATATGCAGGTTTCCTCTCAATGTTCTCCTTCACCGTAAAGCTCAAGGTGTGATAAATCACTAGCTAAGAAGATAAAAACTTTCTGGTAGATAAGAAATAGTCGCTAATTAAAATATTCGCATGGTTAAAGTAGTCCCTCAACATGACTCAAATAACATTTGTACATTATGAGAATGAAACTCTATGCAAGAGGCAGACGAAGACCACGTTCCAAGTACCTAGATTAAATCGATTGGACACTCAAGGATGGGAACGGAGTATTTGAAACTGACGAATGTGGATGAAGCGAAAAAGTTATGTAAGTCTAGACAAAACAGGCGATCTATTCTCTGTCTGTCCCGTTAAAAAAATTAACTCCGGGCTAAATCCAAGTTTAAATAATTTCAAAGAGCCGTGGTGGCCGAGTGGTTCGAGCAGTTGCCTGCGACGCAAAGGTCGCAAGTTCGAATCCCGACTGTACCAATGAGTTTTTTCTGAACTTAAGTACAGTGATTAGTCACACCACGAGCTTTACGGTGAAGGAAAACATCGAGAGGAAACCTGCATACATCTGAGAAGTAATTCAAAGGCGTATGTAAAGTCGTGCTTGAGTAACGGCGATGGACTCGCCATCTGTCACGTTGGCACCAAATATACCTCTGGCGGAAAGTGGGTGTGTGGGTATTACCTATACACCTCTGCCTACCCCTTCGGGGACCCTTGTGGGAAGGCGTGAGGATATTATTATTATATTATAAATAATTTCAAATGTGTATGTTCATAAGCAATAATAATAAGTAGAAACCTTCCCAATATCATAACATTACAGAAGCACGATATATAAGTAAAACCATAAATGTCTCCAAAAGGTCGTAATATTCGAATTATCAAGCATTAATACATTCATTGATAGAGCCATAATACAGCTTTAATGATGTTATGCGAAATTAAAAGAAAGATAACGGTGCTTACTGATGAAAGTTCAAAGGTTCGGGTTAACAAAACGGTTTTATAAAGCTTTCGATGTTTAGTATATATAAACTAACCGGTTAAAACCGCATTAAAACGTTAACGATAACTAAAGTAAAAACTTATGAGGTGTTTGGAAATGAGAATGAGCATTATATTCTTCCAACACGATGCTATAACTTGGATTTCTTTTAGTGTGTAGGAGGAAGTGGAATTTACATTGCACTAAGACTAAGTACACCCTAAGTAGAAGCCGTGGTGGCCGAGTGGTTCGAATAGTTGCCTGCAACACAAAGATTATAAGTTCGAATCCCCACTGTACCAATGAGCTTTTCTGAACAGTTTTTCTTAAGCGCAGTGAGTAGTCACACCAAGGGCTCTACGGTGAAGGAAAACATCGGGAGGAGACTTGCATACATTATATGGCGTATTGTATCGTAGTAGTCACTCAAGTCCTGCTTGAGTTACGGCGATGGACTCGCCATCTGTCACGTTGGCAACTAAAATATATCTCTGGCAAAAAGTGGAGAAAGTGGTGGAGGATATATATTATTATTAAGTACAGTATTGACACGAACACTCGCCATTATACAAGCGGTAGAACACACGTAGGGAGGTTAAGTCTCTCCTCAGACTTAGTGGTTCCAAGCCGCTTGTGAGCATGGGATCATCGACTATTCTAGCGGCGCGTCAAAAGGCCCTAGCTGGTATCCAAGGGCTCCATCCCACAGGTGGCAGCAGTACTCCCTATGTGGCCGAATTAGGCAAAGATATACATATTATACTAAAAGTGCTTCCATTGATAACGTAATTAGTACACAACTATTTATTTTATATTATAATTCGTAACGTAAATATATGTACAACATTTTTGAACTACCGTACTTGAGCCTATTGTACATGTCAGCTACTTTTGATTACTACGTCCCATTAGGTTAAAATATACGAAATAACTTTACAAAGGTCTAAATAATTTTATATAAAAAAAAATATCTCTTTAGTGTAGGCATCGCAGCCCGCCAGCGCTCGCGTTGTCTTAATGACTTTTAATGTTCGTACGTAACATGAATAATTTATTATAATTTTTAGGGTTTGCACCAACCGGTGCTATACGTAAACATAAGCGCGGCTATACTTTCATTGTAAATAGAAATTATCACTATCAAGTATGCTAATTAGCATCCCACTTAGCCGGTATAAGTACATAAGAAGATAATGTATCTTCACGCCTTCCCACAAGGGTCCCCGAAGGGGTAGGCATAGGTAGGTGTAGTCAGTACCCGTACACCCACTTTCCGCTGGAGTACTTCAAGCTTTACTATTCCATGTGGATATACTATGTGGATACTCTTTGAATTTCTTCTCAAACGCAGACTTTCCTTCACCGAAAAGCCTTACTTATAATGTTCGTGGAAGACCAAAACAAAAGATCCAAAATATTGCTTATTGCGCACGATTTCCACGACCATATATTTTTTGTGCATGCACCATTTAGTCATAACGCTCCGGAATCTTTATCTCAAAATGTGTTAAATGAGCAAGAATGAAGTATTAATACCCATTGGAATGTTAACCAAAAGCTCCAAAGCACATAACCTGCCATCAAGAGGCATTAACGTTAACCGTTTCCTTAAGCATGGGACATTTTATGCAATAAAATATTCGCATGAAATATATAATGACAGGGCGTTTGGTCTGATTACAATGCGGCTTGTAAAAGGCGCTTATGAAAGGTATAAATTATACATAAGCCGACAAATGGTTGATTTGTATCTAGATGTCTACTTTATTTTTTGTAAAATAATGAGCTTCGAGATACGAGACACGGCCCGCTGGCCCAAATAGGATGGATCCCCACTTGGATTTAAAACCAAGCTATATTCCAAGTACAGAGTTTTGGAAAGCTAAGAACACTTAAAAAGGAGATGATCATGGTTTAATGAATACAGAATTCTATCAAATTGAATACACCACAATGTGAATATCACAGTTAATTTTATAGATCAATGCTCTCGCATGTTTCATTCATTCATTTCGTTCGTTTTCATTCGTTTCATTTGGATATGAGAATGAACAATATCGATCCGGAGAAAGCTCTAACAACTTTGACGCTAACAAAGACGATACAAAATTCGCTGCGTCAAAATAACAGAGTCATTTTGAATTCGATACCAAACTCAAATGTATTCCAAATTTAAACATCGTTAACGGTCTCAACACTTTCTTTTTCTTTTGTATCTACGTCTAGGTGGACAGGGCGTCACTATGTCGATCATTGTATCGATACTGAATCGAGCGTGATTATATCGATTATTCGATTATAGTGACGTTGTAACGGTAGTAAGCTCGTAGTTTTCGAATGCTGATTGGACCTATTGTTGGTTATCCGGGGTCTTAAATAGAGTGCTCATTAAAAGTTCATGCGACTTGCGGTTTGGTGGGAATGTGTATGAAGAAAGGTTGTATATATTATTTGCATTTTGACAGCTGTAAATATAGAACAATTGTGTCCTTTATTAAATGCTTAAGAATCGTTGAGATTAGGAAAACATTAAGCCTAGGATTTCGCAATTTTCAAATAAAGGCTAAACCAAAATTTCAACCCATTGACTCAACAATATTAAATTAGTAATTATAAATTCTATGACATCTACATAATATAGAGAATAATATGTTATATCGTGAGCTTCAGTATATCTTAACTGAGATTTTATTCCATGTTTTTTTCTTTAATTAAATGAAAACCGTATCATTTAAGGTCCCTCACTGATTCACTGTCCACTCTAGTCATCGTCACCTCTTCGCTACACCCATATTGATTAGACTCTTCATACATGTAGTTAAAACAATGTAATTAGTTGTAAGTAAATGTGGTAATGCTGATGTGTATAAATAGACCGTCTGGTCTAGTGGTTAGAGCTCCTGACTGTAAAACTTGAGGTCGCGGGTTCGAATCCCGCTGAGGGCAGATATGTGTGTGATGAACACGAGTATTTGTACCTTGGTCTTGGAAGTCCTATGTATTTATGTATATATCTATCTATATAAGTAAATATATCGTTGTCTAGTTACCATAACACAAGCTTTGCTTAGCTTGGGACTAGGTCAATTTGTGTGGAATTGTCCCAGGTATTTATTATTATTATTATATTCAAATTTACCTCCAATTACTTTTCTTACAACACGCACACAGTGAAATGCCATCCAATTTTCTCTGAAGGTTACTAAATGTCAATGTGACAGCGTTTGAATTTTCCGCGAAGCAATCGAGCAAATTGGTGCACAATCAATAATAATCGAATGATTTCACGATCTCGGGTGGCCCGAGTTATCACTCAATACTCGATTGTTACGACTCATCGAAATCGATATGACTACGCCCCCGTACGCAATAAAAATGATTACGCTGTTTTATTATTGATGGCTCGATTTTGAACTCACGTTAAATTTTGAGTTGAAATGGCGGTGAATATTTTTGGTAAAATTTTTATTTTTTAACTTTGAGCGAGTTATGTTACTATTATTTTTCACATTAATGTAATCTTTATTTAACCTTGAAATTGTGTTACATATACATATTCATATATCGCACCAAGTTTAGGGTTGGCACAAAAAGTGGAGTGATTAGTATGTAAGGTATATTGATTTTAAATCGTTATATAATTAGATGTGTATTATTTTATAGCTTTTTATGAATAAATTGGATATAACTAAACCGTAAATACTATACTTAGTTCGTTCGCTGGATTCGATTTTCTTATATCCTCATTCTTAACTAAAAATACGTCTAAGTGAAAAGCTTATAAATTATTTTATTTACATAAATTAGCACTGCCAAGAGGCATTTTAAGTTCTGATATCTGTATATATAAAAATGTATGTTTGTCTGTATGTCCTTTATAGAATCGTAAACGGCTGGACCGATTTTAATGAATTTTCCGTCTGTCTTCAGGTGGACTCGAGAATGGTTTAGATTCACAATTGGACCCGATAGGTGGCGCTACGATAGTGTTCCAGGAAATTTTACTTTTTCACCAAGGCGAAGCTGGGCGTGACAGCTAGCTTATAAATAACATTTTTTAATAACGTCGCCTCTAAAACACGAAATGCGTGGCACGTATTTTAATACAATTTACAAAAATATGTTAAATATTTAAAACTTGTTCGACTGAAGGACGCATATCCATGTCATGAATTAATTATAACCAAAAATAATTATGATTTCAGTATACATAATCAAGTCTTTTAGTGTCAACTCTATGCATCCTTCTAATCTTAATATGATCCATACTCAATAATTGGGTGGAAAGTGGGCCTCTTGTGGGACCTCGTGGGACCCCTACCTCTACCTAACCTACCTTTCGGGGGCCCTTGTGGCAAGGCGTGAGGATATATTATACTCAATAATATCATCTCAATTAATATGAATAGTCCTGTTAATCTAGATATAAATATAATAATGGTAATTAAAAAATAAATTACATACTTTCAACATCGTACAGGAATTGTGGTATGCTCAAACAAACATTCAAACTCAAACGTTTTTAAGTTTAGATAATAAATTCATGGACAACACGACGAAGATAAAAAATTATAATAGTTAGACTTAGTAGGTTGTGTTACTCTACTACTCCAACTACGATTAGCAGGTGACAATAAAAATCATTAGAATGTTAATCCTTTATTTATTTGTAGAAGCTATAATAAATCAGGCTTAAAGTAGGTACACTCTCGCATAAAAACTATATGCGAAAATAGTCTACATTGATGATCAAGTGGACGGCAAATCCGGTGACCTCTAGCCTCATAAACGCAAAAAACCTATTAACATAACCGATAAACGTATCGCATCGTTACAACACGCGTCTTGACAACCATCAACTATAGCGAAAGCTACGCGATGCTAAAATATTCAGTTTATAGCATTGACGAAAGAGTATGAAGGTCTAGAAAAGATCGCTAAAAACGTGATATTTATAATCATATAATATTTAAAAAAAGCGTGGTTTGAGTAGTCGCCTGCAACTTAACCTATCTAGATCAAATCGAGCGGACGCTCTAGGACGAGAACGTCAAAGAGTGCTCGAAACCGACGAGCATGTATGAAGAGACTGATGAATGTGGACGAAGCGAAAATGGTACGTAAGTCTAGAGAGAACTGGCGCTCTATGGCGTTATGATATGTATGTATTTATTTATTTACAATTAGCAGGACAACGTGATCATTAACGCTAATGTGGTGGTATATGTTGAATGTATGAAGCTTTTTAAGTAAGTAAGTCCAGAGACAGCTGGCTCTCTACTCTCTCTGCCTACCTCGTACGGGAGCTCTTAGGGTGGTATTAGGGAAGCCGCGTACTTTATTGTTATCTTACTAGTATTAAAAATAGCATCGCTCTCGTTCGAAACATGCTTTATGACTAATTGTGCCTCACGCGACGCCTGCACATCTCCACTAGCGGGATATTCAAATGCTCAACCTCTGCCACGTTGCGACAGTTTGCAAATTCTTTTAAATGTGAACCAGACTGGAGTTCAATAGTTCAAAGCATTAACATATCTTTTCACTGCAGCACCAGAGGATATTTATCACATACCTATGTAAAAGGGAACCAATGGTAAAAAGGAAACCGGGGAGTTTGTTTCGCCGTTTCTCATTCTGACAGATATTTTTCGTGCAAACGGTGGTAATTGCAGTTTTATATTTAGTATGTGACGTTCACTAAGTATTCCCTGTGTCCCTCACGTTGAATAAAATGTTGTTCATTTGATGTGACATAGAGTAGTTGCTAGTGTTTATAGTGTTCTTCGGAAATTAAGCACCTTCAAAACTACATGTTCCAATTTCTGAAAAGCATGGCCTAACTTTATTGTATGGCGAATATGGAAATAACGTAAATGCGTGCGTCAAAATGTGCAGCGAAACAATTTTAGATCGAATCCCAGATGCAGAGATTTGCATTGCAACTGGCGTGAACAAGGTTATGTTTTATTAAAAGAAGAAGAAAGGTATGCTACGTTGGTTTCGACATAAAGAAAGGATGAGTGAAGTAAGATTGACTTAGCAGATACGTATACAAAGCGAGTTTGTGGAAGAAGAGTTAGTCCGAATCGATCTATAGATATATTGAAGGTTGAAATACGTCAAGAGTACTTGGAACCGGATTTAACGTGTGAACAATATGGATAAAGCAAAATAGGTATGTGACTTAAGAAAACTGGCTCATCCTCTCTGTCTACCCCGTGAGGGACTTGACATGAGGATGTACATACAAACCTTATAATTGTTGGAACAGTGTTAGCAGTACAGAAGACAATTAATATGTCCTCTTCCATTGCTATTTACCTATTAAGATACTATGCTGTCGAGTGACTATGCTGAACGGAAGATTCTGTAGACATTATTCAGCGTACAAGTCTAAGGTAGTTGTCCAAGGTCCAGCGTACAGACGTGAAGAGCAGTTCGTTATTTGTACAGGTGTGCTGATATGTGCACAATATGTAATACATTATAAGCAGCTTGAATATGCAAACGAGTCATTAGGAGGCATTTTATTAACGTGCGTACACGTGCCGAATTAAATAAGTAGATTGAATATAATTTAAAATATTTAACATTTTTATGAGGGTTCTGCATGCGAGATGTGTGGATGTAGTAAAAAAATATATATTTTTTATCGGCTTAAAAAGAGGTCTATAAAACTTTACATAGTAAGGGTGGTAGCCGCTTTTATATGATTGTAAACAGAGTTAAAAGCAGTGGTTCGAACATACGCCTGTAACACAATGCTCTTATGTTCGAATCCCGACTGTACCAATGAGTTTTTCTTTACTTGAGTACTGTGATTAGTCACCCTATCAGCTTTAGGGTGAAGGAAAACATCATAAAGAAACCCCCACGAAAACAACGTGTGCACGTTGGAAAAGAAGTTCAAAGACGTATGCATAGATGTGCTTAAGAAACGGCAATGGACTCGCCATCTAGCACGAAGTAAACAGAGTTTTTTAACAACAAAGGCACTTAATCGATACTCACTATAAAAATAAATAAGAAAAACTATATACTACATAGGTATTTGGGAATCCCCAGGAATCCAGCAACAGTAATTAAATCTGCTTTTTATCGCCGACTCTCATCTCAGTAAAAGTCTTTAAATACTCCACAAAAAGTAAGAAGATTTCCTAACTCCTTCACCATAAATCGCATGGTGTGATAAATGGTTGTTCTTACATTCAGAAAACCTCATTGGTACAGACCGCCAGGGTCCGAACATACAATCTTAACTTCTAATTTATACACAAACATGTTTAATCGTTGTTGGAACAGTTTATATAGGCCACACGTATTTTAAAACTTGATTTAAATAAAAATGTTATTTTATCTAGTTTGTTCGCTTCATTACAAAATGGCATATATATTGAGAGGAATTAACGAAATTTAGATATCCATTCCTCGTTATTAACACACCAAACAACACATTCTTTATCAAACTAGCGGCGCGTGCGCAGATATTACACGCATCGTCAACCGTGACACTGTCTTAAGCCACCTTGCCACCTTGCCACCTACGTACGTATTAGATTCTCGTCATTGATCGTTCTATAAGCAAACACTTTTATGTCAGTTTTTTATGTTTATACTGAATTAATTATAATTATGTTATAATTTATGCATATTTAGATTAACCGTTTTCAAACTTATATTTTTCAATGTACGATTATTTACGGCACAAAGTTTGAATCATTGAGTTAAATGTGTTTAGGCATTAGCTTCCGCTTGCGACTTTGTTCTTGTAGAATTGGTGAAAGTAAACTTTTAGGTTATTTTTCGAATTTTTTAAAATTTGTGTAAAAAATATAATATTATTATTACTTAATGTTTATAGTAATAAACTCTTAAACAAGTGTGTATAAATTGACCTGGTCAGGAACAACCAAGAAAAGCTTGTACTATGGGACTAGAAAATGCAAACTCCCGTTCTAAACTTAGGTAGATAAATAAAAATAAAAATAAATACCTGGGACAATTGCACACAAATTGACCTAGTCCCAAAGTAAGCAAAGCTTGTGTTATGGTAACTAGACAACGATATATTTACTTATATACATAGATATATACATAAATACATAGGACATCCAAGACTAAGGTACAAATACTCGTGTTCATCACACAAATATCTGCCCTCAGCGGGATTCGAACCCGCGACCTCAAGTTTCGCAGTCAGGAGCTCTAACCACTAGACCAGACGGTCGATTAAAAAGCATATTAGATTACTGGATTTACCCCGTGGTTACACACGCTTTAATTATATGTATAATTATGATTTCTGCTTCGCCATTTTAAAGATATACAGGCAGCGCAAAGCGACTTTCTTTTATACTATGTAGAGATTATATCTCTGGTGAAAAGAGGGTAGTGCCAAATCTTTCATGGACTTTTATGGGATGGTTTGAATGTAATTGTTATTACATAGAATATTAAAACAATCTTGTACTTTCCGTAACATTTCTCCACGACGCTCAAGTTAACATAACCGGTCGTGGGTTCAAACAATAATATAAATCTAGGTAATAGCCCGTGTAATTTATACATTTAATAAAGTAAACCAGTTAAAAATGCTAATATTACTAATACATAAAAGATTACGGCAGAAGTAAATCACAATCAAAAGCTAAAAACTATCGTCCAACAAATTACCCGTGGAAGTGAGAGTTCACACGGGTGGTCCCATTAACTTGAAGGCTCTGCCTTACTTGTCCAGGGCCCGTTTACATATTCCACTTGACTAGCGCATAAATTGTCATTACAATAATCAGTCGATACATTCTATTGATAACTGCGCTCACTTCAATCGATTCCACGTTTTCAATCCACGGTTGGACGCCTCCAAATGGGCGCGCATTTGAAAATCTATTTATTCCTAACATACGTTCGATTTTTTCTCCGGTACTGTCCGAACGTGTCGCCGTTTACGTATTTTATTCGATTCTTTATTAGGTTTTATCGGTTTACAGCGATAAATAACATTTAGATGATGGCCGGTACGCGTCGTATCTTGAAATAATCATTTCGATTGAACATACATACTCGATTAGGCTACGTGCTCGGTGACAATTTATTTTTCTATGCTCTTAGTTGACATGTCTTGTTAATTTAATATTGTAATGAGAATATGTTTAGGAATGTTCCATCTAAATTTTACTTATTCTAGTTTTGTCGGCAGTTTCGAACTAATGGAAATTGTTTGAGTAGGCTTTAGATTCTTGTTAGAATTGTGTTGGGATCAACCGATTGGAATATATAAACAGTACTTGACTCAACTGAAGCTTACACTTTAGAAGGTTTATTTTATTAATTTGGATCACTAACAGGTAAGAACACCTTAAAATTAACAGAATATGCCATAATAAAACATACAAATGTGTCCACCCAATTACATGTAACCACAATTACTAGAGTGCTAAGGGCACCACGTGGAGTCATAGGGCCGATCGTCAAGTGGACATGATGGCCGGCGGTCTTGAGGCGCCGCGCTGGCGAAAGTACTCGGAGTCGCACCCCAGGAAACCACTCGCTCCGGAACGTCAGGGATGTCTCGGGATATCTGACCAAAGCAGCACAACTTCGGTGGCAAAAGCTGGTGTCGGTTTCATGAGAAACCGACCCACCTTAAATCGCAGAAAACCGTCGTGTCGTGGAGGTCAAGGAAACTGGACACCAACCGGACGAGTGGAGGTGAGAGTGCTCGGGGGCGTAAGGATGCAACGCCTTCCACTGCAGAATGAAGCGGGACCCGTAAATGGCAGTGGCATAATGCATTATGAAGCACCATTTGCGGGGCCTAGGCAGAACTCTGCAGTGGAGGGTCGTGTGCCCGGAGCCCTCTTTGAGAGAAGAAGGATGTTCACCTTGCGGTCGAAATTAGGGTATTCAAACAAATAGCATTTTGCATATAATTTATTGTTATTTATTGTTATTATTAGTATAAAAATATTGTTATAATTTTAAAAATAGATGTATAAAATGTAAAAACAATGAATTGAGAAATATACAAACAAAAAGAAAAACTAAGTAAAAGAAAAGAATACACAAAGATGAAAAAGAGAAAAGAAAACCAAAATAAACAAATGTAAAAAAGGAAAAAAAAATATATGCAAAGAAAAGAAAAGAAATATTATATTAACATTTAATACCCAAATTAATAGAAAAAATTGAAAAACTGGTTGCAAAAGGACTCTGGCCACCTTGCCATAGGGACAACTTGGCCACAATTAAAAAAAAAACACACACACAATTACTACAAAAATAAAGTAAAAAAGTATAAAAAAAATATTTTTTTTATTTGTCGACTTATGAAAGTATATACTTTTGCAAGGTATAAGAATACTTGAGATTGCCTAAATTTGGAGAAACACTAGATATTGGCATAAATACAAAATGGTGATCAATTTTGTCCGATACATCACAATTTAAATTCTGTTGAAACTAACGCAAAATTTAAGACATCAAAACCATTGCACAATCTAGATCCCGAATGAAACGAGATATTTGATACGACTACTCGATTTCTAGTCATAACACAGTCGCTACAAATGGAAAAGATCCAATAAACGTTGGTAATGGAAACAAATACAGAGAACATATCGACATTCAACCATAAAACGCCATCACTATGCAAAATAGAAAATTCGATTCCATTTGACTAATAAAAAGTCAAGCGAATGGCAAGTACATTGACCTATTAATCTACATTGACTTACATAATATTACCGTCGAAGGAATAACAAGCGAACATTTATAAATTTGTATCGCGTTCCGTGCCGTCATCGTTTTCTTTAATTATCACACCTTCAACCACTGCTGCTGCAATATCGACTTTAACATTGTCTGCATTAGCTTCTTTATCTGAAATACCTTTTTTTAGTTACGATGTTTTAGCCGTGAAGATAAAACCTCCATTTAAATGGTAGCGTTTACTCAGATTTGCCTTTTGAATCAACAATGTGTTTGTATGAACGTACGCCGCGTATTAAGTCCGCCGTGGCACGAGCACTAGTTCTAAATGATAATATAATACAATGCCTATGCCAAGTGTATTTACCTATATATTTTTTTTTTGTGTCTGTTTGTAATATTGAAATATTGCATATTAAATACCATACTTTCTTCCAATATGGTATTATTTATTGATAACAATTGACCAACAATTGACAATCTGTTTGTTCTGGCTGAACCAATTTTAACGGGACTTTCACTTTCGGATCACTAATGTTGTAAAGAGTATGTAATATATGAATTTAAACCGAACGAAATAACTTGGCATTACGAGATTAATATTAAATCAACTCTTTCTAAGTAAGGGTTTCCCATAGAATGTATAATTTTACAAGCCAATTAGACCCTAAATAATAATTCTATATAAGTTGCCAGTTCTATAGGTACAAAAATGTATACTATATGTATACTAATAATACCACTAAACTCAAATCTTGATATCGTATTCATCAAATCAAAGACATTGATCTGTATTGCCCAGAATAACTTCGAAAATTCCACTCATGACTTCATTGTGAGCTTGGCCACATCTCGATTCAATTCGGAATGATTATCTCGCTTTACACAATCGAATGAATCGCTTACGAATCCGATCACATAATCTATTGTTTATTCGATAACATTCAGCCAGTGTTTATTGGCACTAAAACTTTGACATTGTCGAGTTAATTTGTAACGCCAGTGGTAAGTTGCTTGGAAGGGTTACGTTTAAAATGATGATTAACAAGCCCCGCGGATTCACCTACGTAAAAATCGATTTAATTCGTTTTTTTTGTATAAAAAGTCCCGTTATCCTTTCGAATACATTGAAGAATATGTGTACAAAGTTTCATGATGATCTCTTTAGTAGTTATTACGTGAAAGCGAAACAAACTAACAGACTTACATTAACATTTATGATATTAATATTAGTAAGTGAAAGGACAATGATGGGTGTGGATGAAGCGAAAGAAGTATGTTAGTCTAGAGAGAACTGGCAGTCTTTTCACATGATGACAGGTATTTATATCAGGAAGTCAGTTATTTAACCTTTTCATGGCGGTAAATTAAATAATGGATTATAAAGGTTGGTCGTGGTCATTAATTGTCGACGCTATTTAATCCAATCTTTATTTCACATGCAAATTCTTCGCACTGCTTTTTGATACCTAAATCTAGCCTCACGCCTTCCCACAAGGGTCTCCGCAGGGGTAGGCAGAGGTGTACAGGTAGGACCCACACACCCACTTTCCGCCAGATATATGTTTTAGGTGCGAACATTACAGATGGTGAGTCCATTGCCGTTACTCGAGCACGACTATAAATAATCTTTTGGATTTCTTCTTAGACGTAATATGCAGGTTTCAATCACTGTACTTAAGTTCAGAAGAAGTCATTGGCACAGTTGGGATTCAAACTTGCGATCTTTGTGAGGCAACTACTGGAACCACTCTGTCATCTCGGCTATTAACTAAATCCAATTGTCACTATATAAACTATGATTAACTATCATCTTCACTTTGCTTTGCATTTAAACGAACAACACACACCTTTCATGAAGATTTAAATATTACTCACAAACTATACCTACATTCACATTACTGAAGTTGCTACAATCAATTGTGGTCTTTAAGCCGTTGTATTAAGTGTGACATGAATCAATTTAGATAAGCGTAGGATTGATCCTTGTTTGCTTGCATCGGGAAAGCTGTGCGCGCGCGCCGCTTACAAATTGCAACCGTTGCGCACGCGTTGAGTTGACTAGGGGTGCCAATATGTAAAACATAATGTTATATTACACATTTTAATGGTAATAATAATTTATTTCACTAATGGAGTATTTCACTAAGTTTACTGTTTAGGCATACCTATACATAGGTACATACATACATATAAACTAAGTATAATTATATAATTATTATAGAAACTAAACTAAACACCTTAATTCTATAACAATAACTGTATTTACTAAAATAATAAATTAAACTTACGATAAAAAAACTATATAATTTAAATATAAATGTATTTGTTGTAAAATTTACAAAATAAGTCTTAAATGTCTTAAATCATTCTGCATTTTCACCACACCAGCAATTAATTTAAAAAAAAACAATTAAATCTAAAGACGCGATGTATTTATGAATAAGTATTTAAAGTGGCTATATACACGAATAATAAATAAAAATATGATTTCAATAAGTTGAATAGGTACATAACTTAATAAAATATCTTCTTTGTGTCTACTGTCGTAATTTTGCTATTCAATAAACTATCACAAGATTAATTACTTAAATAAAAATGCTATTTCAAACTGGTATCAATACCTTAACTGAATTAATGCATCGTCTATAGTACTTTATCTTGCAAAAGAGAAATAAAGTTCCCGATTAATATATAAATCCCTCAATCAATATGGTTTTCAATTGGTCTTAAATTTCGTTAGACATTGAAACAAAATCGAATAAAAATGCACCGCCAACCCTAAGAACAAGCGCTCTGATGGATATATTGCCATCCAATGCCTTTCAACTTCGCCGCCATCACACATTCGCCTATTCGCAACCCGCATTGTATTTTAATTTCCACCGTGTCGGGAATCAACAATAAACCTAGGCTATTTAACATTGGATAACCGACCTTGCTTTATTACATTAAGGTTGTTTTTAAGACTCATTGCAATTTATGCTTAATATACGGTTATGAAAAGGTTTGATTTATTAGAAGCATAATAAGGATAGGATATATAAGATAATAAGATTCGCAACGAATATATCCGACAGAGAAACAAAGTTATCGACATAGCTCAAAGAATTAGCAAGCTGAAGTGGCAGTGGGCCGGCCATATCTCGCGAAGAACCGACAACCGCTGGGGTAAACGTTTTCTTCAGTGGAGACCTCGACTAGGCAAACGTAGTGTAGGACGCCCACCGACCAGGTGGGATGACGATTTGCGAAGGACTGCTGGCAGATGCTGGATGCGGCAAGCTGAAGACAGGGCGCTATGGCGCTCATTAGGGGAGGCCTATGTCCAGGAGTGGACTAGAGTGGGCTGATGATGATGATGATGATGATGAAAAAGCTTAAACACTTTAAAGTTTCATCTCCTTATAAATTCACGTGAAACGTGTTCTTGGTTCCGAAAAATACTTTTTTAATTACATGGGTAACAAAATATGTATTATGATAATGATTCAATTGAGTGGTTATATGTATATATATGTTGCTGAATGTTTTCATCATTATTTTAAAAGTTATAAATTGTATTGATTTCAATGTTTGTGATACAGCGATATGAGACTTTGGCCACCTAAATATTTTTCTAATGACAAGCAAGGAGACTCTTATGGGAAGGCGATGGCGATAAAGATAATATCTAAATTGTATATTATTTGGTAAGATAATTTTCCAATAGTGACCGTATTTTAATACTTATATCTGAAAATTGTGTTGGCAGCAGAGGGACTAATCCCTCTGCGAACACAGAGTGGCAACGCGCAAGTGATACTTCGGTATTGTGAGCGTAAATAGGTTACAGTAACCATTTCCCATCAGGTGGATGGCCGTATGCTTGTTTGCCACTCTTGTCTAAAAAAAATCTAAAAAAAAAGTCTAAAAAATCTATGAAAAAGTGTTCGGAAGTAGAGGCAGAGGAAGCCGACGTTCCAACTACCTAGATCAAATCGATCGGACACTCAAGGATTGGAACGCCATGAGTACTCGAAACCGAACATGTATGAAGAGACTGATGAATGGGAATTAAAGTGGTCTGTAAGCCTAAAGAGAACTGACGGTCTGTTCTCTCTGCATAGGGACTAAGCGAGACGTATGTATTAAAATCTGCCCTTAGTGCGATGATAATCATTCATAAATAAATAAAAGAAAGGCTGTTATAATTATGTTATTCTAGTAACTATAACGCGATTATAATAATACGCATAATACACATCGAATCAGTACACATAAGCAAAGTTTATTGTCATGACACATTCGATAGATTGAGATCGATTGGCCGCATCGATATTTTATAGCTTGATAGAACGATTGCATAATGTATGTCATTGATTTTCGAGGGCACGACTGTCAATCAATAAGCTACAGATTTATGGACGTTTGTTAAAAGATTTCTTAAAACCATAAGGTACGGTAAAAGTAAATGTTCATTCGAGGTAAAAGCTTCAACTATCTGATTCACATTTCACGAACGCGTCCCCTGTTTCGTATCGTAAGCGCTGATGTCCGATTACGTGGAATTATATAGAGCTGAATTATTAAATTTGGTATTAACATTTACTTAATGTTTAATCAGATTACGTCCATTCTAGCCTACTGGTATCAGATACATTGGAAAATCTGCTCTTCGCATATCTATATGATTTTTTTATGTATTAACAATTTGTTTACGTTAACGTTTTACCAAAAAGCCCTCACAGTTGACAACAGTTTTGCCGCTGATATCTAAACAAAAGTGTCAACGTGACAGATGGCTAATCCATCGCCATTTCTTAAGCACAACCGTGTAGGTAATTGAATTTCTTCTCGAACGTTTGCTCTCAAAGTTTTCCCTCGCCGTAAAACTCGTAGTGATTAACCAATAATCAGAAAGTCACATTAGTACAGTCGAGATTCGAACCAGCTATCATTGAGTTGTAGGTGAATACTTTAAGCACTTGGCCACCATGCTCCTATGTTTTGTTTTTTACTTTTAAATAGGTGAGTGTTTCGACAGTGTAGCTAATTAACCACAACGGAATGAAAATGGTAATAATATTGTAATACAGGTGTTATCCCGTCAAACTAGAGATCAATCAATCCTCATTAACATCCGACAATCAACATCTGTACGTAATTAATTGATTACTAATTCTCTTGTCAAAAGAAATCGGCTCGTTTAAGCCATTCATACATTTTCTCCAATATTTATTCAGACGATTGATTTAATTACTTTGAACTTTGTGAATTAACCTGATTGAGTTCACACCGTTTCCAATTAGTAATTTGAATTTGGTAATTGATAGCACACATTTGATTTGGTACCTTTTAATTATTTGATTAT
This sequence comes from Drepana falcataria, assembly GCA_945859725.1. Taxonomy (NCBI): domain Eukaryota; kingdom Metazoa; phylum Arthropoda; class Insecta; order Lepidoptera; family Drepanidae; genus Drepana; species Drepana falcataria. The sequence continues at coordinate 10,655,745 of OX243933.1, read as the reverse complement.
GTAAAATAAAAAAAATCTGTCATGGCCAAGTGGTTCGAGTAACTGCCTGCAACACAAAAATTGCAATTTTGAATTCCGTACCAATGAGTTTTTCTGAACCTAAGTACAATTATTAGTTACACCACAAACTTTACGGTGCAGGAAAGCGTCGAGTTTATATTTACGTAACCTTTTATAAACAAAATAAAGATAGGTATTCCTGACTGTGAAAGATATTGATTATTTGAGCTAAGTAAGTAAATATATTTATTGTTTGACTGTGTACATCAGGTCATAAAGTTAATATAATTATATAGTACTAGCGGATTAAAATGTTTTTATTGCAATTAAAATAGCCTATATTAATCAGTGATAATGTTAATATATATAATATATTCAAATAGTTAAAGAATATTTTTAAATTAGTCGCGTAATTTTTGAGCTACTTCCTTACAAACATACTTACATACAAACATATTTACATACAAATGTTTGCTCTTTATAATATTAGTATAGACAAAGGAAAAAGCCTTAATCGATCAGATCCAATAACGAACGCGTTCTCGTAATTGCCTCCAACTATATCTCTATCTACGTCTGACATTATAACCATAAACGTAACTAATAATTTGATCCAACACAGAACACGTACTTTGACTAACTCCACATGTCTTAACTACCTTTGCACACATGCACTAACTGATCAGGTTAATACATTATCGGTAACAAGTTCGAATCCGCTCCTAATGCTATTGGGCTACGTCATTACATCCACTAGTTGGTCGGTAGGCAGTCATTAGTTATACAAACACACAGATGGGTGTGCCAACAATTCTCTATGAGTTGCATGTTTGCACTTCTAGCACTTAGAGCGTTCCGTTATTTTCAACTCTTTGTCAAGTTATGGACGACAACTGTTACTGTTACCTATTGGCGGTTAAATTTAAATTAAAGGTTAAATATAGTGTGGTTAAGTCTGTGCATTCCTAAAATGGCTAGCTTACTAGGCGCCAGAACTGTGTAGAGCCAACGCGTACGAGTGTTTCGACTCGCGCGCATCGCAATGGTTGCACGTTCGGATCCGGAATATAAAACTTAGTACCGATTTATTACACCACGAGCTTTATGGTGCAGGAAACCTTATGTGATTAAGGAAATTCAAATAATTGTGGATAGTCTTCCTTGGAAACCTCAGTCGTCCTGGTGTGAGCCCGTTTGCAATCTTTATATAAGCCAATATATAAAGAAACCGTATTTTTCCATTCCACCATTCATATTCATTTGATAATGAAAAACAGAAGCTGTTTATTCACATCTAGTCCCTGACGGGGTAGGCAGAGAGAGTGTAGCACTGGTTCTGCAGACTTACGAGTACATTCCTTTTTCGCTTCGATTCATTTCGTCCACATTCATCAGTCTCTTCCTACATGCTGGCGGGCTTCGGTTAATTTGTATATGTCTAGGCTGCAGTCTATGTTATATATACTTTAAAATGAATCGCTAGCATGTTATCAGCAGTTTGATACATTAAAATTCAAAATCAATCATAAATTATCTTCACTTGAGTTGCATCAAGAGTTATGTGTCATTATTTCAACAATTTGACATTTAGTTTCTTCACATATATTTATGTATTTATGTATATATGCTAATAAATCATTGGATAATGTATCGTTTTATTTGATGTACAATATTGATTGGGTAATAATAAATTCAAGACTGATTTTCTGGAGTACGCCATACATAAATAACATCACGTCGAGTTCTTTCCAACGAAGGCAAAGAGAGATTTTTAAACCACACGGGTGGCAAACAAGCATGCGGTTCGCGTGATAGTAAGTGGTTGCCGACGTCTATGGACGCTTGCAACAGAGGGGTATCGCTCGCGCGTTGCCGACCATGCAAGAATCTTTTCTTGAAGAATTCCATGCTGTACTCTCCAGGGAAAACCTCAACGGGGAGCTCATTCCACAGTCTGAGTGTTGGCAAAAGGAAGCTCCATTAGAACCGCGCAGTACGAGATCTTTGTGGTTCCAAGGTATGGGGATGAATTCCCCGTCAACGGATAGAGGTGTGGTGGTGGAAAGTAGAGCGTTAGATCGGTAGGTCTTCAGATATGAAGCTATGTGAGTAAGTAAAGAGAGTATTATCTAACGGAGAGTAGAGCACCAGTTTTCGCTAGACATACCTCCATCGCTTCTTCAACATTCATCATTCTCTTCATACTTTTCCCGCTGGTTACTTTTGATATTCCCATAGTGAAGTGTTCTATCGGTTTGATCTAAGTTCTTGGAACGTGGTCTTCTTGTGTATATAAATTGTCTGTGAAATTATATTTTAATCAATCCGTCGCGACCCAGACAGCTTTAATAAAGACAAAGGTCTTAAATCAAATGCATTTTAATTAATTTAGATCAATAATAGCCCGAGTCTAGCATCAATCAAGAATGTAGTTCAGAAGCGTTTTCAAATAATTACAATACAACCGAATTAAGAAGTGAGTTGTGGGCAATATTATGTTACCGACAACTAACGAACTGAACTTACTAAACAACTAACACATTATACTTTTAATGACTCAATCAAGGTTTATTATGACGATCAAAGAAATTATTTTGTCTTTTCAATTATGATTTAGTACATTAATTAAGTTATATTTCCATATTAATCAAAACTAAATACATTTTTTTATTTGTAATAAGGTAAAAGTCACAGCGGTAAGATCAAAGAACAGGACAGATGAGAATATAACGATATGGATCCGTAATCGATTCAGAAACGATAATAGAACGTCCATTACGGATTTAACGACTCTCCACTAATTGTGTAATTTATATTTTAATGTCGAACCGGTAAGTAGGTTGTAAAAATAGATCTAATTCCACGATCAATTTTAGATCTAATACGGATGGGTTTATGCTGTGTGAAATGCATTTAAAAACCGGTGATGTTATAATAATATGGTCGAAAGGGTAATAATTACGATGAAAGAAAAAAATACCATGTTCATATCGTCTCTCAATCGTAATATGAACAGTTTTCTTCTGACCATGGCCGATATTTGAACCAGCAATCTTAAGTTAACAGGTGACAGCAAATGCACTCGGTCACCACGCCAATAATTAATTTTACACTTTCTACAAAACTACCACAAACATCATTCATATTGTTCGAATGTTATCGAAATTTCATTCCGTTACATCTTCGAAATAATATAGCCAACCGAATCGCGCTCCCACGACCTTAGCTACATTTTCTATGTGCTCTATCCAACTTACTTCCTAGTGCAAGCCCATCTGGACCCTAATACCTAAGATACAAAACACAAAATTGGCTTAGCACCATCTGAATCCATTCAAAAGCGATGTCTCGAGCACACATGCAAATTGTAACACCTTTGATTTTGATTGTACGAGTGTTCTATTCAATGGCTGGACTATACCGTTTGAATATCGACTTTAGGCTTCGTAGACAAAGTTATTTTTAGATTGGCGGTTTGTGTATGTGTGCGTGTTGACCAATAGTGTTAATAACATACTAGCGAGATGGGAGGTCGCGGCCGAGTCGACAGGTGATGTGATGCGATGTTCTATCGATTGTGCGCGTGTGTGCATGGAATGTCAGAGGTTTAGAACTTAGGCAGTTGCTACACCAAGCACTAGATTTTATTGAACTACGAAACTTCAATATTTTAATAATTCTTATTTCTTTTCGTCGCCTATCTTTTCTAGTTATTAACACCTTAAAAAGATTATATACTTTGTTAGTTAATAATATTATTTTTATGAAATTTCGAGGAAATATCTGGTTCAGGACATAGGATTGCGCAATATATTGGTGCACTTTCAGGCTACTTCTGAGCTAGTAAAAAGTTATCATATTTGCTTTAATCACATGTAGGCTGTGGTTTGGTTTATATCTCTAAGAAGTGATTAGTACAAGTAATTGTTGTAAATATTAATTATTGCTATATAAATAAATAAAATCGGAGTGCCTGTTTGTAATATTAAAATAACCTTTTTTTAATAAATGTATGGATATATGCACGGTACACATACCAAAATAACACTTTTTAAAATTTTGTCTGTATAGCTGTGTGTTCGTTCGGAAACGGGACTTTCACTGGCAGATGATGTTAAAAGGAGTAACTTAGGCTACCTTTATTTTAGAAACTGAACAATATTCTTTCTGTTAAATTCCACGCAGGCGAAGTCGCGGGCACATCTAGTTGTAAATAAAACAGAAAGAGCCCACTACACTCTTAACCTAGCATGTGACAGTGCGCATGAGTGGATCGCAGGTGAATGCGCGTGTGTGCGTGAGGTCACCGCGTCGCAACTCTTGCTTGTGTGTGTGAAGACGATCTCTCATAAGGCTCTGTGTACATCACGTGTGATGTTTTAGAGTTGTTGATAAAAAAACGAAATTTCGCATCTGAATATTGATGGCATCTTAATTTATAGCTTTTTTTTTGCATTGTAAAAACTGTCAGAATCGTATGACACAAGGCGTTTGCACTTTTAGGCGCTGTTTTTTTTTTAAATAAATGAAGATCAGATTTTTTTTGTTACTTTATGATAGACACGAATACAGCTCGACTAATGGTTAATGATAATCGTAGATCATGAGGCTAAGCAGTACCGGAGGCATCATTCGCGCTTCTGACCTGATTTTGTGCGAAGAAATTGAGAGAATATAACATATCTTCCAAAATGACTTAAATGCTAACAATAACTCTGTCTGGGGGCTCCAAATTTGGACGGGAGATTCCGTACTATGCATTAAGATAAAATAACTATTATTTTGATATTAAATACAGACCGCTACATTTTTTTTTCAAATATACTTAATATTTTTCATATTTAGATACGTGTTGTGAAAAAAATACATACATATCATCACGCCGAGTCCCTGACGAAGTAGGCTGAGAGAATAGAGCGCCAGTTCTGTCTAGACTTACATACCTCTTTCGCTTCACCAACATAAAAAAATTGAAAAAATATTTAATTCACAAATATAAAACAAAAAACGATTGCCTAGGAAGCATCACTGCGCTCTAATCCGGAATCTAACCTGCACATTGCGTTGCGCAACGCTACGTAGCAGGCCGTTGGCTCGCGCCTTTACTTGCGACAGGTTGTTGCATCGTGATCTATGTGCGGACGAGCTGCCTGCGAACTTTAAGGGTTCTTCATACAAAGAGAGGTAGGGCATAACGGGTTTTCCGTTTGAATTTGGAGCTGCCCGACTGGGGCAGGACCTCCTGAAGTCCGTAGCCAAATAACGATTTTTTTGTGCTGTGTTCCTACGGAGTGAATAAGGTTTCCAGTAATGAGCTCCTTGGGTAGGGGGAGACTTGTTATATTGTGTTGGCATCAGAGGTATTAGTCCCATTATACTACCAACACAGTATAACTCTCCAAACACAGAGTAGCAACGTGCAAGTGATACTTCGGTATTGTAAGCGTAAATAGGCTGTGGTAACCGTTTTCTATGAATATTATATTTATATTTTCCTGAACTTAAAAGCACTGATTCTTCACAGAAATTTACGGTGAAGGAAAATATTGGGATGAAACCCGCATATGTTTGAGAAAATAATTAAAGAGATAATTTTTAGTAGCGCATGAAAAACGGCGATGGACTCGCCATCTGTTACGTTGACGTCTCAAATATATCTGCGGCAAAAAGTGGGTATATGAATACTGCGTACACACCTTTGCGTACCCCGTATGGGGCCGTTGTGTTAAGATATATACTTAAATAGAGCATACAAATTTATGAATGCAAAAGACTGTGAGGACTTTTGACACTGAATCACGTCGAAACATCTATACTACATATAATAAGATAAAAGAAAGAAAAAGAAAACTATAATAAAGATAAATTACAAATATACAGTGTCAAACAAAGAACGTTATACGTCTAAGCGACAACGAGCAAAGCATAAGACGCATAGGTGTGTTCAACCTATTATTTCCAAAATTGGTACGAACATCAAATATTGCTCGGATGATACCTATTCTATTACTTTCACTTCCACGTGTGTTTCTCACGGCCCGTATCGTCACAATGATCATACAATCTATTTATATTACTGCACTTTTTATACAATGCGGTCAGTTTCAAATCTCCTTGGCTATTGTGCTTTACCGGATTTGAAAAGGAAATTAAAGAGATTTTTTGTGATCTACTTAATCTCCCGTCTGCATTATGCGGTTCTAAGAACTAGTATCTATTTATCACACCTTCCCACAGGGATCCCCAAAGGAGTGGGCAGAGTTTCCACACACCCACTTTTCGCAAGAGATATATTTTAGGTACCAACGTGACAGATGGCGAGTCTATCGCGAATATACATAGGCCTTTGAATTTATTCTCAATGGTATGCAGGTTTTCTCTGTTCTGACTAAATACTGTACAAATATTCAGAAAAACCCGTTGGTACATAACAGTCGGGATACGAACTTGCAATCTTATGTTGCAGACAACTACTCGAACCACTCGGCCACTACCGAGCTAGGCTCTTGTCTAGCGTTACTATTTTGAAATATATGAAGTTGCATTCCATTCCCTCGTTGCCGTTTTCGAACCTCTAAAATATAAACGCAAACTTAAACGTATCCGTACATCGTACAGTAATTGTTAGTTACCTTGGTAATAGTTAGATTGCACTATAATTACAGTACACTATATTATTAACGTGTTACTTTATGATTTGGTCCGATAGCCCGCTAATTGAGCCGTCTGGACTCATGGGAACTATGCGATATGGATTGAGTGGTTCGAGCAGTAGCCTGCGACGCAAAGGTCGCAAGTTCGAATCCCGACTGTACCAATGAGTTTTTCTGAACTTAAGTACAGTGATTAGTCACACCACGAGCTTTACGGTGAAGGAAAACATCGAGAGGAAACCTGCATACGTCTGAGAAGAAATTTAAAGTCGTATGTATAGTCGTGCTTGAGTAACGGCGATGGACTCGCCATCTGTCACGTTGGCACCTAATATACCTCTGGCGGAAAGTGGGTATGTGGGTATTACCTATACACCTCTGCCTACCCCTTCGGGGACCCTTGTGGGAAGGCGTGAGGATATATTTTATGTTATATTATTATTAAATAATTATAATAACTCACATCTCTCTCCACACCCACAAGGGGGTAGGCTAAGGTTTAACAACGCCATGTCTTCTATAATCAGGTGCTAACATGATTACTAAACATAACTATATTACGTACGTTTTTGAATATCAATGCGCCAATTCCAGTTAAGAATGTCACGGAAGTTAGATGAATGTTCACGCGATCGCAACAGGCTCCACGACGGGGTAGGCAATGCGTAATAAATGGAGATATATTTTTATTTTATATTTTTTTTATTATAATTTTTATATATTTATTTCTCAGATAACTTAATCATTTACATTTATTGTATTTATTATATGCCTGCCTACCCCTTCGGGGAGCCTTGTGGGAAGGCGTGAGGATATATTATTATTATTATATGTAAACATGTGTCAAAGTGACAGATGGCGAGACTTTAGCCGTTTCTCAATCACCATAGCTAACGTCTCTAGTTTTGTTGTCTTTTGCCTACTGTCTCTGATTATCAGGGAAGCCGTATCCAATTGGAAGTAATATAGTATAGTTCGAAGTAAAATAAATAAAAAATAAAACCTCTTTATACCTTTTGGAGTCATCGAATCGAACAGTAATTATCTATAACAGGGACTCTATGAGAAGCGGTGGCCTAAGGCGCCACGCTTTTTTCAGTAGCCGACTTTATACCATTAACAGCCAGTCGATTATCTTATATAGATATATAAATGATAAATTACACGTGCCACCGAGCCGTGGCGATCGGTATCATTTATTCTTCTCAATGACAGCCTTCTCATTTTGACTTGATGATGATTGTCTACGGTGTTAATCATTTCACTGATGATGGAGGTTATTAATTTTTTTTTCAAAGCTTCTATTCGGCTCTTGATTTGGATAATTTGATCGGATTGATTAGAAGATAATTGCAAATTTAATTTCATCCAGTTGTCTTCCGTGTTTGCGGTTGCGAGTTTCAAATCGTCAGGCGACGTTATTACCACATATCGCCTGACGATTTCAAACTCGTAACATGTTAGACATATTATAAGAATTAGTTACTGTTCCAATTATTTTATTTTTTTGGTTTTTTTAGGACGCATGTCCAACTTAAAATGTCAGTGTCAGAATTCACCCAATTTCATACATGACAAATGTGTGTATTGTAAAATAAACGTTTATACACGAATTATAAATTTATAGAAATTTATTTCCCACAACAATTATATACAAATTCACTTGCGTGAGATTATTACAAAAGTATACATTTTAGTCTAATGAGCGTGCAACAAAAACAAATAACATAACAATAATAAGGTAGAAAAATAAATTGGCCGGCCACGCGGTGACTTGTTGTTGGAATATGACACAAAGTCAGTTTGCTGGAAGTGGCCTAGTTCAGGTATGATGTATTAAGTTAGAATATATATTATTAGAATATAGAAGTCAAAAGATATATTGAGTAACGTAGTGTTTTAATATTTTTTTGAATATATACATAGATTTTACCTCCCTTATGTCTTTTGGGAGCTTATTATATAATTGTGCCCCTGCATAAACTATACTTTTCTTGCCATAGTTGGTTCTTGGTGATCGCAAGCATAAATCGTTTGCCCGTCTTAACATTATTTTCTGTACTTGGTGGTTTTTTGTGAATGTTATTTGTATGTGTATTTCTTTATTTATAATTTTACGTATGAGTATGCAAGTATAGTATATGTATGTCTGTTTTATATTCATAAGCCTAGTTTCCTTGTATATTTTCTCAGTTGGCGTTCGGTAATTGTAACTGAAGAGGGTTTTTACTATTTTATTTTGGGCTCTCTGTATAGTATCAAGATTTACTTTAGCCGATATGCCCCAGACCTCTATGAGATAATCAATGTGTGGCTTGATCAGAGAGTTGTATATTGTGTACCGCACTTGTTGTGGTAGACAACTGACAATACCTCGGAGTGCTCCCGTTAGACACGTTAATTTGTTTTTAATATTATCAGTATGTACCTTCCATGTCAAATTACTATCTATTGTAAGGCCCAAATATTTCTCTTGAGTTTTTTTTGTAATAATGTTGTTATTAATTTTTAGAGGTTGATGACTTTTAATTATTTTGTTTTTGGCAGAAAAAATTACATAATTTGTTTTGGCTACGTTAATTGTTAATAGGTTTGAAAGGAGCCACTTGTTAAGCAATATAAGATCAGCCTGTGCGTCATTGATCACAGTTTCAATAGACTCCCCGAAGTAAAAAAGGCTGGTATCATCCGCATACAAAGTGATGTCACCAGCTAGACCAATATGTTGTATACTATTTATATATATAAGAAAAAACAATGGCCCCAATATTGAACCCTGTGGAACGCCGTACGTTATAGGCATGCTATCACTTTGATGCTGACCGATTTTAACGACCTGAAAGCGGTTGGTGAGGTATGATTGAAAAATATTGTGAGCCTTCTGTGTTATTCCAATATTCTTTAACTTTTGCAGTAGAAGTTCATGACTAACCGTATCGAATGCTTTTTTCAAATCAATAAAAATCCCAAGTCCAATTTTTTTCTGATCGATATTAATATTGAGTTTTGTAACGAGATCGGTTGTTGCTGATAATGTATTAGATTTAGGTCTAAATCCGTACTGCTTTGGGTAGAGAAATTTGATTGAATCCAAGTATTTTTTTTTATTATATCACATTCAAACGTTTCTAAGTAAATATTTTCTGTATTAAAGAACATTTATTAAAATAGGAAAACATGTATTATTGAAACAAGACCGGCGGCTACATCAAAAGGAAGCTAACTTAAAAGCTTAATAACTATTAGTTATAATATATGTAATGTTTTTTGAACATTTCATAATTAGTTCTACGAACACTCCGCGCTCACTAACGAAATTGCCAATCAGATCAAATTATAAACAATTAAATTTTAAATTAACCATTAATTACGTATAAAAGTGAGATAGTTTAAATGCCAACTTATGACATTAGTTTCATGAGACATCGGTTTTATTATGACTGCAAATACGTTGCAAAATTATGAAGTTTCTTTATAACTTCTAAGTAAAACTCAGTACATTCGAACCATTTTAAGTATTGACAACAAACTTTACAACAAATGAACCGACAACCGAAAATATACCCTATTTCCATTGCATAAAAGGAATTCTTTCACTATACTTGAGGTAATTCATTAGATACATACAAAAGTCAATATACATTTGCAAGAACGACTTCGAAAAATATCAGAAAACCCTATCAGCAGTAAAAGCGAGAACAAATTTCCTTTCTATCAAAAGAATATTCCCAGTAGTTTCCTTATTCACAGAAGTAATACATCGTATTTAACTACGATGTAGGGTTACTATATTTGTCTGCGAAATACAATATAAATTGTATACCCCTTCAGCGAGCTACAAATTTTAATGTGGTCCTTTGTACTTCGTCTTGTCAGTAGACCGTTTCAGATCACTCCATATTATGTGTACCCGGAGATACACGGAGAATCCTACGGATAGGTAGCATCAGCAGAATGCCAACGTCAAAGAGTATGAAATATTTTAATAGAGAAATCAATCGGCACTCGATATTAATATACAAGTACTCGACAAAAAAATGTAATTAAATTCACACATACCTTCCCACTCATTACCAAAGCAACGGCAGCTCCTGACCTCATATAATGATATCCAATTACCGATAAGACACGCTCGAATTTCAATAGACAGACTGACAAGCCGAAAAATTATAATAAATGTTTCATATTTTATATGCGATGGAAACAATTACTCGTGTCGGAATGTTTGGAACAAGGCACAAGAGTCAGATGTGCCTTTTAAGAGAATTCTGCCTTTTATTACAAACCATAAGACCTTAAGCCTTAATTTAATTAACAAAATTAATAAGCCTCAATTTAAACCTTAAGACACCTGCTAAATATGTTTGAGATCTAGCGATATAGTACGTATAGAAAGGCAGGTGCTTGAGTAAAGGCGATGGACTCGCCATTTGTCACGTTGGCACCTGATATACCTCTGGCGGAAAGTGGGTGTGTGGGTATTACCTATACACCTCTGCCTACCCCTCCGGGGACCCTTGTGGGAAGGCGTGAGGATATATATAAAAATGCAGGTAGGCTCGCTGATTTCCACCAAAACTGATGCTACTGTTCTCAATCACACATAAGTAGCGGTCTTTGTCAAAGTCATATTCCCAAGACGAGAATCCGGCAGACTCTGGTAGCTTTATACGTCTTAAACCTTCACAGGCGAGCGTAAAGATTCAACACGTTCTGTTGAGTTTAGGCTATTGAACAAATCATTGTCGCTTCTGCTTGTAACTTACTACGCAATACATGGACACGCAAACAACGCCAGTGGCTCGTATTCCCCGTGTGATTGATTTTGGATTCGTAACGAATTGTAAAGTGAATTATGACGGTCTATATTTAATTATCCAGGCATTGATCATTGATCTCGCATGTGATATTCTATCGACAGCTTTAATGTTTCCTACCGAACAAAAAGTTGAAATAAATTTAATCGAAATCATTTAATTGTTTTAAAGGATTTAATTACAGCAGATATATTGGGCTCGGTGGCGGCGGTAAGCGCTTACGCATCAGGCGGACCGCATGCTTATTTGCCACTCGTGTGGTATAAAAAAAAATATTGGATGCGATGAATATCACAGCTTCGCAAAAGGGTAATGGAAACGGTAGGCGCAGATTATATGACATTAGGTCTTAATCCAGCCACATATTTTATAAAATGAGCTTTATAGAGAAGGAAATCATCACAAAGAAACCCGCAAAGATATGACAACAAATTTTAAATCCACTTTCACTGTCACTTTTATTACTAAACATTGAAATATGTGTATTTGAATAAATAATAGTAGTGTATCATTACGAATTGATAGTCAAATTTAAATCTCTCAGAGTAAGAACAGGTTTCCTTTCAGGCTAGTCAAAGAGGATGGGATGTCAATGCATTCGAAAATTAAAAATTGCTTGCGTTTCACGTGAGTTGAATTGTAGCATCTATTAAAACCTCTCTTTATAAATAGTTCCATTCACTATTGACATTCGTAACAAAGCATCACATAAAATGCACCAGATACTTGTTAATTCAACACACAATCTTGACACCTACAAATACACCGATTGTATACCGATAACGTGCGCCCACGCACCTACAAAAAGCTACAAATCGTAACAAAAAAGAAAATATATCGGGTAAAATTAATTAGATACAAAACAAGAAGAAGTTCTTAACTAATCTAATTAAAAATCTAGCCCGTCGAGTGTCGATAGCGTGTTATCTGGGCCGGAATATCGCCCATTACTGTGTATGTGCGACGGTCAAAGGTAATGAGATGGTGTTTATGTGAGAAGCGATAAGCGTAAGCGTAAGCGTATCATCGCCTTAACACCGTCAACAAATATTTTTCGATATCTTTATATAATAATAATATATCCTCACGCCTTCCCACAAGGGTCCCCGAAGGGGTAGGCAGAGGTGTATAGGTAATACCCACACACCCACTTTCCGCCAGAGGTATATTATCTTTATCTTATTTTTATTCAAATTCATAAATAAGTAACGCGACTGTACAGTTATTGTTAATCAAATATTAAATATATATATATATAATATGTCGTATAGCTCGGAGCTACCGGCAGCTTTCTGGCATGCTACCACATTGCAGTTAATAAATAGTTTCTCATATTGTTTGTGCAAGAAGAGGCAGAGAAAGAACACGTTCCAACTATTATTGTTCTTAGTATATGTTTTTGTTTGAAAAGGGCCTTCTAAAAGTTTTAACCGCCCGCTATTCCGCCAACCGCCCCCTCTTGTCAATTGTCCCCTAAGCCCCCGCGCACCTTACACCAAGTAACCTTTAAGAACATTAAGATAACGCCTTACTTATGGTGTACTTATAGCTCGAGATCAGTGATCTTGGACGTTCCGTTGATTTTATGAGCACACAATGGGATGCTTCAGTTTTGTGGGCCAATTATGTTTATTCGTGATTATGATAATAAGATTTCTTTTTGTAATAAAATTAAGTTCTGGAGATGTTAACGACTGTGTTGTCATGTTAATGTGGTGGCGAGATAGTTGCTGAACTCGGACTTATGTGGCCGGGGTGTAATTCTTACAGGAGAGGGGCATAAATGTGTATAGTATATCCTTATGAATCGAGCGTTGATAAACATCTGCTACGTTTTAATTTTTATTTAGTATATGAATAATTTTAGCAAATTTATAAACTCGTCTAATTTCTGAGTGTAATTTGTATATTAATTTTATGTTGTAAAGTTACCACAAAAACATGAATTTTTGGCCAAGAGACCTTTTTAATTTTTAATTGATACATTCAAATATCATATTCATGATATTCAAATGAAAATACTCTGTATTTTAATTTAGAATTCGATCTGAACGCCTTATTATATTATAAAGGACGGCAACGTAACCTAAAAATAATATAGAATCCTTTTTTCTTTAAAATGAACAAAATATAAAGCGGAAATAGTCCGTGTTATATATCTCAAGTCGTTCCCACAAGTCATTGACCCGAGCAAAAGATGAAACCATCAAGTACAATATAACATCGAATTCCATTACCACGTGATAAGAGGCAATAAATTTATCGGCGCTCCTACCACCGCGCTGTAAATCCCAGCAATCTATGGTACCCACAATAACGCACTGACAGTGTCAGATGGGCTAACAATAAAAAATGACCACCAACACACATTACGAAACTGTGATTACACAGTCTAAGTTGAGGGAAACAGCGAGAAATTAGACTTTTTTTTGGGCTACATATAAAGTTTTGAAAAATACTTTTAGTGATAATTAAGAAAGGCATGTTACGTTGGTTTGGACATATAGAAAGGATGAACGAAGTAAGATTGACGAAACAGATATACAAAGCGAAAGTGTGTGCAAGAAGAGGCAGACGAAGATCTCGTTCCAACTACTTAAATCAAATCGATCGGTCACTCGAAGACGGTAACGGCAAGAGTACTCGAAACCTTGCCGGTTTCGAGTACATGTATGAAGAGATTGATGAATTTGGACGAAGCGAAAGGGGTATGTAAGTCTAGAGAGAACCAATACTCTTCTCTCATTGCCTTCTCTTTTAGGGACTCTTCGTGATGATATGTATGAGTATGTTTTTTAAATACTCATCCGCCCCTCACATAGAGTAAGTCCTAATGGTATTTTATCGTATCGTGCCTTCAGATAAAAAAGTGAATAATATAAAATCGAAAGATATAAAGAAGCTGAATTAATTAACAGAGCTGTGCCGGCAGTGCCTCCAATTCTACTGGCACACGACACTTTCTACGACAGTTCTATCAAGTTTTAAATCATTTTGACTTTATACCATTTGACATGATACAGCCATTGTAGTCCTTACAGCAGGAGCCGCGTGGCGTAATAATATTAATAATACATAATGTAGATAAAAAATAAAAGATCTGTGGTGGCCGAGTGGTTCGAGAAGTTGCCTGCGACACAAAGATCGCAAGTTCGACAAGTTCCATGTCACGTTCCATGTCACGTTACATGTCACGTTGACACCTAAAATATATCTCTGGCGTAAAGCGGGTATGTGGGTACTACCTATACACCTCTGCCTACCCCTTCGCGGACCCTTGTGGGAAGGCGTGAGGATGTATATATACATAATGTAAATATATAGAGCTTTGAAAGACCCTAAAGTAGTAGGCAAAAGTGTAACAGCAACCTTCATTTTCTTTTCGTACATATATTTTGCTATAAATGTAACAGATTACAAATCGGTCGCCTATGGCTACACTTACATTCTTCTTTGAAGCTATTCCTGAACTTAGTAAGTTTAAGAAAAAAAAAAATTAAAAGTTAAAAAAAAACAAGATCTGCCTGTTCATAGGACAGGTAGTCATCAGAATACTAGTCATACTTATTATTTAATCAGGTAGAACATTTAAAAATATATAATTTTTCTACAGAATAGAATGCCTATCCTCAAATTTCACAAACATTTCGCGTCATAATCTCGCCCACGCGCTTATCGAAGCCGGCGTATCAGAAGCGCACAAAACCCATCCATTTATATGTATAGCTATATAATTTGGCGTATATATAATAAACTTACCCACAGTGAGACGATTCGTTTCATAAATAATCTCATTCTAATTTTTAATACCTAAACTTTTGTATGAGTTAATGAAATATTTGATGCTGCTTGACGGTGAAACCAAGTGATTTTTTATAACACCACAAGAGTTGCAATTGTCACTAAGATACCAAAAAACGGTTCGTTAGGTCAGAGCCATTGTGGTTAAAGGCCGAAGCGACGTAGCTCGCTACATATAAATAAAATTGCAATGTCTAGATACATAAATATGACTACTATATACATACATACATGTCATCGCGCCAAGTCTTTTACAAAGGGAGCGCCAGAATATTAGTCAAAGTAATACGTAAATGTGAAATATTTTTGTCTGTCTATATTTGTATATTTGCTGGCTAACTGGCAGATAGCCCATATTATAAGTAGTAACTAGGTTTCCTTACATTCTAGAAAAATATACATCAAATTCTTCGCAAAATAAATGAAACCGCAAGAAACGAAAAATTTAAAATAAAACTGCAGGTGTTTAAACATGATTTAATGAACGCTAAAGGTCTCAATAGAGAAAAAGGCCTTGGTTGTAACGGATGCGGCGTTTTGGAAGCCTTACTAACGAGAATCGTTTTGTTCACAACTCTATTAGTTAAAGAGACAATCCATTTTAAACATCGAAACCAATTTGTTGCAAAATAACTCAATGTCATAATTAACGATTCAGTTGAGACCGTTGTTCTTGCATGTTATTAATATGTTTACTTGAATATTAATTCTGTTGGGTGTGGACTATGAATTAAGGATCGTGAATCATCTCGCAAAGATTTAAAGTTCAATTTTGAATACCTACTCTCTACGAAACTTTGATATAATGGCATATCCTATTTGGTAATTAAGTTTTCTTTCAGCTGATGAATTAATAATGTTTAGATTTAATTCCTACCTACAGATCACATCACGCAGTCTCCCGGGCAGAGAGAGTTGAATTCTCTCTAGACTTACAAAGCTCTTTCGCTTCATCCACATTAGTATATTTATATCTATATTTATGTGGATGAAGCGAAAGAGTGTGTATGTGTGAACATATCGAAGAGCGCCATCTCTCGCCAAACACGTATAATAAGAGCACGCGTTTTTCATTTGTTTTTAATTTGCAAACCGGATCCTTGAAGTGAACTTGCTATATCACAAATAACATGACTAACATTTAATTATTATCATTTCATCATCAGAACATTATCACGTCAGCTAGGTATATACCTACATTTTCTATCACGATTCATACCATCATTTAGCTATCAAGGTCGAATTAGTCATTATTTCATAGTCTTGAAATGTCCGTGAGTAACATATTTGCTCTAGATATTTTTTACACATTTTGCTTATGCGATCTATGTATAATGGATTTTGTGTTATGTATATATTCGTTGTGTTCCATCTTTAAGTATAATTACTTCAACCACGTATTTTTTTTTAAACAATGGTGGCAAACAAGTACATATCATTACACCGAGGCCCTCACGGGGAAGGCAGAGGGAGTAGTGCCAGGTCCCACTTGATTTACAGACCTCTTCCACATTCATCCATCTCTTCACAGATGCATACCTTAACGTATCTTTAAAATTACCTTTGCCAACCCCAAAGGTCCACTCTTTTGGGTAGACGTGAGGTTGCTTTAAGAAATTTGTATAGATCCCGCGGACGACAACATTTCATTGCAGGACGCAATACGCGCGATAATTCGAAATGTCAAATGTCAGATTCTGCGCTTCAGCATTTGCCCGGCGCAGTGTCATTGTGAGCGATTAAAATTAATAAATAAATCATGTATAAGTATTAATTTACGCGGATATTGTGACAGCTGATAGATAGTTAGGCGCCAGAATGGGTAATAAAACAGCTTTGGACATCATATACATAAATTTACCGGAATTATTGGCATTAGTATCGTCGCGTCGTCTGACTTTCAACCGGCAATAATAACGTTGGAAGATGCATGAATATTTAAAAATAAAACCTTAGTCAAGTGGTTTAACTGGTCATCGATTGATTCAAATACAAATTTATTAAACTTTTATTTAAAGTAGAGGGCAACAGGTATTACTCAAAGTATTCCTAAGTTTTAATTACTACAGTTGAATTATACATATCATAAAACCGATGTGACAGAGCTAGTAGAGCGTCAGTTCTATCGAGAATTACAGACCTCATTCGCTTCATACAGATTCATAAGTAGCTTCATACATGCTCGCCAACGCAATTCTTTTTTTCTGAAAAGCACAGTGATTAGTTTTGCGGTGCGGATAAACATCAATATGATAACTTACGCCAAGTCCTTCACGGGGACCTATCCCGAGGGTTTAGTTTTTTCTATTCTTGCAGACCTCTTTTATTTCAAATCAAATCAAATCAAAATCTTTTTATTTCACATAGGCCCAGATGGGCACTTATAAAACGTCGAAAAAGAAGCACGGTTCGGAAGCATTTCATTAACATCTCTGTCAAGTGCTTAGTCGATTTCATAGGTAGTTGGAACGTAGTCCTGGTTTTCATTAACATCTCTGTCAAGTGCTTAGTCGATTTCATAGGTAGTTTGAACGTAGTCCTGGTTATTGTACACTTTTCCGCAATTTACTTCAACATAAGACAAGTAAGTATTGGTAATTTAAATAAAAAAGTCATATATAGTTTTCAAAGTAAACGACAATATGTTAATAATTTTGATCAAAATAGAACAGAATACCTTAACCGATACTAACTACTAAACTACTAATTTGGACACAAATCAAAACCATTAAAATATACATAACGTCAATAACAATCCATAATATTTGTAATATACAGTGATCAGGTCACTGCTGTGGGCGAGGTCATGAAAATATAGCCGAATATATTTAATATAGCCCCCGTGTGGGTTTAATATAATATATATTTTATTGTAAAATATCGATTTTGACCGTAACAGAATTGTAATGAAGCAATTGGACTAATTTCGTTATTTCGTATGAAGCTTCTTAGGATAATAAAGAGCTATGGAATACAATTCTAGATTTTGCATACAAATTATGGAATTGGAACCAGATACACGATGAAATATTTAAATATCGAAGAACGCTTGAACACTCAAGAAAACGTGAAGAGTACTCGAGACCGGTATGAAGAGACTTAATGTGGATGTACGAAAGAGGAGTGCAAGTCTAGAGAGAGCTTGCACTCCTCTCTTCCTGGCTTCCCGAATTTCATGACGCTCCGTAATGAAAGGGTATAATGTAGTCATAAGTATATATGAATGTACCTACATATGACTATGATAATCTACGTATATTATGATGAAAGTCAGGACAATGCGCGTAAAAGGACTAATCCATTTAATTTATGAGCTTAATTCGTAATACTGGCCCCACAAAAACGTAAGGGATTATATTGGCCATACTTTGTGTAGTTTGGAATTGTTATTGTTGACATTTATCTCCGTGCGTATGCGTATGAGACAGATGAGGCTGATATTTGAGATGCAACGTTTTCTACCTACAAATCAAATGCCCGTTTTGAATTCAGTATTGCATTGTCTTCTGCAAAATGTTTAACTGCTAATTCCGGGACCCCTTTGCGCATATGCGTACAGCTAATAATGTAAGTTCTTACCACGTATTGTCATCGCTGCTCTTAAATAAAGGAGACAATAATCTCGGTTACAATAAAGTAACCAAAACCTCGGCAGTCGACGAATACTTACAAATCCGCGGCATTTCCATTCAGCCACATTCGAGCCACCAAAATGAATATCTTTCCTTGTATCTCGTACATTATGTAAGTATGTACAATAATTTAAAGCAATCTTGCTCAGAAATCGCAGGCCATGCGTCAAGACGCTCCCGTGTGTTGTAATGTGACGCGACTGTTTCTGATTTGTGTGTGTGTGTGTGTGTAATGTCGAAAAAATTGCGGTAAATCACAATACTATCAATAGTAATAATAAACTTAACAGATATAGAAAGGGTGTGCAAGAAGAGGCAGAGGAACACCACGTTCCAACTACTTAGACCAAACCAATCGGACACTCAAGGACGGGAACGTCAAGAGTACTCGAAACCGGCGAGTATGTATGAAGAGGCTGATGAATGTGAACGAAGCGTGAGAAGTATTTAAGTCGTTCATTGTAAGAACTAGCGCTCTACTCTGCCTACCTCATAAGGGACTCGGCGTGATGATAATATATATATATGTATGTAATTATCTTAAAAAAATATTAATATCTATCGCATGTAGTAGAAATTCCGATGTATGTATATATAACAGCTTTAAGCCAAATATCATTGTATGTGATGTTAATTATAATAATCGTTATTTCTGTATATAAATATATATATATATATATATATATATATATATATATCCTCACGCCTTCGTAGGCAGAGGTGTATAGGTAATACCCAACACCCACTTTCCGCCAGAGGTATATTAGGTGCCAACGTGACAGATGGCGAGTCCATCGCCGTTACTCAAGCACGACTATACATACGCCTTTGAATTTCTTCTCAGACGTATGCAGGTTTCCTCTCGATGTTTTCCTTCACCGTAAAGCTCGTGGTGTGACTAATCACTGTACTTAAGTTCAGAAAAACTCATTGGTACAGTCGGCATTCGAACTTGCGACCTTTGCGTCGCAGGCAACTGCTCGAACCACTCGGCCACCACGGCTTTTTATAATAAAAATGTATGTCAAGTCTAATGTGGAATATATTATATTATATTAATCCGTCAGCGGCAATATTTTGCGAGTTAAAAATACCAACTTTACAAAAGTCACGACTTTACAAAAGTTTTATTACTTTTTTATTGAGCAGTTAAAAAAATTCGACATTAACATGTTACGAACGAGTCAAAGTTTAATTACCTAATTTGATCATCCACCGCGTGCTAATCCTAACACGTTCTAAAAACCAGCTCACTAAAAGTTTAGGTCCATCACGCTGATACACTACTTACACAAGAGTTTGCCTAACTTCTTTCAAGACATACTTATATACACACATGATATGTATGTATGTAGGTATGTCTTACGATAGGATAGAGGATAGGGGTACGTGATACATCACGTATCCCTCACAGAGTCTGTAGACAGACAAAGAGCGCCAGTTGTACCTCGACTTACATACTTCTTTCGTATTACCCACATCCATGTCTTAATACGCGTTCGAGTTTCGAATACGCTTGACGTTCCAATTCTTGAGTTGGAGCGTGGTCTTCTTCTGCCTCTTCTGTAACAAAATTTGTATGTATGTTTATGTGTTTCGTCAATCTCTGTTCACTCAAACTTTTTATACGTCGGAACCAACGCAGCATGCGCAACCCTTCTTTATTTCTCTTATTCAAACACGGTTTGAGCCGTAGTAACTGAGTGGTTCCAGTAGTCTCGTGACGATACGGAAATTATAGTTTTCTTAAAACCATTGAATTTATTAAAGACTAGCTGTGCCCGCGACTACGTCCGCGCGGAAAAGTGATATTAAGCAGCATTTAATTTAATTTTACCCCCTTAAGGGTAACATTTTTACAAACTTAGAATGTAATATTAATTTATATGTAATCAAGAGCCTAAAAAATTACTTTCAAGCTTCTAGCTTCAAAAATGACGAAACTTCTATACAAACTTTCATCCCCTATTTCAACCCCTTACAACTCTTGTCCTTGTCCTTCCTCAAGCTCAAGGCTATCTCTGTACCAAATTTCATTTAATTCGGTTCAGTAGTTTAGGCGTGAAAAGGTCACAGACAGACAGAGTCACTTTCGCATTTATAATATTATATAGTAGGGATGTTAGATTTTTGCACACTATACTGATACCTCACGCCTTCCCATTAGGGTTCCTATCTCTGCCTAGGTACGGAAAATGTCTGCAGAGATAGGTACCCACACACCCACTTTCCGTCAGGGATATATTTTAAGCGCCAACGTGACAGATGGCGAGTCCGTCGCCGTTACTCAAGCACGCGTTTGAATTTTATAATATCTAGTTTTAACATATTATGTTTATTACAAAGGTTGTTTTAGATCTCTAGTCTTGTTTTAAACGGATTTTTAAACAAAGTCGAGAATATAGGTCGTAGCAATCTTAGAAGAGTAATGCCCCGCTACCAGCGGCACGCATCGCCCGAGGCGGACTTAAATTCATCGTACAGCCCTGGTTATATAGTCATGAGAGGAGCGATTGATCTTTTGTTGTTAAGAAAATACTAATATATTTTGAGAGAGAGACACCAGACAGACATAAGATATATAATGCACGAAAAAAACATTGAGAAGTAACAAATATACGTTTTCAGAATGTTGCCACTTTGGCACCTAAAATACATACCTCTGGCGAAAAGTGGGTGTCTGTATGCTACCTATACACCTCTGCCTACCCCTTCAGGGACCCTTATGGGTAGGAGTGAGGATATATTATTATATCACTTTTAAAAGTGTCCGTTTGTAAAATTAAATCAGATTCCATTTTATTCCGCATAATCGAAATAGCAAGACCGATTTTTACTGCCAGATAGCTAATTATTTCAGGAGAGACTTAGGTTTTATTTTTAATGTATGATCAAATATTAATTTAATAAGTTAAACCGGGGTTAATTGTGAGGCACAGGTAGTATCATCATGGAACACGCTAAGCGCTTACCCATCACAACCACGCGGCCAAAACAAGCGATAGGCGTATCATGGCGTGAGAACGGCGCGCGACCGTGGCACTTGCCACCGCTCAGTCATTATCGATCGTGAACTATTGTCTATGGACTGTTTAATGTACTCTGCATTGTCTCAGCCCAAAAAACAAAGGTCTCGGCGTGATATTAATGTTTGCGCAGACAACAATGTTGTTCTCACTATTTGGCTCTGTATGAATTTATATGGGGTGTAGAGAACAAAAAAAATAAGAATTGTTTTTTTGGCCGTGGTGGCCGAGTGGTTTGAGTAGTTGCCTGCGACACAAAGATTGCAAGTTCAAATCCTGACTGTACTTAAGTACAGTGATTAGTCACACCACGAGCTTTACGGTGAAGGTAAGCATCGAGAGGAAACCTGCATACGTCTGAGAAGCAATTCAAAGGTGTATGTATAGTCGTGCTTCAGTAACGGCGATGGACTCGCCATCTGTCACGTTATCACCTAAGATATATCTCTGGCGGAACACTCCGCCGACACACTAACTGTTCTATGGGTACTACATATACACGACTGCCTACCCTTTTGGGGACCCTTATTGGGAGGCGTGAGGATAGGCAGCATGAACATGTCATAAATACAGTTGAGGTTCATTCCCTTCGTAAAATAAGGCTTCTTCCACAGTTAAATAGCTCCTCCACAGGATAAAACACCCTACGACATTCGCACACATACGACGCGCATAAAAATTGCATTGTAACGGAATTTTCAACAAACGGAACTTGTCACAATACTAAACCACAGGTTGCCCAATGGCGAATAGAAACTATTCCGCAACCACAGTTGAAGCGAGACCGCAGTGGTGAAGTAGTGAAGTACGAACTTTATGATATACTACTCTGTGGTTGTTTGGATAAAAGTCCTAAGATACTTTTAATTGACGGCCATATTTCCTGCAGAATTTCCCCTGGTGTTGCAAGCGTCCATTGGCGGCGGTAACCGCTTACCATTAGGCGGACCGCATGCTTGTTTGCCACGCATGTGGTATAAAAAAAAATGGGTTGAGTCATCAGACCACTACATTTTAAGGTCGCAGGTTTGACTCCTGCGAGAGATTCATATTTGTGTTATGGACGCGAATATGTGTGCTTATGTATTGGATATTATTTATATTTTAATAAATAGTTAAATAAATTATGGATTTCATATTAAAACGAAATACATGAACCTAATTTGTATGTGGACGAAGCAAAAAGAGGTCTGGCGTAGGAAAACAGAATTGGCACTACTCATTTTGATGATGTTAACTAATAATGTTGATAACATTAATAACATTAAGAATAAAAAGGCACATCTGTAGCTAACATGGCATAAAACTTACGTAGGCATTAATAAAACATCACTCGTGCAAGTCATCCAAAACAGGCAAAACTCGCCGAGATCCCATTCGAATTATGTAAAAATTACTAGATCAAAATACCACTGAATCATAGCGATATTATCTTGAATCTCAGAAGTTAATAGTGTCAATTGAGTCGGTTTAGAGTTGAAATATTACTCAGCCGAAGATATATCTTACCTAACCATGAAAAAATACGTCATTTGAGAGAAAAGCCGTAAGTCATAAGCCGTGGGAACAAGGCGCCGCCCACGCGAGATTCAGAATTAAATTCCTTGTATATTTGTCATTATTGTTTATGAGAATAGTACGACAGATAACTTGTGAGATTTGCCGAATTTTGTTAGACTATTCGCTACAGCCCTTGAATATGAATTAGTTTCAGCTTAAAACTTCACTATTGTCGTGGTGGCCGAGTTGTTTAAGCGGTTGCCAGCAACACAAAGATTGCAAGTTCGAATCTCAACTGCACCAATTAGTTCTTCTGAACTTAGGTGTAGTGATTAGCCATACCACGAGCTTTGCGAGGAAGGAAAACATCGAAGAAACCTGCAAACATTTGAGAAGAAATTCCCAAACGTACGATATACTGTCACCATCTGTCACTTTGGTACCTAATAAACACACCTCTGCTTACCCCTAAAGCGTGTAGATATTTACTAGTAATTTAATAACCAGATACGTACGGATCGGAGTCAGCTCCGAATACGGTCACTTATTTATGCAATTTGTATAGAATATCTTCTTATCTCCGAATTTATAAATATAATTTATAATATATTATATAATAATATATCCTCACGCCTTCCCACAAGGGTCCCCGATGGGGTAGGCCGAGGTGTATAGGTACACACCCACTTTCCGCCAGAGGTATATTAGGTGCCAACGTGACAGATGGCGAGTCCATCGCCGTTACTCAAGCACGACTATACATACGTCTTTGAATTTCTTCTCAGACGTATGCAGGTTTCCTCTCGATGTTTTCCTTCACCGTAAAGCTCGTGGTGTGACTAATCACTGTACTTAAGTTCAGAAAAAACTCATTGGTACAGTCGGGATTCGAACTTGCGACCTTTGCGTCGCAGGCAACTGCTCGAACCACTCGGCCACCACGGCTTCACAATTCCAAATTTGGTATAAATGTTAAGAAAGTATACTATGTAGTTCATGATTGTCTACAACGTTTTAATCCAGGCCAGATATTAATTTCACCGTCATTTGCACCAAAGTAATTTAAAAATCATTTATTTGTGTAACCTACAATCCTTAACGACTATTTACGGAATACCGTATTTGCTTAAATGACACATATCAATCACTAGATTACTGCTACTCCTACCCACCTTATTTCACGTTTCACCTCTGCTTATGCCACACTAAATATGTAATTAGTTTTTCATCAAAACTTAAACTAAAGATTTCTCAATTTTAAAATTTAGTTTCGCATTAAGCAGTTGATAAATTAATCTTGTTGCTAGCACGTTCCGTTACATAGTGAAAACTGTAAATATTTTATCAATCAGTTTTAGAACTTAATCAGATACTTTTTGTGATTCAAACATTTAAGGGCTGGACCATTTATAGCTAAAGCGACGACAAGTAAAACAGGATGATAAACATGCTTCATTACAGAAATATAGCTATGTATTACGAAATTACAATTTAATGTAAAGCCTTGTTCTTCTGCGCTCTTCGTTCGAAGTGTTCGAACTACCTTTACCCATCTCTTTTTTTTTTATACCACTTGGGTGGCAAACAAGCATGCGGTGCGCCTGATGGTAAGCGGTTACCGCCGCCTATGGACGCTTGCAACACCAGGGGTATCACTCGCGCGTTGCCGACCCTGCAGAATATTTTCACACCCTTCTTGAAGAACTCCACGCTGTACTCTCCAGGGAAAACCACAACAGGGAGCTCATTCCACAGCCTGAGCGTTCGTGGAAGAAAACTCTGTCTACCCCTTCAGCGCCCGTTATAGGAATATGTTTATATACGTATATAATATACTAGCTGTCCCGCCCAGCTTCGCTCGGGTGAAAAAGTTAAATTTCCCGTAACACGATCGCAGCGCCACCTATTGGGTCCAATTATAAATCTAAACCATTCTCGAATCTAGCTTAAGACACACAGAAACACACAGAAAGCTTCGCCCGGGTAAAAAGGTAAAATTCTTGAAACTCGATCGCAGCGCCACCTATCGGGTCCAATTTAATATAGCCTATGTTACTCGGGGATAATGTAGCTTTCCAAAGGTGAAAGAATTTTTGAAATCGGTCCAGTAGTTTCGGAGCCTATTCATTACAAACAAACAAACAAACAAATCTTTCCTCTTTATAATATTAGTATAGATAGGTATACACTTTGTATATACTTTATAACATGCCAACAAGACAGATGGTGAGTCGGTCGCCGTTTCGACATTTTATCTACTATTTAACAACGACGAAATATAATTATAATCTTTTTGTCTAATCTTCGTATCGCCTAGTTTCAAAGATTGTAGGTACCCAACTCAAATCAGCGACGGATGAATAATTAGAGAAACCTATACCAATTAATTTAGATGTATATGTTTCATTTCAAACAAACTTTGTGAATTATTGATTCGCTATTAAAACAGAAATGGTTGCACAAAAAACATTCGATTTGGGTGCTGCAAACTCATCAAAACAATTTTTTCTCTATCTACCCATCAAGCATATTAACTTAATTTTAGCTATGCAATTATGCAGCCATAATGATTTTGGAAGACTTGCACAGTTTTCTGAACTTAAGTATAAGGTAGTGACTAAGTGAGAACTTAAGTAAAGTAGGTGATGTACAAAGCAATATTTCTCAAAAGAAATGTTAAAAGATTGATGAAACCGAAATACAGTTCAAGAGTATACGGAAGAAGAGGCATAAGAAGGCCACGTTCCAACTACTGGGATCAAATCGACCGGTCACTCAAAGACGTTCATATGAGGGATTCTGAATATTGATTAATACAAAAATCGAAACAAAAATCGTTTATTCAACGTAAGGGGCACAGGGATTATACTGTACAACTATAATGATTATTATGTATGCGGTGTCCACTTTTAAGCAATTATACATTTAGTTTAACGTCTATGTCAAACTAATTGTTAATTACGTAATAATGTAACAATTGTTTGAACCCAATACAAAAAAAATCACGCTTCGTTTTAACAGTAAAATAACAATTTTAAAACAAAACACATTCATTGCAACAATGTCAGAAGACAACTATCATTGCTGACCCAGTGGGTTAATCTCATAAAAAATTGCAAACTTAAATCTTACCTCAAATAATTGGACACTGGGCATTTTATGATCATGTCGCTAACGAAATAAGGCAGTCACGTACTGTGGCAGGTCGAGCCTCAATTAGACGGATATCTATAACGATCCGCGCCCATAAGGAAGACAACTTATCAGTAATTTCTAATCTCAGTGACTCACAGCCGTCCGCAAAATTACCTCAATTTAACAACACAGCGGTTCATCGCGAGTCGAGAAGGGCACAGCGGCTAACCGAGACCAAATAATGTAACCTTTTTACCCCTTTATTATGTAAATGGAATACGTGCTCTGAACGAATTTCCGTGGCGAGTTCTAGTATTTTTTTACCGGTTTGAGAACATAAATATTATCTTTGGGTGACTAATACAGTTGACTTGATACAGTTTTGCAAGTATATAAAGAAAAATGGATTTGCAGACAAGCATTTAGATCATCTATTGTGATTGCGAGACGTATTCAGCGCTCTAGGAGGCTATGGATCAAAATATATTCAATACATTTTTAACATTATTATATAACTTGCTGATATATGTGTATATATGCAAGCATGTAGCTGTTCTGTCTAGACTTAGAGTCTTTCGCATCACGACATTCATCAGTCTCTTCATACATTCTCACCGGTTTTGAGTTTATTTTAACTCTTGATGGGGACGCCCATTCTGGAGTGTTTGCCAGATTCGATTTAGGTTGGAACGTGGAAACATCTGTCACTTTATCCGGATGCTAATTCTCCCACGGCACAAGTGCTGCCATTTAGGCAAGTGATTATTTGTAATTTTCTTTTAAATTAACTTATTATTATTTCTTACTTACTCGTTGTATAATATCTCGTCAACCTGACTACAGTAATTGTTTTATAGCTCGTTAATGTAGTTTTCTAATATGACATGCAATTTTTTAGTAATTCAAGAATATCTCCTGAGAGCATTCATAATTAAATCCTTTACGCTTATGGTACCAAAAATATATGTATCCCGTGGATTTACCTTAAATTAAAACTTAAAGTACCTTTAGTTAAAGTACCTTTAATTAAAACTTAAATCTGAATCCACCGTGTAATTAGTTGCACGATAATTTCAAACATTTTCGGTGGGAAAACAACTTGAACATATTATACATAGCAATAAACGCAAATTACATTTCGAAATATTGTTATAATCCAAAATAATGAGACGTGAAGTTATTTACCGATGGAAACGTACGGGGCGCGCGCGGCGGTAACCAGTGAAATTGTAGCACAATCACATATTTTACGCTCTTGTACGAGTTTAATTGAGTAAGAAGAGACCCAAAACCGCTCGCAGCGGGGTAACTTCCAAATTTATTTAAAAAATTCGCCAAAGACTCCCATTATTTATGTCAAAAGACGCAACAGGACCCGATGCAGGCTCACTTCTGTAATATTAAGTGTGAGATACGGCCTTATCCACGCTGACCCAGATTTTAATACGCCTCGTCGTGCTCTTTATGACGACTTTTTGAAAAATGTTACTTTTAATTTCGAGCAGCGCTGCATTGAATGGGTCCGCCGATGATTCTCTTTAACTGTATCGTTTATAAAGTGCCATTTCTTATGTGTCACCGACGGAAGTCTGTCGATATTTTACACAAAATTAATGCAGGCGTGTACGCCAAAATTGGTGCTGTCATATTTTGCATATATCGAATGCCCTTTTTTAATTTCCATTTATTAAATATATCATATTCTCGCTACGTCCCACGCATTCGCAACCTCATCATAACAAGTTTCCTTTTTAATAAAACTGTTTATTTCTCGTTGTTCCAGTCGTTCTTCGGGCGCACGTACAACAATCTGTCATCCATATCAGAGTGCAAGAACAATGGCGAATGCGTCATCAACAAGAAGAATAGAACGGCTTGCAAGGCTTGTAGGCTTCGGAAGTGTATTTTCGTTGGTATGTCCAAATCCGGGTCAAGATATGGACGAAGGTCAAACTGGTTCAAAATCCACTGTCTACTACAAGAGCAGCAACAACAGCACATTCAACAAATGCATTCAAATAAATCACCGCCAGCTTTCAATTCATCTTTGAATCCATCCTTTATACCAACAAATTTACTCCCAGCCGCTGCTCTGGCGGAATATTACAAAAATTCCGAAAAAACTTCTTTCACTGAAGACGTGACGCGGCAGAGCGTATCGCCATCCGACTCTGGTGCATCGTCTGCGGATCCTGAGGATGACAATAGTTCGAGAAGTACAAGCGGACTGAGCATTTTCCGACCAACTTCATCTCCATCAAGTGATAAAGATGTAAGATTACAAGCCATTAGGAATCAAAGTAAAGATGTGA
The DNA here is from genome assembly GCA_945859725.1 of Drepana falcataria. Taxonomy (NCBI): domain Eukaryota; kingdom Metazoa; phylum Arthropoda; class Insecta; order Lepidoptera; family Drepanidae; genus Drepana; species Drepana falcataria. The sequence continues at coordinate 10,626,869 of OX243933.1, read as the reverse complement.
GAAGGCGGAAACCTCCTACTCTGCCTCATTCTCCTTTCGGCACTGGTACTGCATCACCGAGCTACTCTCCTAGAAGTGTGCCATTCTTACCAAGCTCTATGCATTCTTTACGATCAGTTCCTCCAGCGATCACAACTTGGCAGAATCGAAACGGTGGAGATTTACTCCTGCACTCACCTGCCGTGGCTGGTGTAGCGATGGACCAAGACCAACCGATAGACTTATCCATAAAGTCTACCGCGGTAATTTTTCGGAGTCCTAAGACCGATGATGTGAGCGACTCGGAACCTGAACTGAGTATTGATCTGAGCGAAGAGAACAGTAAAGATCTAATGAAGAATCCTCTCGATCTATCTCTCGTGCCTAAAAGAACGGAAGAAGTGCCAATGACTGGTTGAATATAGTGTTTTTACCGTGAGCGCAGCCATGTTTCTCTATTTATATATAAATACGTAGTTCCATTGTCGCCGATGATTTATCATTAATGTAATAAGTTTATTTGCCATACAGTATTTAAGTAATATGTACATTTCCTCTTCTTGATTACCTGATCTTATTTACCATAATGTTAGAGTTGTTTTTACTGTAGATAGTTTGGTAGAATAAGAAGTAATTTGAGAAACACCATTTTGTAATAGGTACCATTAAGTTAAATTGGACTCTATTATAGTAGTATAGTGGCGATATTTGCTTATAATCAAGTCAGAACTCTTAAATTAAACGACTAACAATTAAAAAAAAATTAAGTTCCAATGAATTATTATTTCTTGCGTTGATATTTGATTCTGACCTAGAGTAAGTTGTGACACTTGTTATGACTTCATCCTAACTAAAAGAAGTATGTTTCGATAATAATAAAGTGTTCAATAGTTTTTTTGTTTAAGATTTAGTGCCAGCGTATTTGTACCATCTAGTTAGCTATTAATGGGATCAAAGGCCAGTCGATGTGAAGCTCAAAATTTCTAATGTACAAATAAAATAATGAGAGCTGTATAATATTAAATAGAATTTGTTTAAAAAACTCTTGTGCTATAAGTATTTATTGTATCTTAAGAGCTATCTTAGGCCAGTTTGTATTGAGTCATTTTTGTCTTTAAGCTCCTAATTAAGATCCAGTTCATTTTTATTATGTAATTTATAATAATATATAATGTTATTTTTATTCTCTATAAGATCCTTGTGAGTTACTCAATTGTTGTTTGTGTTAATTTTTTGGAGATTTTAATATCTGTAGACATTCATTGCTTTTAGTTTTAAATCTTTTATTTGTGTTTTAATAGCAAGACCAAACTTCATGACATTCCAGTCTCTAGACAATTTATTCAACTGTTATCTTATCCTGATAGTAATTTGATTTTGTCTATTCTGATTTGAATATCGACCATAAAAGCCGATTGATTTACTGAACCAAGATAATCAGCTGTCACTATTAATTTGATAATAATGTAATTAAAACCAATGTTATTACGTGTTAATGGACTCTTAGGCGTAAATTTTAATTTCAAATAGAATTTGACAAGTCATTGTTCTGACAATTATGATTTAAAGACTCATCTTGACAGATGCTTGACGGTCTGTTAAAAAGCTATAAAAATCGTGGTCTATATAGGTCAGAGGTCAGATGATCTAACACACTATTATTCTGATGAAAGTTTCACAGTATTTAAATACATTTATAAATACAGCACTGTCCCTTACTATGAAAATTAAAATTATTTGTCGTAGAGGACACCAGCGTCTGCTAGTCGCAGCCAGACGAACATTTAACGTAATCAAATTTTGTTATATGTGCAGGAGATTACTAGGGTGCCATGAGAAATGAATAGCTATCCTTAAAATTACATAATATATTGAAGTTTTTATGAAAGAAAATGGAGTATAATTCAATTTTTAGTCACAACGAGAAGCGGGACACCAGCGTTTCCGAAACTTTACGTTTTAAATGCTGATATACCTGCAAGAGTTACAAGGGTGCCATGACAATATAGTAGCTAATCATAAAACTACGTCATTTTTATGACGTCGATGACTACGTCACACGCTCTTAATGAAGGACGATCAACAAGTCGGTGGTTCGAAGTGTGCACAGCTGGGGCAAGGGATATGCTCATACCCAAAAGTGGATTAAACGAAAATGAATTCAAGATGGTTGTGAAAATAACTTACGTGACATAATATTAATAGATGAGTTTTAGAATAAGATGAAATTGTTGGTTTAACACACTCGTAATAAGTTAACATGGAGTAAGCATCCATTTAATGGCCAGATGACAAACTTTTAAAAAGAACCTAGACTAATTCCAAGTAGGTACTGACTAGGTTATTATGTAGTTATGTCTTTTTGTAATCAATGTGATACGATATTTTTATGTATGTGTTTTTTTATATATTACGTTATTTAAGTAAATATTAATATATTTGAACAAGAACAGAATAAATCGCAAATGTCTTTAAAACTTGCTTTGTTTTATTTAAGAGCCAATGTGGCCGAGTGGTAGTTGCATACAACACAACGATTTCAAGTTCGAATCCCGACTGAATCAATAAGTTTTTCTGAACTTAAGAACAGTGATTAGTCACACCAGCTTTACGGCGAAGGAAAACATCGAAAGGAAACAAGCATACGTTTAAGAAGAAATTCAATGACGTATGGATAGTTATGCTTGTCTGTCTCATCTGTCTCGTTGAAACTAGGGTGTGGGTACTAGCCATACAGAGGTGCCTACCCCTTCGGGTAAACTTTTTAGAAGACATGAGGATATTGCCTATCATATTAGGATATTGCCCGTCAAATGGATTGAGGTAGCGTTTTCCATGAAAGCTCCTAGACAACTTATCTTTTCTGACCTTTAAATAGCTAGCACCATATTCAATCAAGTTATAATATTAACAGGTCATACAAAACCGCATCTAAATCAGTTCAGTAGCTTAGGAGCTTATCGCGAACAGACAGCCAGAAGCGACGAGGCGCATTGGATATGTTTGATCGCATTTATCTTAGGAATTACTAATCCGAAGTGAAAAATAATTGAGGCGCTAGATAGTCCATAATATGTTGAGGACACTATAAGCTATACCTACCACCATCACTACACACAAAATTAATGTATACAATAAATTAATGTAACGGATCGCTGTCTGTACATGGAAAATATATGACAAAGAATATTATTGGGACATTTATTTACGCAAATGGCACCCAAAACAGAATAGAATTTTTATCTGTTTGTCTGCGCGTTTGTACACGCTAATCTCAGAAACGGCTTATCTGAATTAAGATGTGATTTTCAGTAATATATTGTGGTAAGCTTCGATTAACATATCCAAAACTAGCGGCCAGTCCCGGCTTCGCACGGGTGGACATGAGATATTTTTTTTAAATGATAAAATAGCCTATGTCACTCAGGGTGAATGTAGCTTTGCAAATGGTGAAATTTTGAAATCGGTCCAGTTGTTCCGGAGCCTATTCTATATAAACATACTTACATACAAATATTTCCTCTGTATAGCATTATAGTATAGATAAAAAAAAAAGGTGATGCCCAAAATGATGCCCAAAGTCACTATTCCACGCGGACGAAGTCCCAAGAAGCTAGTTTAGTAATAAATCTTGAGTTATGACAGTCTCTACAGTAAAAACCCCTTTCGCTTCATCCACGTTATTCTTTCAACGAATACCAAATATACACTTACGTAGATGCAAACAGACACACGTCTTCTCATGTTTACAGATAAACATATATTTAAATATTCATCAACATCTAGCTCTTGATCGTTTCTTGAAATATCATTCCCGTGTGATTTTTTCCAGATTAATTCATTAGTAACCCACTGGTTTCTTTGTGAGCACATACAAACAATACAAAACCGTTTTACTCTCGAAATAAGAACTAAAATGCATCGCAGAGCTCTGTAAACAGTTTTTACATACGGTCTAGCTACTGTGAACTACCGTTTTCTTAAACCACATATTGTATTTGAAAATTGAACATGTGAGTGCATCCGTTTTGACTGTATTTTTTATTCAAATTAGACTTTTCTTTGTATTAGTTAATGTACCGAGCAGTATTCAAATCTTGTGTACCGACCTTTATTTGCTTAGTGGCAATCAACCTCTTTTGAACCAATTTTTTTGTAACTATCACACACTAATAGACCGACCCTAAAGCAGACCTGTACTATTACATAGCTGTGCATCATACAATAATTGAACTTCCTAGTTGCTAAGATGTTTTGTGAGAGAAAATAAATGAAAGTTATTATTATTATTATTCTACAAGCTACAGGTCGCTAGCTAAATATTGATATGTATGTTCTTACCTACGCCTTCACGTCTCTCGGACAGTGGGGCAAGACAAAGTTACCTTTGTGCGTGAAATATAATTAGGTAATACTTTATTGTTGGAGGGGAAAGAACCTGCGACCATAAGAACTGCCGGGGTGTGCTCGGCCAATTTATGCCTGAAACCTATTAAATTTGCAAAAATACATTTACGATTTTAAGATGATGCCTGATATAAAGCGACTTGTCACGCAGGTAATTCAATTTCAATCTTCATCTCTTCGTGTGTAGTGACTCACAATTTTTCACCTCTTGCTCCCAGTATATCTCCGGCGATAAGGATGCTACTACAGCTCTTCGGGGATTGGAAATTGCTACCTTCGGCTAATAGTCTATTTGTCAATACCCTTGATAAGTAAAATAATGTTATATTACGAAAAAGTAGAGTTTGTGAACAAATACCTAGATCAAATCGACGGGACAAGGATTCGAACATCAAGAGTACTTGGGACGCGAGAATGTGAATGAAGCGAAGGTCTGAAACCCTGAGAGAACTGGGGCTCCACTCTTTCTGCCTACCTCGTGAGAGACTCTGTGTGATGATTTGTATGTATGTATGGGTTTACTGTATAATTATTTCATTACGTTCTTATGAGCTATTAAAGGACAAGAAAACATGTTTCCCGAGCAATTATAACCAATAATCCACGCGAACTGTACAAAAACTGTAACAACTCAAAAATACCACTTATTTGTTTACATAACTGTACTCCCTAAAAAGGCGAGCGACAATAAAACCTTAACAGATTTAATTGAAATGATTGTGTTCCGTTCCGATTCTTACACTTTGTCGTGGAATATATAAAATAAACTTTAATCACATGTGTGATAAGATGTGTTTTGGTGTGATGAATAGGTTCGTAATACGACATGATTTTTGTCACTCAATATAGTTGGAGTGATGTTGCAGGGCGTAGTAACAAATCATGATTTTTTCGCATCGGCCGGCTGTGGCCAGTACTGTGTTTGTACTGACCGAAAGAAATGCTGCTCGTTAACTTGGATAATGAGAGCTTTGCGCTTTTGATTGTGGTACAGGTAGGGAGATAAGCCATTGCCGTCAATATAGATTTTAAATATAATATAGATGCACCTTGACGCTCTCTTGCTACTAGGGTCGCCGAAAGCAGAGGTGAAACTATAACCTACAATTACTGGAAATATGTTTCGGTGCCGCCGTGACAGCGAATCCATCGCATTCGCATTCGTCCTATCTCAAGTAGGCACTATGCATTCACACGCCTTGAATTTCTTCTTCAAACTTATACAGGTTTCGTAGGTAAGTTTAGTAGTAGTTGCCTGCGATACAAAGATCGCAAGTTCGAATCCCGACTGTACCAAAGGGTTTATGGTGAACTTAACGTACAGTGATTAGTCACGCCACGAGCTTTACGATGAAGGAAAATGTCGAGACAAAACTCGGCTATATGGGCTATATGGCTGAGAAGCAATTCAAAGGCGTATAGTCGTGCTTGAGTAACGGTGATGGCCTCGCCATCTGTCACGTTGGCACCTAAAATATACATCTGGCGGAAAGTGGGTGTGTGTGTGGGTACTACCTATACACCTCTGTATACCTCTTCGGGGACCCTTGTGGGAATGCGTGAGGATATTATTATTATAAATAAATAACAGTTTTGCTACATACAGACATATACAATATAATTTTCATACATGCTCGCCTATTTCTATTACTCTTGAGGTCCCTTCTTCAGACTTCATCATAGATTTCTCAAAGAAGGGTGTGAAAAGATTCCTGCAGGGTCGGCAACGCCCGAGTGTTGGTGTTGCAAGCGTCCATACGCGGTGGTAACCGCCTACCATCAGGCGGACCGCCCGCTTGTCTGCCACCCAAGTGGTTTAAAAAAAATCTTAATTATTAGACATTAATAAGTTAAGACACATTAAGGACTTGCTAATTAAGTTATCAGTAAGAATATAAATTGGCAAAAAAATAAAATATCACATATCCACCCGACAGTACAGCCGAAAAGGTCCAGTTTACACCGGGCAATTTTAACGAGGAAACGCATCGCACTAATTGAGATTGCTCCAGAGTAAAGGCGTTCAAAAAATCGTGTCATTATAACCAAAGACGGGCTGATTTATTGAGACGTCTCCGGGATAGACAGGTGGAAATGGGAGCATTGGACGAGGTGGCAAGACGCTTTTTCGGCGACTGTACGTATGTTAACACTTTCAAAGTGAAGTACGAATTCCTGATTTTTGCCAAGTGTCTATAAATCTACTATTATTATATAAATATTGTTTTGCACGTAACAATAATCCAACTACCTCGATCAAATCGATCGGACGCTCAGGGACGGGAACGTCAAGAGTACTCTAAGCCGACGAGCATGTATGAAGAGACTGATGAATGTGGACGAAGCGAATGAGGTATGTAACTCTAGAGAGAACTGGCGTTCGTGATGATATGTATAATTATGAGCCATGGTGGTAGGGTTGTTCGAGTGCCTGCATCACAAAATTACAAGTTCAATCTTGCCTGTAAGTTACAAGTACCGAACTTAAGTACTGTGATTAGTCACACCACGAGTTGTGCGGTGAAGAACACTTCGATAGAAACCTGCATTCGTGTGAGAAGACAATTAGTTGCCGTGTGATAAAATACTTTAGTTAAACAAAAAAATATTAACGAATCCATCTTTTTAAAACGGAGTTATGCCATCTCCTCTTTTGATGTCCTGACGTCTAATTAAGAAAGATAAAGAATGCAAAAATTTTGCAAATCTTAGATCAAAGATACCCCCCGAATTATCGCAATCGGGAAGGATGACAGTTGATATTTATCAGTTGTATAATCAAACGCAGCCGAATGTGTAAGGTAATACCAATTCGTTGACCTGTCAATGAACTGTCAAATTTGTATTTTAAAATAATCTGTGCGGTGATTTCAGCATTATTGTATTGTCAATCAAACCTTTATTTATTTATTTTCACAGATTAATTAACTGTTAGAAATTATATGATGTCAATAATTAAGCTTAGCTAAAATTTGCAAGCAATTTTGAAAAACCGATCAATAAGCGTAGATTAGCTATCATGGTTTATAATATTCAACTTTTAATCATTAATTGCATATTTAATTGGCTGTTGCGTTTATCTGGTGAAACATATAAATCAATCGTTAAAGGGCAAAATCCCCACGCCCACAAGGGTCCCCGAAGGGGTAGGCAGAGGTGTTTATGTAGTACCCACACACCCACTTTCCGCCAGAGATATATTTAGGTGTCAACGTGACAGATGGTGAGTCCATCGCCGTTACTCAAGCACATACATACGCCTTTGAATTGGTTCTCAGACGTATGTAGGTTCCCCTCGATGTTCTCCTTCACCGGTATAGACGAGTGAAAACCCATTTTTTTTTTCAAAAATGCAACAGCCATGTTAGGAATATATTTCTGATTGAAAGAAAGTCTCGAATCAAGTTATGTATAGGACATTTCAGGATAACTTTATATACTTAGTTTTTGGTTTATTTTACATGATTACTATGAAAACTTCTAAATGGGCAACTTTAATGTTTTTAACGGCGGAGGTGTATAATTAGTACCCACACACCCACTTATGTCATAGAATTTCTTCTCAAACGTATACATATAAGTTTCGTTTCGATGTTTTCCACGTCACACCACGAGCTCTACGTAAAAGTAAAGCTCGTGGTGTGAGTTCGGGTCGTCGGGTCTCGAACTAGCAATCTTTGTGTTGCGGGCAGTTACTCCAACCCCTCGGCGACTACGACTTTTATTATACAATATAATCATCTTAAAATGTTCGCTGTGGGCGAGAAACCAACCTGCCACCATTGACAGAAGGCAGGGGACCAACCAATAAGCCAGTTTTATTAAATTCAAAAATATAAGGCCAACTTTCTATTATCAATTTACGTATATAACATATTTTATAATTAATTTTAGCAGTTTTATTTGAGTTCGGTCTCAGCTTGTAACCAATCATAGTCACTATTAAGGTACAAATACCGTTAATGATTCGGTAATAAAAAAATATTTGTATTGATTTTTAATTTGTCAAGACTTCGAACTTTAATAATTTTTCGCTCCCCCACTGTGACTAAACGTTTAAAGAATTTAAAAATCATTAAATTTTAAATATTCACATTGATTCACGAATCCATAAGCTGTGGAAAACACAGCGGTTTCGTTCTTTGAAAATATTTAATTAATTTTACTTTAGTTTTCGGTTTGTTATATATCTTCACGCCTTTCCCACAAGGGGTAGGCAGACGTGTGTAATGTCCGTCACCGTTACTCAAGGACAAATACACATATCCCTTTGAATATATTTTCAACTGAAGAAGGTTTCCTCTTGTTATCCTTCACAGTAAAGCTCATTGTGTGACTAACCACTAATACTAAAGTTCTGAAAACCGTTTTTTTTTTTTTATCTCATTAGTACAGTAGACATCCGAACTTCAATCTTTGTATTACTTGCAACTCTCTTACTCGAACCACTCAGCCACCACGGCCTTTAGTGATGATTATTAATTACCCGATCGCGCAATCTTCTTTAATAAATAAAATCAATAAGTATTCATCAAAAGTGTGTGCAAGAAGAGGCAGAGGAAGGCCACGTTCCAACTACCTGGATCAAATAGATCGGACTCTCAAGGACGGGAACGTTAAGAGTACTCGAAACCGACGAGCATGTATGAAGAGATTGATGAATGTGGACGAAGCGAAAGAGGTATGTAAGTCTAGAGAGAACTGGCGCTCTATACTCTCTGCCTACCCCGTTAGGGACTTGGCGTGATGATATGTATGTATGTAAGTATTCATCAATCTCGAAGAAACTCGAGAATGGCGCAACCATTTGACGATTTCATTTGCATGGATCCCTGTACATCTAAGAATTTCTTATCAAGCCTATGCAGTTTGCCGCTTTATTTTATTTCCTTTTATTATTTATTTCCTTCACCGTAAAGCCTGGTTTAACAAATCACTGTAGTAAAGTTAAAGAAAAATTGTGTCATGGTGTTGTCGGGATTTGAACAAGCAATCTTTGTATGCAGGGTCACTGCTCGAACCATTCGGCCACCACGTCGTATCTTTGTTCTAAATCCGCCTAACGACGTATCACCTACCTAATAACCTTTAATCGCCTCCTAAACCAACAAGTGTAGGTGACAGGAGACCATGATCTTTGCTGTAGATGTACTGATTGTCGAGAGGATATCCGTAATGAACTGGTTCAAATAACGCCGAAAGGTCATACAATACTATTGTTGAAGTATCCTATTGTATTCAATCTAACACTGGGCTGAATACAATATCGACATGTTTGTTTTATTTAGCGTTATGTAAACTTTATCGAAACATTACAAAAGTATCCTACCTCGTAAATCCACTTCCTTGTATTTCCGTTTTAATGTAAAAACTGTGTTGATAAAATTAAAAATTACTAACTTTGATGTGGAACTTTGATGATATTTAATCAAATAATGTTTAGGTGCCGTGATGGCCGAGTGGTTCGATTAGTTGCCTACAACACAAAGATTGCAAGGGCTAATCCTGACTGTACCAATGAGTTTTTAATACAGTGATTAGTTATACCGCGAGCTTTACTGTGAAGAAAAACATCAAGAGGAAACCTGCATTCGGTTGGTTAGAAATTCAAAGGCGTCGTGCTTTGACGGCGATGAACTCGCCACCTATAACGTTAGCACCTAAAACATGTATACCTGTATAAAAATAAAAAGACAACATTTTGGTCATATTTAAATTCATTTCGTATGTACAGTCTTTTCGCTTGAGTAGAAATTCAAAAGCGCCGTGCTTGAGTATAGGGCGATGAGCTCGCCATCTATAACGTTAGCACCTAAAATATGTATACCTATATAAAAATAAAAGACAACATTTTGGTCATATTTAAATTCACTTCGTACACAGTTTTGATATTGCCGGAGCATCATGAGTCAAGAACAAGAACTACAAACACGAACTCAGCTTAGTCAACCCCGGCCAAGCCAACTAAATTCATGTACTCACATCAGATAAATGTTTACAGCTAGCAAAAACGCTATCTCTTCCGTTCAAAGGCATCCCATATGTTGCTTAGTAAAACCAAAATTAGCTGCGACATAACATCTCGCGAGGCTAAAGAATAAATCTCCCAGATAAGTCTAGCCTAGGTGGTGCCTAGATCTAGATATGCCTGTTTAGTTGGCCAGGCGCCAATTCGAGCTATCTGATCGCTCATGGGAGAAAAACAAAGAAGTGTTATATATTTTAATGAGATCGAGTTTGCGCATTGGGTTGTCCACTATGTGCTTGGTGAAGATTTTTTTTTAATGTTGCCAGTAAAATTAATTCAAATGACAACGATTATACAGTATAAGGTAAGGATAATAAAACTAAAGTGTTTTAGAATTCTAATCGAAACAAATGTATCTAGTGCTGCCATTAATGCGGACGGATATATTGGAATGCTTGCTTATTTTATGAAATACTTGCTGTCCCGCCCAGCTTCGCTTGGGTGAAAAAATATAATTTCCTGAATCACGATCGTAGCGCCACCTATTGGGTCCAATTGTGAATCTAAATCATTCTCGAGCCCTCCTGAAAACACACAGAAAATTATCATTTTCTTTATAAAATAAAAAAAAATATAAAATCGGTCCAGCCGTTTACGAGTCTATTAAGACATACAGACAAACATTAATTTTTAAATATGTATATTGAACACTTAATACATATATTATATAGATGTTCTTTTGCTATACGTTAGAAACTGGGGAAGATACGGCGAAAATTTGGTTTATCCAATGAACTAATACCTACAATATTTTTCATTCATCTATCCTTAATTCTTGCGTCCATTAGATACGGTAACCGCTTATCCTCAGACAGGCCGTAGCCGTGCTTATTTGCCACCCTTAAAGTATACAAAGCAAATGACATGACTATACATACGTCTTTGAATTAAGAACGTATCAAAAAACGTATGCAGGTTTCCTCTCGATGTTTTCCTTCACCGTAAAGCTCTTGGTTTAACTAATCACTGTATTTTGTTCTGAAAAACTTATTGGTACAGTCGGGATTCGAACTTGCAATATTTGCGTTGCATGCGACTACTCGAACCACTCGGCTACCACGGCTCTTTTTAAGTAACATATAGGCTAAGAGTTATATTGAAGCTTACGCAAGACATTGTTTCCTTACCTATATCTAGATTTTCCTGGCACTTAAAGATTCCAGCCAGACATTCTCTTCAGATGATTAGATTGCTTTGTCTGAATTCTTGGCCTCAAACAGAGAACATTCATGGACCTCTAAGACTTTACCGGTTAAATTATTTTTGATGCGAACTTGGTGAATAGTGATAGCAGAGAGCTATTGGGAATTAAAGTTTTACTATGAAATTTAAATAAACAAATATCTACCTTGGGACATTTTACACACAAATTGATATAGTCCCAAATATCTACCTTGGGACATTTTACACACAAATTGATATAGTCCCAAATATCTACCTTGGGACATTTTACACACAAATTGATATAGTCCCAAATTAAGCAAAGCTTATAACTATGGTAATTAGATAACGATATATTTACTTATAAAGATAGATATATACATAAATACATAGGACATCCAAGATTAAGGTAATTCCCGTGTTTATCACACAAATATCTGTCCTCGGCGGGAATCTACCCAGCGACCTCAAGTTTCGCAGTCAGCAGCTCTTACCACTAGAACAGACGGCCGTCAATTTCATACATACATACATATAATTACGCCATCCCCCAAGGGGTAGGCAGAGAGAAGAGCGCCAGTTATCTCCAGACTTACATTTTTCGATTCATGAACACTTGTCAGTCTTTTCATACTTGTTGGCCGGATTTGAATACTTAAATAAGAGAATATATACACAAAAATTGCAAGTTCGAATCGCGGCAGTACTATTTTTTCCGAATGGCCGTGGTGGCCGAGTGGTTCGAGCAGTTGCCTGCGACGCAAAGGTCGCAAGTTCGAATCCCGACTGTACCAATGAGTTTTTCTGAACTTAAGTACAGTGATTAGTCACACCACGAGCTTTACGGTGAAGGAAAACATCGAGAGGAAACCTGCATACGTCTGAGAAGAAATTCAAAAGACGCATGTAATAGTCGTGCTTGAGTAACGGCGATGGACTCGCCATCCGTCACGTTGGCACCTAATTTACCTCTGGCGGAAAGTGGGTGTGTGGGTATTATCTATACACCTCTGCCTACCCCTTCGGGGACCCTTATGGGAAGGCGTGAGGATATATTATTATATTATATTTAATTATTAATTGACTCTACGGTAAAGGGGTATATCGTAATGAACGGATTGTATGTGCACATAATACTACATACCTAAACATGCATCCGGCATAAGTTGTTTCACATCTTTCTACCCCTTAGAAACCCCTTGGACAAAAAATAGACCCGTAAAATTAAAGGGTTTACAAGGAATGGCTGACTCCTATGGGCTACGATAACCGCTTAATTATTTTCCTATCTTTGTAGAAATAAGAACTTGTTCTCGAGCTTTAGCCGTTGGCATATTTTTCTAGCAGACATGCTAACGTTATTAATAATCGTGTATGGTAATGCAAACAAAGCCGCCAATATAATATCGTTACACTTTACTCGTGGTAAACTAACCTGTTCTAAATCGCGGAAGACGACAAAGAATAATTAAAAATAGACGGACCAATCTATGAAGGTATATATTGGAAAATATAATCATATGAGTCATTAGTTTTTGTCACTTTTTCATCTATAGCGTCTGGAAATTTACTAGTTTCTTTTTATTTTTACAAAGTAGATGACATTTACAATTCGTACCAAATTTCCGGGCACATAATATATTTAAAACAACTAGATTATATACATATATGTAAATGATGATAGAAGAATGGGATAGGAATGGCAAATGTAAGCGTTAATAGGGAAAGTTATCGCGAGCCAACTCAATCTCGTTTGAACGTACATAATTATATCAAACGTCTTACTAGTCCTACCAATGTTTGAAACTTGATATAGCTCGGACAATTCCACCCAAATTGACCTAGTCCCAAATTAAGCAAAGCTTGTGTTATGGTAACTAGGCAACGATATATTTACTTATATAGATAGATAGATATTTAATTCAACGCGGGCAAAGCCGCGAGGCATAGCTAATTCTGTAGTACAATTTTAATGAGCCGTTTGTACAATCAGAATATATTTGCTGAGCGTTTAGAAAGGGATATTACGTTTAACAAGCGAATATATACCATATACTAATACTAGTTAAATTCTCCGAATAATCTATTGATTCTGTGAATTATAGAATAATAATAATAGTAATATCCTCACGCCTTCCCACAAGGGTCCCCGAAGGGGTAGGCAGAGGTGTATGGGTAATACCCACACACCCACTTTCCGCCAGAGGTATATTAGGTGCCAACGTGACAGATGGCGAGTCCATCGCCGTTACTCAAGCACGACTATACATACGCCTTTGAATTTCTTCCCAGACGTATGCAGGTTTCCTCACGATGTTTTCCTTCACCGTAAAGCTCGTTGTGTGACTAATCACTGTACTTAAATTCAGAAAAACTCATTGGTACAGTCGGGATTCGAACTTGCGATCTTTGTGTCGCAGGCAACTGCTCGAACCACTCGGCCACCACGGCTCTTAATACACTCTTAATAAACGGTGAATTATAGGGACGCGTATAATACTAAAAAAAAGACGTTGAGATCTACATCTTAACCGGAACGAACCTCTCACTACTTAACCTAAACTTGTTGTCTAAAAAGAAGAAACTCTTGTTGATTTCCGTATGAAACAGAGGAAGAGGAAGACCACGTTCCAATTACCTAGATCAAATCGGTCGGACACTCAAGCATGAAAATGTAAGCAAGTAACAATAAAAATGGACGAGACCAACGAAACGAGAACGACGAAAGAACAACGAAACCGACGAGCATGAATGAAGACATTGATGAATATTGACGAAGCGAAAGAGGTGCGTAACTAGAGAGAACTGACCCTCTACTCCATCTGCCTACCACGTGAGCGGCTCAGCGTGATGGTATGTGTGTTCAAATTGTCTTTTTTAGGTTGCACTGATATAGACTCGATCTCATAGAGACAAATGCTCGTAGGCAAAGAAGAAAATATTGCATAAGTTATTCTACAACTAACCAATCATAGCGCTCCAAAGCTCAATAAAGGCATCTAATTACAACACTGTCGTCACTACGTCTTCATTACTAGTTGACTGATGATTGTACATTTTCCCGTACAATACAAGCCATTAGAGTCACTATCGCCGATGTGTAAAGGTCAGAATAGCACGCAACCAGAGTAAAGGGATCATCCGTTGTTCCGATATTGAACATATCTCGAATTACTCTGCCATATTGTATTGATGTTATTATTATAATGAGCGGTGAGTCCATCGCCATAACGCAAGCACGACCGACTACAAGCCTTTAAATGTCTTCTTAAACGTATGCAGGTTTCCTCTCGCTGTTTTCTTCCCCATAAAGGCCGTGGTGTGATTAATCACTAGTAGTAATAATGAGTTTTTTTTAACTTAAGTACAGTTAAAAAAAACTCATTATTACAGTCGATATTCGAATTAATGAAAGTGGACGAAGCGAAAGAAGTATGTAAGGATCGTAGCAAGTGGAAAGAAGTGGTCTCTGCCTACCCCTACGGGAAAGAGGCGTGATTATATGTATGTATGTATGTATATTCGAATTTGCAATCTTAGTGTAGCAGGAAACTCTCACTCAGCTCTTGAATCACTCTGCCACCACGGCCAGACTATTATTAAAAATGAGACCCCTTAGTTCCCTAAATTATTTAAGCTTCTATATTATCTCTATTTAGTGCAATATCTACTTGTTAAGAAAATGTACTCTACTACTACAACTTTAGATCTAATTTCGGCTGAAAGGTGTGAGTGGCAAACAAGCATAGGGCCCACCTTATGGGAAACGGTTACAGTAGCCTATTTACGCTCACGATACCGAAGTATCACTTGCGTGTTGTCACTCTGTATTCGGAGTGTTATAGTGTGTTGGCAGCATAAGGTTTAATCCCTCTGCTTCCAACACATTGTAACAATCCTCCCCCTCCCCAAGGAGCTCATTACTGGAAACCTTATTCACCACGTAGGAACACAACACAATAAATTGTGTTATTTGGCTACGGACTTCTATAAGGTGGAGGTCCTGCCCCAGTCGGGCAGCTCCAAATTCGAACGGGAAACCCGTTATGCCCTACCTCTCTTAAAGGTGTCTTGACAGACTTCAATCAATCAATTTAGTTCAAAGTGGGACGTTTCATAATAAGAACGTAAGGTTTTAAGGTTAGGTAAGGTTAAGGTTTCGTATAATTCATGCCTTCTTTGTACACGCAAAGAAAATTTTTGTGTCTAAGAAAGATTAAAAAGTAAAAAGGCCTTTCGGTTAGTTTCAACGATGAGTAAATTCGTACCGTGAAAGTAGCCTTCTCAACTGTGTACTCCTAAGTGTTGTGAACAATAAATAACAGGTAAAAACATAGGTTATTGGCTGGAGTCAGGTCGTGCTAACACTCACTGTGCCCTTTGTTGATCGCCGCTCCCGTGCTACGGACCAGGTATCGTCAACAATTGCAATTATTTGTAGCATGCTCGTTTGTTAAATTAATAAAGTTATGGTCACAGCATCAAAGGCATCGATGTAATACTCATGAAAACCTATTCACAAAGTTCATGAAGCACGTGTCTCCAAAAGTATAGACTAACCATTTGAGTTAAGTTAATATGGCGTGGCATTGTGATATTCAAAATTAATTTATTTCAATTGAATATGTCCTTAAGCCTCCTGCTGGAGGCTTTGCCTCGGAGGCCTGCCTTTCTCGTTGAGTTGTAAATAATATGATGTTTTATACGTCGTTTATAGACGTTTGTTTTAAGCAATAGTTTTATAATATTAATTTATTTAATATTTATTAAAACTTTCTGCAAACATTATTGCAAAGACGAACTTAAAGCCGATATTTATTTATTTATACATAATTAGTACGGCAAAAAATCCAATTACACTAATTAATTCAAGAGGGCATTGAGTGCAGTGAAAGTGCGAGGTACAGGGGAGTGTGTGTGTGAGATATATGTTTATATTAATATTTATTATATATAAACACCTTGTAGATATAAGTTGTCCATCTCTAACGACAATAAACAAATAAGCGCTCTTAAATACTCTCTCAGCATCTGCCTACCCCGTAAGGGACGTGTGATGATCTTTCGTTATTACTCTCTACACTATGTACAACCGTACTTAAATGAAGATTTTTGCGTTAATAAATAGGCTGCTGTATATTATTAGTATATGGTGATAAACAAAAGAAGCATGACGAATTCGTATAATTTGAATGAAAACAAATGAATGTGTTAATTAATGAGTCAACTACAGAAGAAGTTACACCCCTTAATAACAACAACACAAATTGTATTTTGAAATTTGAGGTAGTAGTGGGGCATAAATGGCGCATAGATATATTATTTTGTTACTTTGACCCAAATGTTGGCATTCCCAGTTGCGCCTGCGCCGCCATAGTTCGTGCTTGCCGACTTAATTCCCGAGATCTCGTCTCGATCGATATTGCTGCGCGCACGCAATACGGTAGCTGTAGTTTTCTAACGTTATTTGTTATACACTTATTGAACTTCAGGGCTAACTAATTAGAATTTTAATTAAAAAGACCGTGAGAGTAAAATTTAAGATTACTAGCTTTACCCCGCAGTGTTACTCACGGTATCAAGATTTCATTAGAAATTCAGATTTTTTCAAATTTTCAATAAGCATGCTATGCAATACAAATATATATCTTCAAATCGGATTACTAAACCCTGAGATTAGCGTTTTTTGTGTTTTTCTATACTAATATTATAAAGAGGAAAGATTTGTTTGTTTGTTTGTTTGTTTGTAATGAATAGGATCCGAAACTACTGGGCCGATTTCAAAAATTCTTTCACCTTTGGAAAGCTACTTTATCTCCGAGTAACATAGGCTATATTAAATTGGACCCGATAGGTTACCCGGGCGAAGCTTTCTGTGTGTTTCTGTGTGTCTTAAGCTAGATTCGAGAATGGTTTAGATTTACAATTGGACCCAATAGGTGGCGCTGCGATCGTGTTACGGGCAATTTAACTTTTTCACCCGAGCGAAGCTGGGCGGGACAGCTATATTTAATACAACAAGAGGTATTATAATTCTGGAGAACCTGCCGCTCTCTTCCCACTGCCTACCCCGTTAGGGGATCGGCGTGATGATATGAATATGTATGTATAATGTTACACTAAGAGAGAGATGTATGAATAGACTGATGAATGTGGAGGAAGCGACAGCATATAAGTTTAGAGAGAGCTGCCGTTCTATATCTCTGCCTACCCCGTTAGGGACTCCACGTGATGATATGTATGTTATACATTAAATGTCACTGCGATCGAGGTCGATCAGCCATCGGAGTGAGCAATCCTTTACGGAAGTCAATTGCAAGTGTGTAACTCTACAACATTACAATAAAGCTTCTGTTCACATGAAACCAGCGACCTAAGAGTTATTTTGCCAAATTGTTATCAGACATCGCATGTTACCTGCGCCCAAATATCGTCGAAAATTCCGTAACATCATCATTCACTTGATGTACAGTCCACGGTGGAATATTTGCGATAAAATACTTTTAATTACACATACATGCTCGTTGGTTTCGAGTACTCTTTTCGTTCCCGTTTGATTTGATCTATGTAGTTAGAACGTGGTCTTCCTCTGCCTCTTATTCCACACACCTTTGCTTTGTGTACTTTGAAAGTGTAGTTTCAATTGGAAATAAAATTATTTAATTGGAAATATTAAAAACTTGTGCGGTTTTAAGATAATTTTATCTATATATATGCATACAGGGTAGATAGACTAAAGTGCCAGACATCTTTAGACAAGGGAAAGGGGTATGTAGCCTCTTTCGCTTGGTCCACATACATCAGTCTCTTCATACATGTTCGCCTGTTTCGTGTACTCTTGACTTTCCTGTCATTGAGTGGCCTATTCATGTGATCAGGGTAATTGGACCGCGGTCTTCCGTCTTCCTCTACGAACACAACTACGAACCAGGTTGAAGACTTAATCATGACGCCTAAATTAACTTCATTCCCATTCTTGAGTCGTATCTGATTTATCCGGCGCGTAAATACATATTTAATATCGCATGAAATCATGAGATATTAAATTCATATTCATATATTTGTAAATATACACGTGTATGAATTAAACATAAAGAAAATCTGAATAACATAACAAAAAAAGATAAATAAGAAAGTCCTTGTCACCAATACGGACGACTGTACCTGTCATTTTTCCAGCTAAAGGTGAGCGAAATTGATGACCCCTGCGCATCAGATAGCACTAACAAGTAGCAGATCGGAACGTGTGATATAATCCGTGATACGCCTTGATAGCTGGGATATGTGATCACGTATGATGGGTTGGACAGGAAATGGGTGTAACTGTATCGTTTCACTTTGTAATTTTATACGTTTCATGCAATATCATATACATTTACTCGTACTCCTGATGTTGCAAGGGTACTATCAGTTATCCTCACGCTTTCCCAAGGGTCCCCGAAACCTGGAAATTGTAGTTTTAATTGGAAATAAAATTATTAAATACTTCATGTTTGTGCAGTTTTAAGATAATGTCATCTATTTGGGATTAAAAACATATACGCATAGATACATTATCATCACGGTGAGTCCCTAACGGGGTAGGCAGAGGTGTATAGTTGGTACCAACACACCCACTTTCAGCTAACTTACTCAAGCACGACTATACATACGCCTTTGAATTTCTACACAAACGTATGCAGGGTCTACCTGCCACCTCTGCCTACCCCTTACCACATGCATAAATATTATAAGGTTATGACGATGAACATTATTATTATAACTTTTTCTTGTAGTTCTGGCATCTTTCAAAGAACGCAGTGCCGTTGACAAAAAAAAATTGATCCTAATCATTAAATATTTATTTCGCTTCCGTGTGAGTAGTACAACCATTGTTGAAGAATTTCAACTATGAAACATATGACATACAAACAGAGTCCTTCATGGGGTTGCAGAGAGAGTCAATTCTCTCTAAAGTTACAGACCACTTTCATCCACATTCATCAGCCTCTTCATTAATATTTTCCGGTTCTTTATAGCTAAGATGGGAAACAAGCATATGGGCCTGGTGGTAAGCGGTTACCGCCGCTTATGGCGCCTAAAACACCAGGAGTGTCGCTCTGATATGAAATTGCTCCTTACCCCAAAAAGACGGTAGACTCATGATATTAAATGGTCCATGACGTAAGGTGCCGTTCCGCACTCAATGATTCATAGCACCCAGCCCAGAATGTATGTCTCCATTTCACGTTGAGGCTGTCAGACCTTGTATAACAATAAATAAGAACAGCTCCATATAAATACTGAGAAGGTTGACATTACTGAACTTTACAGTGCCTCGGAAACTACCTTGTTACATTTAGGCACGTACGGTAAAGATATATTGTCACTTCGCAAATTTAAACTTTAATTCCTGCACACTGAGCTTTGAATTCCAATGGATCAGCAGCGAACTTTAAATAAGGCTGCGTTTTCTTGAGCAGTAAATAGCGGGTTTGCATGTCGTATTTTTGGGGAGAGTTTTTTGGGCTTTGGGTTTAAAATGTAAAACAACGATATTTAGACAATAACCTTTACATAAATAAACTTTCAATATGTATTTTTAAATGAAAATTATATATTTTTAAAATATATTTTGTTTTTCTTGGATTTAAATGAAATAGATAAAGCTACTTTTATTTTTGGTAGAATTACAAAAACCCACCGAGTATTCAAAACTACGTTTTCGTTATTCGTAAGCACTGAGAGAGCACCAAAAGGTTGGTAGAAGCTGGAAATATTGCGTTAGATTAAAAAAAAACTCTTATGGGTTTATTTTATCAATCGCGAACTGACAACATATAACTATGTAAAAACTGATAGGCAACCAAAGACGACAAAAGCTCGGTTAACCTAAATCAGGCACTCGACTCTCCCCTGACAGAGTTGGCGAGATGATACAGTTAGTTAGAGAAGTAATAATATATATTTTTTAATTTATGATACAGTCAGCGTCAGAAGTTTCATAGACACGGGTTTGGAATTCACTCACACAACCCGCCAACAAGGGCAAGATGTGCCAAATATTTCAACATTTAAAAAGAGAACTGGTTCAGTTTCCCAAGATCCAGATTGTGAACAAATTGACATAAGTGCGGCGGGATGCGGTAAAAAGCAAATCATCGGGCAATTAGGTGATTAATTGTTTAATTAATTGTGCAACAGTTTGGCGACATTGCGACCGGCTCCGGCTGGTTTTTCATCGGTAACGGTCAAACTTTGGAGTCGTTGGCGCTTTATCGGGGAGACAAGTGACTAGAAAAGAGCGTTTTTAACGCACCATAAACTATTGGCATAGGATTTTGACAGTTGCATTTTTTTGTGTTGTCTCTCGTAGCGTAACTTTTGCTACTTAACCGGGGGCAATGGAGAGACCAAAGCCTCTGATATATATATCCTCAAGCCCTCCCACAAGGTTACCCGAAGAGGTAGACAGAGGTGTATTGTAGTCCCCACACATCTATTTTCCGTTAGAGATATAGTTTAGGTGCCAACGTGACAGATGGCGAGTCCATCCTCGTTACTCAAGCACGACTATACATACGATTATGCATTACGCATTTCTTCTGTAACGTATGCATGCTTCCTTCACCTTAAAGCTCATGGTGTGACTAACCACTGTACCTACTTCTGAAAAAATCCTTGGTATAGTCGGGATTTGAACTTACAATCTTTGTGTTGCAGGCAACCTTTTGGCCACCACGGCTAACGATAGTTACGGCTAACTTACTTAGTTTAACATTCGCTCGTTGGTTAGCGTTACCTTTATTATACCATAAGCAAAACAAGTTGTACACTTCCATAGTTGACAACAAAAATATTAACTAGCAATAGTATAAGTATTAGTATAATAATAGTATAGAACTTAATATCTTACTATTTTACTTCTTACATATATTATAAAGCCGAAAGTTTGTAAGTTTGGATGTTTGGATGTTTGCTTCTCTTTCACGATAAAACTGCTGAACGGATTGGCTGAAAGTTGAAATGATGGTAGGTTTTATGTAGTTCATTTTAACCCAGAAAAATATATGAGCTACTTTTTCGAACTTCAGGCGGGCGAAACCGCTGGCAAGAGCTAGTTTTGAAATGAATGTGAAACCTGCAATTCATTTACAATATAAACTTGACGTACTTATACATATCCATCTCGCCTGTTGGTAGGGGTTACGAAGGTCTAAATTTATCAGTGTCAACTTCTTCATCCATATCGATTCTTATGTTCTTCACTTAAAACCATTCCTATAATCATTTAAAATAGCATCAACCAGTCCGGCCCCATAGATCGTGAATCAACAACCTTCTAAGTTAACAGTTCAACCCCTTCAGGGAGTTTTACCCTTAGCTGTGTTTACTAAACATTGCCCGGGCTTTAGTCTCGCTACTATTCGATTAAACAGTGAAGGTTCCCGCAACTAAAGCTATGAGAGACAACATCAAAAAATCGCTTAAGACTTGCTCCATTTCCCTTGAAAATTTGTCTCAAAAAAGCTTACATGCAGTATGAAGCAAGCCTTTTTTTATCCATGCATTTATGTATGACAATTTCTGTTATCGAACGATAACAACAACTCTTCCGCATTCTAAAGTTAAATGGAAGGTATCTTTCTTTTTGTTTCCACAAAAGGTCTCACACCTTGTATGGTAAGCGTATAATTGATTCATAATGTAACCTTATCTTTGCAATCTATATCCACGTTGGGAACGACGTTTGACGTATCTAACTGTTATAAATAAAAAAAAAAATATTTCTTTCATTTCCTTCTTGCGATTTAAGTTCATTGCACGATAGCATGTGTATAATATGAGCAAAGGGAACAATCCAAAGGAATTGCTTTGTTTACTCATACACATATTTTAGAATCGGTTTTAAAATAAAACTAATGTTGTGAACCTACGGATGTGGCACAAAAGAGACAGTAAAGTGATCATCCAATCCAACTGTTGACCATACGCTAGGTTTTCAAATTGCGCAGGTAATTATAAAAAGGAAAATTTCAATATACATACTTATATACACAAGCCGTTGTGGACAGCCGCCTGCAACACAAAGATTTCAAGCTCGAATCCCGAATGTACCAATGAGTTTTTCTGACCTTAAGTACAGTGATTAGTCACACAACGAGTTTTACTGTGTAGGAAGGCATCGAGAGGAAACCTGCATATATTTAAGAAGAAATTCAAAGGCGTATGTAAAGTCGTGCTTGAGTAACGGCGATGGACTCGCCATCTGTCACGTTGGCAACAAAAATATGTCTCCGGCTAAATGTCGGTACCATATACCTCTGCCTACCCCGTAGGAGACCCATATGGGAAGGCGTGAAGATTATAAATATTGAAAAGTAAAATAGCTATCAAGTACTTTCAAATTTTTCGACGTTATTCGAAGTTTTATAAGTGCCCATCTAGGCCTATTGAAATAAAATATTTTGATTTTGATTTTAAATCATATACCAGAGCAATATTACAAGAGTACATGAGCAACCAATTTATACTTCCCTCTACTCATAAATATAAGAATTTACGCATTCAGCAGAGCCCCACACATTCGCCGCGTCAGTGAATTGTCCATAAATACATACTCAACTATCGTTAACGAATGATATTATGTAACGGACTGGGCGTATAAAGATATTCCCCGCAACATATTGAACTGTTCATTTAGTTTGCCTCCAAAAAGGACTCGAGACTGTTCTTAGCGTAAGCTTTGATGGTGCTCTACAGTCAGGTTACCTTACCAATACGTCACGGTCGGGTTGGTACAGCCAACTACTACAACCATCCAGCCAACACGGCTCATTTATCATCTATATATTAATACGTGAAGCAAAGAAAATTGCGCGGACGGAGGGGTATGAAATTTCGCACACTTATAGTTTATAGAGGACTGCAGAATGCTAATATTTGTTTTTAATTATACATAAAATACATCAAATCAATGCAAAAACCATGCCACACTTATCAAAATATATTATGTCACGATTGTAGCAATGAGATTTTTCTGAACTTAAGTAAAGTAATTTGTCACACCACGAGCTTTACGGTGAAGGCAAACTCCAAGAGGTAACCTGCATACGTCTGAGAAGCAATTCAAAAGCGTATGTATAGTCGTGCTTGAGCAACGGTGATGGACTCGCCATCTGTTACGTTGGCACCTAAAATATATCTCTGGCGGAAAGTCGGTGTGTGGGTACTACCTGTACACCTCAGCCTACCCCATCGGGGATCCTTTTGGGAAGGCGTGAAGATAATATTTATATCAAGTTCAATTAACAGCATTTTTATCGCATGATTTTTTGTTTCAGTAAAAAAAATCCTTGACAATAGAACCTTAAACTTATAATTTAAATATTATGACCACTAGTAATAATTATTAGTACGTATTCGTATGTAGGTACGTAACAAACCTTTAACTAAAGAAACTCTTTACATCATTATATTGAAACAAGATGTCTGAATGTACAATAAAAGTTTACGAGGCAGTAGTTGCACAGTTCAGCCGAGAAAAAATTGGAGCAAACTTGTCTTCGCTCATGAAAATTTATAGCGTTCCCCAGAACCCATCGCTGTTTATACTTTCGGGATATTTTTTGGCAATTTGTCTTATTTTAATTGAATCTTGAAAGTGATTATTACCAGTTCCCGTTGTAGCTGATGTGCTGATTACTTTTAAATGTTTAATTAAAATTTAATGCTAATTTTGCGTAATAAATATATATTAAGTTAAGCGAACGAAATACAGAGCATCCTAGATATTTTGGTCATAGGAATCATCCTTAACTCTTTGGTATATAACCAACATTTTATACAATAACTAAACCGAAAACTAAAACAAACGACACAATGGACCTTACAGAATGAGACGCGCAGACTTGGAAGACCTAGAAGAAGATAGCGGAATGAACTAGACATGTACCTAAGCAGTTGGTTGGAGGTAGCGCTCGATCGCGGTGAGTGGGGGGACACGAGGGAGGAGAAATAGTGAGACACAATTAGCTATAAATAATAATAATAATATCCTCACGCCTTCCCACAGGGGTCCCCGAAGGGGTAAGCAGAGGTGTATAGGTAATACCCACACACCCACTTTCCGTCAGAGGTATATTAGGTGCCAACGTGACAGATGGCGAGTCCATCGCCGTTACTCAAGCACGACTATACACGTATGTGTAGTCAGTCGAAATTCAATGGCGTACCATTGAATTTCTTCTCAGACGTATGCAGGTTTCCTCTCGATGTTTTCCTTCACCGTAAAGCTCGTGGTGTGACTAATCACTGTACTTAAGTTCAAAAAAACTCATTGGTACAGTCGGGATTCGAAATTGCGACTTTTGCGTCGCAGGCAACTGCTCGAACCACTCGGCCACCACGGCTTCAATAGCTATAAATAAAATAACTAATAATTGGATAAGCAGAGAGAGTAGAGCGCCAGTTCTCTTTAGCTTTAAATACTTTTTGCACTGAATAGCCTCACAATAAATAATTATTGGTTTGGACACACAGAAAGGATGAGTGAAGAAAGATTGACGAAACAGATATACAAAGCAAAAGTGTGTGCAAGAAGAGGCAGAGGAAGGCCACGTTCCACCTACCTGGATCAAATCGATCGGACGCTCAAGGACGGGAACGTTAAGAGTAGTCGAAACCAACGAGCATGTATGAAGAGACTGATGAATGTGGACGAAGCGAAAGAGCTATGTAAGTCTAGAGAGAACTGGCGCTCTATACCCTCTGCTTACCCCGTTAGGGACTTGGCGTGATGATATGTATGTATGTATAATTAATTATTATCAATCATTAATACCGTTAATACAAGTTCACTCAACATGAATAACGCTGTCAATATCAATTTCTCAGTTTTTGAAATAAAATTTAAAACAATTCCCGAAATTAAGGCGAAACGCCTAAAAACCGGCAACACGTTGGGTCACGAGTCCATATTCGGACCCCGATGGGGCGGTCGGCATAAATGATTCGAAATTGTTTCCGCGTCCATCCGCGGAGGGCAAAAAACACGTGTCACAGTAATAAATCATTCCGAGCGAGTTGGCGAGTTGAGTTTACTCGATTAAACGAACGATTCGATTGCCGATGCGCCGATTACACACAGTATGTATATAGAGAGAGTTTTAACGAAGAATGTCGTCGGTTGCTTTTTGTCCCGGGAGCGCACTTTCCGAATGGTCACTTGTTTTATTTTTTGAATTACGATTTCGTTAATTTCTGTGAAGTATTGTTGAATGTGGACTTGATATTTATCAAGTTTAAAACAGATGACGTGTTTTTGTAAAACATTTTGATTCATATTCTATTGGAATCTCTTGTCTTACTTAAATATACGTATCATGTCTATTCCTGCAAGGGGTAGGCTGAGAGTTGAGTGCTAGTTCTCTCTAAGCTTATATATTTCTTCATACATAGTATTATATCCTCATATCCTCACGCCTTCCGACAAGGGTCCCTGAAGGGGTAGGCAGAGGTGTACAGGTAGTACCCACAATATTAATTACATGTTCATATTTAATATCTGGAAATATATTCATATTGTATTTGTACCGTAGTCATGGATGTCTTATGTATTAAGGTCTTAAGCATAAGTTTGTACATCGTTGTCCAGTTCCCATAGACAAGCTTTGCTTAGTTGGCTATGTCAATTTGTGTGGAACTGTCCCAAGGTATTTACAAACATACCATCACACCGAGTCCCTTACGGGGTAGGCAGAGAGAAAAGAACGACAGTTTTCTCTGGACTTACGTCTATCGCTTCGTCTCTTCATTCATTCATCAGTCTCTTGATATTTGCCCGCCGGTTTCTAGTACTCTTGATGTTCCAGTCCTTAAGTGTCAGTCAGTAAGTGTGTCCTCTGCCTTTTCTTGCACACACTTTCGCTTTGTATATATGTTTTGTCAACATATATTCACTCATCCTTTCTATATGTCCAAAGCAACATAGCATGTCTTTCGTCATCTTAACAATCAAACCCTCGATCATTGCGGACTCGTTCGAAACACGTCGAGCCACACATTTTTCAAAGGGATCGCATCCCAATCGCATTTATGCTGTTTTCATACTCCTATTTATTTATTTATAAATACTGCACCACATATTTACGTATATGTATATAATATGAAATGTTGTATCCGCTGCGACCGAGTATGGTTTGGCAACCCAAAAAGTTCCGCCTGCAAATAACAAATGCACACGCTTAAACGGTGGATTCGCCGCACCGGTTGAACGATAAAAAATTGGCCAAGTCACAACTGCAACATACCGGTAAACTTAGGGTTCCGTAAATATTATTGTTAAAAGTTGTGATACAAAACTATGCAATGTAGGTTTCTGAACCGTAACCCATGATTGAAAGTAAATATGATAATTATATATCTTCACGCCTTCTCACAAGGGTCTCCAATAGTCTAGGTGGTTGTGGGTACTAACTATACACCTCTGCCTACGATGGAAATGAGTAAGGAAAACAAGCTTTATTGTGTATACAGTGCACATTTTATGATTAAAAATCATGTTATACACGAATTATAAGCTGAGATCCTGACTGCCAAGTTTGAGACCTGCGAAATGTGAGGTAATATTTTTTTTTTTTGTATTGTCTCTCGTAGTGTGAGTTCCGGGAACTTTTGCTACTTAACCGGTCAGTGGCGAGACCTAGGCCTCCAGCCAGGCACTTTATTTTTAAGCAACACAGCTAAGGGCACCCCCTGCGGGGTACGAACCTCGGCTTAGGGCGTTGCTGGATCGCGAGCAAGGGAGCTGGGCTTGACTGGTAATTTTATTTAAATATTGTTTGGGGGCGGGACTTGCGCGTCTGGCTCGGCACGGGCCAGCGTTTGCGGCGGGGGTCGGGGGGGGGGGGGGGGGGGGGACATTACAGCTTATTCGCGTCGAGCCTCGCCGGCGAGGACGGAACAGTGGTCGGTTTTGTGTAGTGTTGGTATGTTTTTGTCGGGCGTCCTGTTCGATTCGATGACGGCATGTCTTGGACGCCTTATCTTCGAGATAAGGGAAGGAGTGTATCGGGCGGCCAATACGACGAGGGGGTTGGGGTGATTTACAGCAGAATCGAAATGACGTTTGGACAGTTTTTTCAAAAACTGTTTTATGGTGGGGACTTTGAGGTCAACGTGGAGTTGACTATTACGCATGTACCACCGGGCACCTGTGGCTCTCCGGAGAAACCGGCTTTGGAGCACTTGCAGGGGGTTAAGTGTTGACTTGCTAGTGTGTGCGAACACTACACCCGCATATGTCATGATTGGGTGAGGTAATATTTTGACTGCGCAAATATAAACCTTTTGGCGTTGAACGCGAATATGTCTTTAATCTCTTTTTACACCACAAACAAGCATGCGGCCCGTCTGATGGTATGCGGTTACCGCCGCCTATGGACGCTTGCAACACCAGGAGTATAACTCGCGGGTTGCCGACCATACAGGAATCTTTTCACACCCTTCTTGAAGAACTCCATGCTGTACTCTCCAAGCAAAACCTCAACGTGGAGTTCATTCCACAGCCTAAGCGTTCGCGGAAGGAAACTCCTTTGGTACCACGCAGACCTTACGTATGCAGATTTCCTATCGATGTTTTCGTTCACCATAAAGCTCGCGGTGTGAACATTCCTACTTAAGTTCTGAGCAACTCATTGGTATAGTTGGGATTCGAACTGGCTATCTTTGTGTTGCTACTACTACTACTCGAACCACTCGGCCACCACGGCTCTTACATATACAATATAATGTTATATATGTACTATGTACATAAGTACAGCGTGTGTACAACTCGTTCTAGGTGTAATTAAATGGAACTGGCTAGTGGTCCCACGAAGCGCAGTGTGCACATAACTTGCATGTTTCCGTGCGCAGAGCCACCGAAATTCACCGCATTGTACTCGGACAAAATTGAGCCATAAATATTCTACACTTAATTTTCGATTGTGAAATTGTGTGCATATTATTTACATACCCGCGGGGAGTGACCACTTTTAAATATTGTAATATTTGACTCTATGTTTTGAACAAATCTCATTATTGTAAAGAGCATAAAATTTATTATTTTATTAATGTACTCGACCCGCCCCCAAATAATATTTTAATAAAATTACCAGTCCAGCCCAGCTCCCTTGCTCGCGATCCAGCAACGCCCTCAGCCGAGATTCGTACCCCACAGGGGGTGCCCTTAGCCGTGTTGCTTAAAAATAAAGTGCCTGGCTGGAGGCCTAGGTCTCGCCATTGACCGGTTAAGTAGCAAAAGTTCCCGGAACTCACGCAACGAGGGACAATACAAAAAAAAAAAAAAATGTACTCGAAGTTATATATATATATATTGGAGTTTACTCCTTAAGAATCGATTTTCATATATAAAGCGCCCGGTATGAAAAAAATATGAGAGGTAAAATCTACTGATGAATGACAGCGTTACGTTTTTGGTGCTCTCGTACTCTCCATGGCAACGAGAATAACAGAATGGCGATGTAATTAATGTTAATATTTACTTTCAATTGCATATTGTATTAACCTGATAACCTACAACAACTGTCAACTTGCGGAGGTTTTATCGTAAATTTTATATAAATACTAGTGGTCCCGCCCAGCTTCGCTCGGGTGGAAAAAAAAGATGGTGGCGCCACCTATCGGGTCCAATTGTGAATCTAAACCATTCCCAGATCCCCTTGAACACACACAAAAAATTTCATCAAAATCGGTCCAGTCGTTTGAGAGGAGTTCAGTGACATACACACTCACAGAAGAATTATATATATAAAGATAAATATAAATTTATATCATTTGATATTTATTTCAAAATTGAGAAAATTACTCAATGAATAAAAATCAATCTATAGATGTGTCATGCATACTCTAAGTAATATAAGAAATACATTCATTTACCCTTATTAACTAATCTATTTATTTTATAATCGTTCGTAAGGAGTAAACTCCAGTCGTGCGTCGGAGCTGACACACACTTTTTTTATTTTAATTGCCAACGTGACAGATGGCGAATCTATCGCCTTACTCAAGCACGACTACACATACGTCTTTGAATTCCTTATTAAACGCATGCAGGTTTCCTCTCGATGTTTTTCATAGCTGTACTTAAGTTCAGAAAAACTCATCTAAAAAGGCAATCCGCAACCCGTCTGAACGCTAAAATTTAAAAATTGTATATATACTTCTCATCAGAAAAATCGGAACACCTTGCAAGTTTATGTTTTGTAAGGATCATCAGAAAATTATAATATTTAAAATATGTTTCAAATATGTCGTTTAATAGTGAATAATATGAGGTACTCTTTTTTTATATATGTCAACAAATGCCTTATTACTGAATCTTCATAGAATGTTATTTGAACATATGTGTTTTATTGGAACATATTTGCGGTGAAATTATAGAGATATGATTCATAACGCGGGCTGTTATCTGATTGTAATCTGCAGTAGATCTATATGCTTTAAAAACTACATACCCGTAGGCCAACCGAATCAGTTTTCTAAAGTGATAACTCATTTGACTGTAGTTAGCAAGCAATAATTAATTCGTTTATAAAATTCGGAACTGATATAACGGCACAGTTTGATAAATATTAGGCTTTGTTCAAACGTAATATTTGATACGATCATTGCGAAAATTTTATAATTTGCGTATTATATATATAAAGTATATATCATCACGCCTTCCCACAAGGGTCCCCTAAGGGGTATGCAGAGGTATTTAGGTGTTACCCATACCACTTTCCATCAGAGATATATTTTACGTGCTAACGCGACAGATGGCGAGTCCATCGCCGTTTCTCAAGCACGGCTATACATGCGCCTTTGAATTTCTTCTCAGACGTATGCAGGTTTCCTCTCGATGTTTTCCTTCACCGTAAAGCTCGTGGCGTGACTAATCGCCATTAAATATATCTATATTTAATTACAAATCTTTGTTTAGGAATGACATTTACTATGTAAGCATGTTCCTAATAGCGTACGGTTTGTACAGTAATTACCATTTGAAATTCCTACAGTATTTTCGTATGTTAATTAATAATATAACATGGCAGTTACAAAACTATACAAAATGTTCATACTTCAATTGGAAGAAAATCATAAATCTGTGACCAATTTGAAATAAAACCTTTATGTATACGTAATTAAAGTCGTTATTGTCTAAAGTACTAGTAAATCGTGGTTACGACTCGCTCTCCGCTCTAAGGGAATGGTTCACAACTATGTGTTTATTGAGATTGAAAACTGTGAAGTGCACATTCAATTTGTCTCCTACGGTTTCGTAACGGTACATTTAAATTCTATGAAAAATAGCCATCGAACTTACCTACATTTATATGAGCTATAACTGGAACGGTCTATTGAAAAATAACAAACGTTTTATATCACGTAGACAATATTGTAATATATTTTGGGAAGTCTCGCCGGAGTGGCCGAGTGGTTTAGGTAGTCGATCAGGTTCGATCCCAGTCTGTTTGTCCCAAGTTTTTACTGAACTTAAGGACAGTGATTAATATAAAATGTACGGTATAAAGAAACAGCCTTAGGATACTTGTGTATATTTAAGAAGAATTAAATACATATTATTCTAAAATTCAAAGACATTATTATGTATTGTCATGTCTGAGCCGACGACAGAGTCGCTATCTATCCCGTTGGAAACTAAGTATGTCACCGGCAAAAGGAGAGTTTTTTCCCTTTGCTTACCTCGATATATTTGCGAAAAAGGGCCGATAATATTATAAAATATATGAATATGAATGTAATAATGGCTTAGTTAGCTCTATAACCACTAGACCAGGCGGTCTAGTGGTTATCTCCTGACTGCGAAACTTGAGGTCGCGGGTTCGAATCCCGCTGTGGACCGCTGTGTCCTATGTATTTAAGTATATATCTATCTTTATAAGTAAATATATCGTTGTCTAGTCACCATAACACAAGCTTTGCTTAATTTGGGACTAGGTCATTGGATGTGGAATTGACCCAGGTATTTATTATTTATTATTATTATAGTTGATAGGCGCGCGCCCGTTGATTTCTTTTCATACCATAAATGATATTATTATCATTAAGCAAAATACACCAATGGATTAAAGTTTAAGTATAAATATATACATATATCTATTTAATATACTATACTATGAGAGCATTGGTGGCCGAGTGGCTCGAGAACTTCCAGTAACATAAAGATTGCAAGTTCGAATCCTGACTGAACCAATGAGTTTTTCTGAACTTAAGTACGGTGATCGAGATCGAGATGCGACGAGAAGAGATTCAAAGATCGTAAAATATATCTCTGGCGGAAAGTGGGTGTGGGTACTACTATACACATCTGCCTCCCCCTACGCTTGGAAGGCCTGAGGATATATTTTACATATTAGATTATATTGAAATATATAGTACATAGGAAACATATCTCGCTCAGAGAATCAGCATTGCTATCCAGCTTGGCAATGCTGCTAGTCTTCTTGGCACGTTGCCTCGGGTTACCGATTTGGGTCAAATATGCTACATGTTCGCAGTAGTTATACAATTTTTCTTTGTAAATAATAGTTATTAGTGTTAATGTGAAATACCCGTGAAATTTTCCTACATTTTCCACGCACATTATAAAATGTTAACTACATCAGTAAAATAATAAGGCAACGTGTACATGTTTGTAATTGTATTGTGCGTTTCATTTCATGTTTTTTGTAGATCCTACTATTGAAAGGTTTGCTTTATTTCAGTATTGAGATGGTATGTTTATACCCTTATAATAGGCACGTGTTTGGCCAGCCTTAGTGATCAATTAAGAGAGCGGGGCGTGAGCCGTCGCGACGCCGCGGGCAGCCCTCGTGACTACTGGTCTACAGCATAACGGACTCGTGGGAACTAGCCGTAACACTGGTGGCTGGAACTCCTAGCAAAATAAAGTTATTATCTATTTGTAAATGTCTTACTGAGGCATTTAAGAAGATATTTTAAGAAACAAAAGAAGTCAAATTTGGTTTGGCATATCCTCTCCACTAAGCCGGGTCCATCATAGCTTGACCTGTAAAGAATAATCATGTTAAAAAAGCAGAATTTATAATAACATTAATATTATGAGAGCACCATTTCAGTCTGGGCAGTTTTCTCACTTTTAATATAATCCCCATATAAATAATAATTTTTCCCCCCAGTACAAAAGAAAGAGGTCACAAACCCTCGAACGATACTCTTGGTGACACAATGCGTCTGTATGCATTATTTTATTTATTTATATTTATTTACTAGCTGTCCCGCCCAGCTTCGCTTGGGTGGAAAAGTAACAATTTCTAAAAGCGATCGTACGATCGCAGCGCCACCTATCGGGTCTAATTGTGAACCTAAACTATTCTCGAACCCACCTGAAGACATATAGAAAATTTGATTAAAATCGGTCAGACTGTTTAAGAGGAGTTCAGCGACATACACACGCACAGAAGAAATATCTATACTAATATTATAAAGAGGAAAGATTTGTTTGTTTGTTTGTAATGAATAGGCTCCGAAACTACTGGACCGATTTCAAAAATTCTTTCACCTTTGGAAAGCTACATTATCCCCGAGTAACATAGGCTATATTAAATTGGACCCGAAAGGTGGCGCTGCGATCGAGTTTCAAGAATTTTACCTTTTTACCCGGGCGAAGCTTTCTGTGTGTTTCTGTGTGTCTTAAGCTAGATTCGAGAATGGTTTAGATTTACAATTGGACCCAATAGGTGGCGCTGCGATCGTGTTACGGGCAATTTAACTTTTTCACCCGAGCGAAGCTGGGCGGGACAGCTAGTTATATATATTTTTTTTATTATTTTTTTTCATACAAATCTTTCTCTGGCAATAAAGAATACATAAAAGAAAGATTTATCAAAGTTGGTGCAGTCGTTTGGAAGTTATGCGCGTACAAACATTTCGGTGATTCATTTTTATAATTATACTAGTTGTCCCGCCCAGCTTCGCTCGGGTGGAAAAAAAAAGATGGTGGCGCCACCTATCGGGTCCAATTGTGAATCTAAACCATTCCCAGATCCCCTTGAACACACACAAAAAATTTCATCAAAATCGGTCCAGTCGTTTGAGAGGAGTTCAGTGACATACACACTCACAGAAGAATTATATATATAAAGATAGATTTAAGTACCAGAACAAGTATTATTTACTTCAGTATGATTTACGATCAGTTACTTCTTTTAAGCTCTTCCTTCCTATAAATTACGTGTCACGTTGTTTGTCCGCGATGGACACCTAAACTACTTAACCGATTTCAATCAAATTTACACACGCTGTACAGTTTGATCCAACTTAAAAGATAGGATAGCTTATGTCACAATTGGACCCGATAGATGGCGCTGCGATCGTGTTCCAGGAAATTTTACTTTTTCACCCGGGCGAAGCTGGGCGGGACAACTAGTATACTATTTGTATTATCTTACCACCAGGCAGACCACTAGCTTGATCGCCGCCTTAATAAGATTGAAAAAAAAAACAATGTCTCCCCATAAGACCTCTGGTCTACTCTCTCTCTACTCTACCCACTCTATATCTCGGGAAGTATAAGTCTCAAAAACATCCAGGCAGCTTCAGTGAATCATTATTCCTACACAGTTTTGAATAAGCCGTCGAGCTTAGCGTGCCTAGCGGCAATTCTAATTTGCTGCGATAAATTGTGATCTAATAAAATCACGTGGGAAAGGCTTTGCATGGACTCGCTACTGGCTACCGTTTGCACTTTCACTAGATGTGCTTTTAAGTCTTATTTTTATGTATATAGTTTTTTTTATACCAAATTTGTGGCAAACAAGCATGCGGTCCTCGTGATGGTAAGCGGTTACCACTGCCTAAAGACGCTTGCGACTCCAGGGGTATCGCTCGCGCGATATTTTGAATATTTTCAACAAAGGTTTTACAAGTTAATAAAATAGTTATCATGGTTTTTTGAGCGTTTTGTATTGTTTGTATATAAAGTATTGTGTGTTTTACCTACCATAAATAATAATATTATAATTTGATAATAAAATTACTTACAATATGTTTTAATCGAAGTTTCATTTACTCAATATTGGCAACATCGCACGATAAACAGACAGCGTAAATTAATAACCATAATTTCCCATTAACGTAATGCAATATTGGAACTTAATAAAGTAGATATAGCCTTGAAAATACATATTAATGTCGGTGTTACCACTCAACGAGATCACTATATTTTATTGCGAATAAAATCAAGTAGTTGTTTTACGAATACGACAAAGGTTTGTGTGTTTAATTCGAATTGAAACGTCAGGTGTAGCCAACCGGAAAAAACATATATTAACATGAAAAAGGTGGTTTTAGGTAATAATTTCGGTGAATTTAACGATCTTTTAAGTGTCCATAAAGATAAAATATTATGAAATGTATGTTAAAGCAAACGCTTTGATGGATATTGTTTTAAGTGCCGCTCGGTTAAGTACTTTTTAAATAAAACCTTGTATTCGTAATATACTGCGAAACTTACATATTTATACTAATATTATAAGGAGGAAAGATTTGTATGTATGTATGTTTGTAAGGAATTGGCTCAAAAAGTACTGGACCGATTTTAAAAATTCTTTCACCATTTGAATGTTACATTATCACTGATTAATATAGGCTATTTTAATTGCTAGAAAAAAAATGTATGCCAAAATGTCTAAAAATAAATGTCCACCCGTGCGAAGCCGGGACGGGCCGCTAGTCCAGTGATAAGTATGATGTTCAAAATGAACCTACAAATAATAGTAGATACAATCTTATTGCCCGTGATAA
The DNA here is from genome assembly GCA_945859725.1 of Drepana falcataria. NCBI lineage: Eukaryota > Metazoa > Arthropoda > Insecta > Lepidoptera > Drepanidae > Drepana > Drepana falcataria. The sequence goes on along the minus strand of OX243933.1, from coordinate 10,591,483 downwards.
AGGTCGTGCTTGAGGAACGACGATGGCCTCGCCATCTGTCACGTTGGCACCCAAAATATATCTCTGGCGGAAAGTGGGGGACTATTGTGAGAAGGCGTGAAAAGGTATATACATTAGCCAGACCTATCGATAAAACAGTAAAAAATACTCGAAAAGGATGATTCAAAAAGAGACCCATGAACAAAGCAAAAGAGGTATGTTAGTCTGGGCGAGAAGAGAACTGGCGCTCTACTCTTGCTGCCTACCCCGTGAGGTAATATAATAACTCGTGTTTTTGTAAATTTTTATTTTATTTTTGTAGTATAATATGATTGTGTTGTTGAATCATTTTATCCTAATTAATGTAATTGCTATGTTTATGCCGTTTTAATTATGTAAATAAATAAAAAATACAAAAAAAAACTCGGTGTATTAGCGCCAATAAAATTAAAATTGCATGAAAATATCAAAATCTTTACGCTAAAGCAATTGTATACCGCTTACGGTCGCTTTATTCGTACTTATTGTTGTAAGAGTGCTTTATTTTATTGTAAAATTCCTTATAAAGTCTCACTTTAAGGAAATACGCAGCTTTATGACTGAAGTTATGGTCTTCAGTAACTCAGATCGTGATCACTTCATTTAGCGATTTTTTTACGAGCATCACAAACGTTTGAGTACTTTTTTATATGTGAAACGTTGATATGCACTCTTGAGTGGGAATTAAACACAAGTGAATCATTTGTTTACGTGGGCAACTTGACCTGTAAGTATACATACAATTTCCCATACTTGCTTGCAGGTTTAGATTATAAGTAGGATAATAGAGACGTTCCCGTCATCGAATGCCCGATTAATTTGATATACTCGTAAGTGGTGAAACTTTACGATAAATACCTATATTTTTCGTCAACTTTTCTTCACTCATCATTTATATATGTCCAGTCGGATATAACATGCATTTAAGAATATTAAATTATACATACATACATTTGGGAAATATTGTTAATTTCACAATTTCCGTGTTATAACAATATTTTGCGCCTGTGACTTAACTAACTCCTTAATGACTGGCCAGATATGGTCAATTTTTTTGTGAGTTTTCAAGTGGATTTAATATCTGTTTAGATTCAAAATTGGTGTCCTGATAAATGGGGCTGCGATCGTATTTCAGAGACTTATTTTTCACCCAAGCGGGATTGCTAGTAATTTATAACTATTAAAACTTTCTCAATCAGTATTCGTGCCTATCTGTAATATTCTAATAAGAATTAATAGCCGTTATAGTTACAAAAAACTAATAAAAACATAAGTAAAACCATGTAAAACCGTGGTGGTCGTGTGGTTCGAGCTGTCGCCACAACAACACTGCAACACTACAATTGCTGGTTCGAAACCCGATTGGATCAATGGGTAATTCTGAACTGAAGTACTGTGGTGTGACTAACACCACGAGCATTACGGTATAAAAAAATATCTGGAGAAAACCTGCATAGGGGTAGGCAGAGGTGTATAGGTAGTACCCACCGACTTTCCACCAGCGATATATTTTAGGTGCCAACATAACAGATGGCGAGTTAGAGATACATACATACATACATATCATCACGCCAAGTCCCTAACGGGGTAGGCAGAGAGTATAGAGCGCCAGTTCTCTCTAGACTTACATACCTCTTTCGCTTCGTCCACATTCATCAGTCTCTTCATACATGCTCGTCGGTTTCGAGTACTCTTAACGTTCCCGTCCTTGAGAGTCCGATCTATTTGATCCAGGTAGTTGGAACGTGGCCTTCCTCTGCCTCTTCTTGCACACACTTTTGCTTTGTATATCTATTTCGTCAATCTTTCTTCACTCATCCTTTCTATGTGTCGAAACCAACGTAACATGCAACGTAACATGTAAAGATGAAGAGTTAGAGATATAAAGATAAATTTAAATCTCAAACAAACTTCCTATACAAAATATTTAGATTAAATTCTCAGCAAATACCTTGGGCGCTGGTGTATTCACATAATGCCACACCTGACTTATGGTGAGACTGGGTACATGCTTCAATTACACCAAGGCGTATGGCCAGACTATGATATAAATGCAAGCCTCTTGCCATAAGTGGGTACCACATTAGCCGGGAATGAAAAAATTGTTGATCTAAACTGGAGTAGCTTATTGCACTTGGCTCTCGGTGTTCAATCCCTGTTTTTATATTATTTATAAATAGAGCCGCGTTGGCCGGGTGGTTCCAGTAGTTGGTTGAAACACAATGATTGTAAGTTCAAATCCCGACAGTAAAAATTAGTTTTTCTGTACTTACAGTACAGTATAGTACAGTGGTTAGTCACACCACGAGATTTAAGGTGAGAAGAAATTCAAAGGGTAATAGTCGCGCTTGAATAACGGCGATGGACTCGCTATCTATCACGTTTGCAGCAATAATAATGATAATAATAAAATAGATGAAGATACTTGAACTTCCTTATCTGTATGCTTTGTAATTAAGATTTTTTTTTGATATAATGTATATTTGAGAATTAAATAAACAAAAGTGGTTAAACAAAAATATAATTAAAGAACCCAAAAACTTGAATCTTATACAAACTGAACAATGAAAAATTTACGACTTCGCCAACATTGCATGACGAACCCTTAACAAAAACGAAAAAGTAAAATACAAAGGTTATTTGAAGAGTTACGATCGTTGTTAATTATCTCCTAGGTTGTACACCAAGCAATATGCTGGTTTTAATACCTTGATTCGCAATTGTTTCGGAATATATCTTTGGGATATTTATATCGATACCTTATATCGATATGCCGAATAACGCTACATGTATCTACCCGCTTTCCCATAAAAGTCCCTTAAGGGGTAGGCAGAGGTGTAACAACATTCTTTTGCTGAAGTTACATTTAGATGCCAACGGGAACGGTGGCGATAAGTCTTTAAACTTTTACTGAAAACGTAAGATTGCATTTTAATATTTCCCTTCGCTATGAAGATCGTGATGTGACTAATCAATGTACTTATGTTCAGAAAGACTCATTGGTACAGTTTGGATTCGAACTTGCAATCTTTTTGGTACAGGCAACTTCTTCAACCACCCGGCACGGCTCAATGTGTTAAATCTCACATGAGCCGTAAATCAAAAGGGAACACGCCATATTTTTTGAATATCGATTTAATTAAGAACAACACTACAATACACTTGCTGTATGAAATATAGTTTGACATTTCGGTAAAATTAATTAAAAAATAAGGTCGTCACGCGCAAGCTGAGTTACAAGACATGCCCATAAGAGGAGGATGAGAAGAGGAGATGAGTTATGTATTTACTAGGGGTAACTTCAGACATAGATTTGTATGGACTTCTATAAGGTGGAGGCCCTGCCCCAGTCGGCCAGCTCTGAATTCGAAAGGGGAAACCCGTTATGACCTACCTCTCTTTACGATTGTAAAATAAGAAAACCCAGATTTAAACTTTAAACGATGGAGGGACAAATCGCAAGTGTATGATAGAATAAAGCAGCTATCCGTCGATATCAGATCAAAACACATTCAGATCACTTGCGATCAATAAATCAGAGTGGACCAAATACAGAGCGCTACCTTACAAGGCACTCATCCGAATGTTACGCACGCAGAATAAGATTGACGCTAATATATATATAAATCAAATATATATATATATATATATATATATATATATATATATATATATTTGATTGTATAATTTGTTAGTACCGTACCCCTTTAAGGCTCTCACAACTTTCTTCGGAATTCCAGAGCATTTAAGAATTACTCTACTACTACTAAGATGTACATATATAATATACATAAGTGTCACGTTGGTACCTAAAATATATCTCCGGTGAAAAGTTGGTGTATATTTAATACCTACACACCTCTGCATACCCCTTTGGAGACCTAATTGGTAAGGCGTGAAGATACACATTTTAACGACGACCCACTCGGGGTAAGCAAAGAGAATAGAGCTCTGTCACAAAAGTTTGCAGTAAATGGACGTGAACCAGGGTTAGGTATATAAAATAGTAATAAATAAATACCTTGGGACAATTGGGAAAGCAAAGCTTGTGTTATGGTGACTAGCAACGATATGTTTACTCATACATACATATATGTAAATAAGACTAAGGTAGAAATACTCGTGTTCATCACACAAATAACTGCCCTCAGCGGGAATCGAATCGATCTCAAGTTAATCAGTCAGGAGCTCTCAACACTAGACTAGACGACCGAAACCAATTATATTTCCCCTAAAGTAAGGTATATTTCCCCTAGCCTCTTATTTAACAGGAAAATTAAAACATAAATACACAAATTCCAACGCAACCACAACACGAACGAGGAGAAATGTTCAAAGTAATAAAAAATGTGAATCATATCAAAAATATACATGAACCTTGTCATGTTCGGCATGGGCGGCAGTACATAACAAGCGCTATTTTAATTTCGAAAGAGCAATAATGTGATATTTGTCCAACTGTGCACATAAACACTGCAGTTAAATGCTTCATCGAACATAATAATAAGGAATGATGAGTTTAACACAACACTAGTCACTTCTGTAATGTCAACGTAAATAAGTTGCCGTACTTCTCGCCATCGACGGGGAATTCGTCCCCATACTTTGGAACCAAAAGGAAATGGGTTACGTGATGTGGCTTTAAACGTGATTCCGTAAATGTTCACGATGAGTCTCTCTGTTGAGATTTTCTCTAGTTTGGAGTTCTTCGAGAAGGGTGTGAAATTCCTGCAAAATAGGCAACGCATGACAAGCGTCCATAGGCGGGGTGACCTTACCATTGTAGTCAGGTCTTGCCATAAATTAGTAGTATAAAAAATACATATACTTCTTCTACAAAGGAACCAAATAAGCGAACACGTCTTACGATAAAAATACAAAGAATATAACTATATCTCTGGCGGAAAGTGAAAGTGTGGGTATTACCTACACACCTCTGCCTAACCCTACGGGGATCCCTGTGGGATGGCGTGAAGATATTATATTATTATATCTAGTGCGTGTGCGGCGTAGCTGTGTTACGAGCGTAGGGCTTCCCTGCTGCCAGCATCACTATTAGGCAGACGCCAGCGACTCGGCGCGGTGATATGTAACGTTCTGACTCGAGGCCATAATTCACGTCATTGCACCAAATTACAAAATGAGGTCGCCTTTCGTCTCGATTACGTTTTAATGGTGCAAGGCACCATCCGTCCAAGTGTCATCAATCATTTATGTAAAATTCAATAATTATATTGCAAAACATACATCGGTGTTTACACGCTCCATTGACTTCGTATCACCTGCATATCATTATAAAGTTACTTTTATTAATGAACCATTTAACGATTTAAATCTACATTTTACATAAAACCAATCGACTCTAAATTAGGCAGGATTAGACATTTTTGGGTCGAATCATTTAGTAAACTAAATTATAAATTACCAACCATGATAGAAGAAAAACCTAATTACCTTTAAGAGGTTTTATTACAGACTCAATCGACTGAAAGAATTCGAATAATGTAAACAATTGAATATATTGAATTATATTTCTCGTCTCACGTCTCCCCGACCACGGAGTAGTAAGGAAACGCTGTCTTACGTATAAATGATTTGTAACGCTCCCGGTCCGGTACGTGATCTTATGGCCAGGGTGGGGTCTTAGTGTCGGTATTTTCGCGTTCATCTTACACAATAAGGCGTGAATTTGAGTCGGAAGTTAAGTTTTAATAATTTGTGCAGCACAAGCGGGTTATTTGTGAAATGTATAGCTTCAAATCTCGAGATAATATGAGAGACATTTTCTCTCTTCAAATAAATTTACAATATATACACGCCTGTCCACAATGGCCCCCGGAGGGGTAGGAAGAGGTCTGTAGGTTCAGCCAGATATATTATAGGTGCCAGCGTGACAGCAACACCGTTATTCAAGCACGACTATGCATACGCCTTTAGAATTTCTTCTCGAACATATGAAGGTTTACCCGCAATATTTTCCTTCACCGTAAAGCTCGTGGTGTGACTAATTGCAATACTACACTCGCATTCGGCCACCACGGCGACTGTTTTGAATGGTCTACTATTTATCGCGTAATACATTTTATTATATTATGATACCCAGGGGTAAGTCTTCCCAAATTTATTGAGTCAGCGTTTGCTTCGCAGCCAGAACAGCATCAGACGGTCAATCCATGCATTTATACAACATGTTTAAGAAATATTCAATTCGTACTATTAAAATTTTACATTACAACACATTTTTCGCCGCTGCACAATCGCTTAGCCTTTAAAATCGCTAACCGCTTCCTTCTATGTGAGCACATCTATACTTTTGCCGACAGATGTGTACAGTCGGGTCGCGTACGTGTGCCTTCGGAGACATTCTGAGTTTCTGTGCTCCTATACCGTTTACAGGTGTCCTGTCACTTGCTACTCGGTACGGCTTGTTCGACATAGAAATGCTTGTAAATACATACATTATTTACTGGTTAAGAAGCTAGTTTAATGTCGGAATGCTAAGAACAATTATTATTGTCTTTTAAAATATTACGTGGGAATTTAAGATAACGCTTTCCACAAGGGTCCCCGAAGGGGTAGGCAGAGGTATGTAGGAGATATCTAATTAGGAGCCAACGTGACCGATGGCGAGTCCAGCGCCGTTACCTAAGCACGACTATACACATTCAGAAAAACTTATTATTATTAAATTATAAGTAAACTTATTAAAGAAGGATTTGAACTTGCGATTTTTGTGCTACTCGAACAACTCGGCCACCAGGGCGTTTATAATATACATATCTTTACTAATATGATATTATAAATGTGAATGTAAGTTTGTTTATTTATTTGGCTTTCACGTAAAAAACTACTTAACCGATCATCATGAAACTTCGTACACATATTTTCTGTTTTTTTAATTAATCTATATCTAATTTCCATATTTAAACAATGCTGTCTGTGTTAGGGCACGTCGATATATCGAGAACCACAGCTTTCTCTGTCAGACCCTTGATCTAGGCGTGTAACAAGAATTTCTTCAGTTGGTCCACTTCTATTTATCATATTTTTTATTATTACTATGCTACTATTAACATAAAAACATATGCCTATGATGTCATTAAACTTTTTAGCGCCCTAAGATAAGCCTTCGATCTCATCTCGAAAGCCATAAACCATCGTTCTCGTTACTATTAAAAACATGATTCCATCTTCTCACACCAACATTAACTAATAGACGAGTTCGTGTGTGGTCTCCAAGCAAAAACTAAGAGGACACACCCCATGGCTTTTCTTATGTCAACGTAATTTGAACTACACAGCTAACAGTGCTATGCCAACGTAACTCCTTAAGTAGCTTGTTTGTACTATACGTTAGCAACAACGTCATTAATGTCACAATAAATAAATTAGAGAGTATGCATACGTGAAAATACTTTCTTAGACTTAGAGCCGTGTTGGCCGAGTTGGCCTGCGACACAAAGATTGCAAGTTCGAATCCCGACTGTACCAATGAGTTTTTCTGAACTTAAGTACAGTGATTAGTCACACCACGAGCTTTACGGTGAAGGAACACATCGAGAGGAAACCTGCATACGTCTGAGAAGAAATGCGTAATGCGTAAATACGTAATCAAAGGCGTATGTATTGTAGTGCTTGAGTAATGGCGATGGACTCGCCGTCTGTCACGTTGACACCTAAAATATATCTATAGCGGAAGTGGGTGTGTGGGTGCTACCGATATACCTCTACCTACCCCTTCGAGACCCTTGTAGGACGGCGTGAGGATATATTATTTATATTATTATAAAATACTTTCTGGATTGAGGCAAACGCATTTAAATGCGTTTCTTGACTTGTACATTGTACTGTATCGAAAACGATATACATAAATAATTAAATAAATATCCTCACGCCCTCCCACAAGGGTCCCCGAAGGGGTAGGCAGAGGTGTATGGGTAATACCCACACACCCACTTTCCGCCAGAGGTATATTAGGTGCCAACGTGACAGATGGCGAGTCCATCGCCGTTACTCAAGCACGACTATACGCCTTTGAATTTCTTCTCAGACGTATGCAGGTTTCCTCACGATGTTTTCCTTCACCGTAAAGCTCGTGGTGTGACTAATCACTGTACTTAAGTTCAGAAAAACTCATTGGTACAGTCGGGATTCGAACTTGCGACCTTTGCGTCGCAGGCAACTGCTCGAACCTCTCGGCCACCACGGCTCTTTTACGATATACATTCATACACAAATAATATAATAATGTATAATATTTGCGAGTCCTACGCAGGGTAAGCATAGGGACAGTTACACATACCTCTTTGGTTACCTCATTCATCAATTGCTTCATACACGCTCTACAGTTTGGAGTTCTCTTAACGTTACCAGCCTTGGGTGATCAATCTATTTACTAGGTACTGGAAGCGTGGTAGAGGGCCTCTTCTTCAAGACACTGTCGTGTATATACAAAGAACTCGATGGTATGTATATATATATATATATCCTCACTCCTTTCCCCAAGGGTCCGCAAAGGGGTAGGCGAAGTGTATAAGTAGTACTCACACACATAAATATATGTATATATATATACCATCATGCCGAATCCTTCGTGGGGTAGGCAAAGAGAGTGCAATGCCAGCTGTCTCTATCCATAGGCACATTGAACTTATTTGAATGTAGAAAAAAAAAAATTTTTTTTGTTTTTGTCAATATTTAGTTGCAGCATAATGCTTTTTGTGTACTGTGAACCTAAACGTTGGTACTGGTTATAGTTCCTGTACTGTGGCAATAAGGTAGGAGCTGTTTATATGCGTAGGTTACTGTGTATTGATTGAATAATTAAAGGTTCATTATCTATTTGTTGACTTTCTGCAATAGATATTTCGTGTTTACTTTAACAGATGATGAATGTGTATGAAGTGAATGAGGTCTAGTAAGCCTAGAGAAAACTCATTCTACTCTTTCTGCCTACGCTGTTGGGGAATCAGTGTCATAAGGTATGTATGAGTGTACATTGACAGACGGCTACTCTATTTCTTTATCATTTATGAAGCCGTGGTGGCCGAGTGGTTCGAGTAGTGGCCTACAACACAAAGATCGCAAGTTCGAATCCCGAAGGTACCAATGACATTTTCTGAACTTAAGTACAGTGATTAGTCAATTCAAAATAGCCGAATCGAATAAGCGCCAATCGCAAAGCCCAAAATGCAGCGTCGACGTTAACATTGATATTATTTTCGCAAAAAATACTTAAACAGACATTCTTAAGTTGATTTTAAAGATACAAAATTACATTAGTATTGAATATTTATAGAACTAGACCGCTTGTACCTATTAGTGAAACTAATTACCGACATACAAGTAGAACCTAGTGAACTTTTTTTAGGAGCGGTGTACCAACAGACAGGCATATCCCTAATTAATGTGACAGACAACGCCGCCGGTTAACGAAAGCAACCGTAAAAACTTACTGCAGTCAAGCATCCATTACTATATTTTACTAGTGCCCTTCGTAATCCGACAAAAATACTATTGTATACTTGTATTTTACTATCGTTGTTAATAATATAACTTTTTTTCATGTTCGAATAATAGCTGATTCATATAGTTGTATCCAATTTAAAGTGCCTTTTATAAGGAACTCCAAAGTTTTGTCTAATTTCGCCCAAATATATTGAAAAATATATAGACACTATCGGGCTTTGAACCTAACATAAAAAAATTACAAGTGACTATCTAAACTACTCAGCTACCAAGACTCTTTACGGTAAGTACTTAGTATGGCGGATGAAATAAAACATCAACATCAAATTCATCAAAAATATAACATCAAATTCAAGCTGGTCGAATAAATTAATTTAAATTAAATTACTGTAAAGTTACTATAGAACAACTAACTAACTAAATAACTATAATAAAATGTAACTTTATAAAATTATCTTATGAACATTTAAATTCTATAATATCTATGTAGCTCGGAGACTGCGGCCAGCTCACAAGTCACAACATTACAAACACTGGCCGACATCGGCGGCAAATAGGAGACAAATTATACTGATGTCAGCGCAAAAAGCACCCGCCGCCGATACATGCAGCTCACGACTAGATCTTTATGTCGTCCGCCCTGCGACAGCGCCGCAGGAGATGCAACAAAAAGATTAACACTTTTTCTCTACGTTTTTTAGGCAACCTACATTCTGTATTTGTATTTCCAATTAACCTTTTCGAAATTAAAACACATTAATATGGATTAATTTTACTTTCACATTGTTCTTGTTACATACATCACGATCGCAGCGCCACCTATCGGGTCCAATTGTAAATCTAAACCATTATCAAATCCACTTGAACACACACAAAAAAAATACAAAATCGGTCCAGCAGTTAAGGAGGACTTTAATTACAAAACACACGCACAGAAGATCTAATTTATACATATCATGCTGATTCCCTAACGGAGTAGGCAGAGAGAATGGAGCGCCAGTTCTCTATAGACTTACCTCTTTCGCTTCGTCCACATTTATCAGTTTCTTCTAACACGCTCGTCGGAAAACAAGAACTCTTCATGTTCTTGTTTTCAATAAATAATAATTTGCACGAACAAAGTTATCCGGACCCAATAAGGAACCGCAGTGGCTGAGTTTTCACCTAGCTATCTACATGTTCAAACTACACTACTACAATACTACAGGTTCAAAGTGTGTACTTTGAACCTGTAGTATTGTAGTAGTGTAGGTGTGTAAAGGTTTAACTTTGTTTTCGACGTAAATTCAGGTACATTCAGATTCCTCCCAATTATTTCATAAGCCTCTGAGAAGAAATTAACAGATATGAAATCATACCCGAGAAAGGTTAACAGACTCTCCATTTGCTATTCGCACCTCCGGTAAAAAAGTAGCTAGTATTAGTCCCCGAAGGGGTATGCAGAGGTGTGTAGGTAGTAACCACACAGCCACCTTCCGCCAGAGATATAATTTAGGTGCCAACGTGGCAGATGGCGAGTCCATCGCCGTTACTCAACACGACGTACATACGACTGTGAATTTCTTCGTAAACGTATACAGGTTTCTTGCCGATGTTTTCCTTCTAATCTATCGACTTATCACTGCATTATGAGTAGCTTTGACTAGTTTCATATATCAAATAGATGTATTATAGGTATTTTTTTAAAACGGGTGCTTTTGCAGGACACAACTAGTAGACTAATTAAGCTAGAAACCTAAACCATGCTCGTTTTATGCAATAGAAAAAAGCTTTGAAGCAAAAAACATTACAACTTGATTAGTTAAGAATTTCTCAAAAGAATGTACATTCTAACAACTCCCCGGCAATAGATTAACACCAGTATAAGTGTATGCGTAAGGTACAAAATTAATTTAGTTAAAATCGTTACCGCTCAGGACATAAGCCACGAACTTTCGCACCGAGCAATGCAAATAAACCGTTTATGGAGCCACTAAACAGACTGCTAACTTTGATAACAATCTATGATTTTATCGACACGAAAAGTTCATCGATAAAGACCTTAAGGATCGCGATACTTCCTCTCTCTATCGTTTACATTCAGTAAGAAATAATATTTTTTTATATTCATACGATTTTATATATATTTATATATGTTTTTCTTTATTTCTATTAAAATAAATAGCGACATTGCCACGCTGGATAGTAATCCTGATTCTCTGAGCGAGATATGTTCCAGCCCGCCTGTCACTAGAGCCTCCTATTCTAGTCTATTTTTATACTATATCTACCTATGAATACATTATACACAAAGATTGCACGTTCGAATCTCGACTGTACCAGTTAACTTTTCTGAACAGTGATAGTCACACCACGAGCTTTACGGTGAAGGAAAACCTCGAGAGGAAACCTGTATACGTTTGAGAAGCAATTCAAAGGCGTATGTATAGTCGTGTTTGAGTAACGGCGATGGACTCGCCATCTGTCACGGTGGCACCAAAAACATGTCTCTATGTAAAAAACACTATCTTCACACTCATGTAATACTCTTATATTTAATAAGGTGTAGGTAATCACAATAACCGCTGATTTCCTAGCCCGACATTAAAAGCTCATTACACTAAAACGGGTCTAATTAAGGACAGCTTACGTTGTGGCCATACCTTTATATGGGGACCGAACCACATACCCATAGGCGAGTTAAAATACCATAGCGCGGTTACATAGTCGATGGGTGACCGCGATTTATGGTTACTGCTTATGGTAACCGCAGGGGGTGACATGTGTCTTGGGAACTAGCTTGATTAGTCGTTTAACGTGGATATGGTAGCTTGCTTAAAGTAAATCGCTGTGTTGTGCAATGTAGGTATTATGTATTTTGGAGTACGTCCTTATCAAAGACGGGAACGTCAAGAGTACTCGAAAACGGTGGGCATTTATGAAGAGACTGATGAATGTGGAGGAAGCGAAAGAGGTATATACAAACAACAACTTCAAAGAACTGGCTCTCTATTCTCTCTGCCTGCTTTTGATTCTTTTCACACAAATCGCCAATGTGTCAAATGGCGATTTGTCGATGTTTATAAAGCACAAGAATTCGTACGTCTTTAAATTTATTGTCGGACGTAGGGAAGTTTAAGGATTTTTCCTTCTTCGTAAAGCTATCTGATAAATTCCGTCATCTATAATGAAATGAAAATGTTTATGATCTAAAATCAGAATACTGTTTTAAAAAAGTAACTGCCAAACTGACAGTTTTTGACCAATAAATTGATTGCGATCTTCCTCAAAAATTGGCATGATCGACCGGGCGTTCATGGGTTTTCCATAAATTACATTAATAATTGCTATGACGACGCCCTCGTATATAGGAGATTAAGTGAGTAAAGACCGCTCCATGCATTGGAACCCTTAATTTTATTTCAACATCATTTTTCACACGTTGTTACGCCTTCCATTTCCACAGTAGTGAAGAATTGTAGGCGATTTATTACAGCGTATTACTCTTGTCGATTGCCTTTTTTCTTTCTTCATTCATTCTTTCATTTCATTCTTTCCAAAATGTCTGACCTAACAAATCAACAAAATTTCACCGCCGATATATATCTCTGTCTTTAGTTCATTATATAGAAACAGAAACAAAACACGCTTATGGAAGTTACTTATCCCGGGTTTGCCAGAGCAGCTGTTCCGTGTACATTTCTAGAAACCAGCATTGGGGTTTGAACCTATAACATCACTTATACACACAGCATATAGACAAATCCAGTAGTAGGCAAAGAAATGAACATATTTTAATGCTACCTTAAATATTACCACAAAGGTCTCGCACTGTGCGCTTCCAAAAAAGTTTTCTTCCGCGAACGCTCAGGCTGTGGAATGAGCTCCCCGTTGAGGTTTTCCCTGGAGAGTACAGCATGGAGTTCTTTAAGAAGGGTGTGAAAAGATTCCTGCAGGGTCGGCAACGCGCGAGTGATACCCCTGATGTTGCAAGCGTCCATAGGCGGCGGTAACCGCTTACCATCAGGCGGACCGCATGCTTGTTTGCCATCCTTGTGGTATAAAAAAAAATTATATTCGATTCAAAATGGCCGAGTATAATTGTAGATTCGTATCTTATGAAATTACTATATTAATATCCGTAAGCTATATAAAAGTTCGACAAAGAAAAATGGTACCCAACACCTACCACCCAATTTGCCAGAAATTATATTTAATATCAAGGATGACCCTTAATTGAATACTGTTCTCAGATATAAATACTTGTAATCGATATCCATACACGATAAAAGGATAGGTGTGTCCGGTTTGTATGCTGATATTAACAGATTAATTGTGCACTACTAATAAATGTATATACGTGATAGTTTGTACGTTTTTCGTCAGGAAAACGCATTTAGATGTAATTTGATACCAATATAGCGAGTACGATAGATTAATTTTGAATGCAGTTAGACTTACTTTATCCATCCAGTTATTCCGTTCATGATAAATGTTGAAATAAATAACCATATTTTTTGTAAAAACTAAATATCTAATCCAGAAAAGTTATCTTGACTGTAAAGAGACGGTAGACAAATTACTAATTAATGTACAGATACAATTACTAGTGTCACCACGAGTACTATTGACGTTCCCGTCCTTGAGCGTCCGATCGTTTTGATCTAGGTAGTATTAAAACTTAATTCTAAGAAAGCAAATTTATTTCAAAGATTGTTCTTTTAAGTAAATTTACTTCAAAGGAGTGCACCCGTACTCGATTCCTAGTGAGGAATATGCGCATTTCGATGAGGTGAAAAATTCTTAAGCGTCGTTTAATTTAAATTTATAATTTTCGTCAGCAAAAAATAATAAAACATATTGCTCGTTTTTAAAATAGTTTTTGACAAGAAGTTCGCCATATGAATGTCGTATTTCTTTCGGCAAAATTCTTGGGAAATCCTTAAACGGCTGCATCGCAGTTCGTGCGAATAAACTGGATTACTTTAAATATTCGTGAATTTTTAACTTCATAACTACTTAGTAAAGATGCAGAAGGTCGGGCTTCGCGGAAAGAAAGCAGCTTCAGCTATCTGGAAGTTTAGCTTTTTTAAGCTCATGGGGCCTTACTGAATGTACTTACTTTTTTACTTATATTTAATTGTTTTTAGAATATGGCATTGTACCTGTAGAGTATATTATCTATATATCTATACAAATATTATGAAGAGATTTGTATTTTGGTGCGCGTGTATGTTTGTAATGTATAAACTCAAAAACTACTGTGCCGATTTCAAAAATTCTTTCACCATTGGGAAGCTACTACATTCACCCTGAGTGACATAGGCTATATTTTCTTTTATATAAAAAAAAGTCTTATGACTTCCCGTGCTAAGCCGGGACGGGCCGCTAGTTAGTTATATTGAAAAAATCTCATGCCAATATTATGTGGCATTCGCGAACGCGCGATTCAATCACCATTGTATCGCGCATGTAAAAAATATCTATTAATATATATATATATATATATAAAACACACAATACAAAAAATTAAGTAACTACCAAACAAGTCATGTCTTCTTGTCTTCAAATTGACGTATCGACGTGTAATTTTACTGGTATCAAGCAACTTCTAGTGTTTCTAGCTAAATAATAGAACACGCACGATATTTAGCCACAGAGGACTTTATCCCTAAATATGGATGATAGTAAGATCGAGTCAACGAGCCGACAAACCGACAAGCAATTAAACTCGGTGCTTGCAAGGATCGCGAGGTCGATTTTAATCAGAACATGTTCTGGTATCGTTAACCTGTCAATGAAATGAGTTTTTACCCAAATATGACTACGATGGATCGGGATGATATATAGCCGACACGGGCTAAAAGCTTTCTCCGTGCTAATTTATTCTTTAGCCGTTCATATGGTACAATGGATGACTTAAGTGCAGTACGTATACGTAATAATTATTCTCACGCCTTCCCACAAAGGTCCCCAAAGGGGTAGGCAGAGGTGTATACGTAGTATCTACAAACCCACTTTCTGCCAGACATGTATTTCAGGTGCCGATATGACAGATGTCGAGTTCATCGCCATTACTCAAGCACGACTATAGATACGCCTTTGAATTGCTTCTCAAACGTATGCAGGTTTACTCTCGATGTTTTCCTTCACCGTAAAGCTCGTGGTGTCACTAATCTCTGTAGGTACTTAAGATCAGAAAATTCATTGGAACAGTCGGGATTCGAGCTTGCAATCTTTGCTCCAATCAGTCGGCGATCACGGCTCTTTTCTTAAGCCTATAAATAATGCCTAAGTATTAAATAAAAGCTACATAGTTTTATGATAATCAATAAGGTCTCGCACTGCGCGCTTTCAAAGGAGTTTCCTTCCGCGAACGATGTAGCTTTGGAATAAACTGTTACTACCAATTGACATTGTCCCAGAGAGTATAGCATCGAGTTCTTCAAGAAGAGTGTGAAAAGATTCCTGTACAGTCAACAATGCGTGAGCGTAAATTTTGTATTTTTTATTAAAAAAAAAAGCGTTACCCTTACCTTCGAAGTATTATAAATAACCGCTGTTATACAAACGAAAGCAAAATTATTCTCTTCCAGTCAAATAAATATATTTGTTTAATACAGAGATAGCCCTAATGTCGATATACAAGCAAAAACCTCACGCGTTAAAAGCGCTGAACCAATAAACAAAGCCTTATCGCGGCCGAACTTAAAACGAGTGCAATAAGCGACACCTTAAATTCAAGTGGTAATCTCGTAAAAATATCAGACCACAAAATGCGAATTACATATCGATTTTCATAAAAAAACAGCGTCGTTAAAACATCTGGCATGACACTGTTTATATTTCGGCGGGATATAAAGATATATTCTGACGCGGTTCAGAAACGCGCCGCTAGAATTGTCGAAGATCCCATGCTCACAAGCGGCTTGGAATCACTAAGTCTGAGGAGAGACTTTGCCTCCCTGTGTGTGTTTTACCGCTTGTATAACGGGGAGTGTTCTGCAGAATTGTTCGACATGATGCCCACTTCCACCTTCTACCACCGCACCTCTCGCCATCGACGGGGAATTCATCCCCATACCTTGGAACCACAAAGGTCTCGCACTGTGCGCTTCCAAAGGAGTTTTCTTCCGCGAACGCTCAGGCTGTGGTATGAACTCCCCGTTGAGGTTTCCCCTGGAGAGTACAGATTGGAGATCTTTAAGAAGGGTGTGAAAGGATTCCTGCGGGGTCGGCAACGCGCGAGTAATACCCCTGGTGTTGCAAGCGTCCATAGGCGGCGGTAACCGCTTACCATCAGGCGGACCGCATGCTTGTTTGCCACCCAAGTCGTATAAAAGAAAAAAAAAAACACCCGAAATATATCTCTGACGGAAAGTGGGCGTGTGGGTTACTACCTATACACCTGAGGCACCCCTTCGGGGATCCTTGTGGCGTGAGGATATTATTATTTTTTATTATAATAAAACCTATTTTTCGCATGACATAAATTTTTATACCAACGTGAATCTGTTGTTGAATTCTTAATATGTCTATGCTATTTTTGATAAATCAATGTAATTAATATAATTAAAAAAAAAAACTCATTGCATCGCCATGTTTTAGAACTGCCCTGGGTTGGGTAACTACCTAAACAACTCAGTCACCACCTTTCTGGTTTTTGTATCCAATTCAAATATGTTTTCTGCATAAAATGTTTAACACAGGATTTCAGTACAAAAATCTACACGGGTATATTTTAAGTCGTACTTTCTCTTCAATTTTAAGAGAACTGAATTTTGGTCTGTTTGTCTTCCTCAGTTGACAGTTCCGGTGCATTGTATTTAAATTTATTTAGCACTGAGGTTACCGCGAGAAGCTTATAGCGGTTCAAAGTTAGCATTCGTATGCAACGGCTTGTTTCAAAATATTATGAATGACGTAACAAACAAAAGATTAATGTGGACGAAGAGAAATAGGTATGTAAGTCTAGAGAAAACTGGCACCTTCCTCTCTGTGCCTACACCGTGAGGGACTCGGTGAAATAATATGTATGTATATGTACGAACCAGGTATAAAATGCGAAAATCTGTAGAAGACGAGGCAGAGTACTCGAAACCTGTTAGCCTGAATGAAGAGACCGATGAATGCGGATGGTGGAAAACTAGAGACAACTGACGCTCAACCCTTCTACACCATGAGGGACTCGGCACTATCCTCACGCCTTCCCACAAGCGTCCCGGAAGGGGTAGGCAGAGGTTTATAAGCATACTCGGCACTTAAAATATGTATTTATTAAAAGGTACAGTGAAGCAAGCTTACTTGAAGCTTTTCGAAAGTATGAGCAATTTTCAACCTCCAAGAGGAAGAGAGAGTGCAAAGAGCATTTTTTTTTTCTGTTGTAAATTGTTTTAAGATTTTTCAAGATATAATAATAATAATAAATACCTGGGACAATTCCACACAAATTGACCTAGTCCCAAATTAAGCAAAGCTTGTGTTATGGTAATTAGACAACGATATATTTACCTATATAGATAGATATATAGTTTAATAAATACATAGGACATCCAAGACTAAGGTACAAATATCTGCCCTCAGCGGGATTCGAACCCGCGACCTCAAGTTTCGCAGTCTGGAGCTCTAACTACTAGACCAGACGGTCGTCGCGTATATGTTGTGAGCGCGTGGTAAAAGTATATCTTTCTTTGTCAATTTGACTTATTTAAAATTTATTTTAATTTATGAATAAACAATACTGAACGCCGTACCTTTCGCAGAAACCAAGCATTCGGGTTAAATAAATAGTGATGCGACCGAGAGCTTTTGCTCTTTCGCTTTCAAGTACAATATTTATTTAACAAAACGAATTGGGTCCGACGTGGGGCGTAGGCGTAAGTACTTCCTTATATACAGTATGTTATAAACAGTCTTCAATATGAAAATCTTGACTAATGGCCACCACGGCTCTTAGCATCAGAGCGATTGGGTCTGTATTATATAGTCCTAGTTGGTACTACCTGTACACTTGCCCCTTTGGCGACCTTTATGGGAAGGCGTGAGGATATATATAAATAACTAGCTGTACCCTGCCACGCTTCGCTGTGGATATGTGACTGATGCAAAAAATAGATAAAAACAATCCTCGATGCGGCTTATCTATCATGCTAAAATTTCAGCTCGATCGGTGCAAAACTTTTTGAGTTTTTAAGCGTACACAAACCAACATAACATTTTTATATATATAGATGTCTAAAAAGTGATAAAACATCACAATTTTCAAGATTAATATAGAATTTTGGTAAGAAATAAAGTAGGTAATATGAATTTCAACTTGAGTATTGACAGCCGTCTGGTCTAGTGGTTAGATCTCCTGGCGGCGAAACTTCAGGTTACGGGTACAACTCCCGCTGAGGGCAGTTTATTTTTTTTTTTGTATTGTTTCTCGTAGCGTGAGTTCCGGGAACTTTTGCTACTTAACCGGTCAATGGCGAGACCTAGGCCTCCAGCCAGGCACTTTATTTCTAAGCAACACAGCTAAGGGCACCCCCTGTGGGGTAAGAACCTCGGCTTAGGGCGTTGCTGGATCGCGAGCAAGGGAGCTGGGCTGGACTGGTAATTTTATTTAAATATTATTTGGGGGCGGGATTTGCGCGTCAGGCTCGGCGCGGGCCGGCGTTTGCGGCGGGGGTCGGGGGGGAACATTACGGCTTATTCGCGTCGAGCCTCGTCGGCGAGGACGGAACAGTGGTCGGTTTTGTGTAGTGTTGGTATGTTTTTGTCGGGCGTCCTGGAGGACCGTTATGTCGTCATCCGGTTCGATGACGGCGTGTCTTGGACGCCTTATCTTCGAGATAAGGGAAGGAGTGTATCGGGCGGCCGATACGACGAGGGGGTTGGGGTGATTTACAGCAGAATTGAAATGACATTTGGACAGTTTTTTCAAAAACTGTTTTATAGTGGGGACTTTGAGGTCAACGTGGAGTTGACTATTACGCATGTACCACGGGGCACCTGTGGCTCTCCGGAGAAACCGGCTTTGGAGCACTTGCAGGGGTTTGAGTATTGACTTGCTAGTGAGTGCGAACACTACACCCGCATATGTCATGATTGGTCGAATGCACGTCGTGTAAATCCTCACCTTGGATTTCAATGAGAGTTTACTTCGTGCATTCAACATGCTGTGAAGTCTACCGAGCGCGAAGGCGGCTCGTGTTGATCGAGGATCACACCCAGGTATTTGGCTTTTTCTTCCCATGGAATGGGTTTGCCGAAGAGGGTGATAGGGGCTACCCGTGGGCGTTCGAGGCCTTTCCAGAATAGAATGGCTGCGCTTTTGGTGGGGTTCACTTCAATTCTCCACTTCCGGAACCACCGCCCCAGGGCTGTGACCGCGGATTGGAGGTTGTCGTGAATTCCCTCGGTAGTTCTACCTTTGTAGTAGATAGCCGTATCATCGGCGAATAGAGCGCTTTTAACTCGTCTATGGAGGGGAATGTCGCTAGTATAAAGCGTGAATAGGAGTGGCGAGAGCACTGAACCTTGCGGGACTCCTGCTCGTATGGGATGGGGGGAAGAGAGTGTGCCCTCGACTCTGTAGCGGAAGAAGCGGTTCGACAAAAAGTCCCGTACTATGCTTACTAGACGGTCCGGCACGCCCAAATGGTACAGCTTGTATATTAAGCCGTTGTGCCAGACCTTGTCGTATGCCTTCGCCACATCGAAGAGGAGCATACCCGTGGTATAACCGAGTTGGAAGCCACTACTAACGTCTTCCACTATACGGTGGACTTGCTGGATACAGGAGTGTTTCGTTCGAAAACCGAACTGCTGGTCAGGTATGACTTTCTTAGAGTCTGCAAAACTCTTTAATCTATTGTAGATAAGTCTCTCGTAAATCTTGCCAAGGACGTTGAGGAGACTGATGGGGCGATAACTGGAGGCTTCGGTCTTAGGTTTCCCTGGCTTGGGAATACCTATGACCGTTGCACTTTTCCAGGATTGGGGGAAGAAGTCGTTGCTCAGTGCTGCATTGAAGATGGCAGTAAGCAAAACTATAAGATAAGGGGAGAAGAGTTTGATAACTCTGTTAGCGATCCCGTCGGGGCATGGGGCTTTCCTGGGGTGGAGATCCTTGATCACTTTCCGGACTTCGTCGACCGTGATCGGGGCGATGGGGTGGTCTGGGTCCTCGGAGGGTGGGAGAGATAATTTGCTTTCGACCTCGGCATCCACCTTATTGAGATGGCGCGGATCTACCGGCAAGGTACTGGGCGTACATTGAGCCTCGAGACTGTCGGCCAGGCACTCGGACTTCTCGTCGTCGTCAAAGGCGGGCCCTTGATTTGGACGAGTGAGTGGAGGCATGGACGAGATTTTATCCGATTTGAGTTTTCGTTGGAGATGCCAGAAGGCCAAGTGACTTGGTTCAAGTTCCCCTAGGAACTTGTTCCAGCGAGCGTCTCGCAGGTCTTTCATGCGGTATCTCAGCTTGCGCTGGAGTGACCTCAGAAAGGTGCGGTTCGCTTCAGTTGGGTGAGCTCTATGGGCTCGGAGGGCGCCGTTCTTTTCCGTCACCAGTTCACGCACGTCGTCGGGAAGTTTCCAGCGATGGTCTTCTATCACCGTAACTTGTCGTGAACAGGCGTCCACGGCTGACTGTACGTGAGCTGTGAGGGAATCGACCGCCTTTTGAGTGTCGGCTGCCGACTCTATGAGGGGCGGGATACTATCTAAGTGAACAGATGAAGAGGACTTGAGGAGTTCCTCCAGTTTTCTCCAGTCTGTTATCTTTTTCTGAGGCAGGGGCTGACCTGAGTCCGGGGGGCCTAGTCGGGGGGAGAGCGCTAAGGTCACAGGTCGGTGGTCGGAATCTAATTCGTCGTGCGACCTCAACGAGTGAAAACGGAGGTTTACATTCTTGAGGATCGCTATGTCTAGTACGTCCGGTCGGTGGTTGATATTCTCGGGGTAGTGGGTGGGGTGCATAGGCGCAATGACGTCGAATTGGAGGAGCCCGCTGAGGTCCTCCAATTGGCGTCCTCTGTTATTTCGTGAGTGGCTGTTCCAAGCATCGCTCTTGGCATTCAGGTCACCCGCGATAATAACCGAGCTATTGAGGTTAATGAGGGCTTTGATATCAGCTTGATATCGGCCGTCGAGTTAACTGGGGAGCAGTATGCAGAGACTATCGTGATTGGCTGATGGCCAGTCATTCCTAATCGACAGATCGAGGTCTCAATGTGGGAGAGGGTTGGTGGTTGGATCGGGATACAGTGCAGGGACCTCTTGTAATAGATCAAAGTACCGCCGAGGGCGGATCGAGATCTATCATTGCGAACTACGCAGTAGTTTGCAATTCTAGGGTCTCGGTGTGATGGTTTCAAGAAGGTTTCCTGCACTAAGAAAACGTCGATATTGTTGTCGCGGAGGAACGCGGCGATCTCTTCCTTTTGGCTGTGAATGCCGTTGGCATTAAAGTAGCCAATTGAAAGCGATCGGGGTTTGATTCTGCTGTTTACGTTTGAGTCCATTATTGGTTGGACGAAGGTAGCCAGGGACTCTGATACATCGGCGTAGTCGCCGAGCACCTTGAGGAGGGCCAGAGGGTCCTTCCGGACGGCCCTGAGGCTTCGTGCCATCTCGTTAACCCTTGAGAGGTTGACGGTGGAGAAAAGATCCGCCAGGAATGCCATGTTGGCGGAGGTTTCAGAGGGGGAGGAAGTGGGCTGGACCGCCTGGGGTCTACGCGGGGGATTAGCAGCCTGGGGCCGGGGCTGTTGAGGTTTGGCGGTGGAGAGCGACGGCAGAGGTGTAATCTACGGGCTCGGAGCCGCTGAGGGGTCCCTCGGAGGGAGGGCCCTCCACGGGGAAGGTCGAGATGGGGCGAGTTGCGCGGGGGGGGGAGTTACGCCATTCGCGGGCCGCTGCCCTCTTGACCACGACCGGTCTGAGTTTGGGGGCTTTGGGACATCCCCTGTAATTGGCCGAGTGGCCTTCCTGGCGGGCAGATATTTGTGAGTGATACTACTATTTGTACCTTAGCCTTGGATGTTCTATGTATTTATGTATCTATCTATCTACGTAAGTAAATATATTGTTGTCTAGTTACCATAGCACGAGCTATGATTAATTTGGGATTTGTGTGGATTGTCAAGGCTTTATTTAACTACTAGCTGTGAGCCGCGGTATCTCCCGCGTATAACTTCAAAATCTTTTCTACCAATAAATATAGGCACTCAGGGTGAATGTAGCTTTCCAATAGCGAAAGAATTTTTGGTAAATCGGTCCAGTAGTTTCGGAGCCTATTCAATGCAAACAAATAATCAAATCTTTCCTCTTTATAATATTAGTATAGATACTGCGAAACCATAGGAAGAAGTCGCAGGTAGCATTTAGTGTACTATATAAGCAAACATTGCTTTCTAACTTTGTCGTATAAAAATGGCAATTAAACTTATTTAATTCGAAGAATATATCTTGCACGAAGGACATTCAATCTTAAGATAGAATTCATTATAGAAGCCGCAAAAGAGGTATCATAAATATTCTCGCTGGCTGATTAGAGTTCAGTCTTATTAAAACAAAACCAATATATTAACTCATCGTTAATGGCGTGCTTAATTAATGGGGTGCTCGCAGCTAGCGCCCGCAACGATCTACTGATAGCCTAGTTTAGTCCTGCCGGAATTGGCTGTGGCATTATGTCGGCGATCTTTTAGCGTGAATTAGAAGTAACAAAGCGACTTTCAGGGCAAAATTTTATATTACAATAAAAAACGACACTACATATTTACATTTTTAAAAGAGCCGTGGTGGCCGTGTGGTTCGAGTAGTTGCCTGCGACACAAAGATCTCAAATTCGAATCCCGACTGTACCAATGAGTTTTTCTGAATTTAAGTACAGTGATTATTCACACCACGAACTTTACGGTAAAGGAAAACATCGAGAGGAAACCTGCATACGTCTGAGAAGTCATTCAAAGGCGTATGTATAGTCGTGCTTGAGTAACGGCGATGGACTCGCCATGTCACATTGGCACCTACAATATATCTCTGGTGGAAAGTGGGTACTAACTATACACCTCTGCCTACCCCTTCAGGGACCCTTATGGGCAGGCGTTAGGAAATAAATTGCCCAAATCCGTGTCACACGGAAGGGTGCCAAGAAGGCTGGCAGCATTACAACGTTGTATGGCAATTCACTGATCGGAGTATTCGCTAGCTATCTTATGCGAGAGGCCTCAATAAGTGTTTTCAAGATCTTCTAATAATGTCTGTAATAATCTGGTCCCCATAGCCCTAACTTGGCCTTAACTCCTTAGCCACAAAAATGTACTTCTGTAGGTTCAAAATCCATTATGTGAAAAAAAATTTAGATATAAAAATAAATTAATGGCAAATGTAAGTTTTCATTGGCTTACATTTATTGGATGATAGAAAGACCACAATGGCGATATTTGAAGCCGGACCGTTATACATAGTTTTTCTCGGCAAATCTAAATCTCTTCGTAGAATTTTGAAGTATAGAGAATAATATTGAAATAAAATATTTGCGTGATATTGCAACAACGCGCTTAGTATCAAATCAAATCATTATTTGTTGATTGGTCTGAAATAAGTACAAATAAGTACAGATTTACATACGCACGAGTGTGGTGACGGCAAACATTAGAAGAAAATCTGCATACCTACATCCGAGGATAACTGTCTCCCGTAAATTGTAAACCTCTATCTAATCTTCACCTCGACTACACACACTCTCATGCACACATACACACACACACACACACATTCACACACCACTTATGCACTTCAGTACTGAAATAATGTAATAAGCGCTTTATCTATATTAACACCTCTTTCTGGGGATGAATATAGGTGAGAGAATGTCTGTGACACAGTTTTATGCTACTGCAGGCATTTTCTTACATTAAATTGTGTTTTATGTTCCTAAATATATATATCCTCACGCCTTCCCACAAGGCTCCCCGAAGGGGTAGGCAGAGATGTGTAGTTTGTACCCACACACCCACTTTCCGACAGAGATATATTTTAGGTGCCAACGTGACAGATGGCAAGTCCTTCGCCTTTACGCAAGCACGACTATACATATTTGAATAAATAAATAGTACATTGTATATAGTTCGGTCAAGAGTACCCTAAACCGAAGAGCATGTATGAAGAGAATAATGAAAGTGGACGAAGCGAAAGAAGTATGTAAGGATCGTAGCAAGTGGAAAGAAGTGGTCTCTGCCTACCCCTATGGGAAAGAGGCGTGATTATATGTATGTGTGTATGTATTGTATAAAATACACTCAATAAAATAAATTCATACAACTATGAAATCCGCATATCACACCGAATGTAAAGTCCAACAAAAAAGGAAGGGAGAAACATTACAATAAATTAGACCGAATCATTCTTAACGCAATAAAATATATACAGGCTGTGTAAATTAACGAGTTCCCGACTGAAGTTGTACCTACACGGTGTCCACATTTAACAACATTTTGAGAATATTTGCACTTCATTATCAAAGGCAGTGTTCGGTTTTATGACCACTTTAAGGTATTCGTATCGTTTTGAGATCGTTTTTAACGCGCATCAACTTAAGGTGATGACTTTATTGGCGCAAGACCGCAATCAAAATAAGTATGATTACAAAAATATATGAGAATACTCAAATTGTATGTTACGATCAAACTTATTGATACTAAAAAGTACCGACTTAAACATTTATTGTGGTAAAATGGGCTTGAATAACAATCATAATTTTTAAGAGACACAGGTTTAACTTTGGAGTAGCTCGATTGAGGCAGATCTACCTTACAAAAGATCGCCGCCAAACTGTCCGGCTTCTCTGTGTCGTGGTGGGTTGGAAGCTCTACATAGCATAGCTGTACTCCTCAATGGGGGTACCATTCGTACCTTGGAAACTGCGAGTCGTGATAAATACATATTAGGTGAGACACTACGTCTCAGCATTTTGTGTTCTTTGTAAATTCTTCAATGTAAATCATCTCGCCGAGCTCTTAAGGTAGGCAGAGTGTATAGAGCGTTAGTTCTCTCTAGACTTACATACGTCTTTCGCTTCGTCCTTTTATTTTTTTTTTTTTTTTGTATTGTCTCTCGTAGCGTGAGTTCCGGGAACTTTTGCTACTTAACCGGTCAATGGCGAGACCTAGGCCTCCAGCCAGGTCGCTTCGTCAACATTCATCAGTCTCTTTATACATGCTCGGTTTGGAGTACTCTTGACATTCCCGTCCTTTGGCGACTTTTTTAATGAAACTAATATAATTAAGCTTGCCCTTAAACACATGCAAAATTATATCTTGCTTACATTTTATTGCTTACGGCTTACGAGCTCACAAATAAAGTGTTAACGTTAAGATAACGTTTGAATACCATTTAAAACGGGGACTGCACAGGTAGTTATTTTAGTAGCTTTAAGAACACATATACGGGATATCTCAGAAAATAAGACAGTAGCTTAAATATGACACAGTGCCAAGGAATGACGTTCATAAAAAAAAAACAAAATTAATAAAAAAAATACTAATATATTAAGTTTTTACCTTAATTTCTTCGATATATACAAATACAGGATGAAAACAGTTGTCTTATGTATTTTGTCGGGAATTGTGAACATTATACACATATCCTCAAGACGAAATAAAACAAATAGTTGCAAGAAAAAAAAAAAAAAAATTATGGGTATAATATTTACTCTAAAGCATGGGTATAAAAAGGGTTTTTTGTCAAAAACTATTAATGACATAAAAAGAAGCTCACACCGATTGAGCTTAAATTTTGCCACAATATACAATCCGTTATTTTTCGTTCGTCGTCAGAAAGAGTTTTTACTCATAACTGAGCAAGCAGATTACAAGTTGACTGCTCATATAATGCTATTAGCACAGCGATCTTCTCAACCTTTGTATGTGCACAGGTTACGGTACTTTAATACTACTCAAAAGGTCATTGGCTCGTTTACGAATAAATATAAATTGCTTTAAATAATTATTTCGTGCAAATATTTACTTATTCAACAAAACTGCATTAATTTATCAATTACAAACGTCACTTGTTAACGTAGCAGTACATTGAAAACTGTCATTTAACCCTATAATTACGGTGGAGCCGTAAACACCTAGTGTCCAACTTTCTTCAGTTGCACCACCGAAATACGGCCAAAACCGCACCCATATATTGATTTATTGCTCGCTCGACACGCAAAGGGTCATTTGATCTTGGGATAAGTCTCGGGGTAACGTTCGTTGTATACAACATTTTTGGTAAATTTTATGAAAGCTATAACGTATTTTATTATTATGAGCTTTCCACAAGTTGTATTACTAAAAAAAGCCGTGGTGGCCGAGTGGTTCGAGCAGTTGCCTGCGACGCAAAGGTCGCAAGTTCGAATCCCGACTGTACCAATGAGTTTTTCATAACTTAAGTACAGTTATTAGTCACACCACGAGCTGAACGGTGAAGGAAAACATCGAGAGGAGACCTGCATACGTCTGAGAAGAAATTCAAAGGCGTATGTATAGTCGTGCTTGAGTAACGGCGATGGACTCGCCATCTGTCACGTTGGCACCTAATATACCTCTGGCGGAATGTGGGTGTGTGGGTATTACCTATACACCTCTGCCTACCCCTTCGGGGACCCTTATGGGAAGGCGTGAGGATATATTATATTATTTATAAAAAAAAAAGTTCATGAAGCGTTTTTCTAATTTCATTAAAAAAATATGTATAAATACGAAATTTGACGTAAACTCATATTTAATGCAACGCTACTGATATATTAAATTAATTACTGAAGCACGAGCTCCATACAAACAAATTACGTATAAATATGAATTACCTATAAATATGATCTAAGCGAAAGGGCTACGCAAATCTAGAGAGAACTGGCGCTCAATTATCTCTGCCTATATCGTTAGGGCGTGATATGTGTAGGCATGTATGATCAAAGTAAGACATTAACTACTATGAATTAATTTTAACAAAAGCGTTAAGCGTGGCTTACGCAAAGATCGAAATAATTTGGGAAACGTTGAGATAAAACCCAAGACCGCAATCTCATGTATACCCGGCTCGTCCAAATAAGGGCCGCCGAAGATGCGCGACTATCGGTATTCGTTCGAAAGTACTAATTGAGGTGCACGGCGCATCCTACAGCATGGAGCGTTTCATTCTTCATCTGCTTTTGGCATCTTTGCTACGTGTACAAGGGCTGAGTGGTTTATGAGACACTTTATCAAGAAGGAATCATTAATTAAGCTTGTCATTTCCAATAACCGAATACAACAATATATATGTAATATTAATAATCAATATTTGACAAGAATCAATATTTTTTCGTTGAAGAAGCAGCATACGTAATTTGTGTGGTTAGGTTTATAAAATCTTAAAATAAGTTTAGGCAGCTAAACAGACATAAAAACGGTGTTTGAGTTAACTGGACAGTGCTATTTACCTAGTGGAGTGTTTAAATTGTGTCTCTCGCGCGCCTAAAACCAGTGTTGATACATTTAAATCAAAATCTCGATCATAATCGGAAATAGTTCATGCTGAGATACAACGTTCGAAAAGAACGCGTAAGCGCCCCAATCTGCACGGCGCTTGAGCTCTTTTTCTCGCGACCAGTGAAAGCCATCTCTTTAGTACGTGCAGCCACAGCGATCATCGCTTCAATAATTAACCGTCTTACACTGAGTGGACCACAAGCGCTTCAACCGCTTTTCTACTTCGATCGCTAAGTCGTACGGAGGGTAATTGTAACAAGTTTCTCCTCAAAAATAAACATGATCACCGGCAAGAATAACACCAGCGTTTGTGCTGGATGTCCTAACATCCTAAAAGGCATTCTCTTCTTACAGTGTTGTCGTTGCTCTGATAAATACCATTACAGCTGTATGAATATGACCAAAATAGAATATAATAATCTCTCTGCGGACTCAAAGATATCCTGGGTTTGTCCCTCGTGCCGCTGCAAAGAGCCTAAGCGAGACAATACAAACACGCCCATACGTCCACAAACAGCATTGCTCGCCGCAAGCTCACCCGAGTTTGTATCGCCGCCTGATAATGTGACACAGCGTGCTAAACAACGCTGCAGCTGTTCATGTTTGACCGCAGATGGCATTCGCGACATTATACGGGAGGAGCTCAGTAGAACTCTGAGCACACAAGTGCAAGACCTGACAAATAAACTATCTACTTTTGATACATCCCTCACTTTCTTTAATCTGGAATATGACAAAATAAAATCGGAATGTGAATCTCAAAAGGATGTGATAATTAAGCTGCAGAAGGACAACGATCTTTTAAAAGCTTCAATAAATAGCTGCTCTCAGCGGCTTCGGCAACTGGAACAATCGTCACGTGATAATAACATTGAAATACAATGTGTGCCAGAAAACAAAAATGAAAACTTGGTGAATACCGTTCAGCAACTGGGACATATAATAAAATGTCCGATTGCTGACTCTGACGTCCAGTACTGCTCCCGCATTGCCAAAAATGACACACAAAGCCCTCGTCCTCGATCAGTTCTCATCAAGTTCATCAGCCGTCGCGTGCGAGACAACTTCTTAGCTGGAGTCATCAAGTTCAATAAAATTAATCCGAACGACAAACTGAACACAGCCCATTTGGGGATTGGTGGCGATAATAAAAGTCCAATTTTTGTGATGGAACACCTCACTCTGGAGAACAAATCCCTACATGCTGCTGCTCGCATCCGAGCTCGCGAATTAAATTTCAAGTTCGTTTGGGTACGTGATGGCAAAATCTTTATGCGAAGGAGCGAAGACTCTAACTACGTATACATTCGCGATAAGGACACACTACTTAGTCTAAATTAATTATATATAATCATTTACATTGTTTTGGTACCTACATTTATTAAAATTCAAGTCGATTCGAGTATATTATCAAAATGTAAGAGGTTTAAGAACCAAAACTGTGGAATTTTTTAGCAATATTGTGTGTTGCCAATATGATATCATTATTTTATGTGAAACATGGTTGAATAGTGGTGTTTACGATTCGGAGCTGTTCGATAGCCGTTATACAGTCTATAGAAGAGACCGCGAAAGCAGTGGTTTCCATGCCAAAAAAAATGGGGGCGGGGTATTAATTGCCATCTCCAAGGAATTAAACTCAAAACGCTTATATGAGTTTGAATCGAAATGCGAGGATTTGTGGGTAGTCGTCGAAGTCAGAAACAATAACCAAAAAATTGAATATCTACATCTATGTGCACTTTACCTTCCTCCCCCAGTACAACGACACATTCTTGAAGAATTTATTATTAACGCGAATAAGATGTTTGATGATAACATAATATGTAACGCCTTATTTGTGGGAGACTTTAATATGAGCTCAATTCTATGGTCTAAAAATGACATGACATGCGACACAAATGCCAACAATAGTGGCAGCCATGCTCACATGCTCTCAGATTTCATGTCACTTAATGAATTAAAACAATATAATAGTACCCTTAACCATAAAGAAAAAATATTGGATTTAATACTCAGTAACACTCTGATCACTGACATCTCGGTAAGCGACAATCCACTTTCAATCATTGACCCTTTCCACCCTCCCCTAGAGTTCTATGTACCCTTCTCATATGATAATAGCTTAACGTATAATGTTACTCCTAGGTACTGTTTTCATAAAGCAGACTTTGCTAAAATAATAAATGATCTCAATAGCACGGCCTGGGATGAAAAGTTTAATTACTGTACTTCGGTTGACGATATGTTATCTACTTTCTACAGTGTTCTATACGATATAATTAGCGAAAACGTACCTAAATCTAAACCAAGATCTAAGAAGTATCCAATTTGGTTCTCAAGAAGCCTTATTAGTCTCCTACGTGAAAAGCTGAAATATGTAATCTATTTGCGAAAAACTTTTCCTCAGCCTACAGATCAGCGACAAACAGTACATACTCTGCCAAAGCTGAACAAAATTTGTCCGCAAGCTACCTATCTACTTTATTTTTTGACAAAAACCAAATTCTCCGCGTTTTAAAAAGACTTGATCCTACGAAAGGTCCTGGTGCAGATGGTATCCCGTCTGTTTTTGTCGTAAAATGCGCTTCTGCTCTTGTTCATCCACTATTTCTAATATATAATAAGTCTTTAAGCACCGGTACCTTCCCGACGTTATGGAAAAAAGGTTTAATCATCCCATTGTACAAAAATGGCAGTAAAGAGAATGTACAAAATTATAGACCCATCACTATCCTATCTGTATTTTCAAAAGTATTAGAAAAACTTGTGTACCCTAAACTCACGTGGCATTTCAAACAGACTTTCAATGTCCACCAACACGGCTTTATAGCAGGAAGATCAACTGCCTCGAATCTTGTATCTTTTGTTAATGATCTATCTAAATCTGTAGATGAACGATTCTCGGTAGATGCAATTTACACCGATTTTAATAAGGCTTTCGACACAGTAACCCATAAAATACTTGTGCAGAAACTAAATTACAATGGGATCATTGGAAACTTGCTTGATTGGTGCCGGTCGTATTTGAAAAACAGAGAGTCATCTGTTGTCATTAACGGCTTTACCTCGAGCCCAATTGATGCATGCTCTGGTGTTCCTCAGGGCTCAATCTTGGGACCAGTACTTTTTAATATTTTTATAAATGATATTAGCAGCTGCTTCATACATTCTAAACATCATTTATTTGCGGACGACCTTAAATTTTACAGAACTATCAGATCTGACAGTGATTCTCTGCTTTTGCAAGAGGATCTCAATCGATTATCTACCTGGTGTGATTTACATGGCATGACTTTAAATGTATCTAAGTGCTTCGCAATTCGCTTTACTCGTAAAAAAGATACGGATCAGACCAATTACAATATCAATGGTATTAATTTGAAGGAGGTGAATAGTATTCGAGACCTCGGCGTGACTTTGGACTCGAAACTGCGTTTTAATATTCATATTGACAATATTGTAAGCAAAAGTTTAAAAAATTTGGGTTTTGTTATTCGCAACAGTAGAGAGTTCAAATCACCCTGCTCAAAAATCACACTATACAATGCACTTGTTCGCAGTGGTCTTGAATACTGCACTACTGTTTGGAACCCCCACTATGCTATCTACTGTAAAAGAATAGAATCGGTACAAAAGCGATTTATGTGGCACATGGTTTTTGGTTTCAATCTGGGGAAGAAACTTAGCAACTATGAACAGAGGCTTTATCACTTCGAAATGGACTCGCTTTCGGATCGTAGACAAATGCTGGACAACCTGTTTCTCTACAAACTCGTAAATGGCACTTTAGATGCTCCTGATTTGCTTCAGTCGTTGAATTTCTCTGTACCTTCTCGCTTGCCGAGACCGTCAAAATTAAAATTATTTCAACCATCTTCATCGAAGACCAATCTCGGCTATAATTCACCCTTAAACAGAATGACCAGGGAATTCAACGAAGTTGCAAAGTCACGAGACATCAATATTTTCTGCAATAGCTATCGTAAGTACGGATTTGATTTGAGAAAGAGACCGTAACACGGGAATGCATAGGATATGTTAAATTTGTCTGTATCAACATACTTTGCTTTGTTTTGTTTTGTTTTATTTCAGTTTTTCATTATTTCATTATTTTATGTTGTGTATGTTAACTGCCTAATTTAGCTTCCTTTTATCATATATTTCTATTACTATTATTTTATCTATCCACATTTTTCTATGCTCTTAATTAATTTGTGTGCATGCTGTCGCCGCTTGTAAGTGTAGTGGCATTCAACTAATATTTAGCATCTAGTTGTAAGCTATTTTTAGTGTCTACTATGTAAGTGGCCTTAAATAAATAAATAAATAAATAAATAAATAAATAATAAATAATGAAGCTATGGTGGCCGAGCGGTTTGAGTAGCCTGCAATATAAGGACTGCAAGTTCGAACCCCGACTGTACCGATGATTTTTTCTGAACTTATGTACAAAGATTAGTCACGCCACGAGCTTTACGGTGAAAATATCGAGAGAAAAACTTACATATAGCATACGTTCGCCGAAATTCATAGGCGTATGTATAGTCGTGCTTGTGTTACGGTGATCACGTTCACCATCTGTCACGTTGGCGCCTATGTTTTGAGCAGTGATGTACCTTGTGCAATTACGGTCCCAGAATATTCTCCACTTTACACTCCACGATAAAATGTCACAAAAACCAAGTCGGCCATACGAACGCCAATCACGTAGGTACTTTTTGAAGGAAAACCTATTAAATTTTATGAGATACTTTTCCATACCGGCTCTGCTCCAATTTTTTTGTTTCAACGTACGATTTTTGGAGCTTCAATGTAAAGTGACTGGAAGCGACACAAAATATTGTACCTAATTAAAATTAAGTGTTTGAAGAGAATGATAGATTCAAACTAAAAAAACGCTAATGTCTACTGAGCTACAACATCGTGTGCGTGGAAACTATAAAGATGCAAAACGACTACCATACCACGGAAAGCGGCTACCATAACTTATAATCGTATGTAATATCTTCTTCCTCTTTAAGTGTCTCTCAATTATATCATAATATACAATAACAACAATTAATAATATTTACAAAGAACAGTTGAAACTAACTACTTACAGATAAAATATTTGTCCCAAATCGGTATCCCAAGGCAACGTGCCAAGAAGACTGGCAGCATTGCCACGCTGGATAGCAATGCTGATTCTCTGAGCGAGATATGTTCCAGCCCGCCTGTCACGAGAGGTCTCGACTAGATGGCGCGAGACCTCTTTAAAAAGATGGTGAATATTATGTAATATCTAAAGTATAATTAATAATAAAAGCCGTGGTGGCAGAGTGGTCCGAGTAGTTTCCTGCAACACAAAGATTGCATGTTTGAATGCCGACTGAATGCACCAATGAGTTTTTCTGAACTTAAGTACAGTGATTATTCACACCACGAGCTTTACGGCAAAGGAAAAAATCGAGAGGAAACCTGCATACGTTTGAGAAGAAATTCAAAGGCGTGTGTATAGTCGTGCTGGAGTAACAGCGATGGACTGTATAATCTATCTCTGGCGGAAAGTGGGTGTGTGGGTTGCACCATACACTTCTGCCTAACCCTTCGGGGACCCTTGTGGGAAGGAGTGATCATATCACACCTTCCCACAAGGGTCAAGGGATATGATCACTCGCACGATGCCGACTTTAAACCTGTCAGGTGACATTCTCACCATCTCTCCAAACTCACCATGTGTTGATACACCTTTGCCTACCCTTATGCAATTGTAACTTAAGAGTTACATAACAAGGTCACATCCAGATAGATTAGATCGCTGGTTTGCGCAGGTAGTACTGACCGCAGTGCGAATCTTGATCCTCGTAAAATTTTATGTAGTTCAGACAAAGAGAATTTTGTTAATTAACCATTACGTCGCTGCAGTGATAGATAAATGTTCTTTTTATCCGGATGGCCGCATCTTAACAGCCTCAGGACACGTTTAAATGTTACAAAACATTCCCATTTTATATCTTTTTTTTAACATTTTTGGGTACAACATTAATTAGCACGGCCATTTCTTTTGCCTTATTTTCACCAATGCCGCTTCAGTAGCTCTCTGGATGTTAAGAATTCTTCGAAAAGATTGTTTAGTTACAACTTGCCGATAAAAGTATACTCTTATACAAATTATTCACAGAAAAATCTATGTAAAAATATGACGAGCATGTATGAAAAGACCGAGGAATGTGTACGCAACGAAAGAGGTCTGTAAGCCTAGAGACCTAGCCTCTATTCTCGCTTCCTACCTCATTAAGACAACTTGTCGATAAAGGTACTCTCTTATACAAATAATTCACAGAAAAATCTATGAAAATTATGACGAGTATGTATGAAAAGAATGATGAATATGAACGAAGCGAAATAGGTATGTAAGTCTAGAGAGGACTGGTGCTCTATTTTCTCTGCCTCCCCGTTAGGAACTCGGTGTGATGATAAGTATGTATTTAAAAATCTATGACGATACTGCTATAATAAGCGTACATATCTTCAAATAATTCTTCCCACAATGGTTTCCGAAAGATATATAATACGAGTCGTACAGGTGCCAGACGCCAGACGTGCAAGACAGACCACAAGTCACTACTGAATTACTCTTCGAAAGTATGCAGCTTCCTCACCATGTGGTCCTTCACGTTAAAGCTAGATGTGTGCCAAAAACTTCGTATAGATCAACGGCGTTTGAATCTGCAATCTTAAAAATGAAGTTGATTACTTAAACCACTATACCTCTAGGCTAAAGCTTATTATTAGTTTCACAAGACATGACATATTAAATAAAAAAAATACACTTACATACAAGATACTTGGATTTAGATATCTGATAAATAAATAAATTATAATTATTATTATACAGTAATATTTATACATACGTACATTTCATCAGTTGGAGTAACCAGAAAGAGTTAGTTCTCTTTCATCTCTTTTGTTTTACCCACATTCGCCGGTCCCTTCATAGATACTCCGATTTCTAGTACCTATTTTTGACGCGCTAAATCTTTGCGTGCTCAATGGATTTGGTCCGGTTATTAGAGCGCCCTAATTTTAGCCCTAGTCTTCAATTGCGGATTCGATCTCACCTGTTTTAATATATACCCTCACGCCTTCCCACAAGGGTCCCCGAAGGGGTAGGCAGGGGTGTATAGGTAATACCCACGCACCCACCTTCCGCCAGAGGTATATTAGATGCCAACGTGACAGATGGTGAGTCCATCGCCGTTACTCAAGCACGACTATACGTACGCCTTTGAATTTGTTCTCAGACGTATGCAGGTTTCATCTCGATATTTTCCTTCACCGTAAAGCTCGTGGTGTGACTAATCACAGTACTTAAATGCAGAAAAACTCATTGGTACAGTCGGGATTCAAACTTGCGATCTTTGTGTCGCAGGCAACTGCCCGAACAACTCGGCCACCACGGCCTCCTGTTTTAATACAATTTAGAAAAATATTATTGTACCAATTACTAACGCATCTCATACACCACAGTGGCTCTGAAATGTGCATCTATACTGCAATTTCGTAAGCATAATTGAAGAAAATAATTTCACATCGCCATATAAAATCCCAATAAGCGGAGGCGATATATTACGCCGCATCTACACTAATAGCGATAGGTATATCGCTTACAATAACAACACAGCGACAGGTTATGGCCAAAGGTTATCTTCGGTCAGATGATGAGCCTACTTTCACTTAGGTACCGAGCCTCTTTTCTGCATTCTACACGAAGCGTAAACAAATTTGAATCCTATTCCCAAACCGTACGGACGACGTTAGCAGCATTGATAAGTTGGTAATTAAAAACAGTTTGTGCAATACGTGTTTTAATTGTGAACTTTATTGCGTTGCAGTAAAGTTGAATGGTTTATTGCAAAAACTGAATACGGATGGAGTTTAAATTGTGATCTGCGTACAGGTTGAAAAGAAAGTACAAGGATGTATCGGGGAACGAGAGGCTAACTAATTACATGGCTATAAGAAGAGTAAGCTTTAGGAATCCATAGTTCTCTTTATCTAGTAGTGTTTGAAATTGCAATTATGTAAAATTTACAGCTTTAAGGAACTAGGAAGAGTCTAGTTCTATGGCAAAAACACAGTAAGGGAAACGAAAACACTGTGTAGAGAACCTTGCATAATTTGGAGACATTTAAAGACAGTTGTCAAGTCGTCTTTAAGAGGTCTTGACAACTGTCTTATAATTCGTCTTGTTGACATCTCACCGAAATGTGTATAGATAGTGCCTTCCTCGAAGACGCGCCCCACCAATCTAGTTGAGGGGGTCCTGGGATGCGGGAAGAATTCTCTATTACTTGTAGTGTGCGTGTGCACTCATAGGTAATCAGTGTGTACTGATAATACTCAAACATGAGTGGAGTGTGCGTGTGTGTGTAAGATTGCAAACTAATCTTACACTATAAACCATGAGGAGGAATAGTGGGACGCAGCAGAATCAAACCCCGATCACTTTCAATTGGCTACTTTAATGCCAACGGCATTCACAGCCAAAAGGAAGAGATCGCCGCGTTCCTCCGCGACAACAATATCGACGTTTTCTTAGTGCAGGAATCCTTCTTGAAACCATCACACCGAGACCCTAGAATTGCAAACTACTGCGTAGTTCGCAATGATAGATCTCGATCCGCCCTCGGCGGTACTTTGATCTATTACAAGAGGTCCCTGCACTGTATCCCGATCCAACCACCAACCCTCTCCCACATAGAGACCTCGATCTGTCGATTAGGAATGACCGGCCATCAGCCGATCACGATAGTCTCTGCATACTGTTCCCCTGTTAACTCGACGGCCGATATCAAAGCTGATATCAAAGTCCTCATCAACCTCAGTAGCTCAGTTATTATCGCGGTTGACCTGAATGCCAAGAGCGATGCTTGGAACAGCCACTCACGAAATAACAGAGGACGCCAATTGGAGGACCTCAGCGGGCTCCTCCAATTCGACGTCATTGCGCCTATGCACCCCACCCACTACCCCGAGAATATCAACCACCGACCGGACGTACTAGACATAGCGATCCTCAAGAATGGAAACCTCCGTTTGCACTCGTTGAGGTCGCACGACGAATTAGATTCCGACCACCGACCTGTGACCTTAGCGCTCTCCCCCCGACTAGGCCCCCCGGACTCAGGTCAGCCCCTGCCTCAGAAAAAGATAACAGACTGGAGAAAACTGGAGGAACTCCTCAAGTCCTCTTCATCTGTTCACTTAGATAGTATCCCGCCCCTCATAGAGTCGGCAGCCGACACTCAAAAGGCGGTCGATTCCCTCACAGCTCACGTACAGTCAGCCGTGGACGCCTGTTCACGACAAGTTCCGGTGATGGATGACCATCGCTGGAAACTTCCCGATGACGTGCGTGAACTGTGAGGGAATCGACCGCCTTTTGAGTGTCGGCTGCCGACTCTATGAGGGGCGGGATACTATCTAAGTGAACAGATGAAGAGGACTTGAGGAGTTCCTCCAGTTTTCTCCAGTCTGTTATCTTTTTCTGAGGCAGGGGCTGACCTGAGTCCGGCGGGCCTAGTAACGCCGCCCTCCGAGCGCATAGAGCTCACCCGACTGAAGCGTACCGCACCTTTCTGAGGTCACTCCAGCGCAATCTGAAATACCGCATGAAAGACCTGCGTGACGCTCGCTGGAACAAGTTCCTAGGGAACTTTAACCCAGTCACTTGGCCTTTTGGCATCTCCGACGGAAACTTAAATCAGACAAAATCTCGTCTATGCCTCCACTCACTCGTCCAAATCGGGCCCGCCTTTGACGACGACGAGAAGTCCGAGTGCCTGGCCGACAGTCTCGAGGCTCAATGTACGCCCAGCACCTTGCCAGTAGATCAGCGCCACCTCAAGAAGGTGGACGCCGAGGTCAAAAGCAAACTATCCCACCCACCCTCCGAACACCCAGACCACCCTATCGCCCCAATCACGGTGGACGAAGTCCGGAAAGTGATCAAGGATCTTCACCCCAGGAAAGCCCCAGGTCCCGACGGGATCGCTAATAGAGTTATCAAACTCTTCTCCCTTATCTCATAGTTTTGCTCACTGCCATCTTCAATGCAGCACTGAGCAACAACTTTTTCCCCCAATCCTGGAAAAGTGCAACGGTCATAAGTATTCCCAAGCCAGGGAAACCCAAGACCGAAGCCTCCAGTTATCGCCCCATCAGTCTATTCAACGTCCTTGGCAAGATTTACGAGAGACTTATCTACAATAGATTAAAGAGTTTTGCAGACTCTAAGAAAGTCATACCTGACCAACAGTTCGGTTTTCGAACCAAACACTCTTGTGTCCAACAAGTCCACCGTATAGTGGAAGACGTCAGTAGCGGCTTCCAACTCGGTTATACCACGGGTATGCTCCTCTTCGACGTGGCGAAGGCATTCGACAAGGTCTGGCACAACGGCTTAATATACAAGCTGTACCAGTTGGGCGTGCCGGACCGTCTAGTACGCATAGTACGGGACTTTTTGTCGAACCGCTCCTTCCGCTACAGAGTCGAGGGCACACTCTCTTCCCCCATCCCATACGAGCAGGAGTCCCGCAAGGCTCAGTGCTCTCGCCACTGCTATTCACAATTTATACTAGCGACATTCCCCCCTTTAGACGAGTTTAAAGCGCTCTATTCGCCGATGATACGGCTATCTACTACAAAGGTAGAACTCCCGAGGGGATTCACGACAACCTCCAATCCGCGGTCATAGCCCTGGAGCGGTGGTTCCGGAAATGGAGAATTGAAGTGAACCCCACCAAAAGCGCAGCCATTCTATTCTGGAAAGGCCTCTAACGCCCACGGGTAGCCCCCATCACCCGTTATTTTCGCACATACACACTTACGTGTCAAGATATTATGTATACACATAATAAATAAAAAAAGCCGTGGTGGCCGAGTGGTTCGAGCAGTTGCCTGCGACGCAAAGGTCGCAAGTTCGAATCCCGACTGTACCAATGAGTTTTTCTGAACTTAAGTACAGTGATTAGTCACACCACGAGCTTTACGGTTTACGGAAAACATCGAGAGGAAATCTGCATACGTCTGAGAAGAAATTCAAAGGCGTATGTATAGTCGTGCTTGAGTAACGGCGATGGACACGCCATCTGTCACGTTGGCACCTAATATACCTCTGGCGGAAAGTGGGTGTGTGGGTATTACCTATACACCTATGCCTTCGGGGACCCTTGTGGCAAGGCGTGAGGATATATTATATAAATGTTATACTAGATTTGCCCCGCGATTTAAACCGTGTAAAATTTAAAATTGGCAATTTTTTTTCACACCACACATTAGTAATTAGTCACACCACGAGCTTTAAGGTGAAGGAAACCTGCACACACTGAGAAGCAAATCAAAGGCGTGTGTATAGTCGTGATTGAGTAACGGCCATGGACTCGCCATCTGCCACGTTGGCACCATAATTATATCTCTGGCGGGAAGTGAGTGTGTGGGTACCTATACACCTCTGCCTACCCCTTCTGGGATCCATGTGGGCAGGCGTGAAATAGATAAAAGCAAAAAAAGATATAGAATATGATTCAGCTTAAGATACAAAAAGTATTACTAAAAAAACTGACTTTAATTAATATGAAGTACCTTATCGACAGACCTCTCATCTCATAACTACTCATTATAATTTCAATAAGAATATCTATCAATCACGTTGGTAACACCGACTCCCTCATTATGCTCAAATTGGTCCGACCAATTACGGTGTCTATTATCATATACCGTGACAAATAAAAATCAATAGGAATGCCACAATTACATTATCTACGGCATCGAAGCGCTTAATAAATTTGTATCTTGGCACTGGAAAACACAAGGTCTATTATTGAAAATTGCTAAATTCAATGTATAAATCACATTAAGAATTCAGTCCGGTTACAATTTTGCAATTTAGCTGTCAACGTGGTTCTAGAACTATTTGGTGCAGTGGTGTAAGGCATTAGCTAGTAGCGGAGCTTTGTTCATACTTATAAGTAATATTATATAATTTACCTTCACGCCTTTAAGAATGGTCCCAAAGAAGGTAAATAGTGTAGCCCCACACACGCACTTCTCCGGAGATCTATTTTAGGTGCCAACGTGCTAGATAGCCAGTCCATCGCTCTCATTCTATACATTGATGGCCGACTAGTGTGGTTAAAGTTCCTGTCTGCGAAACTTCAGGCCGCGGGATCGATTCTCACTGAGGGCAGATATTTGTGTGATGAACACGAGTATTTGTACCTGAGTCTTAATATAACCACATGCTTAATTTAGGGCTATGTCAGTCTGTGAGGAATTTTCCCAAGGTATTTATTTATAATTGTAATAAAATATCTTGAAATGTTCCACAAAAATTAGCTCGATACGAAACTAAGCAAAGCTGGTCCCGTTCTATATTTGAAAGATATACATAGTTATAGATTGGACATATAGAAAGGATGAGTGAAGAACGATTGACGAAACATACAGGTATACAATGCGAGTGTCTGGAAAAAAAGGCTGAAGAAGACCGAATTTTCAAAATCAAATCGATCGAACAAATAAGGGCCCAGGTGAAATTGTCTACTTTTAAGTTATCCTATATCTGTTTGAGTTCAGAAATTTATAATTAAGCGTGCTTTTCCAGTCCATGAAAAGACACTAGAAAATGTGCTTAAGTGCTCGCATCCGCACTGCGTTTAGACCACAGTGCAAAATATTTTGTAGAGTAAATGAATACCCATGTGATTAAAATAGGACAAAAATGTTTCATTAATTAGATGCAGTTTGCTTTTAACACTAATTGTCAGGATAATCGAGCGGGCAAAATACTTTAGTCTATTTAAGTTGAAATGAAGAATACGCTTCAGCTTTGCCGATACAAAGTTAAATACTCGGCGTAAAAACTTTATATAAAATATTTAAACATAGATAGCCGTGGTGGGCGAGTGGTTCGAGTAGTTGCCTGCGACACAAAGATCGCAAGTTCGAATCCCGACGGTACCAATGAGTTTTTTGAATTATAAGTACAGTGATAAGTCACATCACGAGCTTTACGGTGAAGGAAAATATCGAGAGGAAACCTGCATACGTCTGAGAAGCATTTAAAGCGTATGTATAGTCATGCTTGAATAACGGCGATGGACTCACCATCTGTCACGTTGGCATTTAATATATCTCTGGCGGAAAGTGGTTGTGTGGGTATTGCTTATACACTTCTGCCTTTCCTTGACCCTTATGTATGAGAAGGCGTGAGTCCATAGATATCATCACGCCTAGTCCCTATTTCATCTTTACATAGGCATAAAATGAAGTCCCTTACGCTGTCTGTCCGCTTAGCTTCCTTTAAACATTACATTAATACAAATTATATCTACAGAAAAGCCGAAAAATTCATAGATTTGTAATGCGATATCGTAACAAACATATTTTAGTGCGCTTAATCGCAAACGCTGGCTAATCCTTACGAGATAGATCAAATTAATGTACTTCCGTAGTACTATTGTATATCTTAAAAAGATCGATACCATTTTATCTTTTACATATTATTATAACCTACCTTGCACCCGTGCGAAACCGGGGCGGGTCTCTAGTATACATACATACATACATATCATCACGCCAAGTAAACGGGGTAGGCAGAGAGTATAGAGCGCCAGTTCTCTCTAGACTTACATACCTCTTTCGCTTCGTCCACATTCATCAGTCTCTTCATGCATGCTCGTCGGTTTCGAGTAGGTACTCTTAACGTTACCGTCCTTGAGCGTCCGATCGATTTACTCTAGTATATTATCTAATATATATATATATTACTGAAAGTGGGTGTATGGGTATTACCTATATACCTCTGCCTACCCCTTCGGGACCCTTGTGGGAAGGCGTGAGGATATATTATTTTATACTTAAAGGTATGAAAAATGGATAGTAGCCGATTCTCAGACCTAACTGAATATGCACATAAAATATCATAAAAATCGGTTAAGCCGTTTCGAAGGAGTATGGTAACTAACATTGTGACACGAAAATTTTATATATAAGATATATATATAGGTATACTTTGTGAACTGCGCCTTAGATCAATTACAAGTCATGAGGCCCCGGTCGAAGCGTGAAGTGCCGATTCAATTCCAATGTGAGGTGGTAGGAATTAATCCTGAAGCTCATTAGGGCTGTACTCTCGATATGGTCTTATGATATTGAACCTTGTAAGGGAATACGTGAAGTGCTTTAAATTGTGTAATTAGTCCCCGATGAGGCTAGTCCCACATTGCTGAGCTGAAAACAACTTTGAAGGGATTTTTGTAGGGTCGGCAACGAGCAAGTGACAGCCCTGGTGATTATTTGACACTTTTGTTTTATTAAATGTTTAGCTAAAGTGAATAAAGCGGAAGAGGTCTAAAGAGAACTGGCACTCTACTCTAGAGGGAGTAGAGCGCCAGTCTAAACTGGCACTCTAATCTAGAGACAGTAGAGTGCCAGTATACTCTCAAACAGAGGATTAAAACATGAAAAATAGGATTTATCACACCGCTATACGGTGAAGTAAAATATCTTGAGTAAATTTCATATCTACATATACACACATATCATCACGCGGAGTCCCTCACGCGTAAGGCGCAGTAGACCGCCAGTTCTCTCTAGACTTACAGACCTCTTTTGCGTCATCCACATCCATCAGACCCTTCATACATGCTGGCCGGTTTTTAGTACTCTTACGTACTTTTATACATTTTAGAAGAAATTTAGACATATGCATATAAATATGAGCAACGATGTCCAATGCACCATATGTTGGCACTGGCGAACAGTGGGAGTTGTTACACCTCTGCTCACCTCTCGGTTACGCTGTAAGGAGACACTTTCTCTGGACCTGCCTACTTGGATCTTCATCATCTTATTACCCATACTTCCTATCCTGCAACCGACGTGGCAATTTGCAATTTAATTCTCCTTTAACTCTAGTAGGTTATTTATCTACGCAAATAAAGGTGCGCGTATAGTGTAACTATCTGATGTCAAAGTCGATGGTCGCATCACCGCCCATTCACACGTCGATCTCGTCGATCGTCGTTCAATAGGTATGGTATTCAAGACTCTCGGACTCGGTAAAATACTGCATTAAATTGGTGTACTTATATTGTCTTTCGCTCAGGCTTAAAATATGCTTTGAATATCCAGTTACCTCAACAGAATATATTTTGAGAGGTTACCAAAACCAGTAGCGAAGCGAAAAAGAGTCAGTACGAGAATAAGTTACACAAAGCAATTGAGAGATAAGCCGTCGGGTTGTAAAAAGAGATAAAGGAGATGGCTCTGAACAGAGACAAATGGAGGAAGCTTCTTCAGTTACACTGACAAGAGTAACGTCTTCAAAAAGTGTTTAATTTAAAAAGAAGAAAATCACCTAAGTTATTATTTTATTTTTTATACAACTAGAGTGGCAAACAAGCATACGGCCCACCTGATGGGAAACGGTTACCGTAGCCTATTTACGCTCACGATACCGAAGTATCACTTGCGCGTTGCCACTCTGTGTTCGGAGAGTTACAGTGTTGGCAGCATAATGGGTTTAATCCCTCTGCTTCCAACACAATGTAACAATCCTCCCCCCTCCCCAAGGAGCTCATTTCTGGAAACCTTATTCACCGCGTAGGAACACAACACAATAAATTGTGTTATTTGGCTACGGACTTCTATAAGGTGGAGGTCCTGCCCCAGTCGGGCAGCTCCCAATTCGAACGGTAAACCCGTTATGCCCTACCTCTCTTAAAAATCTTAGTTAACAATCAGTGTGTTGTATCAGGCGGATGGCATCAATGACACTGAGGGAAGAAAAACGTCTCTAAGAGATTTGCGCAGTAGAGTCGTGGTGGTGAAGTGGTTTCAGTAGTTGCCAGCCACACAAAGATTCCAAGTTCGAAACCCGATTGTACCAATGAGGTTTTTCTGAACTTAAATACATTGATTAGTCACACCACGAGCTTTACGGTGAAGGAAAACATAACAAGTGAAGGAAATTCAAAGGCGTATGTATAGTTGTGCTTGAGTAATGGCGATGGACTCGCCATCTGTCACGTTGGCACCTAAAATATATCTCTGGCGGAAAGTGGGTATGTGGGCACTACCTACATACCTCTGCCTACCTCCTCGGGTACCCTTGTGAGAAGGCACGAAGATATATTGAACATATTGAGTAGATTTTTTTATGTACAGTCATGCATCATATACGGCAACAAACTCGCTATTTACGTTGGCGTGTAAACAAATCTTCAGCGAAATGGAAAGCGAAAAAGGCAAAACCCTTTGGGGACACTTGTGGGAAGACGTAAAGGAAACATACAATACAAAAAGTCTATCATTCAATAAATGAACTAAGTTAGGTCTCGCAGGGTAAAAATCTTACGAGAGTAGCGGACTTAGCCCTATTCACCGAGCGCGCAGATAGTTATCTTCAATGGGCGATGTCCGAGGGAAACTTACGTACTGTCCCATTGGGTAAAGATCGGTATGTTCACCGCACGACGGGCTTTTATTAGGGCTGAACCTCACAATAGTAATAAAACCTTATCGTGGAGGACACATTCATGTTTATCATTTTGTCTTTATTCTATTCATACATACATCTAAAGAGAGGTAGAAATTAAAGCTGCCCGACTGGCGCAGGACCTCCACCTTATAGAAGTCCGTAGACAAATAACACAATTTATTGTGTTATGTTTCTACGTGGTGAATATAGACTCCGGTAATGAGCTCTTTGGGGAGGGGGGAGGATTGTTATATTGTGTTTGCAGCTTTTTTTTTTTTTTTTTTTTTTTTGTATTGTCTCTCGTAGCGTGAGTTCCGGGAACTTTTGCTACTTAACCGGTCAATGGCGAGACCTAGGCCTCCAGCCAGGCACTTTATTTCTAAGCAACACAGCTAAGGGCACCCCCTGTGGGGTACGAACCTCGGCTTAGGGCGTTGCTGGATCGCGAGCAAGGGAGCTGGGCTGG
Organism: Drepana falcataria; assembly: GCA_945859725.1. Lineage (NCBI taxonomy): Eukaryota > Metazoa > Arthropoda > Insecta > Lepidoptera > Drepanidae > Drepana > Drepana falcataria. The sequence goes on along the minus strand of OX243933.1, from coordinate 10,546,503 downwards.
ACTGGTAATTTTATTTAAATATTATTTGGGGGCGGGATTTGCGCGTCAGGCTCGGCGCGGGCCGGCGTTTGCGGCGGGGGTCGGGGGGGAACATTACGGCTTATTCGCGTCGAGCCTCGTCGGCGAGGACGGAACAGTGGTCGGTTTTGTGTAGTGTTGGTATGTTTTTGTCGGGCGTCCTGGAGGACCGTTATGTCGTCATCCGGTTCGATGACGGCGTGTCTTGGACGCCTTATCTTCGAGATAAGGGAAGGAGTGTATCGGGCGGCCGATACGACGAGGGGGTTGGGGTGATTTACAGCAGAATCGAAATGACGTTTGGACAGTTTTTTCAAAAACTGTTTTATAGTGGGGACTTTGAGGTCAACGTGGAGTTGACTATTACGTGTTTGCAGCAGAGGGATTAGTCCTATTATACTGCCAACACAGTATATCTCTCCAAACATAGAGTGGCAGCGCGCAAGTTATACTTCGGTATCATCAGGTGGGCCGTATGCTTGCAACGCACACTTGTGCTACAAAAAAATAAAAAATACATATATATCATCACGCATCAGACGCGCACACATCAGAATAGAGTTATCTCTAGACTTGCATACCTCTTTCAGACCTCTTTTGCTTCGTCCACATTCACCAGTCTCTTCATACATGCTTGCCGGTTTCTTGACGTTCTCGGCTTTGAGTGTCCCATAGATTTGATCTAGGCAGTTGGAACGTGGTCTTCCTCTGCCTCGTCTTGCACACACTTTAGCTCCGTTCTATTCAAATACTCCAAAGCGTAACTATTGAGATAACTTGTCTCAATTATTTCTATGATGTTGACACCCCTGATCCTCCCAACCCTAGCACCTCGGAAGCGCAGTTGAGTGACAAGCGGCGGCGATAGCGAAACGGTTACTGCATTCTTTAACTATTTCCATCGCGTGGTGCAAAAACAGTAAATTTACGTCACATTTCAAGGTACTTAGTTTGAAGACAACATATTTTCTCGTACATTTAAATTGCTTGTTAACTATTTGAGTTGTATATCGTTTAGTTGGGCTGAGGTGTAAATTATAGCTAGATTATTCTTGTTTGATTTATGTTCTTGGAGCTTTTTAAAAATACTACTATTAAAATTGTAGAATGATGTCATAATTACGCACATTACGGAATTTACACACGAAGCCTTTGTAAAACCAAATGCGAACTAATTAACTATTTAACTCGTGCTTCTCATTAGCTAACAGTCGCTTCTTTTCTGGCAACGGGTTTGTACAATGCATGACATTATTAGAAATGCAAATACTTTGCAATACTTTTATTTAAGGCAGCTTATTTAGGCTTAAATTTGACAGATGTCAGTTTGACAGCCCTACCCATTTTTTCAAAGTAATTTGATACTCACCCCCGCTCCCGCCTACTACTCAGACTATACGGAAGACAGGTCAACGTTGATATGTTTATGTTTGTAACTGATGGTACAGAATCCATGGGACATGTTCGGATGGTATCAGATGATGTAACTTAAATTCACATATAATTTAACTTTTGATGCGGTAGATCAACGACCGAGGCTGATTCGGGTGCCAAATTACACTCGCACTATTTAAACACTCAAACCGTCGGGCAATGTATGAAGAGATAAATATGGATGAATCATAAGAGGTCAGTAAGTCTGTAACTCTGGTGTTACATTACCCATAATTTCAGACTAATGGAGCTATTTTCATTATGCTTTTGTTTTTGTAATCTCAAATAATATTATAAATGTGAAAGTCTTTCTCTTTCACACAAAACCTATGGAACACAAAATTTGATGAATTTTGGAATAGAGATAGATTATCGCCTGGATTAAGTTACATGATATGTTTAATTTCAGAAAAAAAACCTCTGAAATCAATTGTGTAAAGGGTGAAATCGTCGCAAGCATTTTGATGTGTTAGTCAGATATATTTTTTTTGCCGGAACATTTAGTTCCCAATGTCCCCACTGTATTTTTACAGGCACGATTCGAGTTGAACGCGATCATGACAAAAACACATAAAAGATAAGTTTTATTACAGAGGACAACACAAAACAGTAGTTATTGGTTTTATAAAATATCTTACAATAATATAATTTAAAACAATAAACATTGTCATCATGACAGATACCATGTTACACCGTAAAGCTCACAAAATAGCGCTTAAACACCCAATAGCAATAACCACACTGTATGATCGCGACAAGGCTGTGTCCAATACTAATAAAAACCGTAAAAGTGGGTGTAAAATGCTCAAAATCGTAAAACTGAATGGCAGAAATACGCGTGTCAATTTGTCCTGGGTAAATAAATGAGAATAAAGAGTTGTAAATTAAGATAATGATGCAAGCCTCCTGGTTTTTCCTAATTATTTTACTGAACCTAGGGGTGTCCCACGGTTTCAACCACGTTCACTAATTAAATAAATAAATAAATACCTGGGACAATTCCACACAAATTGACCTAGTCCCAAATTAAGCAGAGCTTGTGTTATGGTACAAATATTCGTGTTCATCACACAAATATCTGACCTCAGCGGGATTCGAACCCGCGACCTCAAGTTTCGCAGTCAGGAGCTCTAACCACTAGACCAGACGGTCGCCAATACGTTATTTACGACACTTGGTGTTCCAAGTATCCATAGACAGCGGTAACCACTCTAGATAGTGCCACGAAGACGCGCCCCACTATTTTCTAGTCGAGGGGGTCGCGGTATGCCAGGCGTATAACCTATTAATTGTAGTGTGCATGTGCACTCATAGGTAATCACTGCGTACCGACAATACTCAAACATTAGTGGAAGGTTGCACTCTTACACTATAAAGTATGAAGAAGAATAGTGGGGCGCATCATCGTGGATGGCACTATCTATAACTATCAGACGGACCGAATCCTTGCTTTTCACGTTACTGATATAGAAAATATTTAATGTATAGAATATCTTTAAAATATATATATCTATAAAATATCTATAAATATAATAATAAAATATCTATGAATATCTATAAAAGTGGGTAGTTTTTGCGACCTGTACGTCCGTTCAGAAACGAGAAGCAAGCCAAGTCTGACCAACATATGGTTGGTTATTTTGTAATAAAATTATTATTGTTTTGTTCTAAATTCATCTTGTTGTTTTGAATAATTTATTGCTTATTATTAATGTAATCTTAATGTCTAATGTATTGTCTGTGACATTCTTTCTTTTTTTTCAATTTCAATTTATTCAACTGGATACATAATAATTTCTAATTGAAGTACATGTATTACATTGAAAAAACCTTAAAGGTTTGTCAAGAATGCCAAAAGGAGTCTGCGCTACACTGGTAAATGAATATACATACATAAGTCGGTAGGTAACTGAGTTTAAAACATGTTAATTACACAATAAGAAAAACAATAGTATGTGCATATTAAAAGATTTTAAATACATACATACATACATATCATCACGCCAAGTCCCTAACGGGGTAGGCAGAGAGTATAGAGTGCCAGTTCTCCCTAGACTTACATACCTCTTTCGCTTCGTCCACATTCATCAGTCTCTTCATACATGCTCGTCGGTTTCGAGTACTCTTAACGTTCCCGTCCTTGAGCGTCCGATAGATTTGATTCAGGTAGTTGGAACGTGGCCTTCCTCTGCCTTGCACACACTTTTGCTTTGTATATCTGTTTCGTCAATCTTTCTTCACTCATCCTTTCTATGTGTCCAAACCGACGTAACATGCCTTTCTTCATCTTTACAATCACGCCCTCATTCACGCCAGTTGATTTGCGAATCTCTTCATTGCGGATTAGATCTAATATCGTTACTCCGCACATTTTTCGAAGAGATCGCATCTCAACTGCATTCAAGCTATTTTCATACTTCCTCTGGCATACCCAGGATTCGCTGCCATACAATAAGGTAGGTACCAATATCGCGTTGTGGACAGCAACTCGAGCATTCTTGCTCAGACTTTTACTGCCCATCAACGCCGACATGGCTTCATTCACCTTATTTCCGGGAGTTATCCTTCTTTCAGGTAAAGAGGTATGTAAGTCTAGAGAGAACTGGCGCTCTATACTCTCTGCCTACCCCGTTAGGGACTTGGCGTGATGATATGTATGTATGTATCCTTCTTTATCATACTTTCCATCTCGTATGAACATGCTTCCTAGATATATTAAAATACAAAGATAAAATATATAATTTATATTGTTTAAAGCGGGGGTGGATCGGACGGTCGTCAGAATTTTAGTACCGGGTTGCGTGGACCTTAAGTCAAATATTTAAATGATTCTGTCACATGCACATTTCCATTCAATGTAGTACCATGAATGGGCACAGATTTTTAATTATTATAACTCACTTATTATTAACAGGACTCAATAAAATTACATTTTACCGGTGTGAAACTCATTTCCAAATGTCAATATTATAGTAGCGCTTGTAAAGTAAGGATTAAACGGTTTGAATTTACATTATCTCACGGTATAAATTTGCGGTTCACAAAAAGCTCCTTTGCCACTATACATTATTACAAACAGTATCTAATTGAAACACCTGCTAATTACCTCAAAAATAGAGGCCGAAAGTGGGTGTATGGGTATCACACCTCATCCTACTCCTTCGGGGCCCCTTGTGGAAAGGCGTGAGGCTACATTTTATTTATTATAAATTACTACTGTCATCGAGATAACATATTTTTCTTATCGAACAATAATTATAGGCATATTTGATATTCACTAGGACTATTTTATTTTATAACCTATGATTCCAGGTCTTTCTAGAACAGCGCAGGAACGGGGTAGACAAAGGTTAGCACACCCTATGCAGCGAGTGTTAGGTATCAGTGACGATCTTCACGATGTTTTCCTTCGTAGAGCTCGTAGTATGGGTAAATCACTATACCTATTTATGGTTTAAGACATTTATTTCTCAAAGAATACAATTCACTTAAATTGAGAAAGGTATGTAAGTCTAGAGAGAACTGGCGCTCTATACTCTCTGCCTACCCCGTTAAGGACTCGGCGTGATGTATAAGAACTAGCACAAATATTAAGGTTCAAAGAACGATAGGTGGGTAGTCTTGATTATTCAAACATAATATTTTAGTAAACAACGCTTTGAGAAGGAATTTAGATAGCAATATTTAAAAATTATAACAGAACTTATCTACAACCGAGAATTTAGTTCTGATTATTTAGTTCTGAATTATGTGGAGCAACGGTCGGACCATTGCTTTTTAAATGCAAATTATATACATTCATTTTAGAACTCCAAAGTCAATATTTCAAATAGTCAATATCAATAAATTGTAAACATCAAACCGATAATACAATTAATGCCAAGGGTGACCTTACTACAGTACTTGAAGTACTGCTAATAGTTAGATTTACTATGTATCTTTGGTAGGTATGTCACGTCTTTTAAGCTTTAATTATCTTGTAGGTACATTTGTGTGTCATCTTTCGTACATGATGTAAAAGTTGATAATTATTGTTTAATTGTGTTTCACCAAGTTTATTATGGTGTATCAGATGTCAAAGAATGTGTAGAAGAAGTGCTATGCCGACACATATTGGGTTGTGCAAAAGCAATTTCGAATCACACAATATAAGTATGAAGCATAAGTGTGTGCAAGAAGAGGCAGAGGAAGGCCACGTTCCAACTACCTGGATCAAATCGATCGGACGCTCAAGGACGGGAAAGAGTACTCGAAACCGACGAGCATGTTAAAGAGACTGATGAATGTGGACGAAGCGAAAGAGGTATGTAAGTCTAGAGAGAACTGGCGCTCTATTCTCTCTGCCTACCCCGTTAGGGACCTGGCGTGATGATATGTATGTATGTATGTATGAGTATGAATATACATACAATCTATGAAAGAGTGTCTGTATACTGATAATTTCCGTTTTTCCTCTTAATATATATAAATTACGCGTCACGTTGTTTGTCCGCGATGGACTCCTTAACTACTTAATCAAATTTGCACACCGTGTGCAGTTTGATCCGACTTGAAAGATAGGATAGCTTGCATCTCAATTTATAGTCGCAATATAATTTTATTGCTAATTATTTTGTCTTTTATTTGACAGATGGAGTCGAGAATGATTTAGATCACAATTGGACCCGATAGGTGGCGCTGCGATCGTGTTACGGGAAGTTTAACTTTTTCACACAAGCGAAGCTGGGCGGGACAGCTAGTATAATATAATATATCCTCACGCCTTCCCCACAAGAGACTCGGGGGGTTGGGCGCAGGTGTATATAGGTAGTTTCGACACCAGAGATATAACATATCTCAATTACAACACTCGAAGATGGACTCTGAAATAATCTTCATTTTAAAAAAATACATAAAGAGAATTCAATCAAACGACCAAACCCGAACCGTGCACCTTTTTCGACGTTTTATAAGTGCCTATCTAGGCCTATGTGAAATAAAAATTATTTGATTTGATTTGAATCAATCAACCAAATTAAAATCAAAAACATTTTCTTTTATTCTAAAACACAAGGATCACTTAATTCTTATTTTTCGTTAAACATGAAATACCTTTCCACCAATTTAATTACATGTAAACGTTAAGATGAGTGAAACCGCGCTGCTAAAAGCCTATAATTAATTACTTCCTAAGGGAGTGAAACACAAATCATATATGTATTTGAATTTGACGCGGAACCTCGTTACGTGAAATCACGAACATGAAATCACGATCATGAAACCACAGACGTGAAACCACAGGCGTGAAACCACAGACGTGAAACCACAGACGTGAAACCATACACGTGAAACCACGAGCAACAGCAAGTTCTCATTATAAACACAAAATACTCGCGAATCTAAAACAGCAAATCATTGTCCACTATCTGTTCCCATTCAACCTCAAAGGAAGAATTGGAAACAATGTTCATTAAAGGAATACCAAAGTGGGAGCAATAATTGCAGGTACCATTTAGACGTTGGGTACATTCATTCAATGAGAACAATTTGTCGGTCCACCCTTTAAGAGACGCTTAGAAAAGACATTTCCAAGGGCCCGCTGCAACTTCTTGATACCTCGTTAGTTATCTCGAGTTGCTACTAAATAATTGTAGCAGTGCTCAGAAACAATGAAACTTCAACCCTTTCTCCATAACTGTAAAGTTGAAATTTGAATGAAACGGTGGACAGATACACTGTTAGTAAGATTTCTAACCTAGCAGTTGGACATAGAATTGAATATGCAACGCGTGGATTTTTTTTTAAACAATGAAGATCTAAGCAAATATGGAACTAATACAGATCTAGTTAAGGCTGTTAATGGAATATGTGATTTTTGATGATTTCACATTGCACGGAAGCGAAAGCAATTTAACAGTTAGTGAACGTAAGTAATAATATATTTAATGATGCATTTTCTGACAAATGTTTTGAACGGCTCTATTGTTGGTTCAGTATTTCTTTCATTTAAATCTTGATGCAATATCAAGCATGAAAAGTGCTTATAGCATGACTGAGGTGTCAAAGAATCATGAGGTGCCTGATGGCAAGCGGTTAGCGCCCGCTATTGAAGCTTGCAACACCTACAAGAACTCCATGCTGTACCAATGTAAATTTTTATTGTTAAATAATATATTTTCACGCCTCCACAAGGGCCCCGAAGGGGTAGGCAGAGGTGTAAAGGTAGTAGGTACCCAACACACCCACTTTCCGCCAGAAATATATTATACAACGAATACAAGATTATAATCTATAGTCACTGCTCAGTGCCAAGGTTATTAGTAATCAAGAACATGCATTGTATACAAACATACATACCTATATGTACATATTATGACGACTAGTGTCTCGCGAGGTATTTAGAAAAATAGCAGCTCTTTCTGGACACAAACCTCTTCCGCTTCAATCATTTCATCAACAATCATCAACAATCATCAATATCTTCACACATACTTGTCGACAACAATATCACTAATTGCATCTCTTAAGACTCAGTGATGTTCCAGCCAGAGTGTGTTATGTTAAATTTTATTAAATACATTGTTTTGACAATTCTCATGATAACACAATGAAAGTTGATTCCTAAGATAGGCCTTGTAAATTAACACTTCGCCCGCAGCCAAATCGGTACTATTCAAAGGCTGAATCTCGACATTATAGTAATAAATTGTAATCAATAGCGGAGACATTAATGACACCAATTAAAAAACCGTAAAAATATGAGGTACTTAGTTATCTTTTTCCGTCGCCTAATTTATGACCAGCTTGCGTGTCCTGAAGCTATATTATTCATCGGCTCTCACTACATTAGCCTATCAATAGACAAATATATGGGTCTAGGAAAAAATACACGACCCATTAACACAACCGAGCAACGTTTTTTATCAATTTAACTGCGGTCTTGTAACATTGTTAGCTACGTAATATGAAAGACTAGTAGAACCTATTAACATTACAAACGCATGTTTTCGAGTACACATGTTTGTTACTCATTCAAGGCAGAACAGGTTGGGATGAAATTTGGCACAGATATAAATTATTAACTGCATTAACATATATGATCTGTTTTGTACCAGAAAAAAACTGCCAATGTCATCAAATTTTACGCGAGTGACACAATACTTATAAAAAAACGACTTACAGATAAAATATTTGATTTAAACTCAAAAAATACTCTTCTCAAGGCATAGCTATAACTGCCGTTTAACTGCAGGAAAATTCGCGGAGTGAAGCAAGTATTGAATATTTTAATAAGAAGACACTAACCACAATATCTATTAGTAGCCTGCAGAAAAAGTTGTGAAATTTTGATGAGCAAGTAGTAAAATTTTAATGATGCAATTTTTACATGGTATGTAGTGAGGAGCTTAATAATAATAGAAAACACACATTTTCTGAGAACGTACTCCTCATTAGTTGGAAAGTATTTGAAGGGTTAGAGTTTTTGTTTGCGATCAGCTAAAGATCTAATTATGCTGTCTTTGAAATTGCAAATTTCTAAAGTTCGTTTTCGTAGCGGTTCTGGCTGACCTTTTGAGAAGCATCTGTATGTAACAGGCATATCATTTTCATATTGTAATGACTATTTTGAGCTTGCGTGTCGGATTACTGCGATATATTGATCTTATTGGTAATTATAATTTAATATCATGGAAATTTTAAAGCCATATTTTTTTAATAATCCACGATGATATTAGAACAACATTATTAACTAGAATTTGCCCGCGGCTTGGTTTCAATTAAACTATTTAGAGTTCAAATGTTTATAAAGATAACTAAATAAAGAGCCATGGTGGCCGAGTGTGAGGATATATATATATATACACACATACATATCATCACGCCGAGTCCCTAACGGGGTAGGCAGAGAGTATAGAGCCCCAGTTCTCTCTAGACTTACATACCTCTTTCGCTTCGTCCACATTCATCAGTCTCTTCATACATGCTCGTCGGTTTCGAGTACTCTTAACGTTCCCGTCCTTGAGAGTCCGATCTATTTGATCCAGGTAGTTGGAACGTGGCCTTCCTCTTCCTCTTCTTGCACACACTTTTGCTTTGTATATCTGTTTCGTCAATCTTTCTTCACTCATCCTTTCTATGTGTCCAAACCAACGTAACATGCCTTTCTTCATCTTTACAATCACGCCCTCATTCACGCCAGTTGATTTGCGAATCTCTTCATTGCGGATTCGATCTAATATCGTTACGCCGCACATTTTTCGAAGAGATCGCATCTCGACTGCATTCAAGCTATTTTCATACTTCCTCTGACATACCCAGGATTCGCTGCCATACAATAAGGTAGGTACCAATATCGCGTTGTGGACAGCAACTCGAGCATTCTTGCTCAGACTTTTACTGCCCATCAACGCCGACATGGCTCCATTCACCTTATTTCCGGCAGTTATCCTGCTTTCAATATCTTTTTCATACTTTCCATCTCGTGTGAACATGCTTCCAAGATATACAAATTCATTCACTTGCTCTAGAATTTGCCCATTTACCGATATTGCACACTCGGTCACTTGTTCATCTCTTTCGAATACCAGAACCTTAGTCTTGCCAGCGTTTAGGCGCAGCCCAATTGCATTTATGCTATTTTCATGCTCTCTATAGGTCAATATAATTGGTTATCTCCATTCCTGGGCGCTAGCAATACCACGGGAATTTGCGCATAGCCAACTCTTCACGCTTTCCACAAGGTTCTCCGGAGTAGGCAGATATGGGTGAGTAATACCCACTTTCAGCTGATGATATATATTAGGTGCCAATTAGGGCCAAATATTAGGTGACTGATAGCCAATCCATCGCCGTTTAAACATCTTTGAGTTTTTTCTCAATCATATGCAGATTTCCGCTCGATATTTTCCTTCAGCATAAAGCTCGTGGTGTGACTAAACACTGTACTGTATTTCAGAAGACTGGTACAGCCAGAATGCGAACTTACGATCTTTTTGTTGCAGCAACCACTTGAACCACTCGATAACCACGGCTTGCCGTCTCTAAAAACTGTTATTCCACCGCTGCCTACCCCTTCTAAGAGATTCGTCATCAGGATCAGGAAAGTAGAAGCAAAGATTCCTATTATCAATATCTCATAGCTGTGTAAAAACTGATCTGGGAACCAGTCGCGCAGGACGCGTCATCATTTGTAATGTGCTTCGCTTACGAATGGTGTGGCGAGCTATTATTCCAATTGCCTATGGAATCTTGCACCACTTTGTTCCATGGCAGCGGTAACATCGACACTCGTGCGACTTACTAATCTGTTATAATTGAACTTATATTGTGGTATAAGTTACAGAAGCTGAACCATGGAATGGCTTGACAGACTACTATATACTTAGCAATTCCACCCAATGTTATCGAAGCTTGGAAGGTATACTACAGATCTAGTCCAGCTCAACTTCCTAGCTCAGGAGTCAGCAACGCATTTCGCTGTGGTTCATACCCCACTGGGTATACTTAACTATTATGAAGTGTCTAGTTTGGGACCTTTCGGTCTCGTCATTATTCTCGTCATAAGTCATATATTAATGATACCGCAAATCATGTCACGAGAGAAAAATATTAAAAAGGAAAATTTGTTAGCTTTCTATGGGTGGTACGGATACTTTGTGTCACAGTTATTATGTAAAAATATCTTTAGGCGAAATTTTGTGCTATCTAGGCATTTATTATTGCATTTGTAACCACATGATAATAATATTGTATTAGCACCTAAAATATACCAGACCATATCTCTGGCGAAAGTACTACACAGGTCAACCTTCCGTTACCGTTGTGGAAGCGTGAAAATATATTACAAAAAGTTTGGTTGTAAGGTATCCCAGTGCGTAATGTAGTAGAAAAGTCGATACTTCTTACATAAATACTTCACTTTAATATTGCCCTTTTATCACAACATTAGCTTTTTTTTACCTTATTTCAGTTTGGGTTACTGACAGACAGACAAAGAGATTTAGGTAAAGCCGAGTGTATCGTAAGCATTCTTAGTGTACAAATTCCGCGAAAGCCTGTACCTTAACCCAAACAATCTCGAACACAGATGAATGGGTATACATTATATAAATGCGTTCTTCTCACATACCAGACCTTGGCAGTATGTGGCTGGGCAAAAACCACCCGCCAATTAAAAAGATATACTGTCACATTACCGAGCCCCAACTCAATCAATGATCGTTTAATTCATAACTCACGTAGGTGCTGCGAAGCTATTCGACTTAATAGTATCGGCTAGTTTATTGGCGTCCTTTTCTATCTTGCGATGTGAAAAGAGATGATAAAGAGAGATACGCCAATCATTTGTAAGCTATTATTGTTTGTTTTAATCATTACTGATATGTCTATTTACATTAATAATAATTTTGAGTAATTCATGTCATTAGCGCCACCAAATCCAAGTAACTTTATAAACATTATTTATCAATAGATATTTAAATAAATGCTACACATGCAGTGATGCTGCTCATCATAAGCTTCGAGCGGATGGGATTCGAACAGGTTACCATAAATACAAAATACTAAACGACCCACAGCCGGATATAACCGAAAGACGCTAGTTCTTTCTAGACTTACAAACTTCTTTTTGCTTGATCCACATTGATCAGTCTATTCATACAAGCTAGGCTGATAGGTATTTGGAACATGGTCTTCCTCGGCCTGGGCGTATATTATAATAATTTTGTATGAGAAAAAATACGTCAAGAGTAATTGAAACCGACGAGCATGTGTGAAGAGACTGATGAATGTGAATGAAGAGGCCTGTAAGTCCAGAGAGAACAAGAGCTCTACTCTCTTTGCATACCCCGTGAAGACTCAGCGTAATGAAATGTATATATTTATATTATCAATGTGCTACTTGATAACTTTACGTAAGCTTTCATATAACGTAGGCCAACTAACCCGTGATCTCTACACCTATCTAAGATGTAGCTTTCACAGAAGCTTTACGATTATGAATTCAATAAACATACTACACGCTACATTCAATGCATAGTTTTGGATGTTATCATAACGAAACGTCCAATTAAATAGCAATTAAATAACTGCGATGTATCGATAAGCGACGGCGTAGCCTTTACTCATACAAATTGTTAATCGCTTTGCAAATATTAAACTAGCCGTGGTGGCCGAGTGGTTTGAGTAGTTGCCTGCGACACAAAGATCGCAGGTTCGAATCCCGATTGTACCAATGAGCTTTTCTACTACATAAAAACTAACAGAAAATCTCATTGCTGTAGTCGAGACTCGAACTTGCATTTTATGCGTTGTATTCAATCCACTAGACCACAATGGCTTACTTTAATAATATAGTAGTGCCGTAAAAAAAATAAAAATAAGAGACCTCCACACAATGCAACACGTGACTTATGTAAAAATAACGTAACTGTTCGCTATGCAAGTCTAAAACACGGCATCCACTAGCTCCCAATAAACTTGCAATTAACATCAGCTCTAATAAATAAGGACGAGATACACCGGGCGACGCCACGATAATATCGTACGCACATACGACATCGCATGTCGTCACGTATGGACGCAGCTTTATTTATGTCAATATCGGATTTCAATTTATGTCCATGTGCCTGGTCGGTTAGCATGAGAGACTTATTGCACTTACCTTCCGCTTTGCTTCGCTAATATTGTGTATGACGCGTGGATGCAATGTATGTATATTAAAAAGCCGTGGTGGCCGAGTGGTTCGAGTAGTTGCCTGCAACACAAAGATTGCAAGTTCGAATCCCGGCTGTACTAATGAGTTTTACTGAACTTAATTACACTGATTAGTGACACCATGAGCTTTACTGTGAAGGAGAACAACGAGAGGAAAACTGCATACGTCTGAGAAACAATTCAAAAGGTGTATGTATAGCCGTGCTTATGTAACGGTGATGGACTCGCCATCGGACACGTTGGCACCGGTTTTTAAGTCTAGAGAGAACGGGCTCTCTACTCTCTCTGCCTACCCCTATGAATTAAATTATAATATTAAATTACAATATTTATAACACCACGAGCTGAACGGGGAAGGAAAAACATCGAGAGGAAACCTGCATACGTCTGAGAAGAAATTTAAAGGCGTATGTATAGTCGTGCTTGAGTAACGGCGATGGACTCGCCATCTGTCACGTTGGCACATAATATACCTCTGGCGGAAAGTGGGTGTGTGGTTATTACCTATACACCTCTGCCTACCCCTTCGGGGACCCTTGTGGGAAGGCGTGAGGATATATTATATATTATATTATATTATATTATTATACAATATTTATTTGTCTTGTAGCTGAAGTGTAGTGTATAGGTAATAACTAATGTGTAGTAATAATAATAACACTTACATATTATTGGAGTGTATGAAGGTGACGTGACAGATAGCGCTGCCTGATCTGAGTACATACATCCTTAAAATTCTTCTTAAAAATATGCAGTTTTCCTCATTATGTTTTCAACGTAAATTTCGTATGATTTATCACTGTACTTGAGATTCAGAAAAAACTCATTGGTACATACCGCCGGGGTTCGAACTTACGACCTTTTTCGCAAGTGCCTTCTCATCGTTTGGCCATCGCTCTTCTATTAATTTGGTCGTTTTGTCTAGAGCTACACCAATCATGTCCGGGCGCATCTTGTTATAAACCGAGATTACTTAATATCTCCCGGTAAATCAGCAATTAATCATACATACATACATATCATTACGCCAAGTCCCTAACGGGATAGGCAGAGAGTACTGAGCGCCAGTTCTCTCTAGAATTACATACCTCTTCTGCTTCGTCCACATTCATCAGTCTCTTCACACAAGCTCATCGGTTTCGAGTACTCTTGACGTTAATCAAAAAGTGTTAACAATTAATCAAAAAGTGTTTAATGAAAATGATAAATTACGGTGCTAAATATTAAAGCTAATACCTACTATAAATGTGAAATTGAGTTTGTCTTAAGCGATCACCATAAAATTTAATGTACATTTTGTTCAGTAATAAATACTGTTCCCAAGGGAATGAAAATAACATTTAAGAGTTCGTCCGGTATAAAAGCCTTAAACGTTCATTGGCGGCGGTAACCGCTTACCCAGGCAAGCCACGAGTACGTTTCCGATCTTAGTGTTATAAAAACAATGTTACTACTCATAAATTGGCCGAGTGGTTCGAGTCGTCGCTTGCAGCACACAGATAGCAAGTTCGAATCCCGACTATAACAATGAGTGTTTCTGACCGTTCAGTGATTTGACCACGAGCTTTACGGTGAAGGAAAACATCGGGAACTCAAAAACAAAGGTAATAGCTGTGTTTGGGATACAGTGATGAACTCGTACGTCTGTCTGTCACATTGGTACTTAAAACATATCTTCAGCACAAAGTGGGTACTACCTGCTTTCCCTTACTAGAAGACGTGAAGATATATTTAAAAATTAAAATGGTGCCAAAAAAATAATATATGCACAAGCATATACGCATATAAGCAATATAGTTTTTAAAATAGACAATTATTGATTTTAACTCAGCATGTTTCGACATAGTATTAAAACGAAAAAAAAATCAATAAAAATTCAAGTAATAGAATGCATCAAAACTCAGACTGAACATTAATTAAGCAAATAACACGAAATCTCGGAATGCCGTGTATACATATATTATGTACCTGTCCGCGTTGTGTATGCAACACATTTTAATAGCTCCATAAATAATCCATACAAAAAACAATTACACGTAATTTAATAGGGAACTGTAAGTTTTGACACCAAAATCGTTGTTTAATCAAAATAATTTCCATGCCGGTGCCGTATGAGGATAATTGTAGGCAAATTGGTGAGATAAAGGCTTATAAAGGTGTACGAAAGAGGACACTTTTTATGCTAAGAATGTTCGCTGGCCGACTGTAACACCGTTGTGTAATATAAATGAGAATTCAAAATCAATAAATATCAATAACTGAACATTATCCAAAAGGATCAAAAATCAATCAACGGCTAAGAACAATATCCGAAAACGTGCATACTATTTGTCCAGAATTTCAAAAGTAGTGCCAGAGAAGAATCCATAGACTCGCCATCTGTCACGTTGACGTCATCTCTCAGGATATTCAATAAATAGTTAAGACGTAATAACATACATTATTATGTACTTTTATATGTAGACAGGCGACCTATTACGAGTAGACGACTATTTTAGACGACCGTCTGGTCTAGTGGTTAGAGCTCCTGACTGCGAAACTTGAGGTCGCGGGTTCGAATCCCGCTGAGAGCAGATATTTGTGTGATGAACACGAATATTTGTACCATAACACAAGCTCTGCTTAATTTGGGACTAGGTCAATTTGTGTGAAATTGTCCCAGGTATTTATTATTTATTATTTATACATGTTCACCAATAACTATAAAAAAAGCTGTAAGGAGTATGAGTAGTGTATTCTTTTATTTAGTATGTGACCTTCAATAAGTGTTTCCAGAGTCCCTTAAGTTGAATAAAATTTTTGATTTGATTTTTGGAGTTTATTGGAGTTTATTGGAGTTTACTCCTTAAGAATCGATTTTCATATATAAGGCGCCCGGTATGAGAAAAATATGAGAGGTAAAATCTACTGATGAATGACAGCGTTACGTTTTTGGTGCTCTCGTACTCTCCATGGCAACGAGAATAACAGAATGGCGATGTAATTAATGTTAATATTTACTTTCAATTGCATATTGTATTAACCTGATATTAAATTATCGTAAATTTTATATTTTATTTATAATTGATATAAATATAAATTTATATCAATTGATATTTATTTCAAAATTGGGAAAATTACTCAATGAATAAAAATCAATCTATAGATGTGTCATGCATACTCTAAATAATATAAGAAAAACATTCATTTACCATTATTAACTAATCAATTTATTTTATAATCGTTCGTAAGGAGTAAACTCCAGTCGTGCGTCGGAGCTGACACACACTTTTTTTTTACTGTTTTTGGATTACATACGAACAGCAATACGGTGTGATAAACAGCCTCTTTTTTAAAAAACCTTAACATTTTTATAGGTGTTAAACTACGTAAGATATTCGGTAGCTAATTATGTTACCATAACATACGGTATTTCTTATTATCTCGTTGGAAAGTTAAGTCACAATCACACATTTTTGAGTGTACAGGCGGTTTTATATTTTCCAAAAAACACACACATTTCACTTTTCACGTATATTAATCAACTAGCGTATGCCTGCGGCTTCGCCCGCGTGGAGTTCGAAAAAGTAGCTTTGGAAATTTTCTTGCTAGAATCAGTTCAGCCGCTATGAGCATTTTACGTTATAATATTAGAACTTTGAATTTTTCAGGATAAAAAAAAAGTAGCCTATGTCCTATTCCTAGGTATAAGGTTTCACCATTTCAACTTTCAGCCAAATTGGTACAGCCGTTTGCCCGTGAAAGAACCGCAAACATCCAAACATCTAAACTTACAAACTTTCACATTTATAATATTAGTAAGATTCTCTTAAAACCGTGTTGATTAATATTAAAATTGAAATAACAAAAATTTCGAATTGAGAATTTTTAGACATTAAGAAAACAACATAATAGCCGTGGTGGCCGAGTGGTTCGAGCAGTTGCCTGCGACGCAAAGGTCGCAAGTTCGAATCCCGACTGTACCAATGAGATTTTTCTGAACTTAAGTACAGTGATTAGTCACACCACGAGCTTTACGGTGAAGGAAAACATCGAGAGGAAACCTGCATACGTCTGAGAAGAAATTCAAAGGCGTATGTGTAGCCGTGCTTGAGTAACGGCGATGGACTCGCCATCTGTCACGTTGGCACCTAATATACCTCTGGCGGAAAGTGGGTGTGTGGGTATTACCTATACACCTCTGCCTACCCCTTCGGGGACCCTTGTGGGAAGGCGTGAGGATATATTATATTTATTATATATATATTATATTATATATTATAACAACATAATATTTAATGTTAATATTATAAAAAAATATCATTCTTTTCAATTCCCATTTTCCATATGGCCAGTATTTAATGTCCAATCGAATTGACCTTCACGTTGCTAATCTTAGTTTGCGATACCGCAATAATCATGTACACGTCGAAATTGTGAGGCGAAATAATATATTTCCCAAAACCGTGGTACGATTATGACACTTAATTGAAAAGTCGGTTACTATCGAGATCCGATTTAAGTATTTTCGTAGAAAACCGCCGCGGTCTGAGAAGGGCTGACTCCATTTTAGCATCTGATATCTTTTTTATTCGTGCCGTTTCAGCGTTCAATATAATGCATTACGCGACAGCGTACCGCTTCCTTAGGCAGTACACTTTATCGGTCTTAATTTTATTATTTGCTTAATAAACAGACCAAGGTCGGAGACCACACTGCCTAGTTTTTAGTATCATTATGAGTTTAAATAAAATGTTCATAAAAAATGCTATTTATTGTAATTAGTCAAACAGTTTTTAAGGATTTAATGGCTAGGTCAATTCGACCGGTTCGAATGGGTCGAAGGGGGTTGTGAAATAATTTTCCCTGAAATATATATATTTGGCGATATTAACCTAATCTGACACTAATAACTAACACTAACACCAATGATTAATGACGATGATAGTAGTTTTTACCCTAAAATATATTTAATGTATAAATGTGAAAATAAATAAATTACTTAGCTTTATATAGTTGTGGCAGCCCTGAAAGTCTTCCATAAGTCTAAGTAATGGTCCGCCAATACCTGCTTTTAGCGGGCAGTGCAAACAAGAAAATTGATTTTGAAGGATATGTTAAGGTTTAAGATTGCCCCCTTCACGGTCCGGACTTATTGACTTCGTAGAATAACAAATACGACCATAAATGAAAAAAAACTCATTTTCCTTCCAGTGAAAAGGTAATGAGATTTTGCCACCATCTTATTACTGACATATTTTTTTAACATTATTTTTTTAAATATATCAAGAAAAATATAATTCTGCCTGGACAGGCAGAGCAATTTAAACGACATTTTCACTCAACACTGATCATAATATACTCTCCGATGGGGTAGGCAGAGATGTATAGGTAATACACTCACTTTCCGCCAGAGATATTATATATTAGATGCCAACGTGACAGATGGCGAGTCCATTGCCGTTACTCGTTCACGACTTTACATACGCCTTTGAATTTCTTCTCAAACGTATGCAGGTTTCCTCTCGGTGTTTTTCTTCACTGTAAAGTTGTGTGACTAATCAGGGTCCTTACGCTCGGAAAAACTCATTGCTACAGTCGGGATTCGAACTTGCAATCTTGTGCTGCAGGCAACTACTCGAACCACTCTGCCACAACAGCTTCCCCGAGTTCCCTTTTTGAAATTTGCAAAAATCTACAGGCAATGTATTAAAGTTTGATAAGTCATCTATCAAGATAATATTAATAAAGAATAAAATAAGCACAGTACGCCCTACGGCCTGCACAACGGGTTCGTTATTCAAAATGACCTGTCAAAATTACTCCGAATTAAAAATCGAACTCATTTATATTATTGGTCTGTTTTAGTTATTTATTTTGTTCGTTCGGTAACCGTAATAAGTTTTATGGTGCAATCTATATGTGTGGAGTGAAATTAAATTAAAACAAGTTTGTTTATGAATGTTATTTGTGAACGTTTATTGAAAAGGTTTTTACTCCAAAGAGGTTAGTTACTGTTGCGAGTGAAGTCATCTAACTAGGTGTGTTTTGAAAAGGGTTTTGATACCGTAAAACGGTTAACGGATAGAATCTTATTGGAAGCAGGTGGAAACTGTATTTAATATTTTGTAAGTATATGTCGTATAATCGTTCCCTGTTTTAAAAAGATTATTGATCTGATTTGATTTATATTAAGAAGAGTCCTTTATACATATAAGGCGTTTTGATTTTCGACCTGTGTGCAGAAAAATCTTGTAAAAAGCAGTTTTATAACTGTGAATAAGAAGAAAATTGTATGTATATTTTTGCATGCGTGTTACTATGCGTGCACAGGCTGCAGTAACTCACTAACCTAACGAGCGGCTATCAGTCTAAATCTACTGGGCGACCGCTTCTAAACACACAATGTATAATTGTCCATTAAACTCACATGCATGTAGGAATACTTGGTGCGTACCTGTGGATGCGCTGTACACAGTTACAAATTTGCAGAACGGTCAATGATGAATGAATAACGGATAACATAATATTGCTTTGCTTTCCAATTTCATTGTAAATGAAAGCCAAAGGAATTCTTGAAATTAACGTATGCATTCTTATGATGTAATTTTGTTGCCTTTCTACCTACCACGCAAAAACTACTAAACATAGTTGGATGAAATTTAGCACGGAGATATAATCTGGATTAAACATAGGTTAAGTTTTAATTCCAGTCAAAAGTCTACCATTGAAATCTTTTAATTATGCTAGTCGAGACTTTAAATATAATTATAAATGTACATATATACCGCATCCAAATCTTCAGCGGCCCACCAAAACACTGGCAATTGTTGGAGCACCAGTTTTATGGGGCGCTCGCGTCTCTTAATGATATGATTGTTTTCATTATAATTGGTGGGGCAAGTCATAAGTAACCTGGAATTATGGGTCCCGCTGCTTGATTTGTGCGGGTATTTTTTAATGAGTCACCGGGATTAACTGACCAGGAACCTCATTGTTAGGCCTGATTGATTCCGAGCCGCCGAGACAGTTGCAGCGCGGGGTGTTTCATTAATGTGCTGTTACAATAACTGCAGTGCCGCGATGGCTGAGTGGTTCGAGAAGTTGCGTGATTGCCAATTTGAACCCCTACTGAACTAATGTATTTATTTAATATTTATGCACAATTAAAGTACAATGGTGGACTTAATACTAAAGCATTTTCTACCAGTCAACCACCCTTGACAGGAGAAACATTGAAGCGGGTGTGCACAGAAGAATTAGTTTAATTATGTTGATAGATACATATATATTACATAGCATAGAATGGACATCAAAATAAGTAGCATGCAAAATTCAATAGGAAATAAATAAATATACAAAAAAACATACATATATGAGTTACATACATAAACATATATTACAAGAAACAACTTAATATATACCTAATACAAATAAGTGAAGATTTGTATTCTAGGATGAATTCAAACAGTGCTCTTTTACTAGACGCTTAAACATTGATATAGAGGGAGCTTTCTTAATATTAGGAGGGAGCTGATTCCATAAACGCATCGCCGTAACACCAAAGAGATTTTTGTGAGCTTGAGAGTCACGGAAAAACTTAAGCGGAAATATGTACACGCTTAAGAAGAAATTCAAACACGTCTGGCCTTGCTACCTATTTATTACAGGTACTACTGGTGCTACAATAAAAGATCTGCCCTCTCCAATCAAATACAGTGAATTATTAAAATCTGCCTCTGAACTACGTCACTCGACTTCGAACATCATTATCGCCAGCCTTCTGAACGCCAACCCTCAATATTTTATAGAATCGTTTTAATAATCGATCGTGACGAATCGACACGTCGATTTCTCGCCGTATTTATGAATAAATCGACGGTAATGCGGACCATAGCTCATAAACGGTGCACGTCAGGTGCGATAATGATCTAGGCATGCGCCAGGTTTCACGTTTTGTTATTTCTCACGGAATACTCTGTGACATTGATCTCGTTAGCTGTTATACTTAAATAATACATACATACATATCATCACGACGAGTCCCGAAGTATGTAGTGAGAATAGAGCGCCAGTTCTCTCTAGACTTACATACCTCTTTCGCTTCGTCCACATTCATCAGTCTCTTCATACATGCTCGTCGGTTTCGAGTACTCTTAACGTTCTCGGCCTTGAGCGTCCGATCGATTTGATCCAGGTAGTTGGAACGTGGTCTTCATCTGTCTCGTCTTGCACACACATTCGCTTTGTATATCGGTTTCGTCAATCTTTCTTCACTCATCCTTTCTATACCTATGTCCAAACCAACGTAACATGCCTTTCTTGATCTTTACAATCACGCCCTCATTCACGCCAGTTGATTTGCCAATCTCTTAATTGCGGATTGGATCTAAGATCGTTACTCCGCACACTTTTCGAAGAGATCGCATGGCAACTGCATTTATCCTATTTTCATGCTTACTTTGGCATACCCAGGCTTCGCTGCCGTACAATAAAGTAAGCACCAGTGTTTAATGGAATATATATGTATATATATTTTCACGCCTTCACACTAGGGTCCCCGAAGGGATATGCAGAAGTGTGTAGGTGGTACCCACTTTTTGTCACAGCTATATTTTAGGTGACTCCATCGCCGTTACCCAAGCACGTCTATAGATACGTCTTTAAATTTCTTCTCAAAGTTCCTTACGATGTTTTCCTTCACCGTAAAGCTCTTGGTGAGACTAATCACTGTACTTTAGTTCTGAGAAACTTATTGGATCATTGGTAAAGTTGAGCTTCCAACTATCAATGGCCACCAAAACTTACAAAAAAATTAATAATGACCCAATAGCGCCTCATTGTAAGACCCCAACGACCATGAAAGCTGTAAGTTCCTCAACTGCAAACAATAGGTACCTTATATATTAATAGGAATTTTCTGTCACTTAACTACGGAAATGTACGGGCTGATGTTGTACGATGATTTTATTCTTAAAACAAGGTAGTAGCCGCTATATACGTGAGTTATTGTACATAAATACATACGAAATGCACTTTTTCGACTGTCATTAAAATGTCCATGTATCTTCCGAACGTACATACCAGCTAATTTAAAATTAATTTATTACTTTTGTCACCAATTATTACATACACATCATCATGCCGAATTCTTCACGAGGTATGTAGGACTAGAGCGTCTTGACAGGTCTTGACAGAATGTCAATGCCAAACAGAATTTTCTCTCACGTCTTCATACATTTTCGCCGGTTTGGAGTATTTTTAATGTTCTCATCCTCGACTATCCTGATCGATTCACGTGACCTTACCAATTTAATAAATGATAATAGATAGAACCGTAGTGGCCAAGCCAGGATTACAAGTTCGAATCCCGACTGTATCATTGAGTATTTGCAGAACAGGGATGTATTCACACCACATGTATTACAATGTCGGAAAATATCGTGAGGTGTCCTGCATACTTTTAATAACAACAGTCATGCAATATATAGCAGTGACAGACTCAATACACCTACGATTCGGCTTTGAATTCTTCTCAATCGTTTTCAGGTTTCTGTTGTAATTAATGTATACTCAAAATAAAACAAAACCAAACTCTGTATGTTAGTTCTACTGTAAATTAAATATTCACTTCCTTCCGTTCAATGGAAATAAGCACGTTGTTTTATTCTCCTCACGCCTTCCCACAAGGGTCCCCGAAGGGGTAGGCCGAGGTGTATGGGTAATACCCACACACCCACTTTCCGCCAGACGTATATTAGGTGCCAACGTGACAGATGGCGAGTCCATCGCCGTTACTCAAGCACGACTATACACACGCCTTTGAATTTCTTTTCAGACGTATGCAGGTTTCCTCACGATGTTTTCCTTCACCGTAAAGCTCGTGATGTGACTAATCACTGTACTTAAGTTTAGAAAAACTTATTGGTACAGTCGGGATTCGAACTTGCGACCTTTGCGTCGCAGGCAACTGCTCGAACCACTCGGCCACCATGGCTCTTTTTTAATAAGGCTAATAATAATAATAATAATAATAATAATAAATTATTTATTTCGACCATCAGGGGCCATGGGTTAGTAGATTACATGTATGAACTTAGCCTAGAGTTAGTAATTACATACACATCTTAAATATTAGACTTTGATTGTGTCAGTACATGCACCATTGCACAATGGTTCAGGTACTGACAATCAAACCTCTCAGCAAACATGCTCAGTATGCAGCTGGAGCCATCCCGGACCCTGCGCCCCAGAGATGTGCACCGTTTCCGCATAGTTGCACTGAAGCTGTCGACTCGCGACTCGGCAAACATCCCCGATGCGCTACAAAATCGAGGCAGCCCCATCAACATCCTGAACGCGTTGTTGTATTGTACACGCAAGGCGCTGTATTGCCTTTGCGTGTAATTGACCCACAAGCTGCCCGTGTAGAACGACGTACAAAATGCTCTAAAGAGTGTAATTTTGACGCCTCTCGAACACCGAGCGAACCTGCGAGCCACCATGTTTGCCCTGACAGATAAGGCTCTGCGCTCACGTTCTATGTCTGCATCATCCTTCAGATCAGAGGTCACCAGATGGCCGAGGTACCTGACTTGTTCAACCATTCTCAATGGTGTACCATACAAGCGTATGGGTGGTATTCCATCAAGGTGTCTCTCTCTGACCTGAAAAACCATGCACTCACTCTTCTTAGTATTATATACTAAGCCATGGGATTGGGCATATCCTTCACAAATTTGAAGTAGTTTCATAATACCACAGACCGACGCACTCAGCAGAACCATATCGTCCGCATAACTGATATTGTTAAGGCATACACCATCTATATGGCAGCCGATATGGGTCCTGCTGAGCTCCTCGATAAGTTCATTAATATATAAATTGAATAGCTTAGGCGAGGTCAATCCACCTTGCCTTACTCCACATTCCAGTCCATATTCCTCAGAGTAACCACTCGACCATCGCACAGTGTTGACCTGGCCTTGATACCAAAATTGTAATATACTAGTCAACTCCCCCGGTACTGATATCTTTTCAAGTTTCTTCCACAAAATATCATAACAAACCAAGTCAAATGCTTTTGACAGGTCGAGGAAACAGGCGTAGATGGGTGTCCGCTGATCTGTGTAGTATTTGACAGTTTGCTTAAGACACAAAATGGCTGTCTCTGTAGAACGTCCTGATCTAAACCCAAATTGATTGTCATGTACATTTATGTACTTGTCAAGTTGAGTGTTTGTTTGTCTGTATGTCCTTTGTAGAATCGTAAACGGCTGGACCGATTTTAATGAAATTTTCTGTGCGTCTTCAGGTGGTTTGAGAATGGTTTAGATCCACAATTGAACCCGATAGGTTTCAGTAGCTCTTATTCACCCAAGCAAACCTGAGTGGGACAGCTAGTTTAAATATAAATTAATAAGTGTTTCCTCTCAATGTTTGCGTTCACCATAAACGATATATTTTCATTATGGTTTTATGTTCATAGGTTATAATTCAACTCCACAAAAGCCAATATACTCTTACCAATAAAACTCCTATAATTACTGCTAGCAAAATTAAAAGACAGTATGCCATCAACACCTTATAAGACCAGGGATCGCCAATCACAAAATGCCTGGAGGTGGCAAACCAACGCTTCATCTTCCCTTTTACTCCTCGCATGCCTAGTAAGGCGCTCGCCTCTGGCAGTTAATGTGGCCATTAGTACTGGAAAAGGCTATTATAGCATTGGTAACAATTAGCTAGGTTGGCCACCACTGCCACCGTCACGTATCTTATGCTAAGGAATGAAAAATCACTTGATTGTATGGTAATGTAGGGTGCGAAGGATAGCTGCAAATTTATAGGTATAACTTATTTTTCATTTTATTTTTCATTCGCATTAATTAAAAAAAATCCGTTTTCAAATATTTGTTATTAGAGTTCTTACTGTAAGCTTGAAAACATGTATAACGAGACTGATAAAATTGGTCTGAAAAAATACGTCTGTAAGAGGGAGAGAAGACCAGGGCTCTAGCCTCTCGAGTTAGTTCGGGTGCTTAGCGTAATGTTACATCAATAAATAATAATATATAAAGAGCCGTGGTGGCCGAGTGGTTCGAGCAGTTGCCTGCGACGCAAAGGTCGCAAGTTCGAATCCCGACTGTATCAATGAGTTTTTCTGAACTTAAGTACAGTGATTAGTCACGCCACGTGCTTTACGGTGAAGGAAAACATCGAGCGGAAACCTGCATACGTCTGAGAAGAAATTCAAAGGCGTATGTACAACACATTAACTTGACGCATGGCTTTGATGACGTCATTTTGGCGGTCAGGTACGGTGCGAAAAAAAATAGCATATAGCTAAATAAAAACTATATTTTTTGTTTTGGAGCATAGGTTTTATTTGTTAATCTTGCAATATGTTGCATCATGTATTTTTTATACAATATAATTGAAAACTATTTTGTTTGTTTTAAAACACAAGATTTCTCCCTTCACTGTGTATAGATTTCCCCATGTTCAAGAATTAGTAGTAACAAAAATTGTCCAAAATTAACAAAAACAGTCCAAACTTAAACAATAACGAAAACGTAACAAAATATCCAATAACAACAATAGCAACAGAAAACTAGTCAACATATCGACGCGCGTATCGGTAACAGAGATGCTAACCATACTGACGATTGCCGGGCGAGCTAAGGGAATGCGGGGGGAAGCGGGCGGGGCCTCGCATTCCAGCGATGCGTCAAGTTAATGTGACCGTACTATATAGTCGTGCTTGAGTAACGGCGATGGACTCGCCATCTGTCACATTGGCACCTAATATACCTCTGAAGGAAAGTGGGTGTGTGGGTATTACCTATACACCTCTGCCTACCCCTTCGGGGACCTTGTGGGAAGGCGTGAGGATATATTATATTATATATATAAATAAATACCTTGGGACAATCCCACACAAATTGACAGTCTCAAATAAAGCAAACAATATAGGGTGGTTGAGAATCTACATGTATCATCATAATAAATCGTTTTGTAGAATTGATGAACGCCTGTAATTTAAACAGTAACACTTTTGAAGACGACTGTACACATTGTAATGGTGATAGAAATAGGTAAATAGGCACAGAAACGGTGTGCCATTACTGTCCCATTCTGTTAGCACCACACTATCGGAGATGCATCAAATATGCATATCACCTACAATAATAGCCAAACGCCTTTCGGTGAAGATAGTATCTAGGACCCGGGGATTGACGCGAAATGGGGCGGCCCCAACACGAGCCAATGTGATTGACAGACGAGGTGTTAATGGGCTGAGGATTGTTCCAATGCATCCCTGGTACGATTGCAGATAGGCTACTTTGTTCGTAGCCGACGTAAATGCTGCTATTAGATGAGCGCTTCTAAGGGCATGTGGGGTTACTGTACACTAGATTCTCTTACTTAGGTGTAGATTTTCTACAAATTCATTTTGTACGAGTATTACTTAAAGACGTACGAGGTAAGTGCCTTAAATACTGCAAAGACAGTGCAAAGACAATATACGTGGCTGGATTGATCGCTATGACAGCACCATAAGCAAATTAATGCTAGCTCATAGCCTTCTTAAAACTGGACAGTCTTCAACTTTCCAACAATTTTGGAAATAATTACGGATTTATTACTGCTTTGCACAACTGGTCTAAGTCAGAACTTTTGCTCACATTTTTTTTTTTTATTTTAATGCGTCTAGCATTAAAAATAAATTAAATTCCGACTCGTCTCACGTTATATCGAAAATCTAGTGTTGTCATTATTAAAAAATGTATTGATGTTTAATATCGAGACGGCGACACAAGACGTACGTCGTACGACAATTAAAACGTATTGATATTTAATATCGAGTAAGATATTAAATATCAATATAATTTATTTAAAAAAATATATGAATAGTAAATAGTAGTCTTACATTTAATATAAACACTCCATAGATTAATAAGCAATGTTTACAGCTTCGTGGACGAAGCGAAAGAGGTATGTAAGTCTAGAGAGAACTGGCGCTCTATACTCTCTGCCTACCCCGCTAGGGACTTGGCGTAATGATATGTATGTATATGTATGTATTACAGCTTCCATAGATTAAACAATGCTTATAAAACGTATTGGAATATTACCCCATAAGTATTGTTGTGCCGGTAATTATTGTCATGTTATCACGCTGAGTCCCTAACGGGGTAAGCAGATAGAGTAGACCGCCAGTTCTCTCTAGAGATACCCTACCTACCTTACCTCTTCGCTTCGTCCACATTCATCATCCTTTTCATACATGGTCCCCGTTTTCGAGTACCTACCAATGAGTTTTTCTGAACTTAAGTACAGTGCCTAGTCACACGAGCTTTACGGTGAAAGAAAACATCCAGAGGAAACCTGCATACGTCTGAGATACGCAATTCAAAGGCGTATGTATAGTGTTTGAGTAACGACGATGGACTCGCCATCTATCACGTTGGCACCTAAAATATATATCTGGCGGAAATTGGGTGTGTGGGTACTACCTATACACCTCTGCCTACCCCTTCGGGGACCCTTGTGGGAAGGCTTGACGATATATTGTTGTTTTCTTTAAAATTTTATTTTAATTAAAACTATTCAAGCTCTATACCTGTGAAACGACTGGACGCAACTAGCGCCATATTAAAATCGTAGATAGTCTTACTTAAGCTTACTGCAGTGAGTTTATGTGATCAATTTTGGGAAAGTTATTTCAAAAATCTTTAATTTCCTCTCTTCAAGATACAATCGCCCACAGCTTCGTTAAAATATTCCTCATTAACCGTGAAAATGACAGGAAAAAATTGATTCGATTCTTAAAAATCGAGATCTCGATTCGGCAAATAAATTCGATTACGAACGTAACGGTTGCGAATTATTATATACCCGAACCGAATGATCAACAAAGGATGTCGACTACTTTTTTACTATAAACCAAGTCGGCATTATTAGTAATTTGCACTTTATTCCATAGAATATAGAGTCGAAACTTCTTCCTTCTGATTAAGAACAATTTTGTAGGTTTCTGGAATTTATAGCCTTTTGTGACCTTATAGAGTGCCCGATAATGCTTACTGGGTGTAAGTTATCTTGTTTCGGCTCAAAAAACTCTCATATGAATAATGCCTTTGTCTCATTAAGCCTATAAGGGTGGCTGTTGATTTAAAATGCTATCAATCGATCGTTTATGGGTTAACACTGGTCGGCAACTAATTCATTAACTCGCTGGAATAAAACAATTTTAATGAGCCGGAGACATTAAATACGGGTTAATTAATGGGATGACAGTTAATAAGCAAAAACACGTTTTGATATACTAAATATTGTAGTTAATTTGAAATACCGCCTAGATGTGAAATAACTAGCAATTAAACGCCTTTACGAACTAATGTTCATATGTTTTTGTTTTTCTACTAGGGTGGCAAACCATACGACGTGCTTGGTGGTAATTTGAAACCTTCATATCATTAAGTACAAAATAGCGTATAAGCTGAGTTTACTATTGATTCATAGACAATACGTTACGGCAAGTTTACGATATTACAACAACTTTTATTTATTTATTTATTTCATCTTGCAAGTTTGCTTTGAAATACTTTATTAATTTGTGAGGAAGACGGTTGAGGTCTTGATGTTTTTACTAATTGTCCCGCCCAGCTTCGCTCGGGAAAAAATAATTCCTGAAACGCGATCGCAGCGCCACCTATCGGGAGCAATTGAATCCAAACACAGAAAAATTCTTTAAAATCAGTCCAGCTGTTTAGGAAGAGTAAAGTATGACACACCTACAAAAAAAACACCTAAAGAATATTATACTAGCTGTGCCCGCGACTTCGTCCGCGCGGAAAAGTGATATTAAGCAGCATTTTTTTTACCCCCTTAGGGGTAACATTTTTACAAACTTGGAATGTAATATTAATTTATATGTAATCAAGAGCCTAAAAAATAAGTTTCAAGCTTCTAGCTTCAAAAATGACGAAACTTCCATACAAACTTTAATCCCTTATTTCAACCCCTTACAACCCCTTTTCGCATTAAAAAGTATGTCCTTCCTCAAGCTCTAAGCTATATCAGTACCTTATTATAAATATTCCCTTATTATATAAATTTCATTTAAATCGTTTCAGTAATTTAGGCGTGAAAAGGTAACAGACAGACAGACAGAGTAGGGTAGGGAGAATAGGGAGATAGTAGGGATAAAGATGGCTTATGTCCATGTGTCACACTATACGGCGAAGGAAAACATCGAGAGGAAGCCTACATATGTTTGAGAACAAAATCAAAGACGTATCTAAAGTTGTGCTTCAGAAACGGCGCTGGATTCATCACCTGTCACGTTCGCACCTAAAAAAATATCTCCGACAAAAAGTGCTTATGTGGGTACTACCTACACACACCTGCCTACCCTTTTGGAGATATTATCGTGAAGAAAGAGTTGTGACGCGTAGTAGAATAAACAATCAGTTTAAAATACTTTTAAAATAAAACTACCTCTTTAACTTGTCGCATGGAGAGCCGGCTGGTCACTTCCGGTCAAGAGTAGTTCTATACAAGCAGCTTCCTGTAATACAATATTTCCGCACCAGTTAACTTAACATAGCATTACACTTAGTCACGCTTATAGGTTGGCTAAGTGCTTGTAGCCTTCGAAATGATTCCGAAACATTATTTTTGCTTTAAAAGATAGATAACAGGTTGAAACTTTTTAGTTATCCGGTGTTTTTTCACGCCTTCCTTTAAGTGGAAGACCTTTGATAGGAGGAGAACAAGGGTAGGCAGAGGTGTGTAGGTACCTACTTTCCACCGAAGATATATTTTAGGTGTTCACGTGACAGATGGAAGATTGTTCACCATAAGCAAGATTATTACTTACTTACCATACGCGTCTAAATTTCTTCTCAAAGGTATGCGGGCTTCCTCTCGATTTTTTGCATCAGCTTTAAGATTCTGCCGTGCTTTAGCTAGAAAAGGGTTAAGCCCGACTAGTCAATTTTGAGATATCGTCAAAAAACGTGGGAATTGATGTCTTTAAAAATCTATTCAAGATGGAGTAAACATTCTTAGAGACAAAGTTAGCTAATATTTAACTCTACCTTATAGAATAATTTCCATCCTAAAATATTGTCTTTATAATACCTAAAACCTATTTTTTCTTATTTAACTAAGCATTTCACTCGTAATGTTAAACTTATTATGACTCTAAAACAGGGTTAACCATACCCTAACCCACTTTTAGCGTAGTATTTTGATGGAAATGTCACTATCAATAATTTACTGCAAAGTTATTCAACAATGCTTACTTATAAATAAGTTATCCACCGATAACTCATTTATAACTAAGGATATTACATCATAATACAGAATAGGATAACGACAAAAGTATTTTAACCTTTATTTAGGTAAGTAAAGGCAATACTTTTTTTTTAATGACCTGTATTTATGCAGTATTACTTAACTAAAAATAGGTTATGTAAGTATCACTCGTGGTTAACCCTTTTACAGCTAAGCTAAGTGGAATGATTAGTCGAGGAAAAAAAATATTTTGCCATAAAATAGTAATATTTTGCCATCTAAATTAAACTAAAGAACCAAATTTACTTAACCATATGCACAGATCAATAGCTAACTTCGTTTCTTTAAAAGTAAGTCTGTTAAAGTAACATGTAAGTAGGTAGGTAATTAAAATAAAATTCTATACCTGAAAAATTGCAAATAAAATAAGTACTTTTAAAATGAAATTAAAATTCCCTCGTTAGGCTAACTATTTAACTATTTAAATGCAATTAAATTAAAATGAGATCAATATAATCTCACAACAGCGCTAAAAATACTTTGTGATACACTGTCGACACATATAAGTAAAAATAATGCATGGACATTATAAAATATCAACAATAAATCACAATCTTATTGACAATAGAATATGTGCCATATTGGCATGCAGTTAGCAATCTCTCTGGTTTAAAGGTTTTTACTCTTATATAGTTATCTGGCCGAGGCAATGTTTCATAATATTTTTTTATACCACATGGGTGTCAAACAAACATGCGGCCCGCCTGATGGTTAGCGGCCACCTATGGAAGCTTGCAACACCAGGGGTATCGCCCACGCGCTGCCGACCCTGCAGGAATCTTTTCACACCTTTCATGAATAACTCCATACTGTAATCTATAGGGAAAACCTCAACGGAAGCTCATTCTGCCTGAGCATTCGCGGAAGGAAACTCATTTGGCACCGCGCAGTAAGAGACCTTTACGGTTCCAATGTATGGGAATGAATTATCCGTCGATGGCGAGAGGTATGGGGGTAGAAGGTAGAAGTGGGCATCATATCATGTCGAACAATTCTTCAGAACACTCCGTTATACAAGTGGTAGAAAACACACAGGGAGGCAAAGTCTCTCCTCAGATTTAGTGGTTCCAAGCCGCTTGTCAGCATGGGATCATCGACAATCCTAGCTGCGCGATTCTGTACCGCGTCAAAAGGCACTAGCTAGTATCCTGAGGCTCTAGCCCACATGTGGCAGCAGTACTCCATATGTGGCTTAACTTGCGACTTATAAAGTTGTAGCCTTTGCTGCGGTGTAAAGTTCTGCTTAGCTCTGTTGAGCACACCGAGCTTCCTGGACGGCTACTTAGCCTTGTCCTCTAAATGACCACGGAACTGAACATCACTAGAAATGTCAAAAAGGATCCCAATGCTCTTCTAGATGTTAAGGGGAGTGTACTGGAATTGTAATACCATAGCAAATGGAAGTGTTTTTGGGGGTCACCCCGCAAACTTGTTTCTTAGTGAGGTTGAAGTGGTTTAATCGGAGACATGACAGACACAGACCCCAATCGAAGACACTACAAAGTGTACTCTAGATTTCAGAGACAAATTGTTCGCGAATTTCCTCCATAGTGGAACGAGGGAGATTAGCATAGCCCGTATAGTAAGTGTCACCAGTACTTTCGTCTGCATATCAGTGCATTCCTTCAATAGAAAGCATGTCTTTGATATGCAGAAGAAACATAGTTCAGGGACAGCATAGAGCCTTGCGGGACGCCGGCATTAATGTCCATGCTATCGAAGCAGAGATCGTCAACGACGGCTCTTATGCATCAACTGGACAAAAGGTTGGCTACCCATTTGCATTATGGATTTGGCGTAACAACTTCCACTACAACTTTGTTGATAAAAATAAAATGACCTGCCAGTTGTCTCAAAACTTCAGTAGGTCATGCTCATTCTAAAAGTATACAATTAGCATGTAAAATCCCGAAATTACTCCGGGAAAAAACTTTTTTAATTAAAGTAACAAA
This sequence comes from Drepana falcataria, assembly GCA_945859725.1. Lineage (NCBI taxonomy): Eukaryota > Metazoa > Arthropoda > Insecta > Lepidoptera > Drepanidae > Drepana > Drepana falcataria. The sequence goes on along the minus strand of OX243933.1, from coordinate 10,514,059 downwards.
ATATTATAACAGAAGTTAAATTAAAATTAACAATATTTACAAAGAACAGTACAGAACAGAACAGTTTACTAACTACTTACAGATAAAATATTTGTCCCAAATCGGTATCCCGAGGCAACGTGCCAGGAAGACTAGCAGCATTGCCACGCTGGATAGCAATGCTGATTCTCTGAGCGAGATATGTTCCAGCCCGCCTGTCACGAGACTTCACAAGAGGTCCCGACTAGACGGCGTGAGACCTCTTTGAAAAGATGGTGAGCCTCAGGACCCCAAGGCCCCAAGTGCATTATAGGCCCATTAATTTATTTTAATATTTCTTCAAATTATCTCTCTCACCATCTCACCTAATCTCTTTTCATGACTTTGATGGGTATAATTCACTACTCATTGTTTAAAAAAAAATACCGGTTTAGTGGAGAAGTGGCCATGAATTTTAAAGAGAGGTTCCACTAGCACCGGTATTTATTTAAATAATGAGGAATAAAAGCCGTATAGATCTGACATACATAACTCGTGCGTTGCATTTTACTGCAGTTTACTTTGTTCTAGCTTAGGAATGAGGCTTAACCCTTCTTATACCAAGGTTTCTTCCGAAATATTAATTGGTATTACTTGATTTAAAAATGGTTAAGCGATCTTAACCTATTTATAGTTACGTTTTTTATGTTAACTTATTTATAGTTTATTTTTGTACGCCAATTTGCTCACACTTTACTTACTTTTAGTAGAGTTAATAAACCTTAACTTTAATTAAGTTAAGCATAAATAGATAACTTTATTTTTACTAGGCAAATTATATCAAAAAATATTTGGTCTTCCTAGGGTTAGGATACTTTTGCCCTCTTTTAGACTAGTTTCGTGGGTTAGCTGGTTTTTAGTTAAGAAAATTATAAAAAATGTGTCACTTAACTGTTTACTGAGTATCTGTATCTCTTTTATGGATAATGATAGAGCTTTGGTTCCTAGATCAAAATGTAGAGAATTTTGCGGTGGTAAAATTTGCATCATTACCTAAAAAACGACCATATGAGGGTTAACCCTTTTCTAGCTTAAGTACGGCAGGATTGTAGTGTGACTGTACTTAAGTTCAGAGAAACTCATCGGTGAGATCATCGCCTGTTGAACCTGCCTCCAATAACAGTTGAGAAGAATAGTTGTTCTAAGTATGAAATGTATGTATTTTAATAATATCATCCCGTCGAGTCCCTAACGGGGTAGGCGGAGAAATTAGAGTTGCAGAGTTATCTCTTGACTTACATACGTATTTCGCTGCATCCACATTCATTAATCCCTTCATACATGCTCGGTGGTTTCGAGTACTCTTGGCGTTTCCATCTATGAGAGAAAACCACTTAGCTTTGGTTTTTTTTTAATTCAGTTGACGTGACTCACTGCCATCTTTATATTGTACGGATATGGACTATTTCCAGAAAGTATAAAAAAACTCAAGTAACTTAAAAATGGAACATTGCCGTCAAAAAGATACGAAGGCCTCTGTCACCACAAATGACCAATGACACGATAATTTTCAATTACATACCAACTTATCTAACAGTTTAATATTAAATTACATGGTATTTTGATCTTTATCCCTGTAGATATAGAGTCGTAGTATTTTATTGACGGTACATTATAAAATTTGCAAAAAGCTTTCGATATTCAAAAGACTGCCGCTGCGCTGCTTTTGTTCAAATTTTTATTCTTGCATCGGTCTTAATTTAATAACCATGTGAACTGGATTGTCACATAAGCAATTTTGTTTATCAGCTGTTGTGCATATGAGGCAATATGAGCCTTATTGCTTAGATATAGAGGTCTTGGGTAAAATATCCATGGAGTTACTATGTTGCATTTTCGTGTGTAATCAATCATTAATCAAGTCATGTATGTGAGCACACTTTTTTAATTTTGAGATATTTTTTTACGACATCGACAGTTTTTTATTTCATTTCGGGCTAGTTTTTGCTCGAGGCTTGTATAAGGATTTTGGAATAACGACGTTGCATCAAAAGTACTTAGATTGAAAGATGGCGAGTCCGTCGCCTTTCTCAAGTACGACTATATATATATATATATATATATATATATTATAATAATAAAAATAATAAAATCCTCACGCGTTCCCACAAGGGTCCCCGAAGGGGTAGGCAGAGGTGTATGGGTAATACCCACACACCCACTTTCCGCCAGAGGTATATTAAGTGCCAACGTGACAGATGGCGAGTCCATCGCCGTTACTCAAGCACGAAGAAATTCAAAGGCGTATGTGCCTTTGAATTTTTTCTCAGACGTATGCAGGTTTCCTCACGATGTTTTCCTTCACCGTAAAGCTCGTGGTGTGACTAATCACTGTACTTGAGTTCAGAAAAACTCATTGGTACAGTCGGGATTCGAACTTGCGATCTTTGTGTCGCAGGCAACTGCTCGAACCACTCGGCCACCACGGCTCGCATCGCGGCTATATATATTAATATATATCATATATATGTTTATAGTGTTAACGCCAGAGCTAGATGTTAGAGTTCACCTTCCACTAATGTTCCAACATTAGTGGAAGGTGAACTCTAACAGTGAACTCTAACAGAAAGTCAACTCATAGTGGAAGGAATTCGGTACACACTGATTACCTACATGAATGCACACGCACACTACAATTAATACACTCGGGTCATACTCCCCGCATTCTGCAACCCCCTCGACTAGAAATTGGTGGGGCGCGTCTTCGTGGACAAATCGTGGATAATTGTACAGAAAAATCTAATTGGTATAGTCAGGATTGGAACCTACAATATTTGTGCTTTATAGATGACAATTCAGACCACTCGGCCACCAAGGTAAGGTAGGTCTAGTTCGTTGTCTGTTGTGCCCTTTTTTCTCTTTATAACAGTAAACGTGCATGCCTCAAACGATTAAGTATAACGATCGCTATTAGGCACCGATTTTATAATTCGATCTCATCATAAATTCTGTGGGGCTCCGGTTGACAGCTGTCATTACCCGCATAACCGCGCGAACGAGGCGAATTTCACTTAACTTCTTTATAATTTTGATGCGATTTCCGAACGTGACTCCGACACCTCCCTCGTACGTGGTTTTCAAACGAGTTGCCACTCTTTACAGGGTGTTCTTTGATTGTTTGTGAAGTTTACTTCTTTTACGTTGATAGAAAAAAAAATGATAAAGATTTTATACTAATTTTCTATTACCTATAATTCATGGCCTCTGTGGTGTAATACAGATGCACATATTTATATAGAGAGCCGTGGTGGCCGAGTGGTTCGAGCAGTTGCCTGCGACGCAAAGGTCGCAAGTTCGAATCCCGACTGTACCAATGAGTTTCTCTGAACTTAAGTACAGTGATTAGTCACACCACGAGCTTTACTGTGAAGGAAAACATCGAGAGGAAACCTGCATACGTCTGAGAAGAAATTCAAAGGCGTATGTATAGTCGTGCTGGAGTAACGGCGATGGACTCGCCATCTGTCACGTTGGCACCTAATATACCTCTGGCGGAAAGTGGGTGTGTGGGTATTACCTATACACCTCTGCCTACCCCTTCGGGGACCTTGTGGGAAGGCGTGAGGATATATTATTATATTTATATTTATATAATGTAAGTCGGTTTTTACTTACATATATACATATATGCAGATGTTATTTGAACCATTTGATATAAACATAAAAAAAAAGATAAGGGAATTATAAAATATATTATTATTACATACATATCATCACTAAAATATATTTCTGGCGGAAAGTGGGTGTGTGGGTACTACCTATACACCTCTGCCTACCCCTTCGGTGACCATGTGCAGGCGTGAGGATTATATATTTATCTATCCAAAAATGGTACCCAAAGTCACTATTACACGCGGACAAAGTCGCAGGCACAGCTAGTCTATAAAAAATTCCCCCAGTATGTAGTTCATATACTTAATTGTTCGTTCGTCTTAAAGACAACTTAAGATACAGCCTTTATAAAGGTCAAAGTGTCCAGTCCAGCCCAGCTCCCTTGCTCGCGATCCAGCAACGCCCTAAGCCGAGGTTCGTTCCCCACAGGGGGTGCCCTTAGCTGTGTTGCTTAAAATTAAAATGCCTGGCTGGAGGCCTAGGTCTCGCCATTGACCGGTTAAGTAGCAAAAGTTCCCGGAACTCACGCTACGAGAGACAACACAAAAAAAAAAAAAAAGGTCAAAGTGACCTGTCGGCTTGGTACCAAAGCAATTGAAACCAAAGGTGTCTGTCTCATGCCCTCCAATATTGTAATGAAGCTCGGTGCTAGTAAATAACTTTGAAAATTTGCAATAGCACGATCAATACAAATTTGGGATTGCAGTATCGAAAGTTGCATCGCTATATTCCGATTGGCACTTGTACCTACATTCACATTGTAGTTTGTCAGATTTGATTATACGAGTGTTTAGATGCAATTTATATATACATAGGGCTTAGTCCCATTATGCTGCCAGTACAGTATAACTCTCCAAACACAGTGTCAACGTGCAAGTGATACTTCGGTATTGTAAGCGTAAATAGGCTGCGGTAGCCGTTTTCTATCAGGTGGGCCGTATGCTTGTTTGTATTATATAAAAAAAAACTCCAAATAAAAGTATATCTCGCCGTGGTGGCCGAGTGTTTCGAATTGTTGCCTGCGACACAAAGATCGCAATTTCCAATCCCGACTGTAAAAATAAGTTTTTATTAAATTAAGTACAGTGATTAGTCACACCACGAGCTTTTCGGTGAAGGAAAACATCGAGAGGAAATCTGTATACGCTTGAGAAGAAATTCAAAGGCGTATGTATAGTCGTGCTTGAGTAACGGCGCTGGGCTCTATCACATTGGCACCTAAAAATATCTCCGGTGGAATATCTCTGCATACCCTTCGGGGAATTTTTGCCAAGTTGTGAAGATATTTGAATGAACAGGTTAATCAAAAAGGCATGGTTTTTTGCTAATTTCTTTATATAAAAAATATAAGATCCAGTACTTATGTGTCACGAAGACGAAGCGACCTGTTTGCATGCCGTGGGACGGCCATCAAGGCTCATTAAGAGTAATATAAAATTTTGAACGAAAATCGATTTTAATGTATCGATAAAAGTAACGATTTTATTGTATCTTAAAGTTGACGATTAGCGATTTAATTTTAATTTGAAAGAAAAGTCACAGGCTTAACTTTTTTTATTATCACCTAGCAATGACATGGACACCAGTCCTACAGTCAAATACATTTTTAACCGACTTCAAAATAGGAGGTGGTTTCCCAATTCGACCGTATATGTTTTTTTTAATGTAGCTTTTAGTTTCCAGGATTCCCGCTAAAAACTCACTTCGAGTCCCTCCCAAGAAAGGCAGAGAGAGTAGACCGCTAGTTCCCCCTAAAGTATTCCGTCTCATATTTTAATGCGGATTTAAAATTATGGCTATTGCCGTTTTCCTCGATATGTTTTCCTTAACCTTTTGACACTTAATTTCCATAGATTGTTCAGATATCAGAAGAACGATGTCAAACTTTATCATATATCTCAAAACAGCTGCTTAAATAATTAAAAACTCGTTTGCCACATGCTTACGACTTCCGATTGTCGTGTCGTAAATATCATTGAATTCATATCTTCTGTTACATTTGAATTTGACATTATGGTTAGTTGGAAACTGGTATGTATCAGATTGCTCTGGATAAATAAAGTCACACATGATTTACGACATATAAAACGTTGACTTGGGAAAGGGGTATTTAATTAAAACTGTAATTATTTAACGATTATTTACCTTAGAATAAATAAAAGAATATCCATATAATATTATCACGCGAGTCCCGAATGGGATAGGCAGGGGGACTCGAGCGCCAGTCTTTTCTCCCTACAGATCGTTTCGCTTCTTCCACCACTTAGGTAGCAGGCATGCAGACCGCCTGATGGTAAGCGGTTACCGCCACCTGATCACTAGCGCGTTACCGACCTTAATGATCACGACAATTTATTTATTTATGTATATATTGGATTTCCAACGTAAAATACAGCAATTTAAAAATTATATATCTTACAATTAGAAATACGATAGCTGCTATTATAAATATAATTGTGATAAGTAAATAAATTGGGAAAATTCCACTCAAATCGACCAAGTCCCAAACTAAGCAAAGCTAGACAATGATATACATACATGATGTACGTACATATATAGATACATATATAAATACATAGGACATCTAAGGCTAAGGTACAAATACTCGTGGTCAATACAAAAATCTCCCCTCAACGGGATTCAAATCCGCGACCTCGAGCTTCGCAGTCAGGAGCTCTGATAGATAAGACATTGCTGACGGTCTAGCCTGTCAGCAATGACCTATCTTATCAATGTGTACTATTTAAATATTATGACCATAGATTCTAATTCCGGGACTACATGAAAAATTGGCAGCATTTAATAGAAAATAGATTTTTGCTCAGATCGATTTGTTGTAACGATAGGTCAGGAAAGGCTATAGCCTAGAGGTTACACGCATCTATAGGGTATTAAGGCGAAGATATACAGAGATCGTGTCGACTAAAAACTACAGGTTTCAAATAGGATTTATTAATTACTACTGAAAATAACAGTTGTAGTGATGTATTCTATGCATTTCGCCTTTACATGAAAGATGCCGCAATGTTTTGAATTAAGAGGGTTTATTATTAGCTGCCGTATAAGGAAGGTCATAATAAAACAACTATAAGACATACGTTTTTAAACCGTACGGTTTCAAAGATAGGGAATGGTTGAGGAAAGTGCATCTTGAGACAAGCGCTTTATTCCAGGCTTGACATTACGTACGACTTCAAAATCGTAAGTGGGTGTATGAGTACTATTTACACGTCTACCCCTTCGGGGATCCTCATGGGAAAGCGTGAAAATCAATCAAAAGGGAACGGATATGGTCCGGACGACACCACGGTACAATGAAATGCACAAATTAATAAATTTGTAACTTCGCCTTAACGCACCAGTGCTTTATAATTGCCCTAATTTACATAATATTAAGAATCAAATTATCAATTCTTCGGAGCAATTAAATTTAATAAGTACATAATATTTTATGGTGGATCTCGCGGTTGTAAATAGAAATGTTCATTTAAATTCCAAGTAAAAGTATTAGACCTGATTTACTTACAAGCATTACACGGTTATTAAAAACCAACTTGTACATCGTAAAAATACTTTCAAAGTTGCATTAGCTTTTCGTGTACCGGCAACATTTGGTTCGTAATTGCGTTCTTGGTTTGAGAACTTACATATAAATTAGCCATTATACCTACAGTCACAGTTTAAGCAATTAGATCATATTTGCCACCTACTTAAATACATTAATGTTTCCAGCGTAAACCCAAGAGATTAAGAATTAATCTTACTTAATAAAACTTCACGCCTGCCTACAAGGTTCCCTAAAGGGTAGGCAGAGGTGTGTAGGTAGTACCCACACACCCAGTTTTGCCAGATATATACTTTACGCGGTGAAGGAAAGTATGGAAACCGGCATACGTTTAGGAAAAAATCAAAAGACGCTAAATATATTATAGTACTTGAGGAACGGCGATGGACTCTCTCTCTTCTCTCTCTTCTCCATCTGTCACGTTAGCACCTAAAATATATCTCCGGCGAAAAGTTGGTGTTTGAGTTCTACACACTTCGTGTAGGTAGAACTATAGAAGGCGTAAAGACTTATAATATAGGTTTTGAAATCTCGGGTAACCATAATTTTTCAGAGCACGCGCTCATTCTAATAGCATTAATTATAATTCTATTTAATGTCGCAGTTATTCGCGACGATAATTATGACACTCATAATCGTTGGTAATTATGACACCAATCATTATAACCGCGGGTATAATTGCGCATAAACGCAATGATTTTACTCTCTTTACCTGAGAAATTGTGACAAATTGTACAGTTTCCATTTAATTAAAATGCGATTAAGGCATTTATATCGCGTCTGTACTTTATGACTATTGCGTTTGTTGTATAAAATTTATTCCATGGAATGTTTTAAGGTTAAAGTTTAATTACGGATGAAATTTAATACCAACATAAAAATATTGAATATGTTAAAAGAGTTTTTACAACATTTACACTTGGGATTAGGTTTATTAAAGAAAAGTGCACCTTTATCGTAATTCCTATTTATTGTTAAGCAATATTGAACCTTATGTTCCCTTCGAAAAATTACTGGCATAACGATCGAACCCGCAATGAAGAAGATGAGAGATACGCAAAGCAACTGGCGCAAACGAGTGTGTGATTGTAAAGATGAAGAAAGGCATGTTACGTTGGTTTGGACACATAGAAAGGATGAGTGAAGAAAGATTGACGAAACAGATATAGAAAGCGAGTGTGAGCAAGAAGAGGCAAAGGTACCCCGCTGATCACGCTAACCATCGAGATCAAATCGATCGGACACTGAGGGTGTAGAAAAAGGTGTATCGACCGCGATGGACTCGCCATCTGTCACTTTAAATATATATATATATATATATATATTTGTACCACTTGGGTGGCAAACAAGCATGCGGTCCGCCTGATGGTAAGCGGTTACTGCCGCCTATGGACGCTTGCAACACCAGGGGTATCACACGCGCGTTGCCGACCCTGCAGGAATCTTTTCACACCCTTCTTGAAGAACTCCATGCTCCAAACTCCGGCGGAAAGTGGGTGTGTAGTACTGAACGCTGTACACCTCTGCCCACCCCTTCTGGGACCCTTGTGGGAAGGCTTGAGGATATATCATTATGAATATTATAGCCCCGAAACCTGACTTCCCTATCCTGGGTCACTACACACATGTATATGTACTTGGTGTCCAAGGAACTTGTGGGAAATGCCTACCTTAGGCGTTAGTTGTTTTAATTGTAGTTTTATTTTGTTGATACATATAGTTTCTTTCCTACTAACATTGCTATCCAGCTTGGCAATGCTGTCTTCTTGGCACGTTGCCTCGGGATACCGATTTGGGACAAATATTGTATCTGTAGTAGTTAGTTTCAACTGTTTCATAAGTTAAATCCTGTATTTACAAACACTATGGAGACGTCCAGAAATAAAACTATTCTATACTTTTATAATTTATAATTAATTTAGTTGATGGTAAGAGTAACGTACTTGGGTACTCTGAACATATGCGAGTTTGGAACTCACCAGCCCTTTTTTTTATATCGTTTGTATCCAATTAAAATTCACTCTGATGGATTACACCGAGCTATTCGTATAACTCTGGCTTCCGTAATGCTCTAGTTAATGATTAATGATTGCTCAATGCCCGAATTAATGATAAATCGTTATGAAATGATGATAATTATCACAAGCTTCCTTGTTCGTACTAAGATACACATATATTAGATGTTCAAAACTATTATTATAGAATAGCCGTGGTGGTCGAGTGGTTCAAGTAGTTGCCTGTGACACATAGATCGCAGGTTCGAATCCCGTACCCGTAACCGTCCCGATTAGTCACACCATGAGCTTTACGGTGAAAGAAAACTTCGAGAGGAAACCTGCATACGTCTGAGAAGCAATTCAAAGGCGTGTGTATAGTCATGCTTGAGTAACGGCGATGGTCTCGCCATCTGTTACGTTGGCACCTAAAATATATCTCTGGCGGAAAGTGGATGTGTGGGTACTACCTATACGCCTATGCATACCCCTTTGGGGACCCACAAGGGGAAGGCGTGAGGATATAAGTATTATTATACAAAACTATATTTGCATTCGGGTTAGGTAGACAGAATAGAGTCCATATCGACCTATTCGTAGAACAAAGTTACATCTGCCAAATGCCTACTTTAGAGGAGAGCGATTTGAAGTTTGACTTGCACAAATTTTGTCATAACTTTTTTCGTAATTAGTTTAGACAATTGATACTTTTACCAACGTATTAAAACATTACTATGCGTTTATTGATACCATATTTATATAAATAAACACCGTATTTGGAATTTATGGGGTCTCATGTGCACATATGACGTTTTTTTGCGGATCTTTCAGTCGCAAGCTGGGTCATATATACACAAGTAACCTTATTCTTGGGAAACGTGATAGTAATAATGGGTTTTATATCTACATGTTCTCTACATACCTCTTTCACTTCGTCCACCTCCATCAGCCACCTCATACATACTCGCCGGTTTTGAGTACTCTTGATGAACATAATGTCACTCTCAGGTTCACTTGAGTTCACATACATACGTATCATCACGCCGAGTCGCTTGCAGGGCTGGCAGAGAGATTGGAGGGCCGGTTCTCTAGTCTTCGCTTCGTCCATATTCGTCAGTCTCTTCATACATACTCGCTGGCTTCGAGTACCTACTCTTGATGTTGACATCCTCGAGTGTCCGATCGATTTGATCTAGTAATATACCCATTGAGTTCACACGTGACCATATTCCAATGTTTTTTCATGATGAATGATTTTTATTCAGATGAGAGTCTCCTAATATGAACGCGTGGTGTTTAAAAAATAATTACATATTTTTTTACGTTTCATTTCATCCGCTACCGGCAATTAAATATCAAAGTACCGACAGACTTATTATTATTTGTTTTTTTTTAATAAGCTGATCTACTTTTTGTAATGTCCGCGCTTGTTATTGGATCATACTAGTGGGTTCTCACGGTGTTTTCGAAGAGTTCACTTTGAACAGCGATATGACTAAGCGATATACTCATAAAAAGTCTGCCACTTCGCAGACTTTTTAGACAAAGGTGTGAGTAGTACTCACATACCCACTTTCCGCCAGAGATATAGGTGCTAACGTGACAGACCGCAAGGCCGTCGCCGTTACTCAAACATGACCATACATACGTGTTTAAATGTATGTAAAGAGTTATACTGTGTTGGCAGCATAATGGGACTAATCACACTACCGCCAACACAATATAACAATCCACCCCCTCTCCAAGGTACTCATTATTGGAAACCTTATTCACCGCATAGGAATACAACACAAAAATAGTGTTATTTGACTACGGACTTCTATGATGCGGAGGTCCTGCCCCAGACGGGCAGCTCCAATTTCGAACGAGAAACCTGTTATGCCCTACATCTCTTAAGATATATATTAAGGTAGCCGTTATACACATATATTCCTCAGCATCTCTTAGAATTCGTTTAGTTAATAACGTGACTAGAGATCCAGTTATCAATAAAACACGCACTAAATGCGATGTCGTGCGTCGGACGGACCGCATGTTGAGACAAACTCGCCCTGCCATTCCTGTAGTCTATATAAAAAGGGTTATTTATATCAACGATATATAGAGCAGAACTAACAACAAGTACTACTCTTTTTTTTTTTTTTTTTTGTATTGTCTCTCGTAACGTGAGTTCCGGGAACTTTTGCTACTTAACCGGTCAATGGCGAGACCTAGGCCTCCAGCCAGGCACTTTATTTCTAAGCAACACAGCTAAGGGCACCCCCTGTGGGGTACGAACCTCGGCTTAGGGCGTTGCTGGATCGCGAGCAAGGGAGCTGGGCTGGACTGGTAATTTTATTTAAATATTATTTGGGGGCGGGATTTGCGCGTCAGGCTCGGCGCGGGCCGGCGTTTGCGGCGGGGGTCGGGGGGGAACATTACGGCTTATTCGCGTCGAGCCTCGTCGGCCACGAGGACGGAACAGTGGTCGGTTTTTTGTAGTGTTGGTATGTTTTTGTCGGGCGTCCTGGAGGACCGTTATGTCGTCATCCGGTTCGATGACGGCGTGTCTTGGACGCCTTATCTTCGAGATAAGGGAAGGAGTGTATCGGGCGGCCGATACGACGAGGGGGTTGGGGTGATTTACAGCAGAATCGAAATGACGTTTGGACAGTTTTTTCAAAAACTGTTTTATAGTGGGGACTTTGAGGTCAACGTGGAGTTGACTATTACGCATGTACCACGGGGCACCTGTGGCTCTCCGGAGAAACCGGCTTTGGAGCACTTGCAAGGGGTTGAGTGTTGACTTGCTAGTGTGTGCGAACACTACATCCGCGTATGTCATGATTGGTCGAATGCACGTCGTGTAAATCCTCACCTTGGATTTCAATGAGAGTTTACTTCGCGCATTCAACATGCTGTGAAGTCTACCGAGCGCGAAGGCGGCTCGCGCGCGTACCGCCTTTACGTGGTGACGGAAAGAAAGGCGTTGATCGAGGATCACACCCAGGTATTTGGCTTTTTCTTCCCATGGAATGGGTTTGCCGAAGAGGGTGATGGGGGCTACCCGTGGGCGTTCGAGGCCTTTCCAGAATAGAATGGCTGCGCTTTTGGTGGGGTTCACTTCAATTCTCCATTTCCGGAACCACCGCCCCAGGGCTGTGGAGTACTACTCACCCACGGCTCGGTTTTTATACCTCAACCGCCTTCCCACAAGAGTCCCCGAAGGGGTAGGCAAAAGTGTATATAGGTGTATATAGGTGTAAGTGTGTATAGGTAATACCCACACACCCACTCTCCGCCAGAGATATTAGGTGCCAACGTACCAGAAGGCGAGTCCATCGCCGTTACTCAAGCACGACTTGCCTTTTGAATTGCTTCTCAGACGTTTGCAGGTTTCCTCTCGATGTTTTCCTTTACCGTAAAGCTCGCGGTGTGACTAATCACTGTACATAAGTTCAGAAAAACTCATTGGTACAGTCGGGATTCGAACTTGCGATCTTTGTGTCGCAGGCAACTACTGGAACCACTAGGCCACCACGGCTTCACGGCTTTTATACCAATGATGAATATACTGATGAAAAGCATCTACCGCCTATAGACGCTTTAAATATCAACATTTTCAACTCTAACTCGAGAGTTGGTACCCCTACAAGAATGATTTCATACCATTCTTAATGAACTCCATGCTATACACCCAAAGGAATTCGTCAATAAAATCAGAACATCGTATTCTAAAAACACAAACGAATTTTTTTATTCAAATCCCATAGTTGGAAACGTCAAGAGTACTCGAGACCGTAGCATGTAGCATGACAACAATGAACGTGGATGAAGTGAAAGAGGTCATGAATGAAGCAGAAATTGTCATTCCGTTATTAGTTCCGTATAATAAAACTAATTTTGTTATTACAGACATACTTTGAGTCTGTAATATCAAATTTAGCTGTTCCTATACAAGGTAATATGGCCGATTTTTTTTTTGTATTGTCTCTCGTAGCGTGAGTTCCGGGAACTTTTGCTACTTAACCGGGGGTAATATGGCCGAAGCCCTTAATTGAATTAATACTTCTTAAGTTTCTGTGCTCCTGGTACCATCGTTCATAGCTGCTCTCCATTAGGTCCGCTCCTAGTACAAAAACCCACGTCCTGTGCATATCTAAGACTGCACTACGTTTACCAATTAGGAGTGGTTGTGTTTTTGCCAACCTTAGCTTTTACCTATATTTAGACAAATCACCAGCACTTCATTAAAAGGCAGAAATGGCTTGATTGCTTCTTACAACTCAGTACTAATTCTAGATCCAATAAATTCTGCGGACGTATTTGGAACTGAACTATACAAATATATTTTTTCATATAATCGGTTGAATTTAATAAGTAGTCGGAACGTGGTGTTCATCTGCCTTATATTAAGCTATTTTACACATAATAATCATAGCCTAGATACCTTACGTATTTCAAATAATTAATCCCAAACCCAATTTCCATAGTCCAAAGTACCGTTTACTATATCGTAAATACATAGATCTTGATTTAAAACTAAATTAAAAAAGCCGTGGTGGCCGAGTGGTTCGAGCAGTTGCCTGCGACGCAAAGGTCGCAAGTTCGAATCCCGACTGTACCAATGAGTTTTTCTGAACTTAAGTACAGTGATTAGTCACACCACGAGCTTAACGGTGAAGGAAAACATCGAGAGGAAACCTGCATACGTCTGAGAAGCAATTCAAAGGCGTATGTATAGTCGTGCTGGAGTAACGGCGATGGACTCGCCATCTTTCACGTTGGCACCTAATATACCTCTGGCGGAAAGTGGGTGTGTGGGTATTACCTATACACCTCTGCCTACCCCTTCGGGGACCCTTGTGGGAAGGCGTGAGGATATATTATATTATTTTATTGATTTAAAACTAAATAAAATGACTGTTAATATATTCTTTATAGACTTGCAGTCCTCTTTCGTTTCATACTTCTGTCACTTCTTTCATTCATCTGTCTCGTCATACATGCTCGCTGCTTTTGAGTACTCTTGATGCTTCCATCCTTGACTGTCCAATCGATTTCATCCAGGTCGTGGTCTTCCTCTGTCACTTCTTCCGCACCTTTTTACTGTATAAAATCTGTGTCTTCAATCTTTCTTCCGTTAACTTTCCTTGAATCTCTTTATATCTCAATGTTCGTATTCTGATCTCACAACTTACATTTAAATTACTCACAAACTAAGTAAGTAGAAGTAAGAGAAAATATGCTGTAAGAACATCATATTTTTCATAGATCTGTGTTAACACCTCGTGAGAAATAGTCTGTTCGTGTAGTGACCTCTCCAGTTTAGGCAATATTGGGATCACTCGATATCGTATCGTGATGATTGTCGATCGGTCGATATTTATTCGCGATCGCTAGCTGTCTCACGACCCCTTTATGGCGTGGCTCGTAAAGTACTCTGAAAACGGTCAGAAGAAAGTTGTAAGATACATAAAAGTTAATTTGTTAATCGCTGCCTCTTGTTTGATAATATCGTGTAAAATTATTGTTGATAGTTTAGTCTCGTAATCGTTTGCGAAGAAATTCAACAATGTATGTACCGTCTTGATTGACAAAACGGCGATGGGCTCACGTTAAAAAAATGATCTCCGGTAAAACAAGGTGTGTTATAGCTATGCCCACCCCAACGAGCAACCTATGACGTAAGGAGATATATTTATAATATATCATACACACATACATACATATCATCACGCCAAGTCCCTAACGGGGTAGGCAGAGAGTATAGAGCGCCAGTTCTCTCTTGACTTACATACCTTTTTCATAATATATCGATATTTAATATCGAGCTTTACGATGCAGGACTTAATTTTTTATATTATTAGAATTAGAGTATAACAATTATGACAATATTTGTCACTTGTTTAATTTGTGAATGTGTGAACATTGTTTTGTAGGTTTCAGGTTTTGGAGATTCCCAGATCTTGATAACTTAGTTATATTTATCCGGTTCATCGTCCATCCATGGAAACGATCAACCCGAACGGTGCACCTTTTTCGACGTTTTACAAGTGCCCATCTAGGCCTATGTAAAAAAATATTTTGATTTTATTATTTTCCGTCGAATAAGAGATGAAAGAGGAATATTTTAATTTACCCACCAGCAAACTTTACAAAATAAACTTTCACAACGATAACTGCAAACGATAACGTCCGATTACCGAAAACCCATATTGTTATACCAAAGTGGTCATTTCAAGCATTGAGTAATGCCCACGTGAAGTGTTATGGGCGAACTTAATATTTATGACACTTAATTTGATCGGATAATATTGAGATACATTGGTAGCGTTATAATAAAATCGTTTAACGTGCTCAGCAACTGGAGAACAACACCCCAAAGCTGTTGTCGCTTGGTGCAAGGGAAAGGAGATCGGGGCAAACGTGGCCGACGCCAAGGTCGTTCACAAAGACTAAGGAGACATTCACTAAGCACTTAAGACCTTCAAAAGGGGTTCACAAAATTGCTACCCATATCTTGGGAATGTGGGGGTAAAAGCCATTAAGGTAATATTTTATAAGGCAAAATCTGCAATTTTAATATGGATTGTTGGTAAAAATCTTTGATTTACGTCAAGTAATTAGATTCAGTGCAAATTGTCAATATCTGGAACCAAATAGAATTTTAAATAAGAAGGGGGAGGGACATACGAGGTGTCAATTCGACCTTATTAATTAACGATCGTTAAGTAACTGATATTCATTTCAGTAGCGGTATTTTAATAAAAACAACAGCCTGTATTATAAATAACCTCCTTTATTAAAGTCTGTTCAAAAGTAACATAACTGTATTCAAATGCAAAAGTAAGTTTAGCACCTGTCTAAAAATATCCCCTAGCAGGTAGGCAGAGGTATGACAACAACCTCTTTTCGCTTGATATGTAATTGCCAAAGTGATAGATGGCGAGTCCGTCATCGTTGCTCAAGCACGACTATAATACATACGTGATGCGGTGTGATAGATCACTATACATATGTAGGTACTTTAATTCAGAAAAAATCCCATGGATATAAATTAGCAATCAATAATTATGATTATGATTAAAGCTTACTCTTATTGGTTGTACCACAACACCTAAAAATATAAAATTTAATGTTTTGCATCGCCTTCAAGTGGGCAGTACTTTGAAATTGTTATTGCTTCATTCCAGCCCGAAGTCCGTCTTTACCCACTCATAATGTCATCGTTACATCTAGAGCGAAAACACGCAGGCGATCAAAGAATTGAGTTGTTAACTACAATACCTTGTTAAAGCCAACTTGCCTACCTGCCTACTGTATGTTTAAGTAATTTTGTTATTGCTAACATTTACGTCACGACAGAAGTAAAAAGAATATACGGCGGTATTCCGTACATTCAGCTTACTTACTAATATGGCTAATGAGACATAGTTCGTTTATTAAGTTTTACAGTTAAGTAGGTTAACATTTGTTGCGCTAAAATAACCTAAGGCTTTAACAAATTGGAACAATATTTCTTAAAATGAAGGTAGAAGTACAAAAATCCATTGCAGTTTTAATGCGATAGTGACGATATATATATATCCTCACGCCTTCCCACAAGGGTCCCCGAAGGGGTAGGCAGAGGTGTATAGGTAATACCCACACACCCACTTTCCGCCAGAGGTATATTAGGTGCCAACGTGACAGATGGCGAGTCCATCGCCGTTACTCAAGCACGACTAAACATACGCCTTTGAATTTCTTCTCAGACGTATGCAGGTTTCCTCTCGATGTTTTCCTTCACCGTAAAGCTCGTGGTGTGACTAATCACTGTACTTAAGTTCAGAAAAAACTCATTTAGTGACGATATGGGTATGCAAATATTCTTATTTAGTTTAAGACATCTACAGGCTATAAAAAAGAACTAATAATATACGTATGTGTAATATGTGTATCGCTGTCTAGTTCCCATGGCTTGGTATTTCTTATAATTATTATTATTTAAAATAAATAAGTGATGGTACCTACCTTATTGTATGGCAGCGAATCCTGGGTATGTCAGAGGAAGTACGAAAATAGCTTGAATGCAGTTTAGATGCGATCTCTTCGAAAAATGTGCGGAGTAACGATTTTAGATCGAATCCGCAATGAAGAGATTCGCAAATCAAATGGCGTGAATGAGGGCGTGATTGTAAAGATGAAGAAAGGCTTGTTACGTTGGCTTGGACATATAGAAAGGATGAGTGAAGAAAGATTGACGAAACAGATATACAAAGCAAAAGTGTGTGCAAGAAGAGGCAGAGGAAGGCCACGTTCCAACTACTGGATCAAATCGATCTGACTCTCAAGGACGGGAACGTTAAGAGTACTCGAAACCGACGAGCATGTATGAAGAGACTGATGAATGTGGACGAAGCGAAAGAGGTATGTAAGTCAAGAGAGAACTGGCGCTCTATACTCTCTGCCTACCCCGTTAGGGACTTGGCGTGATGATATATATGTATGTAAATAAGTGATTAGTATGAGTTTTTTTTTACTTAAATCTAGTGGTTAGTCACACCAAGAGTTTTACGGTGAAGGAAAACATCGAGCGGAAACCTGCATACGGTAGAGAAAAAATTCAAAGGCGTATAGCCGTGCTCAGTAACGGCGATGGACTCGCCATCTGTCCCGTTGGCACCTAGAGTATACCTCTGGCGGAAAGTTGATTTGTGGGTACTACCTAAAGACCTCTGCCAATCCCTTCGGCGACCTTTGTGGGAAGGCGTGACGAGAAAATAAATGATTATGGAACGAACGTCTGTACACAAAAACAATAAACATAGCCAGGCAAACAAATATGCTCCACATACAAATATATACCCTCTGCCTTCCCGGTTAGGGACTCGGTGTAAGGATATGTATGTACAACGCGGTCACAATAACTTGACGCATGGCTTTGATGACGTCATTTTGGCGGTCAGGTACAGTGCGAAAAAAAAGCATGTAGCTAAATAAAAACTATATTTTTTATTTTGGAGCATAGGTTTTATTTGTTAATCTTGCAATATGTTGCATCATGTATTTTTTTATACAATATAATTGAAAACTATTTTGTTTGTTTTAAAACACTTTCAACACAAGATTTCTCCCTTCACTGTGTATAGATTTCCCCATGTTCAAAAATTAGTAGTAACAAAAATAGTCCAAAATTAACAAAAACAGTCCAAATTTAAACAATAACGAAAACGTAACAAAATATCCAATAACTACAATAGCAACAGAAAACTAGTCAACATCGACGCGCGTATCGGTAACAGAGATGCTAACCATACTGACGATTGCCGGGCGAGCTAAGGGAATGCGGGGGGAAGCGGGCGGGGCCTCGCATTCCAGCGATGCGTCAAGTTAATGTGACCGTACTATATGTACAAATGCTTACACTAAACAGAGCATCAAAGACATAGCAAACACCAACAACAAAAAACAGACGTTGGAAACTAAATAGTGTACGAGTAACGCCATCTATTGACAGACCTGTGGCATTTCCGTAAGAATGCCGCACCCTAACTGAAATACAGCTCCTATAAACGATAATTACAGCACAAGTTGAAATTATCCGGAAAGGAAAAAGAAGAATGAAAACTTTACTCAACACAAGAAAAGTGCGTTATACGCTTTTGGGTCGTACTATCTGATCATTAATTCTGTTTTTACACGCTTTATATTAGCTTCACCTGTATGTATGTATGTATGTAACCGACTTCTTTGAGCTCGATTTTGACCCACTTTAAACGGCCAGATTTCGTTCAAACTTTGTAGACTTATCGAGGACCGATGACAATACACTAATAACTAAAAAGTAGAAAATAAATAATAGTTAAAAAAAACTAAAAAACACGCTTTTTATAGAAAACCGAACTAAAAAATAGAAAATAAATTTCGATAATATCTTAAAAAGCGTGGGGTGCTTTTTAAGATATTACCGAAATGATAATCACTCTACTAATATCTGTCAATAAAATATTTATAACTATTGACACCATGCACCCCACGCTTTTAAAGATATTATCGAAATTTATTTTCTATTTTTTAGTTCGGTTTTCTAAAAAAGCGTGTTTTTTAGTTTTTTTTATTGAAAAACTATAGACATATTAAGTAGCTGTCCCGCCCAGCTTCGCTCGGGTGGAAACATTAAGATAGTTAAAATAAATTATTTAATTATAAGAAAGAATTAATTAAGAAATTTAAAGTCTTGTTTGAGAAACGGCGATGGATTCGCTGTGTCACGTTGGCACCTATAACTTTTAACTGATAAAAAGTGGGTGTGATGGTACTGTACACGTATGCTTGTCGCTTCGGGGTTCTTGTCGGGAGTCGTGAAGATATATTAATTTTACATTAAATAAAATTTGTAATATCAACTTTTAACAAAGGAGTGTGAAAGTGATTTAAAGTTAAAAATTCATTCGAATATTATCGATTTATGTGTACAGTCGAGGCAACGGAGTATCGTTACAATCGATTCATTTTCGGTACCGATTCGATTCGGTTCGATTTATGAATCGAATACGAGTGATATATGCGTATGCGTAACCGAATTTTAAATTAATTATAAGTAAAAACGACAGATAAATATTTTATTGAGAAATTGTATTATTTATTACAAACACGTAAAACGACCACCCAAACTGCGTATAAAAGCTAGTGGTCCGTCCCGGCTTCGCACTGGTGGAATTTACTTTTCTATAAAATATAATAAAGCCTATGTCACTCAGGGTGAATGTAGCTTTCCAATGGTGAAAGAATTTTTCAAATCGGTCTTTTACTTTTTGAGCCAATTCGTCACAAACATACATATATATATAAATCTTTCCTCTTTATAATATTAATATATTATAATTTAAGTATAGATGCACCCTAATATTATAAAATGGAAACATTTTTAGGTAGTATTAAGACACCTACTTTTCTCAGGAGACATATTTTAGGTGGCAACATGACAGATAGCGAGTCCAACACCGTTTCTCAAACACAACCATACGAGTACATACGTCTTTAAATATCTTAAACGTATGCAGTCTGCCTGAGAAGAAATTCAAAGGCATATGTATAGTCGTGCTTGAGTAACGGCGATGGACTCGCCATCTGTCACGTTGGCATCTAATATACCTCTGGCGGAAAGTGGGTGTGTGGGTATTACCTATACACCTCTGCCTACCCCTTCGGGGACCCTTGTGGGAAGGCGTGAGGATATATTATTAAAACGTATGCAGACACTCTCTCGATGTTTTCCTTCATCGTATAACTCGAGGCGTGTTTACACATCAGTGTACTTAAGTTCAGACAAACTCATTGGTACAGTCGGGATGCGAACTTGAAGCTTTGAGTTACTCGAACGGCTCATATAATACCTATATTTAACAAAGTGAATAGTCCAGTATCCATTTATTTATCATGCTTGTCTTTCCACTCCCCGCGATCGAGCGCTACTTTCGACCAATTGCTCAGGTGCACGTCCAGTTCGTCCAGCCAGCTTCTTCTGCCTTCCACGTCGGCGCGTCTCAGTCTGTGCTGTGAGGTCCATTGTCCAACTCGACGAGATAAAACTGAGAGCTGTATTAAAGATGTGAGTATTAAAGATGCGGATCTTGTTATAATTGTATATGGAAAATCGTTCATCGATAAATGTTCAATACGCCAATTTTATTGCTGGTAATAACATCTATTAATTATATAGAATAATAGGAAGAATTTAGAATAATATATAACTCCAAATACGAACAAAATCTTGCTGTGCATACAATGTATAGTTTCAAGAAATGTCCAATAGATGGCGCTTGTTATATGTTACAACGCACTATGGTTTCGTTCTCGGCGCAAGGTATTAGCCCGTGTTCCGTCCCCTTCAAACCGCAAGCGTTAAAACATCAGTTGAATGACTGATGCCATAGGCTTATTTTTGCAAAACCGTTGTCACTCGCGTGTGAACGATGTGTTTAATATATCGCTACTAGAATAACATTAAGTGGAAGGAAAGGATAAGGAATAAGGATTGATTACATCGTACGGAAATGATCGGTGGAAGCAGGACTTATCACCATCGATCACTATATGCTTATCACTTCTTTAATTTATATAAGTTAATTTCATTTCATTCCATATTTCCATATACTTCGATCGAATGTTAATTATATATGTGATATTTTATTTTTACGATATCATGAATGTTTCCTTTCTTTCCTTCCTCATAATAAAATGGACAATTCTTTATCATCATATCATATCATATCATCATTATTCGGCGCATAATTATGGGAAGGGCTTTGATGGCCCAATAACAATGGTAAAAAACTTTCTTACTTTCTGGCAACATAAATATTTTTTAGGGGAAGAATCAAGAATCCTGGAATCGATGTGGGGACAGAGATAGGATTTTTTTTTGAGGGAAAAACCTACATGACCTACCTCTTACGACAGGCTGGGGATACTATAGCCAAAATTCTTAGGCCCTGGCTATTAAGTGCTGGAGTTACGTTATCGACTTTATTTTTTACTTTAGCAATTTATCCCACGACATATATATATATATATATATATATAATAATAAAGTCAAGCATAATATTATAATACATGCGAAAGTTTGTAAGGAAGCTTGTTCCCTTAAGACGCAAATACTATGCAATGGAATTGATGTACTTTAGCCCAGAGATAAATTAACAAATAGGATATAACAGAAAAATCTATCACTGAAATATAGCACACGGGTGTTAATCACGGGGCACGGTTAATTGAATTATATAATTCATATCAAAGGTGATACGGGATCAAATTATTCACTCTCGACCTACAAAATCTTACAAAATATGGCTAACAAATGGCACGGACGCTCGTGGCTGAGACGGCTAAAGCGAACATATTTTTTGATAATCAATCAAAAAAGTGGGATGGTAAGGTTACAAGGTTAGGTATTTAGAAATTAAATCTATTTCTAATCTCATTGTAGACTAGTTGGGTATTAATAATTATTTTTATTGCTGTGCTAGATTCGTATTAGGTAAGCGACAGCAATTTATATATTTTTTAAAATATTCTTCACGTCTTGTCACTAAAGAGTACGAAATCTTTTGAATGCTAACGTCATAAATAAAAAACTACAACATTTTAACAATTGAAAAACTACTCAATTCTAGATGATACAGAGCGCAATTTTATTTACCTAATAATTACCTATTGACGACATTTCGAGGCTTAAACCTAATACAGTTTTATTTCGCGTACTTGTAACAGAACCCACATCCTACAATAATAATAATAAAATTGTTTCGAAACAATCTCACTCAAATTCACCTAGTCCCAAACTAATCAAAGCTTGCACTATGGCAAGTAGGCAACGATATAAATATTTATATAAATAGATAGATATATACATATAGGTATACATAAATATCTACCCTCAGCGGGAATCGAACCCGCGACCTCAAGCTTCACAGTCAGGAGCTCTGATCGCTAGACCAGAAGGCCGCCAAACAAGGCCTCACAAACTTACAGTTTTCATTGTTAAAGCTTGTTCCTCTTTCACGCGTTTCATAAACTACCAATAAATATTGGATCATATTAATAAAAAAAAAACTTCACCAAACAGTTCTACAAAATAATTATTATGCTAAGGTTAGTAAATATTAGTGCTAGTCGGTTTCCGAATGGAATGAGAAAGCATTTGCAACTGCTGACGTTGCTAGGCTACAGATCAGCCTGGATGGAGCCAAATTCGATGGAATATTTATATCTCCTCCCAATCTCCCAATGAAATGTAATTTAACACGGGTGAAACCTCAAGACACAGCTAGTACAGAATAAAACATAACAATTGGCAATGGCACAAAATATAAAGTTGTGAGTAAGCTGGTGAGCGCAGGAGGTCAAATGCATAACTCTCGCCTCCTCGGCCGCTTGCATGTAAATAAGGGCATATTTCCAACCTGCCACCATACCACTTCTACTAGGTCGCATCTTCAAACAAATAAATAGGAAATTGTTCTGCGCGTTATTAATACTCAATTTATTTAATACTCATTTATTAAATCTCATTTATTTATCTCTAGAATATGGCTATCTTACCTTATTGTATGGCAGCGAATCCTGGGTATGTCAGAGGAAGTATGAAAATAGCTTGAATGCAGTCGAGATGCGATGTCTTCGAAAAATGTGCGGCGTAACGATATTAGATCGAATCCGCAATGAAGAGATTCGCAAATCAACTGGCGTGAATGAGGGCGTGATTGTAAAGATGAAGAAAGGCATGTTACGTTGGTTTGGACACATAGAAAGGATGAGTGAAGAAAGATTGACGAAACAGATATACAAAGCAAAAGTGTGTGCAAGAAGAGGCAGAGGAAGGCCACGTTCCAACTACCTGGATCAAATCGATCGGACGCTCAAGGACGGGATCGTTAAGAGTACTCGAAACCGACGAGCATGTATCTGATATGACTGATGAATGTGGACGAAGCGAAAGAGGTATGTAAGTCTAGAGAGAACTGGCGCTCTATACTGTCTGCCTACCCCGTTAGGGACTCGGTGTGATGATATGTATGTGTGTATCTCTAGAATAATATCTCAATTTAATTTCTTGCCACATAAAGTAATATAAGTAAAATAAATGGCGGGGTGATTCGAGTAGTTGCCTGCAACACAAAGATTGTAAGTTCAAATCTCGACTGTACCAATAAGTTTTTCTGATCTTAAGTTCGGTGATCGCACCACGAGCTTTACCGTGAAGGAAACCTGCATACGGTTGAGAAAAATTCAAATACTGGTGGACTCGCCATCTATCACACTGGCACCTAAAATATATGTCTACTGAAAGTGGGTGTGTGGACCACCTGACCCACCCACCTGACGCATGACTTATTTATAAAAATTTAATATACCAACCTGTCTTTACTTCATCACATATCAAATGCTACGTAATATTATAAAAGCGAAAGCTTTGAGAGGATTGTCACACAACCACGCAAGAACGGCTCAACAGAATTGGATGTAATGCACAGTGATAGATTACTAGCTGGATTGTATAACACACAAGATATGTCTAGTTTTAGAAAATAATCTTAATCTTAATTTCATTTTTACACAAGTTAAGCCGTGGGGCTTAATATCTTGAAAGATTATTAACAACCAGATTTCTACATGGCTGATAGCAAGCGGTCACCATGCCATCTTCGTCGAAAGGTTCTGGAACCTACAACATTACGCGCAAAACAAGCAGCGCACTCACATCACCATCTCGGCAGGAATGTGTGAATGCGATTCATAAATAAATCTGCTGAGACGTCAGTGCTTCCGTGCATTTATTGATATGGAAATTATTGGCTAATGTAAGCTATATAACTACCATTTACCGCTATTTAGCGCTATGAAGGCTCTATGGTCAGGCTTTGTTTAGTACGACATTACTGTTAAATAGGAATTTATTCATATATAATTATTTATATTTATAAACTTCTTTATTTTAGAGCCGTGATGGCCAAGTGGTTCGAGTAGTTGCCTGCGACACAATTATCGCAAGTTCAAATCCCGACTGTACCAATAAGTTTTTCTGAACCTAAAGTACAGTGATTAGTGACACCACGAGCTTTACGGTGAAGGAAAACATCGAGAGGAAACCCGCATACGTTTGGGAAGAAATTCAATCAATGGCGTATGTATAGTCGCGCTTGAGTAGAGGCAACGGACTCGCCATCTGTCACGTTGGCACCTAAAATATATCCCTGGCGGAAAGTGGGTGTATGGGTACTACCTATACAACTCTGCCTACCCTTTCGGGGACCCTTATGGGAAGGCGAGAGGATATATTTAGCGAGATTTAGTCTCCCTCTCTGCTCCAAGGACAACATCGAGAGGACCTGCATAAGGTAACAAACAAACAGATTTCCTTTCGCATTTATTACATAAATATGGAGAGTAATATAACCAGTAAGAGTAGCTACAGTGTTCCTCCAGAATCCCAACAATTTATTTGACACAATACGCTCAACTTTACCGAGTGAGGAAGCAATCGAATGGAAGCGATTCATTCGAACGAATCGATTCTAGCTTTGACATAAACAACATTAGCCTGACAGCGCACCGTGTGAATGCAATCGACTACCACGCTCATACATTACTATTTGTTGTGTGTATGTAAATGTATGAAGTTTGTGAATAATGTATGAATTTGTGGTAAGAGCTGGTTGCTTTTGGTGTGTCTAATTGTATAATTTTATTCAGGGACCACATGATTTCGGAATGTACTTTATGTTACTTTCGAAATTGAATCTGTAATTCGAAAGCATTGAAAAGCTTTGTGTTTTTTTTACTTTAGTATCGTAATGTAAATTGTTAAGTCTAGCGCCTACTATTTTATTGGTGGCCAATATCTTTTCGCTGCCAATATTGTTTCATGCATACTTTTTAATTTTGCTTATTTGGTCTTTATTTTTGTCGGTATTTGTTTTTCTCTTTTGATATTAAGAATGTATGTTATCAGAAGAATGTGTAGGTATATTAAGAAATATATGTCAAATGTCGTTTAATTGTGAATAATACCTCATATTATAATTTTTCTGATAATACTTACAAAATATAAACTTGCAAGATGTTTAGATTTTTCTGATGAGAAGTGATAATATAAATATAATGTATCCTCAATGCTTATAATATATCCTACCCATAAGGGGTAGGCAGAGGTGTATAGGTAGTACCGTACGTCTATACAAACGCCTTTGAATTTCTTCTCAAACGTATGAAGGTTTCCTCTCGTTGTTTTCCTTCACCGTAAAACTCGTGGTGTGACTAATCATAGTTCAGAAAATCTCATTGGGACAGTCGGGATTCGAACATGCAATCTTTGTATTGTTGAGCAAGCAACTACTCGAACCACTCGGCCACCATGGCTCTATAGATTTACATAGGACAGTAGATTAAAAGTATCACAACGCGGCAAGTATATACAAAGACCTTTTTATAGAATCTTACGTACCTATTAATTGACTAAGTCCCCATTAAATTAATTCCCGATTGACCACAGAAGGCCGACGTACAGACAGACAAGACACGCACTGACGTATGACGACAAATGACTGACAAAACAGGTGGACTTGCGGCCCTCAGATCGTTATCAATATCTCTAGCGGTCGGCTCCCACATGAATTTGAATTTGAATTCGGTTTAGCATTTGTAGTTTGCGAAATGT
The DNA here is from genome assembly GCA_945859725.1 of Drepana falcataria. Taxonomy (NCBI): domain Eukaryota; kingdom Metazoa; phylum Arthropoda; class Insecta; order Lepidoptera; family Drepanidae; genus Drepana; species Drepana falcataria. Next base: position 10,487,688 of record OX243933.1, on the reverse strand, counting down.
ACTTTGTAACGAGGGAAAAAAATACTTTATATCTGTACTAGCTTCTTCGGTATTCTTACCGACTTCAAAAAGGAGGAGATTTTCAATTCAATTGGTATTTTTTCTTTGTTACACCAATTACGCTGAGATTTATGATCCGATTTTCGTGATTCTTCTTTAGTTTCATGGGGAATTTATAATTACGATAAATGCAAGAAGAGGCAGAGGAAGACCACGCTCCAACTACATAGTTCAAATCAATCGGACATTCAAGGACGGGATTGTCAAGAGTACTCGAAACCGGTGAGCATGAAGAGACTGATGCATGTGGACGATGCGGAAGAGAGATGTAAGCCTAGACAGAACTGGCGCTCTACTCTCTCTGCTAACTGTTAGGGACTCAGTGTGATAATAAGTACGTATACAATAACTAAATACTACGATTAAAATAAATAAAGACATTGCTCAAAGACCGGTGGTCGAATAGCTTGAATACCTCTGACGCAAATATTGTTTGTCGATACTTATGTGAGGACAAAGGTTGCAACAGGTTGTTGTTGTTGACAATGACACAATTAACTTGACGGTGAAGGAAAACATCGCGTGTGCAAATCTACATGCGTTTGAGAAGACATTCAAAGACATGTCGACTCTACATGTCTTTGAATGTCTTCTCTTGTAAAAAGACTCGCATGGACTCGCCATCTATCTGAATTATCGCCCGTTTGGGATTTATTGTGATACTGCGAGAAAAAGTTCTGATATTTCTTGATAGATTACTTGATGATATTTCTTTCTTATAGAGAGCCGTGGTGGCCGAGTGGTTTGAGCAGTTACCTGCGACGCAAAGGTCGCAAGTTCGAATCCCGACTGTACCAATGAGTTTTTCTGAACTTAAGTACAGTGATTAGTCACACCACGAGCTTAACGGTGAAGGAAAACATCGAGAGGAAACCTGCATACGTCTGAGAAGAAATTCAAAGGCGTATGTATAGTCGTGCTGGAGTAACGGCGATGGACTCGCCATCTGTCACGTTGGCACCTAATATACCTCTGGCGGAAAGTGGGTGTGTAGGTATTTCTTGGCATATAGCTAATATGTTAAACTGTCGTAGGTAACACTTAGCAATCGGTGAATCATGGTCTGTCTCTATAGAAATATCTATTTGTGGTAAAGATCACGTCACATGCCGTCCTCAGGTTTACATATAACCGTACACGAAAGTACGTAATATAGAAACTGGCCAAGAGCGCGTCCACGCGCAGTGTAGGGTTCCGTAGTTGTTCGTCCTAATAGGCGTACTTCTAAGTAGGCAGGGGATTATTTGATAGTATATAGTAAGTACTAAAAACGGGCGCACAAAGGGCGATGGTAACTGAAGAAGTTCTCCTGGTCTTCTGTTCCCCCATACTTGAAATTTATGATTTAAAAAGAGTAACCATGAAGTTTCTTGCCGGTCCTTCTCCATGGACCAACCCGAGCCCTGCACCTTTTTCACCGTTTTATAAGTGCCCATCCTAGGTCTATGTTAATAAAATATTTCAATTTTTTATTTTTGAAGTAGTTATAAAATCCAACGTATATATTTTAACACTTTTGCTTATTTCAAGATTATTACGATACTAAATTTGGATTTTTATTTGGAACGAAATCTTCAAACTCCAAAGCGTAAATCAAGCGTTTTAGTCACATACGTCTATGAGCACGGTTATTGCCCCCGTACCACGATGCTTCGCTTCGCCCCGCTCCCGTTCATATCGTGGTAGCAGGCGATTTTACCATATTTCAATAACTCATCGAGAACGCAGTGCTTTATTCTAATGTAACATTTTACAATACCATAAAAATATCTAATGCGTCAGGTTTAATTTATTATATAAACTTATTGTAACCTGGCCGACTGCTACTATTTAACTTGAAAAGCCAACTTAGCCGTGATAGTTTTCCTTTTAAATTCATTTTATATACTTCTAGGGTGATTTTTTTACATATCTACAAACACTGGTTTAGCTCGCAACTAAAATTAAAGCTTCAAAGATTAATATTTCGTAAAAGGTATATTTTTTCGTAATACTATATTTAATAGGATATCTAACGATATGTAACATATTATGGGTGTTACCTAAACACCTCTGCCTACCCCTTTGGGGACCCTTGTGGAGGATACATATACCTACCAAATCACAGCTCTGTAGTATTAAGTCTCTGAGCTAACCCGCGGACGGACTGACAGACGGACATGGCGAAACTATAAGAGTTTCCTACGGAACCCTAATAAATACTTCGTGCCTGTCCGCAAAAATTCCCCACAATAATAAAATAAACTAGTTCACGTCTCCGAGAAACTGACTCATTTGTCCTAAGAGGAAAATTGTGAACCGGCTGTGTCTACCGTTGATGCGTGGATAGTGTTACTTTCTCGCAGATTCGCTGTCATGCAAGTGACAGCATCTTGTTTATGTCACAATATCATTCAAATCAGCGTTATAATATTTTAAAGAGGCAATTCGTTTATTTGTTTGAAACTTAAAGCTATCAAGCACTATTTATCCGATTTGGAACTATATATGCATAGCAATTCAAATATATAATAATAAATAGTTCCCGAAGTTTAAGTTCCTACTATAAGAATGGAGAAAATCAGCTGGACGGATAGGGTAACAAACGAAGACGTGCTCAAAAAGTCCAAGAATCAACAATAGTGCTAAAGACTAGACGAGAATAGAAGAGGACGGATATTAGGTCACCTTATACGCCATGATAGATTCATTAGTAAATATCAAGAGAGGCAGGGCATAACGGGTTTCCCGTTCGAATGTGCGGCAAAGACGGTAATAAGTACACCGGAGTGTGGGGCCACAAAATCAGCTAGCTTACCAGAGCAAAGAGAATGTACTCGGGTAATGAGTAAAGAGACGGAAGGTGATTTGGATAATACGACAGAGCAGAAGGAAAATATATCAGAAGGAAAAGAAGAATGGTTGGATGTTGTTTACAAAAAAAAGAGTAACTATCGTAAAAATGAGGTGAAAAAAGGAGGAAGCACAAATTATTCAGAAATACAAGGAATGGAGAAAAAAAAATATTTACATGTTTGGCGATTGCAAAAAGAAACCACAAATGAAATTCTGGAAAAACATGTAAGGAATATTTGCGGAAAGGAAGTCCCGCTGATTGTAGACAAAATAAAGCATAAGACCGAAAGGGATTACGCATCCTTCATCATAGGGGTTCCTGAAAGCAAATATGAAACATTATGTAAGCCGGAAAATTGGTCATTGAATATTGAATTCTGTGAATGGGTGTGGTTTCGTAGATCAGCAAAAAGTTCATAATAGCAATATAATCCTCCCTAATAAATACATAGAAATTTACTATCAGAATGTAGCGGGACTTCGCACAAAATTGAACGAGTTCTACGCAAGTATCGAGTCATCATCCGCGGATCTTTTTGCAATTACAGAGACAGGTTGCAACGAATCTATACAAGATGCGGAATTAATTCCGCCGGAGTACACAATCTTAAGATGTGATCGCATGGATGGGCGTAAACAGGGCGGCACGTGTCTCGTGGCCACACCGCGTCTGCAGATACGTCAAGTACCAATTTCGACGGACATAAATATTAACGCTCATAGGTTTGAACTTGTTGTAGCAGCAGTCTACCTACGAAATATGTTTTTATTTTTGTGCTGTGTTGCTTATATTCCACCGGGTAGCAGTGACAATGAATATTTGTTATTATTCAAATTAATTGAAGAGTATTGTAACAACTACAGAGAAGTTATTGTAATAGGAGATTTTAATTTATATTCCAGCTCTTCAAATGTAACTAACTATTATGACTATTTTCAAACATACTGTGGGTTCACTCAGAGTAACAATGTAGGTAACTGCAACAATCGGTATCTGGACTTAGTGCTGAGTACTTTTAATGAGAACGGAAGCGTGAGTGTGAGTGAGGCGGACTTACCGCTGGTACGGGTAGATAGGCATCACCCTCCTTTAGAAGTGAAGGTAACTCTGTGCCGGAGCAGCGCACGTCAATGCTATGAGACTCATTCTCAAACTAGTCCTTATCAAGATCCGCCTACCGAAGGTACGCAAATTCGTCAGTGGAACTTTAATAAAGCCGACTTAGTAACCCTATACTCGTTGATAGCGGCAATTAACTGGACGCCTATTTATGAGTTAGATCTAGAAATGAGCTTAAACTTTTTTTATGATATTATTAATTCAATAATTGATGACTGTGTTCCCAGTAAAAAGCGAAGTAGTAGAAACTCGAGATACAATTATCCCGAGTGGTATACTATTCAATTAATTCGCGACATAAAACTGAAAGCTACCCTCCATAAAAAATATAAAAAAAGTAAGGCAAATGATGATTACAAAGCGTTTGCTCTGTGTAGGGCAAGTGTTAAAAAACAAATAGAATTGGCTCATTTACAATATCAACAAAGTGTTCAAAATTATTTATTAGAAAACCCTAAAGCTTTTTGGAATTATGTTAAATCTAAAAAGAGTAGTCGTTCACCAAAAAGAATTGTTAAAAATGGAGAGTTACTTACCAATGAAGAATGTGTCAAAGAGTTTGCTGGCTACTTTTATTCGGTATATAGTAAAGAGCGGGCTCAATTAAATGTTAGTGCAGCTATGGCAGAATTAGGTGGTGGAAATGAAGGGGCGAGGGTCCATTTAGAGCTGCTGCAACTTGAAGAGGTACAATATGCTCTTCAGAAGCTCAAGACAACTAAATCCGTAGGGCCAGACGGCATTCCTTATATCTTCAAAGATTGCCGATCTGTGCTAGCTGAGCCGTTACTGCACATCTACAACCGTTGTCTGAAGGAAGCAATATTTCCAGAACGGTGGAAAATTACTCGAGTTGTACCTGTGCCAAAAGATGGGGCCGGAACCACAGTAGAAGCAACTAGACCAGTGGCAGTGCTATCAACAGCAGCAAAACTGTTTGAATCGGCCATCCATAAGGCGATTTTACCACAAGTAAGCGCACAGCTCACAGAGACCCAACACGGATTTAGGCCAGGTAGAAGTACCACCACCAACCTCCTTAACTACATGACTGATGTTCTACCTACAGTAGACAGTGGGGGTCAGATCGATGCCGCATACTTTGATTTCCGTAAAGCTTTCGATTTAGTCAATAATGACGTACTGCTAAAAAAGCTGGCGGCGGTTGGTTTTACCCCTCATTTATTGAACTTCTTTGCTAGTTATATGACGGATAGGCGACAGTACGTAGAATACGGGGGTTGCATATCCGAGCCCTATTTCACAAGGTCAGGGGTGAGTCAAGGAAGCAATCTTGGGCCTCTCGAGTTTATATTAATGATAAATGATCTGCCAAGTGTAGTCCAAGATGCGAAATGCTTATTGTTTGCTGACGACCTCAAGCTTTATCTTCCAGTAAAAAATGAAGAAGATTGTAAAAGACTACAAAAAGATATCGATAGGGTGGTCAGGTGGAGTAAGGCTAACCTACTAGAATTTAACACCTCTAAGTGCCGGGCAATCAGTTTCTCTCGAGGGCGGGGTCCTTTACAATATGACTACGAAGTTAACGACACCCCCATTAATCGAGTAACAGAGGTAAAGGATCTAGGACTTACAGTCAATACAGAGCTGACGTTTCGTGACCATATTGTCAAGACGTGTAAGAAAGCGTACAGAAAGCTAGGCTTCGTTATGCGTAGGGTAGCGAACTTTACAAACATTAAAACAATCACTGCATTGTATAATGCTTTAGTTAGGAGTCAACTAGAGTCTAACGCTGTCATCTGGGCTCCACATGAGACTAAATATAGTGTCATGCTGGAACGTGTGCAGAACAAATTTATTAGATATATATACTTGAAACAGTACGGCGTATATCCATTTTACCCATTAAGGTACCCCAGTTTATTTATTATAGGTATGGTAGGATATAATGAGCTACGGGTAAGAAGGGAGCTAGCACTAGCTACTTATATCTTTAAAGTTTTGAGAGGCAAAACTTACAATGCAGACTTTTTAGGTTTATTAGGGCTAAATACACCTGACAAGTACGTATGGCGCAGGCGTCTCCCACCGCTACTAGCAATACCGAAGGCAAGGACCAACCTGGTCAAGGAGGCACCGGTGACTAGAGGGATGCACACCCTTAATAGTATACATGAAGAGGTAGACCTATTCACGAGTACTCTGAGTGAATTCAACAGGGTAGCACTGTATATTATATGCTATAAATTAAATTAAAATTACCTTATCTCATCTTAATATGTTATTTAGATATAATATGTACACGGCTGCACTAACGCATTAGGATACATTTCCTGTTATGTTAGTTTTATGTTGATAAATAAATAAATAAAATAAATAAAAATAAATAAAATAAAAATTTGGAGCTGCCCGACTGGGGCAGGACCTCCAGCTTATAGAAGTCCGTAGCCAAATAACACAATTTATTGTGTTGTGTTCCTACGCGGTAAATACGGTTTCCAGTAATGAGCCCCTTGGGGAGGGGGGAGGATTGTTACATTGTGTTGGAAGCAGAGGGATTAAACCCATTATGCTGCCAACACACTATAACTCTCCGAACACAGAGTGGCAACGCGCAAGTGATACTTCGGTATCGAGAGCTTAAATAGGCTACGGTAACCGTTTCCCAACAGGTATGCTTGCTTGCCACTCTTGTTGTATAAAAAAAAACTTAGAAGGAAAAGTAGAGGAGAAGAGAGGAAATGGAAAACCAAGATTAACATTAATGGGTCAGATCAAAGTGAAATTGTCTCTCATGTCGTATAGAGAAGTCAAAGAAGTTGCGCTGGACAGAAGCAAATGGAAGGGACTGCAGCAAAGACGCCGACAAGAGCCCAGCTCTTAAATTTATAATGATATGCTACTACGCTAGGAAGCGGAGTAGTGATCCTTGATATTTTATTTTACGCGAGTAAGCCCGCGGGACAAAGCTAGAGCAAGAGTAAAATTGCAAATTTGAAAGTCATAGAATCTCTACGATGTTTTATCGTCCTTATGAGATACCAGAAATATATATATATATATATCCTCACGCCTTCCCACAAGGGTCCCCGAAGGGGTAGGCAGAGGTGTATAGGTAATGATACCCACACACCCACTTTCCGCCAGAGGTATATTAGGTGCCAACGTGACAGATGGCGAGTCCATCGTCATTATACGCCTATACGACTATACATACGCCTTTGAATTTCTTCTCAGACGTATGCAGGTTTCCTTTCGATGTTTTCCTTCACCGTAAAGCTCGTGGTGTGACTAATCACTGTACTTAAGTTCAGAAAGATACGGCCGGGAGTGTATATGAATAGAAGCTTGTAAGAAATTAATGTTATCAGCCCATTAGTCCAGCCCAGCTCCCTACCTAGTGATCCAGCAACGCTCTAAGCCGAGGTCCGTAACCCACAGGGGGTGCCCTTAGCTGTGTTGCTTAGCACAATAAAGTACTTGGCTGAAGGCCTAAGTCTCGCCATTGCCCGGTTAAGTAGCAAAAGTTCCCGTTTTAAACGTTGGTTTAGACAGAATAGATTAGTGAAGAAAGATTGAAAACGAAAGAAGAGAAAGAATGAGTGAAGAGAAGTTCCAAAAAAGTCCCGCACTGCGAGGTTTCAGAGGAGTTTCTTTCTGCGAACGCTCAGTCTGTGGAATGAACTACCCGTTGATGTGTTTCCCAGTGGAAACAGCATAAAGTTCTTCAATAAAGCGTCCATGGGTGGTAACCGCTTACCATCAGGCGGACCGCATGTTTGTCGCAATAAAAGAATAATTTGTTTTAAACACATCGACGTTCGAAACACTGATAAGTAAACAATTATCGTACAACTAATTGCCCCACTCGGCCATTTAGCGCGAGAGACACTCTTATCTATATCAAGCACGCGAACTGTACGTGTTTTATTTACGCGTTGGGTGTCCAATAAAGTGTATTTCATTTCATTTATCAAAACATTGACTTAATTGAGGCTAAAAGCAATATGGGTGTGAAGGTAATACGTAATCTGTATCTTTACGTAGTATAATGTGAAGTCGCTTCCGCTGTTCGCTTAGATCGTTTTAACTATTCAGCGGATTTTGATGCAGTTTTCAGCAATATAAATAAATAAATACCTGGGACAATTCCACACAAATTGACCTAGTCCCAAATTATGCAAAGCTTGTGTTATTTGTGTTTATGGTAACTAGACAACGATATATTTACTTATATAGATAGATATATACTTATATACGTAGGACATCCAATACTAAGGTACAAATATTCGTGTCCATCACACAAATATCTGCCCTCAGCGGGATTCGAACCCGCGACCTCGAGTTTCGCAGTCAGGAGCTCTAACCACTAGACCAGACGGTCGATAGAGTGATTTAAGAAACCTGCATTGTTTCTTACTTAACCTTAACTTAAACGATACCAATGGGTTGATACACATAGTAACTGAATTGAGACAAGGAAATAACAGACATTCATATTATCATCACGCCGAGTCCCTCACGAGGTAGGTAGAGAGAGAGAGTAGAGCCAGCTCTCTCGAGACTTGCCGACCACTTTTGCTTCATCCAAATTCATCGATCTCTTCATACATGCTCGCCGGTTTCGAGTACTATTTTAAGTCAGTAAGCAAAAAAAACTAACATACATACATATATATATAAATAAATATTATCACTAAGCCGAGTCCCTCACGAGGTAGATAGAGAGAGAGAGAGAGAGAGAGAGTAGAGCGCCAGCTCTTTCTTTATTACAGATCTCCTTCGCTTCATTCACATTCATCAATCTCTTCATACATGCTCACTGGTTTTTAGTAAGTCACTCAATAACACGTATTTATATTATTGGAGTATTCGTAATGTTAAAAAATTGCATTAAAAACAAAAAACATATTGTGATAAGTATTCACCAAGAGACTACATCATTAAAGCAAAATGTTAATCTAAAATATGGCGTACTACTAAAACCCACAAATTATTTGCCTCCAGAGACCACAATGTGTAACCAAACAGGCCATAACTTTGCCTGGTATCTTCATTGCCGTGTACATAATCGCCTTATCACTGGATATTGCAAATACTTAAACGGAACATAAACACAAACTATCCTTTACCCTCACATCCAACTGTCATATACATGGATGCCTTTCTTCTTATAAAAACCTGGAATTCACTCAAACACGCAATGTATACTCCAATAGGCAAATAATAGTTTACATCCAAAGTTGTATGATACTAAGACCAAAGCACTTTAATATATTAGAATATCAGAGCGAAATAATAGATTACGGCTTTGTAGGTGCGATGTGAATTACTTTTAACTTTATGAGGACAGGATAAAGTTGTAAATGTATTGCTGATTATTTATCGTATCGTCGAAAATGTTCGTGTGATGCTTTCATGTTCAGAAGTGAATATACATATATACATATATATGTGAAGGGCAGGATGCTTCGCCAATATCTATACAAGTAAATAAAATTGTCTGTTTGTAATATTTAAATAACCGCTTTTTATTAAATTTATTAGCTTTATTTTTTATTATTATTTATTATTATTAGCTTTTTAATAAAAAGCGGTTATTTAAATATTACAAACAGACATATATATATAAAGCTTCTATATATATATATATATATATATAGAAAAGGTTTTTTTTTTCTGCCTGTCTGTTTGTTCCTAATCTAATCTCTGAAACAGTTGGACCGATTTTCACGGGACTTCCACTGGCAGATAGCCGATGTAAAAAGGAGTTACTTAGGCTACTTTTATTATCTATATAAGTAAATATGTCGTTGTCTAGTTACCATCACACAAGCTTTGCTTAATTTGGGACTAGGTCAATTTGTGTGGAATTGTCCCAGGTATTTATTTATTATTTATTTTAGAAACTGAAAAATGTTTTTTGTTTAATTCCATGCGGACGAATTCGCGAGCACAGCTAGTAGTGAGGAAACTGACGCTATATAACTGATGACGGACAATAAATGAAATGTAAATGTATAGGTTATTCATATTTTTTTTTTACCAAATGGGTGGCAAAAAGTCTGAGGTACCCATATGATAAGCGTTTGTCGCTGCCAATGAACGCTTGCAGCACCAGGGGTATCGCCCGCACGTTGCCGAATATTTTTTTATATGGATATTTAAATGCCATCATGGTAGGTAGCTAGTCCGTCGCTTTTTGTCAACCATGACTACACAAAGACTAGACATAAGTCTTTGCATTTTTCCCAAACGTATACCAATACAGGTTTCCTCACATTTACATTTACTGTAAAGTTTGTGGTGTTATTAATCGCTGTAGTTAAGTTCGGAAAGAACCAGGGTTACTTACAACCTTACTTTAAGATGACCTTTTGTTAGCCACCAAGACTTTTACAAAGAACAACTTTAAAGCAGTTGCAATACAAACTATTCCATCATCTCCCGATCTAAGCTTAAATCTGTAAGTAATATTACCACTTTCAAATCGGATTTACCACGAGTTGATTTATTTAATTCTCTTGTCGTAAAATTACTGTTTGGGTCACATTCCACAGGTGAGATGGAGTTCTAGATTTTATGGGTAAGAATGATAATACGGGATTAACATAATGTGTCAGTTGCATAAGAAGAGTCGCGAACGAAACGCGTGCACTGCAACAATGTGTGTCCAACTTTACCTCCGATACTAACACTGGATATCAAATATAAATTTGATAACCAGAGTAGGTAAAGTGAAATTTAAAGAGTGAAAGTTTCCGAGGATCTTAGTTACACAATCACGCTTGAACGGAATTTGATGAAATTTAGTTCAGTGATAGATTGTCATCCGGAATCCAAAAATAACTTTGGAACGGGTGGCAACACAGGGTGCAGCTAGAATTTATTACAATAGTTAATTGCTTACATACACATTCGTACGACATTTTTATTAGGGTGCAGGCAGGTGGAGTATAGTGCAAGAGCCGACATTTGAATTCGGTAGGTTTCCGGTACGATGGCTGAAAGTTTTCCGATGTCTTTGAGCAGATATTTCACTTAGTATACAAAGTATGTAATATCGTCATCATCATATCATCACGCCGAGTCCCTAACGGGGTAGGCAGAGAGTATAGAGCGCCAGTTCTCTCTAGACTTAGGTACATACCTCTTTCGCTTCGTCTACATAATATATCAGTCTCTTCATACATGCTCGTCGGTTTCGAGTACTCCTCACGTCCGTTCCGTCCTTGAGCGTCTAGTTGGAACGTGGTCTTCCTCTGCCTCTTTTTGCACACCCTATTGCTTTGTATATCTGTTTCGTCAATCTTTCTTCTTATATAATATAGTCATATATATAACAAACTATACGCATAGGTAAGTATGGAGTTTAAAGAGGTCAAAGAGATTGCGCTAGACAGAGGAAATTGGAAGAAATTGCATCAGCGCCGCCAACAAGGGGCCAAATCTTTAAAAATAATGACGATTAAAGTTGACTTTTGTTAAAGAACTTTCCATAAGACCTTTTTCCATTTGCACCATAAGGGCAGACACCCAGAGAGTTTCCAATTGCGGAGTAAAGTAATTCCAGCGTCTTCCAATTATTTCCAAAGTCAAAGTACATAAGTTAGCGGGTCGCGGGAGCTCTCGTAAATATGATCTTGATCGCTGCATTATGTTGGCGACTTGGCCGAAACGAGATCACACAACCATTCGGGAACCGGGATTAAAAAATGCTTTGGAGACGGCATATATTTGCACATAAATATGTATTGCACATTTGCACATATTATATAATAATATATCCTCACGCCTTCCCATAAGGGTCCCCGAAGCGGTAAGCAGAGGTGTATAGGTAATACCCACACACTCACTTTCCGCCAGAGATATATTAGGTGCCAACGTGATAGATGGCGACACCATCGCTGTTACTCAAGCACGACTAGCTATACATACGCCTTTGAATTGCTTCTCAGACGTATGCAGGTTTCCTGCATATGTCGATGTTGCTGCTGTTCCAGTCTGGTCGAACCATTATTTACCATAGAGCTTACCACCTTACCACCACTTACCACCAACCACTTCCTCCCTTCGTCTTCTTTCGTCCCTCCAGCTAAATTGCAGACAAAATTATTATGCCCGGAATGACGCTTGAAAAATATTAATAGAATATCCACGCTTTACCTAATCGGAGACGATACACTTACAAGACTGTACCTTATATTTTAGACCAACAAGACTGAAAAAAGTCGTACTTTATTACTGAATGATGGCATAAATTCAGTTAAGGCAAGCCCTGTGGTAATAGCGAGTTTCGTTTACATTGGTTAAAACTTAACAATCGCTTGCTTCAATCATTACGGTTGCCATAAAAACATCGTTGGAGGAAATATTGACCTTTACGTCTGATTTAATAATGTCGTTTGACATCGGCCGGGGTATAAATCATTTTTATATAGGGCTTAAGTTTCGTCACATTGTTAAAGGGTAAAAAAGTAAAGCGCTGTTATTACTTGCCGGTTATAGAGGGTAGGCAGAGGTATATAGTTAGTACCCACACACTGGTTTATAGATGCCAGCTTGTTCGATGGCGAGTTCATCGCCGTTACTCATGCACTATATATGCGCTTTTGAATTTCTTCTCAGACGTATGCAGGTTGTCTCTCGATGTTTTCCTTCACCGTAAAGCCCGTGGTGTGACTAATCACTGTACTTAAAATCAGAAAAACTCATTGGTGCGATTGGGATTCGAACTTTCTGTGTTGCAACAACGGTCGATGCTCACCAAACAAATTGTACGTATAATTTAAGCCTATTTGAATTTCAGTTATCAGCTATGCATAGGAGGTATTATCTTACAGGAGAATTGATTTTTCTTCCCTAGATTAGAACTTTGGATGATTAATTTCCGAGCCGTTACCTTTAAAACGCCTTAACTAAATAGCCAGGTCCCAAATGAAGCTCTTTGCGAGAAACTCCCAAAAATAGCTTCAAATGCTTGAATACAGTTTATATAAAAGAGGGCATCTCGATATCGCATAAGTGTCTCCGCCATGAGAGTATTCGAATACAAAAAGAATCGATAAATTATCACACAATGTGCAGGTAAAAAAGGAGAGCAGATCGGGCGTGCCACACTTACTGTGCACGTGAATTGTACTATAGGGATGCTTGAAACTCATCGATATTTTAATATTTTTTTATATAACAAGAGTGGCAAACAAGCTTACGGCCCACCCGATGGAAAACGGTTACCGCAGCCTATTTACGCTTACAATACCGAAGTATCACTTGCGCGTTGCTACTCTGTCTTCGGAGAGTTATACTGTGCCGGTAGCATAATGGGACCAATCCCTCTACTGCCTACACAATGTAACAATCCTCCCCTCTCCCCAAGGAGCTCATTACTGAAAACCTTATTCACCGCAACACAAAAAAAAATTTTATTTGGCTACGGACTTCTATTAGGTGGAGGTCCTGCCCCAGTCGGGCAGCTCCAAATTCGAACGGGAACCCCGTTATACCCTACCTCTTTTTTTTAACCTCTCTTAATAATACGCAAATAATGATACAATATCTGACGGCCTAGTGGCTAGAGCCCCTGAATCCGAAACTTGAGGTCACGGGTTTGAAATCCGCTGAGGGCAGATATTTGTGTGATGAACACGAGTATTTATACCTTAGTCTTGGATGTCGAAATCGAAAAACTCGATCGAAAAATCAATGATGGGAACGTCAATTGAGTCATCACACGAAGATTCCAAGTTCGAATTCCGACTGTACGTACCAATGAGTTTTCTTTAAGTTGAGTACAGTGATTACTCACCACGAGCTTTACGGTAAAGGAAAATATCGACAGAAAACGTTTGTGACTCGCCATATCGAAAGAAGTCATGGTCGCGAAACATCAGGGAGTGGACCGGAATCAGCAGTGCAGAGCAACTATTCCGGATGGATCAAGACAGGGAGAAGTTATCCGAGCTAACGGCCAACCTCCAGTAATGAAGTGGCACCTTCGGAAGAAGATATCGATAAACACAAGTAAGCTTACGTAATTCTCGCGTATATGCCGTGTCGATATAATGGCACCGGGTCATTGACAACACTAGGCCGAATTATTATTATATATTATTTATTGGTACAAAGTAACATACATCATGGACAAATTGACGCTTTCATGTCCGCAACGAGCCGGTGTTGCCGCGGACAAGGGTGCGATGATGTATTAACCATGGGGTTCCGTACAATAAACAAATTTTCAATACAACCATTGCTGGTGTTTCTTATAGCGATAACCGCTTAACACGTCGACCGCTGTTTGCCACCAGATTGGTAAAAAAATATTTACATACTCCAAGAATGTAACTATCTCCCTAATATAATGCAAAAAATATTTCTAGCTATATTCTTCTTCATAGATTATGAAACTATGAAACTAAGAAACCGATGGGACCCAAACTTTTTTTTTAATGGCTAAAACTGTTTTTGGGAACTTAAACCATACATAAAATGTACTATTATTGACTAGCCATCTGCCACGTTGGCTTTAAAATATATCTCTGGCGGAATGTGGGTGTGTGCGTACTGCCTACACACCTCTGCCTACCCCTCCGGGCCCGGTGGGAAGGCGTGAGAATATATAAAATATCAAAGATGTTTTTTTTAATAAGTCCTAATTATAAAGATATTTATTTATCAGACAAGCTAATACATAAAACAATATTATAGCTAAGCCAAGTTGGGCATCGTTCCAGATAGTGCCCTCCACGAAGGCGCGCCCCACTATTCTTCCCTATAGTGTATAGTGTAAGTGTGTAACCTACCTAGAGTCGGGTCATACACCCTGCATCCCTCGACCTCCTCGACTATGAATTGGTAGGGCGCGTCTTCGTTGATGGTACTATCTATATAAGGTGATAAATATGTACATACGACTACCCCCCAAATAATATTTAAATAAAATTACCAGTCCAGCCCAGCTCCCTTGCTCGCGATCCAGCAACGCCCTAAGCCGAGGTTCGTACCCCACAGGGGGTGCCCTTGGCTGTGTTGCTTAGAAATAAAGTGCCTGGCTGGAGGCCTAGGTCTCGCCATTGACCGGTTAAGTAGCAAAAGTTCCCGGAACTCACGCTACGAGAGACAATCAAACAAAAAAAAAACATACGACTACATACGTGAAGAACCCTGAATCTTCATTCGATTATATCATGACAATCGATTATAAATAACACCGTGTAGATATTTAACTGGAGATATTGTTATAAAGCACGTTATTCAATGTGTAATTTACAACACCATTCAAGTGCTAATTTGAAATAATTGTACACTTCCTATATAACTGTGCGCTGTTATTATCTACGAAAACTTTAAATACATTTAACACCGTAAAGTACGCACGTCAATCGCCAAAGGCCAAAGGAATTCAAGGGATAATACATTGTATCCCTTGAATTCTATTTAGAAGTGGTTTCTACGTGACTCGCCACGTCCTGATAGTACTTACTTAAGTATATTGGCGCAAAGTGGATCTTATTACTCCTGTGCCTACTGTGTAGACGGCCCTTGTGAGACGGTGAACGATTAATATGTAACCCTAAAAAGAATTCACACCAATTGCTGAAGTACGAAATACGTCTGAAAATTTGTCACGCTTCTTTTAAGTCGGTTAAAACAAATATCATTGCACAAGTTCACTTGTTACGTAGCGACACCAAAATAATGAAATCTTGATTTTAAAAATTGTTTCGAGAAAGAAAAGTTGGTTCCTATCAAATTGCCGGATAACAGATAACTGTCTTGAATTATTGCCAACACGGCTTTCTTAATATGATCTCGATATAAATAATACAGACCTACACAACCTATATGGATATCACGCGATCTAAGAAGACCTTCGAAATCGTTTCGAGGGTGAATAAAATTAATTTCCCGCTGAAAACTTAATATAGCGAACGACGATAATAATAAGCGAAAGAGGTATATAAGTCTAGAGAGAACTGGCGATCTATTATCTCTGCCTACCCCTTTAGGGACTCGGCGTGATGATATGTACTTATGTTATCTGGACATCTTCTATCAGCTATAATTTCCAATAGATGACCTGTCTTGGACATAATCAATTAATTTTAAAAGAGATTTCGTAAATCTATTTGTAGTGCGGAGCATTACATGATGTTACCCAATACGTTTGACGAATTTTAAGGTTCAAAAAAGATTTCGCAAGCATTTGAAACGGGTAATTTTCATAAATAGCTGACACTGCTTTCCGCCAAAAATACGCACTTTTTACACTACATTTTGTGATAACGTAAGTACGTACGTAAGTATATATATTATATGAACGATATTCGTCCCATATTTGATTACTACAATAAAATACCGACGTAAGGAATAAATACCACACCACAATTAATCATACTTATACCAAACAAGGATTGGGAATTGCACGCGGACCACCAATCAACCTCCGCCGGTGTGTTCGCTAAAAAATTGGTGCAAGCAATAAAATGTTAAACGCTTGATCTGGTTTAAACGCTTCCCTGAAACCATTCTGGCCATTCTGGGCTCAATGCGACCAACATTATCTGCAGTTAATATTTTCGATGTAATGCCCCATCGGAATCAATTTCAACGTGAGCGTACTTAATTTATGTACCCGAAATTATAGTGCAGTGTATCATTACGCGGCTAATTTAATATAGGCCCGATGAATACACCCTGTAAGTAGGAAATAATAAGGTTTGTACAAGGAGAAACCGCAGTGGCTCGTACTGTTTGTTGAGGTGTGGCAGGACTTTCTTCTGATATCCGAAACGATATTATCATTTCGGATTTATATCCGAAGAGGAGACTATGTAGGCAGGCAGTTTCTTAAAAAGTATTTGACCCTCAAGATTCCTAAGAGACTAAGTACGTGTTTAGGTAAAATATACCACAGGTGTCGACAATGTTCCCGGAAGGAGAACTAATTCAATTATTATCTCTGGCAAACGAAAACAAACTATTCAATTATGGTAACATTACAATCGAAGTAATACTAGTGTAGGATGAGAATGTTAAGAGTGCTCGAAACCGATAAGCTTGTATGTATGTATGTAATGTGGATGAATTGAAAGAACTAATCTTTCTTTCTTTAGGTAGTGCAGTTGTCTGCTCTGTCCTTGCCACTGCTCACTTGGAGCTACTCGGGGTGATATGCAAACATTTTGTAAGTTAATTTTGGATTTTCTTTCACTTTAATTTTTTTCCATATAAAAATCTACAGAGCCGTGGTGGCCGAGTGGTTCGAGCAGTTGCCTGCGGCGCAAAGGTCGCAAGTTCGAATCCCGACTGTACCAATGAGTTTTTCTGAACTTAAGTACAGTGATTAGTCACACCACGAGCTAAACGGTGAAGGAAAACATCGAGAGGAAACCTGCATACGTCTGAGAAGAAATTCAAAGGCGTATGTATAGTCGTGCTGGAGTAACGGCGATGGACTCCCCATCTGTCACGTTGGCACCTAATATACCTCTGGCGGAAAGTGGGTGTGTGGGTATTACCTATACACCTCTGCCTACCCCTTCGGGGACCCTTGTGGGAAGGCGTGAGGATATATTATATTATATATAAAAATGGGTAGCGCCATAGTTATCTATCAGCCCCTGTGTCCCAAAGGCTATACTTACCTTGTTATTCGAGCCGAGAGCTTCTGTATCTTCGCGTTACCAGTCCTGATAATATCGGAACACTAAAGGCGCTTTGTAAGAATTTCTCAAAAGTCAATTATGACAGGGTTACTTTGGTGCGATCGTAAATTCAATTTGCGAGCTTCCCAGAATCATAATTTATACTTCGTACGGTGGAACAAGTTGTGTGGTTTTATGTGAATGCATACGTATACATATGAAGATGATTGAATATGTATGGAGGACGAAGCTAGCTGCATTGTTAATATTGATATATGTATTGCAAACTTGTCACTTTGGCCAGTAGTTGATCAATTCGTAGTTACTATATGTATTTTAACCGACCTCAAAAAAGCAGCGATCGGACTCTCAAGGACGGGAACGTTAAGAGTACTCGAAACCGACGAGCATGTATGAAAAGACTGATGAATGTGGACGAAGCGAAAGAGGTATGTAAGTCTAGAGTGAACTGGCGCTCTTTACTCTCTGCCTACCCCGCTAGGGACTTGGCGTGATGATATGTATGTATGTATGTATGTCAAAAAAGCAGGGTTTCCAATATGTATTTTTCATTATTATAACTCCAATTCGAATCAAACAGAGTTACCGGTTGGAGGTCGACATATTTTGGACTTCACGTATATACAAGAGTCGGCAAAGCTCAAGCAAAGCCCTTAGTGTTGTAAGGGTCCTTAGGCGGCGGTGACCGCTTACCAACAGGCGGACCGCGTACTTTTTGCCATTAGTGAGAAAAAACAAACAGTCACTTGATTACGGACTATTAAACGTTCATCTTAATAATTTAGTGCTTGTAAATGCAACACTAGCAGCTAGGAGACATTAATCACAAACGGATTACTAGATGCGCTATCTATTGTCCCTGGACACCCGGGAGACGGCAAAGAATATAGAACGGAATAATTACAAGCATTAAGTTTACCAATACCTATTATTTATTTGTATTCAGGAAAGACATTTTTTTTCAAGCTTCTTTGCACGGTGTCATCATCATGTGCTTTTGTCATCATTATTAAAGAGTGCGAATAGTACAGATTTATATACGTCAAATATGTAGCAGTATTGGCCGAGTGGTTCGAGTAGTTGCCTGCAACTCAAGGATTGCAAGATTGAATCTCGACTATACCAATGAGTTTTTCTGAACTAACGTACAGTGATTAATCACACCACCAGCTTTACGGTGAAGGAAAACATCGGAAGGAAACCTGCATCCGTTTGTGAAGAAATTCAAATGATAGTCGTGCTGGAGCAACGGCGATGGACAGATGGCGAATCTGTCACGTCATCTAAGTTAATAGTAGTAACTTAGTAGTATAGTTAACTTAAAAATTTGCGATAGCGTTTAAGTTCGTGGAGATACGAGTAACTACTTGGAGCCAACTTAACCTAAGTTTTGTAAAGTATTAAATTTAGTGGATAATCATAATGACCAACATTTTCTATTACACCAATCATTTTAATTAAAACTGAACAGCTATTTCCAATACGGATAATTCTATTAACGAATTGCAATTTTCATAGCTTTCTCATCCAAATTGTGGGAACACCGGACTCGTATGTGATCAAAAGAAGTTTAATTACCTATTTTCTGTTTTACATAACAAAAATTGATTATGTTTTGATACTAATCAACAATCAGCATATTCTGCCGGCTCATTGCGATTGGTCACGAGACATTACGCGCCGATTGAACGGTCAATATTTTAATACAGTAAAACTAGGAGCTAAGCCCGAGGCGGCTTCGTTCAACATTCTATTAACAACCTAATTTTTTATAGACAATCCATCAAAATTAATATAAATAGCTTCTGTCTTTACGTTCGTGTGCAGACAATTAAATCCTAGAGTTAAGCTTGATTGATTAAAGTCATAGCAATTTATATGCGCAATGATTATAGAAGCCGCGGTGGCCGAGTGGTTTGAGTACTTGCCTGCAACACAAAGATTGTTTGAATCACGACTGTTCAAATGAGTTTTTTCTGAACTATAGTGATTAGCCACACCACGAGCTTTACGGTGAAGGAAAACATCTAGAAGAAACCTGCACACGATTGAGAAGAAATTCAAAGGCGTATGTATAGTCGTGCTTGCGTAACGGCTATGGACTCGCCATTCGTCACGTTGGCACCTAAAATATATCTCCGGCGGAATGTCGGTGTGGGTACACTTCTAGGCGGGAAGGTGAGAAGATATTCAAAAATCACTGTTCCATCTGAAATGGACCTAATATCTAATCTATGAAGATAAGAATGCTAAATAATATATGAGGCGATTTGTCTCGTCCGAATAAGTGGTGGAGCACTGTTTTGTGTAATCCATGACTTCCGGCGCGAGCACCAGCTGAGATTCATTCCAGTGTATGCTATGAAGTTCCCTTGAATCTTGGACATAAATTGTTCGAACAAATTCATGTGAAATGTAGTAACATTGGTAGTTTTAAGAGATGTAGGGCATAACGGGTTTTCCGTTCGAATTTGGAGCTGCCCGACTGAGGCAGGCCTTCCACCTTATAGAAGGCCGTAGCCAAATAACAAAATTTTTTGTGTTGTGTTCCTGCGCGATCAATAAGGCTTTCAATGATGAGCTCCTTGCGGTGGGATAAGGATTGTTATATTGTGTTGGCACGAGAGAGATTAGTCCCATAATGCTGCCTAGATTGTATTACTCTTCGAACACAGAGTGGCAACTTTGAACGAAAACATCGTCTGAGAAGCAATTCAAAGGCGTATATATAGTCGTACTTGAGTAACGGCGATGGACTCGCCATCTATCCCGCTGGCACCTAAAATATGTCTCTGGCGGAAAGTGGGTGTGTAAGTACTACCTATACACCTCTGCCTAACCCTTAGGGACCCCTGGGATGGCGTGAGGATATCATACTATAGGATTTATTGGAGAGTCTACGTTATAAATCAAATTCTCCACGGGTAAAACACCGGGACATAGCAAGTGCCTTTATCATAGTTATAGTCATCACCAAGAAGTATTATCAAATTCAATAACCTCATATTATTAAACCAACTTTGGCCAAAGTCAGATCATGGTAACGGTACAGTGACCGTTAATTACTACAGTTTTAATTAATAACCGCTGAACTGTGATTAAAATCGATTCAAATGTTCTCACGTTAAATGTATAATTGTTATTATTCATCTATATTTTGACAGTTGAACTATCTGGTGATCTATACGGGGCAATGTATATTCGACTGATTTACGTGCGTTATAATGCAAATTTATTTTATCTCCCACAAAATCCCATAAGGGTAGGCAGAGGTACTTTGATGTCACCGTGGCAGATGACATGGCGCGGCAATCGCCGTTTTTCAAACACGACTTTCTTTGATATTCTCCTCAAGCGTTGTTGGTTTTCTCACGATGTTTTCCCTCGCTGTCAAGCCCGTGGCGCTATTAATCACTATCAATACTAAAGCTAAGGAAAAAATTCGAAACATAAATTCCTTTAATCCAAACGGAAGCTTCTAGAAATATCTCATATGATTGGCTCATACCCTAATAGCTATTCGTCGTGTATCAGACCAGGCTTATTGAGTTCTCTTCTCCTTCTTATCTAAATACAGCTGTAGTAAAGATCTATGTTCTTGCTGTTGTGTAGAGAATCTCTAGTTTAAAGCCAGCTATCGATTTACCATTTACGTACCGTGCTCCTGACAGCGAAGCTTGTCGCTTCCGATGTCGCTGGTTCGATACCCGCCGAGGATGGATTGTGTGATCAACACAAATGTAAGTTCCTTCCTTAGTCTTGGATGTCAGTTAGTAGAAGAATAAATATTCAAACGCCTGTTATTAATAACATAGCAATAGATTTTTGCACTCCTTGGTCTAATAGATGCAAAGGCGATTTCTTTTGCAACATTTTGTTCGTTTATATATAAAGCCGTGGGGGCCGAGTGGTTTGAGTCACCTTGTTGAAAAAATCACCTGTTCGAAAGCCGACTGTACCAATGAGCTTTTCTGCAATATTTGTGTTGCAACTAATCGATACACACGGCCACGGCCCTAACATTTCGATCCTTTAACAAATGGTAAGAGAGGTAGGGCATAACGGGTTTCCCGTTCGAATTCGGAGCTGCCCGACTGGGGCAGGACCTCCACCTTATAGAAGGCCGTAGCCAAATAACACAATTTATTGTGTTGTGTTCCTACGCGGTGAATAAGGTTTTCAGTAATGAGCTCCTTGGGGTGGGGGAGGATTGTTATATTGTGTTGGCAGCAGAGGGATAAGTCCCATTATGCTGCCAACACAGTATAACTCTCCGAACACAGAGTGGCAACGCGCAAGTGATACTTCGGTATTCTAAGCGTAAATAGGCTGCGGTAACCGTTTTCCATCGGGTAGGAAAAAAAAATTTCGCCCATACATCATTCGTATAAGCAATCCTCAACCGTACCGTGACCACAAATAAAATGTATAGATAAACAATACTCCATATTCAGGGGCGTTGCGGAGGAAATAAATCAAAGCGCGTAGGTGGCCGTGCAGCAACATGCAATTACCCATTAACCTCGCTTCGAGTTCCAAATTCAAAATCATTCGGACTCCGACCGTTGAAGCATATGCACGTCCTATATTAGTGCTTATAATATATTTAAATATTTATTTAATCAATTATTAATATATTATGGACTCGCCATCTGTCACGTTGGCGTAATATCTGGCGGAAAGCGGGTGTGTGGGACCTATACACCTCTGCCTACTCTTTCGGGGACCCTTGTGGGAAGGCGTGATATATTATTATCTATTATATCATCACGCTGAGGTTCTCGTGGGAAAAGGTCAAGAAAGTAGAGCGCCAGTTCTCTCTTTACTTACATACATACATACCTCTATATAGTATTGACCGGCACGTATGAAAACTGTTGAATTGGCATGAAGTGTATGAGGTCTAAGTCTACTTCTTGGCTTCTCCGCGAGGGACTTTGCGTCGTGATAAATAAGAATGTAGTCAATTGCATGTACTGTCTAATTTATATATACTTTAATAATATAAATGCGAAAGTACGTAGCTCTGTCTGTCTGTCTGTCTGTTACCTTGTGACTTCTAAACGACTAAACCGATTTAAATGGAATTTGGTTTGGAATGGAGTTTTTCTAGAGGAAGGACATAGACTACTTTTGAATGTGAAAAAGGGTTGCAAGAGGTAGAAATAAGTTCATCCCATATTTCTACCCTAGTTTGTATGGAAGATTCGCCATTTTTGAAGCTAGAAGCTTGAAACAGGCTCTTGATTACGAAAATCTTAATATGACATACAAAGTTTAAATTTTATAATAATAATAATAGTATATCCTCACGCCTTCCCACAAGGGTCCCCGAAGGGGTAGGCAGAACAGGCAGGTCAGTTAAAATTTTTTTTTGTTAATTTATTGTTAAGTTGTTATTTTACCGGTAAAATAACAGTAGGGAATGAAAATTTTAAAATACTGCCCAATGTTACTTTTCCAAGCGGATAAAGTCGCGTACACAGCTAGTTTATATATAAAATAAAAGGATAAATAAAAGACAACAGTAAGTATTTTAAAATCTCGATATTTCCAATATCTCAGGCCCTTAAAATTAATTAATTATAAACATAGTTACACGAGAAATTGTTTTCCTATTCGCACATAGAAAGTAGTGTATGAGTTGAAGGTAAAATACTTTTTACAATGTTTAAAGTACGCAGGTATATTTTTTAACTAGCTGTTACCCACTGTTTTACTCGCATATAATTATATTATAATAATAATATATAATTCTAGCTATCTCTTATATTAAATTATACAACGGCTATCTGCCAATGACCCATCATATTCGGTCCTGCCTTTTCGGAGGTTAGACACAACGGAACAAAGAGACAGACAGACAGACCAACATTTTATAAATTGTATTTTGTTAATAACCGTATATATATCGACTTTAATAGGCATTTAAAAATATGCTTTATTTTTTTTTTATTTAAATATAATGAAGTTAATGTACATATATAAATATATCTGTAAATTGTACCTTGAATCTATATGTATCTTCACGCCTTCCCACAAGGGTTCCCGAAGGGGTAGGCAGAGGTTTGTAGGTAGTACCCACATTTCACCGAAGATATATTTTAGGTGCCATCGTAGCAGATGGTGAGTCCACCGCCGTTACCCTGACTATAAATGAAAACCTATGCAGGTTTTCTCTCGGTGTTTTCCTTCACCGTAAACCTCGTGGTGTGACTAGTCACTGTACTTAAGTTCAGAAAAGTAATTGGTACAATCCGAACTTGCTTCTACATCACGTCTTTTTGATGTAGACAACTACTCCAACCACATTACACTACTTCGGCCACCAGGGTTTTTATATAATATTAGCTGTACCGTGCCACGCTTCGCTGTGGATATGTGACTGATGCAAAAAATAGATAAAAACAATCCTTGATGCGGCTTATCTATCATGCTAAAATTTCAGCTCGATCGGTGCAGAACTTTTTGAGTTTTTGAAGCGTACTTTTTTAATTTGATTTAGTAGTCTGGTGGGATATGAATTTTTAAATGAAGGACCATTTATTTTAGCACCAAGCAATAACAATATTAAAGGGAGTATTATATAATTGGACAATAACTTAATACATTAATATTAATATTATTAAATGCAAATAAAATTAATCTAGACGAAGTTGTAGCGCAAAATATTAAATATGTCATGTTTTGAATAGTAATTCTACTTTATACTGACAAACATGTATGAATTAATAATTTAATGATTTCGAGTTAATTTCATTTAAAATTACTTAAATTATAAACCGTTATGTTTTTTTTATATATAGTGTTACAGTATTAAAATTAAATGAAATCATTTATTCGCCAAAACGCCGTTAGTTATATACAAGGTTGCCACCCGTACTTTATAATATAGTACTGTACGTTATTTCAGTTAATTGTACAGATGTTACATTTTAACATCTGTACAATTTAACGTCTGTACAATTTAACATTTTAATTACACGTATTGATAAACTTGCTCTTCTCTACGGCTTGACCTACTTAAAATACTATTACACTGGTTTTTTTAAATATAATGATACATAAATAATCTTATGTATATCCAGTGTCATCCAATTCGGTCCAACCAGTGTGATTGAATATTAAAGATAGTGCCATCCACGAAGACGCGCCCACTATTATTTCTCATAGTTTATAGTGGAAGTGTGCAACCTTCCACTAATGTTTGAGTATTGTCGGTACACACTGATTACTTAGGAGTGCATGTACACTACAATTAATAGACTCGGGTCATACTCCCCAGCATCCCGCGACCCCCTCGACCAAAGATTGGTAGACGATTGAAGACGCGCCCCACCAATATTTATGGGTTCGAGGGGGTCGCGTCTTCGTGAATGGCACTATCTATACATTCTTCACATATATCTATTAAGACGATAAGCGCTAGCAGCCATTAATATTTGCCATTACGACAATTGAAATTAACGTACATGGTTGACGACACATAGCGACTGGCATTACATCGAAATACGTCCAGCCATGAAGAAAGAGTTATATGCATTATACTCTCTCTTTCTCTCTCTTTACACACACACACAAATTCACACATGCAAATGAAGCCTTATATCCGATATGGATTATATCTAGTGGCTAGGATACCTGGCTCTCAGCCAGGAGGTTTGGGTTCGATTGCCAACCTGGCTGGAGGCCTAGGTCTCGCCATTGCCCGGTTAAGTAGCAAAAGTTCCCGGAACTCACGCTACGAGAGACAACACAAAAAAAATGTAGGCTTATGTTTATAATATACTAGCTGTACCGTGCCACGCTTCGCTGTGGATATGTGACTGATGCAACAAATTGATAAAAACAATCCTTGATGCGGATTATATATCATGCTAAAATTTCAGCTCGATCGGTGCAGAACTTTTTGAGCTTTTGAAGCGTACACAAACAAACATAACATTTTTATATATATAGATGTAAAATATATATTAAAACTATTATTGAAATGGTGTTGAATACATACATATATTAAAATATCCTAGTTTAGTTGCTTTGTCATCAAACAAATTAAATTTAATTCAATTTGTCGGACATTCTTTCATGATTTCTATACGTGTAGGTATACGTTAGTAAAGTTTATATTATACGAATGTCTATCTAGATATATTAGGCCTTATATCACTCAAACTATACATTTTCAAAACTATATTTATGTAATAAATAATAAATAAATACCTGGGACAATACCACACAAATTGACCTAGTCCCAAATTAAGCAAAGCTTGTGTTATGGTAACTAGACAACGATATATTTACTTATATAGATAGATATATACATAAATACATAGGACATCCAAGACTAAGGTACAAATACTCGTGTTCATGACACAAATATCTGCCCTCAGCGTGATTCGAAACCGCGACCTCAAGTTTCGCAGTCAGGAGCTCTAACCACTAGACCCGACGGTATATACTATGTTCATATTAGGTAGTTAAGAACGACGACGACGTACGACGTTGGCTAGATACAATTTGATTTTGTGTTTATCTCTTCTAAAGCCTGCCATACTTTTCTCTGCATCACTCAAAGGTTGACTGGTAGAGAATGCCCACGGCATTAAGTCCGCCTGTGCAATTGTTATTGCAGGAAGTTTTTAAATTAAATAAATAAATAAATAAATTTGACTATAGGTTTTTTTTATTCTACATATTATACAGGATGTCTTAGATATAACTGGCTTCTAAAAGTTATAGGGTATTTGGAGTATATCCTCATGACGATGGAATAAAACAAATGGCTCCAAGGATGACCAACTAACAATATTATTCAAGTTGTTATTTTGTTATCAAATGTTTTGAAGTGAGTTACGTGATACTCACGGATGGCTATAACGGTATTTTTTCAAAAACTTTTTTATGTTAATAGGAATAGAATATAGTTAATAGGAATAGGAATATAATAATAATAAGAATAGTGACTAAGTAATGTTCTACAAGCTTAACTTTATCGTTACAGTAGAGTTTGCATGCGAGGTGATACATTTGGCAATTGCTTTTTATCAAGGATTTTTTAATATATCCTCACGCCTTCCCACTCGAGGCCCGGAGGCAGGCATTAGGCAGAGGTGTATAGGTAGTACCCACACGCTTTCAGCCATAGATATATTTTTAAGGCCCAACGTGACAGATGGCGAGTCCATCGCCGTTACTCAAGCACGTCTATACATAGGTCTTTGAATTTCTTCTCAAATATATGCAGGTTTCCTCATGATATTTTTCTGAACCTCACAAGCAAGAAGAACTCATTGGTACCGTCGGAATTCGAACATGCAATCTTTGTGTTGTAGGCAACTACTCGAACCACTCGGCCACCACGCTCTATAGATTTTTTTATTTCTACTATTGTGCTCTGCAACATATTTTAGGAACTGTAACATTATCAAGACATCCTGTATAATTTATTTACTTATACATACTTAACTTTATATGTATTAAAAAAAAAATTAATTACAGTAAAATATACAATTAATTAAATACTTAGTACCTACTACATACAAACCTAAACCTATTTCCATAATATAAATAGTTTCTAAAATACCAATTTAAAACTATCCTAACTTGAATATTATCTTCAAGCTTCTCTACAGGGGCTCCGAAGGAGTAGGCAGAGGTTCGCCAACACCATCTTCCCATCGGAGATATAGGTGCCATCGTGACCGAACTACTTGTCACTTTGAATTATTCACTATTACTAAGGAACTAAATAAAGATCTTCAAACTATGGTTGCAATTATTCAGCTGCCCACAGATACAATATGATACATTACGGTTGCATGTTGGGCGTTTTCACGAAGTACGTGATCAGTGTGCCCTTCCCTTTCACGAAGGTCGGCCCTCGGCATTCGCAAGTGTAGCCGGCGCTCATAAGAACCCTGAAATATATTAAAAAAACATTAATATTTGGATATAATATACCTCTGGCGGAAAGTGGGTGTGTGGGTATTACCTATACACTTCTACCTACCCCTTCGGGGACCCTTGTGGGAAGGCGTGAGGATATTATTATTATTATTTTATACTATTTGGAGTCTTTATTAGTCGTATGGGAGGATTTTTATTCCCTTTTCTAGGTTTGACGAGGGTAGAAGCAGACCGGGTAAACGAGTGGGTGCATGATGAGTTGCATGACCCACCGTTTACCCTGGAAGAGCTTAGAGCCGCGGTGGGGAGCTTTAACCCCAAGAAGGCCCCCGGGGCGGACGGTCTCACGGCTGACATCTGCAGCCAAGTCATCTCCAAAGACCCCGTCTTTCACCTAGTCCTGATGAACAAATGCCTAGAATTGTCCTGCTTCCCAACCGCCTGGAAGGAGGCAACCGTCGTCGTCTTGCGAAAGCCTGGCAAAGACGACTATCGAAACCCCAAGGCCTACAGGCCTATTGGCCTCCTCTCAGTGATGGGTAAGATCTTTGAGAAGATGGTAGTTCGCAGGTCAGTTGGCACCTTATCCCCAGGTTGAGCACTCGCCGGTACGGATTCATGCCCCAGAAGAGCACCGAAGACGCCCTCTATGACCTTATGCGGCAGATCCGTGGTGGGCTTTCTGCTAAAAAGCTCATCACGATCGTGTCGCTGGACATAGAGGGAGTCTTCGACAGCGCCTGGTGGCCGGCTTTAAGGGTCCGTCTGGCTGAGGAAAAGATACCAGTCAACCTGCGGAGGGTGGTAGACAGCTACCTCTGCGACCGAACGGTGAGGGTGAGGTACGCCGGTGAAGAGTACACCAAGCGCACCAATAAAGGTTGCGTTTAGGGCTCAATCGGCGGCCCCATCCTCTGGAACCTTCTTCTCGACCCATTACTGAGGGATCTTACAGATAGAGGGGTATATTGCCAGGCTTTCGCAGACGACGTCGTGTTGGTGTTCGCCGCCGAAACGGCGCTTGAGGTGCAGAGATGCGCCAATGCCGCCCTCGAGCATGTTCGTGGGTGGGGTGTCAAAAATAAGCTGAAATTCGCACCGCATAAAACAAAGGCGATAGTTATCACGCGGAAACTGAAGTTTGACACTCCACTCCTGAGCATGGGCGGGGTAGACATTGGCATGTCCGAGGAAATCAGGATCATGGGGCTCACGATAGACAGCGGGTTGACGTTCAACGCCCACGTTGCGAACATCTGCAAGAAGGCGTTGGGCGTCTATAGGCAACTGTCGCGAGCCGCCAAGGTGAGTTGGGCCTCCACCGTGACGTGATCCGCGTTATTTACACGGCAGCGGTGGAGCCAGTGATCCTGTACGCCTCCAGCGCCTGGTCGGAGGCGAGCAAGAAGCTTGGGGTGCAGAGGCAGCTAGGCGCGGTTCAACGAGGATTCGCACAAAAGCTCTGTGGAGCCTACCGCACCGTCTCCCTGAACGCGGCACTGGTACTGGCGGGGATACTGCCACTTGACCTCAGGATACAGGAGGCAGCTGCCCTGTACGAGGCCAAGAGGGGGGTGTCCCTGCCAGTGCTAGGCGATCGGGAGGTGGAACGCGGCGTTGCATCCACAGAAGCACCGTATCCGGCAGAGCACATGAGCCTGGAGTTCTCCAGCCTGACAGACAGAGCGCAGGTAGATAGCCGGGTCACCCAGTTGGTTCGGATCTACACGGATGGCAGCAAGATTGAGGGCCGGGTCGGAGCTGCGCTGTCTCTTCGGAGCGGCGAAGCCGAGACAAGAGCCATCAAGCTCAAGCTGCCACCGCATTGCACGGTCTACCAGGCGGAGCTGCTGGCCGTATGCCGAGCCACGAGGGAGGTCCTCAGATGCGTCGAGGCAAGCTTCGCAATCCTCAGTGACTCGCGCTCGGCCTTGGAAACTGTAGTCGGCAATACCTCCCCCCATCCCCTGGCGGTCGAAACGCGCCATAACATCCGGCGCAGCCGCGCCCAGGGCAAGGAAGTTTCCTAGTTCTGGGTGAATGCACACGCAGGGCTTGAGGGGAACGAGCGGGCAGACCAGTTAGCCAAGGAGGCTGCTCTTCGCCTCAAGCGAAAGGCGGACTACGAGGGGTGCCCGGTTTCATTCGTCAAGCGAGAGCTCCGGAAAGCGTCGCTTGACGAATGGAACCAGAGGTACAGGTCTGGGTCCACCGCGCGCCATACCAAGGTGTTCCTCCCGGATGCCATTGAGGCGTACAGGGTGGTCCGACAGCTCCGACCGACTGGCATACTGACGCAGATGCTGTCGGGGCACGGTGGGTTCTCGGAATACCTGCACAGGTTTAAGTGCAAAGAGAACCCATCGTGCCAGTGCGAGCCGGGCGTCGAGCGGCTCCCCATGCACGTGCTCACGGACTGCCCTATTTTCGGCGTAGACAGGTACGAGGCCGAAAATAGGGTAGAAACCAAGATAGAAGAGGTAACCCTGAACCAACTTTTGGTTGAAAAAGTCACACGCGAACCATTGGCCTTCTGCACCAGTGTTATCCAGAGGGTCATCGATGGAAACAAGACCTGAGTCGGTTCCATCGATGACACCTCACAGTCTTAAAATGCCTGTAATAAAGATAAAAATGTGTTAAGATAAGGAAACTATAAACTATGACCACCATGTCAGAGGGACACTGTCCTAAAAAAAAAAAAAAAAAAAACATTTACGCTGGAGAAACCGCAAGGCAAGTAGTAGTAAATAGTACAAGAGGTCGTCCATTAATGGTGTATTGTTTCGGACTTAACAAAGCGCCTGACATAATAATTAGAGCAATTCGTTTATTGTCACTTCTGCTCTTACATATTAGTAAGGCGTTGCATCATCATGCCGAGCTCCTTCTAGAGTAAGATCCCAAGACGGAACCAGACCTTATATTAAAAAAAGTTGGACAAAAGCATGCGCACCGCTCGATGGTAAGCGGTTACCGCTGCCGATGGACAATTTCTACACCAAGGGTATCGTTTGCGCGCTGCTGACGCTTCAGGAATTCCAGGTTTTTAAAGCGCTTCCTTATTTCTAAGCGGTGAACGAACGAAGCTAAGTGAAAGAGGTATGTGAGTCTGGAGAGAGCTAACGCTCTAGTATCTTCGTTATATGAAGAGTGTGAGAGGTTAGGGTAAAGTGCTCACTTGGCAGTGTCTTCAGTGACGTGTATGCGGCCCATGAGGCCGGTGGAGTCCATACGCGACGCCACGTTGACGGTGTTGCCCCATATGTCGTACTGCGGCTTCTGCGCGCCCACCACGCCCGCGATCACGGGCCCGTGCGACAACCCTGCGCACGCGCATCATACTGGACATTAGACTAAATGATCCTTTGCTTCGAAATTGGCTTATAGGCGTTGTATAAAAATCTTCAAAATATTATGTATGTTTAAGAGAATATAGGCCTATGACAGACAACAATTTGAAATAGCTCAAATAATATCGTTTCTGGACTTTTTTGTTTTGTAAGGCCAAGCCAAGCATTTTAGCTGTTTAGGCCGAAGGTCAGGTGTCATGGGAATCCGGTGTTGCTCACCCATGCGCAGCTTGAACCTCTGGAACGACTCCCGGTTGATCTGGTCCAGTATTGCCATCAGTGCTATCGCAAATTCCACCAATATGGCCACCGTGTGTTCTTCTTTTCTTCCCGCGTCCTTAAACATATCGTCACATATATCTTCATATCCACAAGGCTCCCCGAGGGGTAGGCAGAAGTGTAATGACACCCTATAAATCTTAAAATGTTAAAATAAGCCATAAAACATAAAAACTTGCATTTTCAGAAATTGCATAACAGTTTTGTGTAGCGAAGGAGGTAAACAAGCAACCAGCATAAGCAACGTATTACTGGCACTCTCCTGATCATATGATGGAGTTGCTGTGCTAGCAGCATGAGAACCAAACTCTACCAACACAATCTTTGCATATTTTGTTTTGGAATCCCTTCTCACTGCTGGAATACAACACTTCCCAAAAGTAGTGCCTTTCGGCTGTGTTCTGTGAAGTGGAGTGGCTGCTCAAGAAGAGCAACTGTAATTCTGAACGAGAGATATTTTTTACACACCTTCAGCTAATCAGCCAGTACCTGCTGATGTATAGGGAACCCAAGGCCAAACCTCCTATAGGCTATAGTCTCCTATCTTAGACTTATCAACAACACAAAGCGACTATAAGGCAACCCTTACCAGCTGTTCCTCCTTCCCCGGCCGCAGTCCAGCTGCGATCATATATGTGCTTCCTATAGTCTTTATCTTCTCAATGCAACTGAACTTTGGTTTCAGTAATAACTGAAAAAGACAAGTTTACTGATTTTAAAATAGTTTATAGTTTAATATCATTCGAGTCAGCATCTCAAATCACAACTACAGCTAGATTTTCAGTCCTATTAATATTAGAAATGCGAAAGTTTGAAAGGATTTTTGTTTGAATCACGCCATAACGGCTGAACAGAACTGGATTACATTTGGCACAGAAAAAGAAGAGAAGTAGACAGAAGAGAGGAAGGGTATATCAGGTTTCCCGTTTGAATGTGGAGCTGCCCGACTGGTGCAGGGCATCCACCTTATGGAAGTCCGCAAGCTAAATAACACATTTGTTTGTGCTGTGTTCCTAGGCGGTGAACAATAATTCCAATAATGAGCTCCTTGGAGAGGAGGCCGACAAGAAGAAATTGTATTAAAAGCTGGATTTACACATAGGATCTACACTAGAACGATACAGCTAATTATTATTATTTATTTCTCAGATAACATGATCCGTTTACATATAAAATTACATATATACATTTATAATATCCTCACGCCTTCCCACAAGGGTCCCCGAAGGGGTAGGCAGAGGTGTATAGGTAATACCCAAACACCCATTTTCCGCCAGAGGTATATTAGGGGCCAACGTGACAGATGGCGAGTCCATCGCCGTTACTCAAGCACGACTATACATACGCCTTTGAATTTCTTCTCAGACGTATGTAGGTTTTCTCTCGATGTTTTCTCTCGATGTTTTCCTTCACCGTAAAGGTCGTGGTGTGACTAATCACTGTACTTAAGTTCAGAAAAACTCATTGGTACAGTCGTCGAACCACTCTGCCACCACGGCTTTATATAAATTTATTTATTTTGATACGCATTTGATTACTTAAAATGTTCTTAATAGCAAGTCAGACTGTGTCAGACCTACCTTGTCAAAGTCACATATGATTTCGTTTAGCAGCCTGAGGCACTCGAGGCCCTGTTTGTTGACATCAGTCTCGTCGTAGAACTCTTTGTAGTTGGGTATGGAAGCGAACATCACCGCTATGCTTTTGTACCTCTCGTGGTACAAATCAGCCTGGCAAACAAAGGTTTTACATGAAACTCCAAATATGTTCATATAATAATATATCTGACGCTACGATATTCACATTTTTTTTTTTTTTTTTTTATACAACAAGAGTGGCAAACAAGCATACGGCCCACCTGATGGGAAACGGTTACCGTAGCCTATTTATGCTCACGATACCGAAGTATCACTTGCGCGTTGCCACTCTGTGTTCGGAGAGTTACAGTGTGTTGGCAGCATAATGGGTTTAATCCCTCTGCTTCCAGCACAATGTAACAATCCTCCCCCTCCCCAAGGAGCTCACATCTGACGACCGTCTGGTCTAGTGGTTAGAGCTCCTGACTGCGAAACTTGAGGTCGCGGGGTCGAATCCCGCTGAGGGCAAATATTTGTGTGATGAACACGAGTATTTGTACCTTAGTCTTGGATGTCCTATGTATTTGTGTATATATCTATCTATATAAGTAAATATATCGTTGTCTAGTTACCATAACACAAGCTTTGCTTAATTTGGGACTAGGTCAATTTGTGTGGAATTGTTCCAGGTATTTATTTATTATTTATAATAATATATATCTTCACGCATTCCTTCAAGGGTCGCCGAAGGGGTAAGCAGAGGTGTAGGTAGTAGGTAGGTACCTTGGATTTCTTCAAGAAAGGTGTGAAAAGATTCCTGCAGGGTCGGCAACGCGCGAGTGATACCCCAGGTGCTGCAAGCGTCCATAGGCGGCGGTAACCGCTTACCATCAGGCGGACGGCATGCTTGTTTGTTATAAAAAAAAAAACCTACACACCTACGTTCCAGCAGTGATATATTTATGTTGTTTTCCTTTACTAGGTCTCATTATTAATCACTGTACAAGCTTAGTCTAATGTCTTAGCCTAATGAGTAGGTCGGGATTCGAACTTGCAGTCTTCGTGTTGCAGCCGACTTCTCTTCTGAGAAGGAATTCAAAGACCTATGTATAGTCGTGCTCGAGTAACGGCGATGGGCACGCCAGGCATGAGAGTTCCTTTTAATCAATACTTATTCGTGTTTTCCTTTATTCGTATTAATAAACGTATTTCTGCTAAATTATCTTACCTCCGATGCAACAGACGTCAAAAAATGTTCAGCTACGTGAGCTGGAAGAATATTTTCTAACAGGATCTGAAAAAAAAATCATACTATTTTATTATTGATCTAATTATAGACTCGTACTTGCTGTCACGCCCAGTTTCGCTAGGGTTAAAAAATAAAACCTACTGAAACACGACCTACTGGGTCCAGTTGTATTTTCTAACCATCCAGGGACCCACTCAAATAATATTAGGTATATCTATCTCGCGAGATTGTAAACTGGATAGATTGTGTTTAAATAATGCGTACACATGGACAGCCTTCGAACAGTTGACAATTTGACCCTCGATAGATTATAATCTACTGAAAAATAATGCGTCAAATTGTAAGCAGTGTGTTATGGTTCACAATTCATCCACAGTTTACAATCTCGCGAGATAGATTGTAATCTAACGATATTTACAATTTTACGGTGACATATACATATCCTTTATATATACGCACTCATCTGTAGGTATGAAGAGACTGATGAATGTGGACGAAGCGAAAGAGGTATGTAAGTCTAGAGAGAACTGGCGCTCTATACTCTCTGCCGACCAGTTAGAGACTCGGCGTGATGATATGTATGTATGTATGTATGTATGTATGTATCGGAGCTTAATAGTCACTTGAGCTCAGTGCTTCTTCTGAGTCTTCACTTCAATAAATCCATTATTACCTTATTAATCCCTCTCATGGTCTCCACCTCCTCTTGCTCCGACTTGAGCTTGTCCTTCCAGAGGAAGTCAGTCCTCGACGTGAACTCGATCTGGCGGTCCAGAACATGCAGAAGGGCTGCCACGAACACTAGCACCATACCTGCCTTTGCTGCATATGGCACTTCATAGAATCTGAAATATTTATTTCTTATTTTTACCACTGCCCATAAACGCTTGCAACACTAAAGGTACCTCGCGAGTCGCGGACTCTATTATACACATCATTACTCATAATCCACAAATTTTGAAGCTCAATTCTAAAGAATTATATACATACATATCATCACGCCATCTAAAGAATTACTCATTCAATTTATCAATAAATCGTTTTCTTTAGATGGGCCGTTTATTTTATAGGCTATATATATCACCCAAAGGACCTGGGTGCTGCTACCCTAAGGATCAAAGCAGTCAAACTTAGCGCGAGTGAAACCTCGGGGCGCCATTAGTATATATAATTTACATGTCTCAAATTTGTAGTGTTTTCGGAAATGCGAAACTTCACTTACTCGGAATCCAAATCCCTCTGTTGGTCTTGGTACTTATTGAATATGTCAGCTGTAGCGAAGAGTGTAATGTGGGTCACCAGCGTGATAATCATCAGCGCCAATTTGAGCACAAACCCCACTCGGAGGAACACTGATATAGCAGCCAGCGTGAGCACGGAACTGTAAAGGTAGCTCTGGAAAAAAGGATATTTCAAGATTAAGTAAACATTAACATCATCAGTAACAAACATCGAGAGGAAACCTGCATAAGTTTGAGAAGCAATTCAAAGACATATCGTGCTTGAGTAACGGCGATAGACTCGACATCTGTCTCGTTGGCACCTAAAATATATCTCTGGCGGAAAGTGGGTATGTGGGCATACCTAATACACCTCTGCCTACCTCTAAGGGGACCCTTGTGGTAAGGCGTGAGGATATAACACTAAAGGAAGTAAACATTTGATAATCAACTCTAAAACAGAACGTTGTATTTTCGAAGCATATGCTTCAAAACTTCGGATCCGATGAAAATGGGATTTTATTGAATGATATTGAACAACCTGCCTTTTTGCAAGTGGTCAACGTACCGGTGCTGTGTTCGCCTCGTTATATTCGGACACGTATTGGATCGAGGTGTCGTTCCTGAAGTCCAAGGGATATGTCTGCAAGTGAAAAAAATAAGTTACAAAATTATATATAGAATCTTGCGTTGATAAGATATGGTACTTCAAATCCATCTATTTATCACCAATGCCTTCAAATGCATGCAATGCCTGCAACATGCGGGTCAGCTTTTGGGGACTGCCGATAGAAGTGAAAACTACGTTTTTTTATACCACTTGGGTGGCAAACAAGCATGCGGCCCGCCTGAAGGTAAGCGGTTACCGCCGCCTATGGACGCCTGCAACACCAGGGGTAGAGTAACTTGTCAATTGTGTCGTCGAAGTATTAGATTATTATTTTTGAATTATTTTTGGTTTGTAAAGCAGTGGTAATGACCAATTGATATACCCTTTGTATGTATATACTAGCTTATGCCCGCGGCTTCGCCCACGTGGAGTTCGAAATAGTAGCTTTGGAAATTTTCCTGCTAGAATCGGTTCAGCCGCTATGCCGTGAAAGAGCATCATACGTTATAATAGAAGAACTTTGAATTTTTCAGGATGAAAAAAAAAAGTTGCCTATATCCTATTCCTAGGTATAAGCCATTATCACCATTTCAACTTTCAGCCAAATCGGTTCAGCCGTTTGGCCGTGAAAGCTCCGCAAACATCCAAACTTACAAACTTTCACATTTATAATATTAGTTAGATAACGTATACTAATAACACACGGAGGTGTATCTATGTTTATCAAAGTAAGCTCATGGGAAGCGTGTGGTGACGATGACGCGAGTTCCATGATATCTGTTCACCCAAACAGAAACGCACCTAAAGAAGTATTAGCTTCATAGGTGCTTTGAGCACTAGAACTTCAATACATGGTTAGTAGCAGACCAACTGCTAATAAACAATAAAACAAATGAACTGAATTGACTGAAGATAAACTCACCAGATTTATCACAGCGCAAGCTCCAATAAGGAGTACTGACACCAGGAACATAGTGAGTCGTATAAAACGATTGCTCGCTACCACCTGGAATGCAGACATGAAAACAAAACTAAATTTGGTGTTCATTTAAATTTGTAGTTACATTCTGAAATTCATATGTAAAAGCACTTCCGAATAAACTTCACGCCTTCCCCCAGTTCCCGAGGGGGTAGGCAGAGGTGAACGAGTTGCTCACCCACTTTCCGTCAGAGATGTATACCAGGTGCCAACGTGACATATTTGTATATACTTACGATAATATACAATTAGAATAGTTTTTTATATAATACTCCGTACGCATGGGATCTTTTTTTTAAATTATACATGCTATATTATACAAACTACAATAGAATGCTATCGGTTTTGCGGAATAGAAGTTGATATCCTGCAGCGTAATTTAGGAAGTATTCTGTTTTCTATCCAAAAATATTTGCAGGCGTATACAGTACAACTCACCAAAGCTTCATCAAAATTGAATGAACAACTCAGGACTGTATAGAGGACAAACATATTACTTATATTTTTTTTTGTGAACTACTCTAAAATGCAATTTGAGACATATCGGTTGGATAGTTTCAGTCTTAACGGACAAGGATAGCAAAGAAAACAAATGAAGTTTTTTTTTTTTATACAACAAGCGTGGCAAACAAGCATACGGCCCACCTGATGGGAAACGGTTACCGCAGCCTATTTACGCTCACGATACCAAAGTATCACTTGCGCGTTGCCACTCTGTGTTCGGAGAGTTATAGTGTGTTGGCAGCATAAGGTTTAATCCCTCTGCTTCCAACACAATGTAACGATCCTCCCCCCTCCCCAAGGAGCTCATTACTGGAAACCTTATTCACCGCGTAGGAACACAACACAAAAAAATGTGATATTTGTCTACGGCCTTCTATAAGGTGGAGGTCCTGCCCCAGGCGGGCAGCTCGAAATTCGAACGGGAAACCCGTTATGCCCTACCTCTCTAAACTAAAGTTCAAATCCTACCTGACCAGGCTTGGTGCAACTGTCAGCGTACAAGTCTTCAGCTGCCGCAGGCACGTCTGACAACAGACGCAGGCCACGCTCACACATGCGGCCATCGTACCAGGATAAATACACAAATACCACGAGAGTGACGAGGGTTGGCCCAAATGATGCATAAAGGATGATACTCCTGCAAACATTTGCGGTTTGTAATACGACACACAAGCAAGCATATTACTCGTAACATATCACGTTTCCGCAAAGCAAGTAGGCTGAGATTGGGTACCATTCCTGTAAAAACTCCTCTTTATCAATACTGTATTACGTGATTGCCAGTTCTTTGAGCTTAGAAATATTCTTAAATAAGTGTGGAGCTGAATATGTTATCTTCATCGTCTGATGAATTTTATGATCTGTTATTTCTCCTATACCTTCACGGAATCCCAAATTGAAGAAAATAATTTGGCGTCAAAATCCCTTCGACAAAATCCATTTCTTGTCCACGCTATCAGTTGTATTGCAATGACATAGTTTTCTGCACAACGAATTGCCGTACAATGGATCGTGTGTGAATAGGAGGGGCTTTGCTTGGGGAGTCCAAGGGGAGTTAGGGGGGGGGGGCGTCCAATCGGCGATGAACACGTACCTGTGCACAGTAAGTATCTGTATAAAAGCTAGCAGCAGGAACAGCAAAGCGGCTCCAGCCACATTGTACTTGAACTGCGGGTCCCCCAGACCGCGGTACTGGCGCTCCTGGCTGCGGCTGTGGAACCACAGCGACACGCGGCTCATGCCCTCCGTATTGGTGCTATAACATTACATCAAGCAATCATGTGCTTGCTACTTGCTTTGCCATTATTTGTATGGATATCGCGATATCTGGGTCTGGAGATTAAGTCGCTAGACACAGAGTGGAATATTTATAACATAATTTATTTAGACCACTAAGGAAGTTTCTGGCCTGCCTGATAATAGATAAGTGGTTAATACTGTCTAAAAACGTTTTCTTCTTTGTGTTCTTCAACCATGAATGTGCTGTAATGCATTTTGAGGAATTTGACGATGTTCTTTACCTAAAATTTATTTTGGGACATTTGGTTAAAAAAAATGTTACATTACGAAACTATGAACGATGTAATTGATTACAGAAATCTTCCAAATAAGCACAATTATCTTTTTATACATACACTTAATAAAAATACTATTCACCAAAATTGTCTGTCTGTCTGTTTGTCGAGTTTGAGAAAAAAGGTAAAAGATTTACATAAATTTTTAAGTATTTGCAAAAAAGATATGTTCATTGAAAATTATTGTACCTGCAATCGCAGCAGGTCGTCCTTTGCGGCAATAGATTCTGTTCAATCATGGCCAAGCTCTGAAATTAGAACATTTGGGATTTATGCATTGGATCGCTCTGACATATTACATCATTAAAATAGAATGAACGTGTGGCAAACTTACAGATATCCCAATATTTTTGGCAAGTGTAGAATCAGTGATGTTAGCAAAAGGTTTATCAGCTCCCCAACACTCTACGTATTTTGTCATTTTGCTTGACGGTCGAGAGCGGTTTGGTACTCCGGGGGTAGCTGCAAGATAACATAATATAAATGGGATTATGAATTATGACATTAACCTAACGTTCATAATATGTGTTTTTTTATAATGAAGGGGATACGATCATTTCACATTGTTAACGATGCACATTATGATATTTTGAGTGCTAAATCAAAACTCATGCAAATATATATGCATGTACGCGTTTTATCAATGAATGTGTCGGAAAAGTTATACACGAAATGGGACTAGAAATTTCTTTGAACTAACTTAACGATTCAACGGATATGGTACTTAGCATCCGAAAGAACAAAGTTGGTTGTACTGCCTCAGATGAAGTCGACGGCTCTGAATGAGGTTCCGAATATTCTTCTGGAGGGAAAATATTATTTTATTTAAACATGCCGACTTTAGTGACTCCAGTACTCTAAATTATCATTATCATTTAAAATCAAAGTATTTTTTTCATGATGTTACAAACAAGAAATGTAATTTTTTTAATTAAGGTGAGGTTTCTATTCTAATCTTTTTCTGAATGGATACAAAAGCTGCTTCATAACGTAAAACGATACTAATATGTATTTCTGGAGCACACTCTATATCCCACATCATAGCCCTAATTGAATTAACATCAGTTATATTAGGCATAATGAGTTAAACTTTTGCCTAAAAATATTATTTTGACAGCTTACCTGTTCCCATAATAGGGCTAATAGCTCCAATAATGGACCCGCTTCGACTCTTTGGCTTGGAACTGATAACTACTCCATTGCCTAGACCTTCGCCTGGGCTAGTGGCTCCACCCTCAAATGCCACAGTCTTGGGTCCGTCTACTTTTACTGACGCTCTTCTGCTCAAATCTGAAAATATGGTCGGTATATTCTAAAAAGATAGCGGCTTGGTTTCTGTTACGGATGAGCTTATTGAGGCAGGTATGAACAGCAAAATTGTAGTACGAAAATAAATAAAAGAACTTTCAAAGCAAAACAATTCACTATTCCAAGAGTTTGAAGAAGAGAAGAAATCAACAAAAGTGTTTGAAAATTTGGAATTGAATTTATCTCGCCTTACCCCCAGCTGTAGTCCTGATAGACTCGGTCCTGAGAACTTTATTATTTGGCTCATGTTCCATGAAGCTGTGCTGAGATGGCGCTGGGCTGATGTTGTCCCTTTGCTTAGTAGGCGATATGTCCTGGTATATGGATGAGACGATGCTGGCTTTACGGTCCACAGTACACACGGAGAGGCGGCCGTTCTCTGATGGTTTCTGAAAAGGATATGCCTACATTTAAAGAATATAACACTTGAATTTGCTAACTCTGTATTCCCCGACAATCGGTTCTGAACGTGATCTGAAGAAGTTTATAATCCAACCCAAACAAGGTCGTTGTTGCACGATGTTTTGGTGGTACTATGATTAGAATAACCCGCTTGGGTTATAGCAATTATAGTAAAATAATACCGTGTTTAAATCTGTTCCTTTTACACTCTTAAATAATTCTGCAATAGCCGAACGTTTATCCAAGATTGTTTGCATTCTATAACGGTAAAGTATTTAAAAAATCTGGTACAGTTTGTCCACGTACGGCAAGGCAAGAAGAGTAGAGCGCCAATTGATTCCAGACTTACATACCTTACGCTTAATCCACATTTATCAGCCTATAAATACCTACGAAACCTGAAAAGCTTTGCGAATAAAATGTACTACCGAAGGCGTTGCCATGTTTATTCACAGCACACAAGGGGTAAAATAACAGCATTACTCTCCGCTACTCCAAATCATTGGACCTAATGCCGACTTTATAAAAACATTTGCCTAATGGGCAAACATCCTCTTTTACTAGTGTAGTTGGCTAGTTTTAGAAATCTTTCTTACTACTGAGCATCATAACTATACTGAGATTGATATTTGATCCGGATAAGTGAATGAACGAAACCTATAGATCGAATGAAATGGTAAATTTTCGGCGAACAAACTTTGAACAAATCTATATCAGAAAAAAACTTGAATTATATAAACTTTTCCAACAAATCCACACGTTACATATTTCCGTTTTCGAGTGGAACCAATTTGTAACGTCGCCTTGCCGTCGTGTAACCCAATTTGCGAGTTATTCGATACGCGGTCAATCGAATGACATACGACATGGATAGATATCGATTTAAATCGATACATTCGGATATTGCCAATACTCACCTCGAACGCCTTGACTGATTGGACACGTCATTCAATTCGAGCTCGATATGAAATGGTATTTGATTAAGAACACTTTTTGGCAGGCGAAATAATTGATTGGATTCGTGACGAATTTACATGAATATTCAACCTTATTTGATGTGGTTCAGTAAATAACTTATATATTTTATGCCTTTCCACAGTTTCCGAAGAAAGAGGAAGAAAGGGGTGTAATTACATCCTTTTTGCACTGCAGCAAAAGATGGTGTTTATAGCCATCTAGTGAGTGGGGATCTCTATGTTTTCCTTAACCGTAAAGCATGTGGTAATCAGTGTACTTTTTGGATCTCGACCACCAGGGTTCGAACCTGCAATCTAAATAATTCGTGTGCCACCACGGCTCATATGTATGTATAACTTTACTCCGTATTAAATTGACAATTTTTTTTATACCTTTGCATTTTCAAATAATCATAGGGCCCTCCTGATGGGGAGCGGTTACCGTAGCCTATTTACGCACACAATACCGAAGTATCACTTGCATGTTGCCACTCCGTGTTCGGAGAGTAATACCGTGTTGGCAGCGAAACGGGACTAATACATCTGCTGTCAACACATTATAACAATCCTCCCCCGCCCCAAGGAGCCCTTTATTGGAAACCTTATTCGACGCGCAGGAACATAACGTTCTTGTCTTATGTTCCAATTGTGTCATTTGGCTACGGACTTCCATTAGGTCCAAGTCCTGCCCCAGTCGGGCAGCTCAAAATTCGAACGGGAAACCCGTTATGCCCTATCTCTCTTGAAACTTTAACTTAGAAACTTGCTCGTCTAACCAAACCCACCATCTTCCTAAATCTGTACAAATCATCGTTAATAAAATGATATCGTTATTTAAGCAAATTAGAAAATGAATTTGGCCGTGGTGGCCGAGTGGTTCGAGCAGTTGCCTGCGACGCAAAGGTCGCAAGTTCGAATCCCGACTGTACCAATGAGTTTTTTCTGAACTTAAGTACAGTGATTAGTCACACCACGAGCTTTACGGTGAAGGTAAACATCGAGAGGAAACCTGCATACGTCTGAGAAGAAATTCAAAGGCGTATGTATAGTCGTGCTTGAGTAACGGCGATGGACTCGCCATCTGTCACGTTGGCACCTAATATACCTCTGGCGGAAAGTGGGTGT
Organism: Drepana falcataria; assembly: GCA_945859725.1. Lineage (NCBI taxonomy): Eukaryota > Metazoa > Arthropoda > Insecta > Lepidoptera > Drepanidae > Drepana > Drepana falcataria. Next base: position 10,444,994 of record OX243933.1, on the reverse strand, counting down.
GTGGGTATTACCTATACACCTCTGCCTACCCCTTCGGGGACCCTTGTGGGAAGGCGTGAGGATATTTATTTTTTATTTTATTATAAAATGAATTAAGCAAAATTAGCATATTAGAAAAGGAATAATCTCTACAGAGCGATTATTCCTTCCTCAAAATATATTAGAACATGTTCCCTGCTCCAATTGTTGTATGATATGATTAATTGCTATCTCCCGGCACTAATTCAGGTTGCGTTTAAAGCATTGTTCCGCAAAATGATTTATCATACTTGGTATTGGTTGGAAACGACCTACAGGAGGAATGAATATAACCGATTACGAATCTGCTGCTATCTCTTAAATAACTATCGAGTAATATAGGTTAGTTATATATAGTTATAGGTTACTAGCTGTCCCGCCCAGCTTTGCTCGGGTGAAAAAGTTAAATTGCCCGTAACACGATCACAGCGCCACCTATCGGGTCCAATTGTAAATCTAAACCATTCTCGAATCCACCTTAAGACACACAGAAAGGGATAGCTTCGCACGGGTGAAAAAGTTAAAATTCCTAAAACTCGATCGCAGCGCCACCTATCGGGTCCAATTTAATATAGCCTATGTTACTCGGGGATAATGTAGCTTTCCAAAGGTGAAAGAATTTTTGAAATCGGTTCAGTAGTTTCGGAGCCTATTCATTACAAACAAACAAACAAATCTTTCCTCTTTATAATATTAGTATAGATTATAAGTATAACGAGTTACAAATGCGTTGGTAATGCTTGAGTTTGATCGATTTGATCTAGGTAGTTGCCACGTGGTCTCCTCTGCCTCTTCTTCGAAACACTTATATATCTGTGTATATATACATATATACACAGATATATCCGTTTCTTCAATATTTCTTCCCACATTCATTGTATATTACATATATGAACAAAACAGCTTTTATTATGATTAATTATCGTCACACCTTCCTACAAGGGTCCCCAAAGGGGTAGGCATTAGGTTTATAGGATACCTACGGAAAATTGGTGTGTGCACACACCTACTTTCCGCCAGAGATATATTTTAGGTGCCAACGTGACAGATGGCGAGTCCATCGCCGTTCCTTAAGCACGACTATACATACGCCTTTGAGTTTCTTCTCAGAAGTATGCAGGTTTCCCCTCGATGTTTTCTTACACCGTTAAGTTCGCGGTGTGACTAATCACTGTACTTAAGTTCAGAAAAACTCATTGGTACAGTCGGGATACGAACTTGCGATCTTTGTGTCGTAGACAACTTATCGAACCAATTGGCCACCACGGCTTTATTAATATTAAAATAATAAATAACTATCTTACCTTGGGTGGCACTATGAGGTAACTCTCCACTTTGTGATCAGCCAGGTAGCCTTCTCTAGAGCACCCATCGCCCGGTTCCACTTCAAATCTTCCGCCTAACTGTAACAGGGTCGCCTTAGTGATGTGTACGCGTCTGAAAATAATTGAAAATGCCTGTAAAATAGCTCCTTTAACTACCTAAATCTACTTGATCGAGAGACCAAGTGTTCATTCATACTCGTAGGTGTTCATCTACCAATCTTTATTGAGGAACGAAATCGAACCCATACATTTACGTAAGTACTTCCATTCGTATGTATATCTGCTACATTTTCACGCTAGATCAATTTGGATAAATTTGGTTATAAAGATAGATTATGACCCTGCACAAAGACAAAGCCATCTAATGATAATGTCCACGATAGCATAATTTGCGAGCCCGTGCAAACAATTCTAATCGCTTCTGCAAGAACTCCACATATAGTTTATTTCTTTTATTGGCTACTTTCACATCGTATATGAATGTGTATGAATAAAAAAAAACTGATTCTAAAACATATGCCGAAGACATCCGAGTCTTACATAAATATGTACATACATATATTCATATCTCGACATTCCCATCCCTGAATGTTTTAAGAGAGGTAGGGCATAACGGATTCTCCGTTCGAATTTGGAGCTGCCCGACTGGGGCAGGACCTCCACCTTATAGAAGTCCGTAGCCAAATAACACAATTTATTGTGTTGTGTTCCTACGCGGTGAATAAGGTTACCAGTAATGAGCTCCTTGGGGAGGGGGGAGGATTGTTATATTGTGTTGGCAACCGAGGGATTAGACCTATTATGTTGCCAACACAGTATAACTCTCTGAACACAGAGTGGCAACGCGCAAGTGATACTTAGGTATCGTGAGCGTAAATAGGCTACGGTAACCGTTTCCCATCAGGTGGGCCGTATGCTTGTTTGCCACTCTTGTAGTATAAAAAAAAAAAAATTCGATCGATCTAGGTAGTTAGAACTAATGCAATCAACCTAGTAACATGTTAACCAACCTATTTATAGTTAAATAATGATACCGATATAGGTTAATAGCGCTGTTTGACTAACGCCTGCTAACTGAAACGGTAATGTCAGCGCATAGTGCATATCCATTGGTTTACGATTACAGGGTCACACTGTAGGCCAATATGTGTACGCAAGTTCGCATACAAACCCATTAACCGTATGGCGGCTGCGTTTGTTTTGGTATCGTCAATTCGTCAAATACATAGAACCTTTCATTCAGCAGAGTTTTGGTAATGAGTAGTTTATACGATATGTAAAAAGAGTAAAAGAAGGACAGCAAGACGGTGAAAGAGAATACTAGCAAATTCTAGTACTTTACACAGAGTACACAGAGGATCTCTATAGCGATATTTAATGTGACGTATAGCGACATCTTGTGACACAAAAAGATAATAAATAAGTGTTACAAATGGTCTCTTAACATCCAACATTGTTAATATCTCAGCTATTATTAACAAGAACCGTAATGGTGGTATAGTTAAGAAATCACCTGCAATTTGTAGGCTATTATGTAAGTAGATTGTATAATGAGTGTGTACTAAAGTACAGTGATTTATTAATGAGTATACGGTGTACTGAAGTACAGTGATTTGTCACGCCAAATGCTTTACGGTGAAGGAAGAACGAGTGACGTGTAGAAATGTGCATAGATCTGAGAAGAAATTCCCTGCTTTAATTGTCATATAGTGAATGATGAGATGATGAATTCACTATATTGGCTTAAATTATAGTACGTATAGTATAAGCTAATTAATTAAAATAAATATAGTGTACATAGTAAGGGAGTCAATTTCACTTATGCCTGCCTCTTCCGTAATAATCATAATACAAACATACATACATACATACATATCATCACGCCAAGTCCCTAACGGGGTAGGTAGAGAGTATAGAGCGCCAGTCCACATTCATCAGTCTCTTCATACATGCTCGTCGGTTTCGAGTACTCTTAACGTTCCCGTCCTTGAGAGTCCGATCTATTTGATCCAGGTAGTTGGAACGTGGCCTTCCTCTGCTTCTTGCACACACTTTTGCTTTGTATATCTGTTTCGTCAATCTTTCTTCACTCATCCTTTCTATGTGTCCAAACCAACGTAACATGCCTTTCTTCATCTTTACAATCACGCCCTCATTCACGCCAGTTGATTTGCGAATCTCTTCATTGCGGATTCGATCTAATACATTTTTTTTTTTATTATTTATTATTTATTCATCTTTCACAAAGGTATGTACATAGGATCAGCTATACAGTTAACTTAGTGAATAGCGCCTTTGTGAGAGACTGGTGCCTGTACTAGGTTGATCCTGTATTACAGGTTACCAGGCTCTCGCCCTACTGGAACATTACTGTATTTCTTACAATAGTAACTATTTCGTATTCAATTAATACCATTTCACAAATATAAGCTAAAGCTAGGGGTTAGTGTGTATGTGTGTGAGTGTATGTGTGTGTGTGTGTGCGTGTGTGCAAGTGTGTGTGTTTTGTGCAGGTTGGGGTGTATGTGAAGAGGAGTGCTAAGGAGTTACGTATTAAATGGTTAGGAAATTGGTAGAATTAAGTTTTCTGTTTTGGCGTAGGATAAGTTAAGTAGCCATGTTCTTACCACCTTTACATAACGAACTTTGGGAAGTGAGTAGATACCAAGTACTGCATTGATTTTATTGTAAATGTATGGACCAAGAAAGCATAGAAATCTTTGCGCGAACCGAGTTTTATAAATTACAGAAGGACAGACTAAAGATTTAAGCCGTTTTGACTCTTTAATCATGGGATCGTACTTAAGTATAGAATGGCTTTTTACTATAATTTTTAAAATAAAAAGTTGACGAACTGTTAATAATTTACATTTTTGGTACAGGTCAATGGTTGGATAAAGAAAAGGTGTGAAAAGCCGTGGTGGCCGAGTGGTTTGAGCAGTTGCCTGCGACGCAAAGGTCGCAAGTTCGAATCCCCACTGTACCAATGAGTTTTTCTGAACTTAAGTACAGTGATTAATCACACCACGAGCTTTACGGTGAAGGAAAACATCGAGAGGAAACCTGCATACGTCAGAGAAGAAATTCAAAGGCGTATGTATAGTCGTGCTGGAGTAACGGCGATGGACTCGCCATCTGTCACGTTGGCACCTAAATATACCTCTGGCGGAAAGTGGGTGTGTGGGTATTACCTATACACCTCTGCCTACCCCTTCGGGGACCCTTGTGGGAAGGCGTGAGGATATATTATATAAGAAAAGGTAAAAAGTAGCAAACTTTGAGGACTGCACGCTGTGCACGTTCAAGATGTATGAGGCTAGTTTTGGGGGCACCCCCCCATGATGTAATGCAATAGGTCAGCAAGGATTCGCAAAGAGCATAATAAGTGAGTTTTAGGATTCTATCATCGGAGATATGTCGCAATTTTTTGAAAATGTAAATTAACTTACGGATATCGTCACTCCGCACATTTTTCGAAGAGATCGCATCTCAACTGCATACATACATATCATATAGGTATATATAGTTTGGACAAATAGAAAGGTGAGTAAAAACCGGTCAATGAAGTAGATATATACCTTGCGAAAGTGTGTGGACGAAGCGGCAGAGAAAGACCTAGTTCCAACTACCTTAACAAAATTGATCGGAAACTCAAGGGCACTTCAAGCGTACTCGAAAACGTCGAGCATGTATGCACAGACTGATGATTGTGGTCGAAGCGAAGGTAGACAGAACTGGCGCTGTACCCTCCCTGCCTTTTTTTTTTTTTATACAACTAGAGTGGCAAACAAGCATACGGGCCCACCTGATGGAAAACGGTTACCGCAGCCTATTTACGCTTGCAATACCGAAGTATCACTTGCGCGTTGCCACTCTGTGTTCGGAGAGTTATACTGTGTTGGCCGCACAATGGGACTAATCCCTCTGCTGCCAACACAATATAACAATCCTCCCCCCTCCCCAAGGAGCTCATTACTGGTATGGAGTGGAGTGGAGCCTGCCTACCCTGTTAGGAACTCGGCGTAACGATAATATGTATTAACATATACGCCTTTCCGCATTTGACAACGTAAGATGGCGAGAGCATCGGCGTCTGTTAAGTATATATATTATATACGTCTCGGAATTTCTTCCCAAAAATTCGCAAGTTTCGTCTATTTTGATTTCTTCACCATGGAGTTGGTAGCTGGTACTGTGCTTAAGTTCAGAAAAGCTAATTAGGAAAGAAGGAAGAAAAAAGGCACAGTAGGAAACTAAGTACTTGCAATCTCCGTGTTGCAAGACTATTCGAACGACCACAACGACTCTTTTTAATCCTTTACGTTCGATATTGTTTTAATAAATCATTTTTTACACACCGCTTTATACCCGTGAACACTGCACTTCATAGTAACTAATCCGGTTAGGTACTTCGTTATATAACGATAAAAGCTTCCGCGGATAAAAATGCACGATCGGTTTATAGGCTTTGTTCCACGTAAAGTTTCCCAGCAGTTTTCAGGTGCCAATCAGTTATTTAGGTGCCAACGTGACAGAGAGACTAATCACTGTATTTAAGTGAAGATATACCCATTGGTCCATCAATCAATCCCAGTCGGGATTCGAACTTGAAATCACATCAAATCATACAAACATTTCTTCATAACATTACCCCAATTCCCTTATAGTAGGCAGGCAGAAAGAATAAAGCGCTAGTTCTCCCAAGACTTTGCACCTAATTCAGGAGGGTAAAAATCTTACCAATTCTTAATTTGGCAACACGTGTGTAATGGCAGTGTAGGCTGCCATGGCGTTGTGCCACTTTCGTAGATTAAAAAAATATGAAAGACACTATCACTAGAAAGAAGAAAACAATTAGGCACTCACCCCGCAATCCCACCAGACTCCATGTGGTTAGCAAGAGTGACGTCATCGCTCCAGACATCGAACTGCCACTTGCGCAGGCCGAGCACCCCGCAGAGGACATTACCGGTGTGGATGCCAATGCGCATGTCCACGTTGAAGCCTGTCGCTTCTCGCACGAACCTAATATAATATGTATTGCAAAGTGATCGTAATGTGGGTCAGAATATAGGTAGTAGCAAGAAAGGCTTTGTGTATCATGTAATTGGTTGTGGAGGAAGACCAAATTGTGGGAAAGATATGACTAGGATGCGAGTGAGCAGAAAGGTGGAAGTGATTGCAGGAGAAGGTCCAGAGTGGAGGGCAAGACAACATTAATGATGACAAAGTACGACGATTTTGTAGAATGAATTAAATAACCTAACAATTTATTGGAAATATTGTAGTTTTGCTAGAAATGCTTTATTTACTTAATTTATGTTTTTTATAAAGCTAAACTTTTCCTGTTGCGATTGTACCTCAAATCATGCTGTGGTCTCCAGTATCTGAAGAGACACGCTTGCCTTAGACTGTAAAGATTGTGTTTGTGTGTTCGTGTATCATTTGTTTGTTGTTCTTTTCTAACTTTACTTGCTTCGTCTCTCTCGGGAGTCAAATAATATGGTGAAATATATAGCTAGGTCGCTATATTCACAATGATTTTAATGTAAGTACTTCAGTACAGACCTTATGGCGTCAATCATCTGAAGTCCCATGTTGACGCAATTGTAAGCGTGGTTGGGTCTCGATATTGGCAATCCAGACACACAGTAGTAGCAATCGCCGAGAATTTTGATCCTCATACATTGATTTTCCTGTAAAATTGTATAATACAATAAATTAAATCAAATAGTATAAGTACAATATAATGTATAATATATCCTCACGCCTTCCCACGAGGGTCCCCGAAGGGGTAGACAAAGGTGTATCGGTAGTACCCACACACCCACTTTCCACCAGATAGTATAAAATAGTATAATAATATTTTGTTAAGTTCGCACATATTAAACATATTCATATTTTTTAAGTATTCATACGGAGAATAAATTTATGCGGAGAGTTAGGGAGCCGGTGTGATGATAAGTAAAAATATACGTATTCACAAATAGTATATCTCAAATAAACTAAAAACCAATAAATTAGATCACAAATCAAAAATCTGGCGTAATACACGCGAGTACTAAACGACTTTGTTTCAATGCTAACATTTAATTTTTTTCGTAAAAAGAGCAGTTTCATACGTAAAGTCTGAGTATGAAACTGCATACTCAGACTTTACTAGCAATTAAATCTCAAGATAAAGGCATCTCCATTTCATGGAGATCTTGAGTGTACACGTGTTTAATTATACAAAGCTAGTTGTGCCCTAGTATGACCCACGTTAAACGTGATTGTTAGGTCCCTTAGGTGGTAAGATGATGTTGATGAAGGCTTACTTAATTACTAGATTATCAGATACAAGATTTTTTTCATACATTTCATCACGACGATCTTCTACGGGTTAGGCAGACAGAGAGCGCCAGTTCTCTCTAGACCTACATATCTCTTTCGCTTCGACCACATTCATCATCCGTCTCTTCATACATGTTCGCTGGTTTCGAGTACTCATGACATTCCCGTCCTTAAGTGTCCGATTGGTTTGATCTAGATAGTTGTAAAGTGTTATTTGTTTTCAAATCGGATATAAAGTCCCTGCGACTTACGCGTTCAAACAAACAGACTCAGTATCTCTATAATATGAGTATATGACAAATAAATGGCAAATATTAATAATAAGATATAATTAATTTTACTGTGTTTATATTACAACTTAATTTGGTCCATATAGAGATTGCAGTTGTAATCTCCAGCTCGCTGGACTCTTATAAAAAGTATGTATATCTAGAATTCAAAAGGTGTATGTATAGTTGTGCTTGAGTAACGGCGATGGACTCGCCATCTGCCACGTTGGCACCTAATATACCTCTGGCGGAAAGTGGGTGTGTGGCTTATTACCTATACACCTCTGCCTTCCCCTTCGGGGACCCTTGTGGGAAGGCGTGAGGATATATTATATATGTATATCAAGAAAGCGACGGCGTGTCGATAAGATGGAATTTCTTGTGTCGCGTCTGCTATCTCTTCAAAGCAGTCAGGTTTGCCATAAATTGGCCTATAAAATATTACTGGAGCTAGCACGAGTGTCCCTAAATATGCAATCCGGTAAAGTTTTGAGTACCCACCGTTTGAAGAGCTATAAAATATAAACTTTCGTACCAAAGTCAGCAAACCTTGTAGTCTGGTATAAATGATAGGTGCAGCTAGTTAAATAACATATAATAAGATATATTTTACCACCTGTGCTTGGCGTTACACGGATTTGTTTCTTTATTTCCTCACGCCTTCCACAAAGAAGGGGTAGGCAAAGGTGTATAGGTAGTACCCACCCACCCACTCTCCACCAGATATATATTTTAGGTGCCAACGTGACAGATGGCGAATCCATCGCCGTTACTCAAGCACGACTATACATACGCCTTTGAATTTCTTCTCAAACGTATGTAGATCCTCTCGATGTTTTCCTTTACCATAAAGCTCATGGTGTGACTAATCACTGTACTTTCTTTTGAGATTTTTATTCTAAAATTAGACATATCCTACATAGTAATGCAGCTAATAATCTAGTTGTGTATCCAATTTTGTTCGGAAGCTCTAGCGTTGAAGAGGAACAAAGATTTTCACAAACTTTTTAATTTATAATATTAGGTTTCAATTTTAGTTCTAGAATGAACGAGAAGTATTAATAAACATCGACTTGTTGGATTGTTGTTACAAAGTGGTTTTAGACATAGACGTAGCGGGATCGGTGATTGACCTCTGTGTTACTTCGCTAAGTCAACGAAACTGTTGGTCTTGCATAGATAATGCTTAATAGATACGAACTAATTATAATAATAAAGTGCTGGCTCACAGTGCTTAAATCACTGTACTGAAGTTTGGATAAACTCATTAATACAGGCCGGGGTCCAAACTTGCAATCTTTGTTTTGCAGGCGCCTCCTGAAACAACTCATTCACGTTGGCACCTAATATACCTCTGGCGGAAAGTGGGTGTGTGGGTATTACCTATACGCCTCTGCCAAACCCCTTCGGGGACCCTTGTGGGAAGGCGTGAGGATATATTATTATTATTTAAAGTTACTTGTGTAATTTGTATTTTTATTTTCTTAAACTCCTCCGAAATAAATATAACAACGATAACATTTTAAAAGTAATTCATCGAACCCTTTGCAACTATCATAAAAGGCAAATCCTTAAGGAATAGAGTAAGGAAACTTCACATAAACTAAATCCAAGAGCTACTCAAAACAACGCCGACGAACAAGATATGTTACTTCACCCAGAAAACAAAATTGAATAAAGTTATTTTTGTGTTACTTGTTACCTTATATCTATATGTATATTAAGTAATAACATTTACCTTTTGGCTTAAGACATATACAATATGTGCTAATTCTACTGTATTGGAATTCGAATGTAGGTTGTAAAGGAATGTAGTCAGACATGACTATGTACACGGCAGAATATTTCTTCCCAAACGTATGCGGGTTGATTTTTCTTCATTCTAAAAAGTTTTGGTTCAAAAGGTTCTAGGTAGGTAGAACGTGGTGTTTCTTACCACTACATCCAGATACTTTCATGAATATGCCTTATGTTCCGATCCAATACCTATTTTATTTGAGTCAGTAACAAAATATTGACTCTTTAAATTGAATTCAGTCAAAACATGTCGCGAGCATTTCGAATAAGTTTGTAAAAGGAATGTATTCTGTCAATGCAAGCGAACTGATGAAAATCCGCAAAATTTTATTTGCAGTAACATATAACAGTATTTTCTACTTTATTTTAACGGTGTATGTTTCTGCCAGTGTCAGTATTTACTCTAACAGTAGCATAAACATAGGGCCGTAGTGGCAGAGTGGTTCGAGTAGTTGCCTGCAACACAAAAACTGCAAGTTCGAATCCCGACTGTAGCAATGAGTTTTTCTGAACTTAGGTAGAGTGATTAGTCATTCCACGAGATTAACGGTGAAGGAAAACATCAAGGGGAAACATGGAAAAAGCAAAGGCGTATGTATAGTCGTGCTCGAGTAACAGCGATGGACTCGCCATCTGTCACGTTTACAGTATAGCAAACGTGACAGATGTTCGCGTATGCTTTTGTACCATCGTTGTTGTATAGAATAAATAATAGAAATAATATATATGTCCTCAAGGGTCCCCGAAGGGGTAGGTAGAGGTGAATAGGTAGTAACCTAACCTTGAGGACATATATATTATTTCTATGTAAGATCTGTGTAAGAGTAATCTAATCACTGCGACAAATTTCATACAAATCTTTTCAGCCGTTCTGGCGGTATGGAGTAACAATCATCATCAGAAACTTTCGCATTTATAATAATTTGTGATTAGACACACCACGAGCTTTACGGTGAAGGAAAACATCGAGAGGAAACCCGCATACATCTGAGAAGCAATTCAAAGGCGTTGGTATAGACGTGCTTGAGTAACGGCGATTGACTCGCCATCTGTCTGTCACATTGGCACCTAAAATATATCTCTGGCGGAACGTAGGTGTGTGGGTACCCCCTATTATACACCTCTGCCTACCCCTTCAGCGACCCGCCAGCGACCAGCGACTTGTGGGAAGGCATGAGGATATATTTAATAATACTAGTAGGCAATATTGATTTTAATTTGCCGTTTGCATAGAAATTATAATTCCTAGACAAACTCAACAAATTGTGTTATTATCCGAAACAATATCGAGCTTATTGGGAAAAGTTATAGCGGAACGCAGCTGTTGACAATGGGCTATGAAACTAAGTTACCGATAAGTTCGAGGAATCGATGGTAATAATATTACGCACACTTCCAGGCCTGTGACACCCTCAACATGGCTTAAAGACGATAAAGTTTGTTAATACAAGGGTTCCCTTACCAACAAATGCAAATACTGGTTTGCGATGGGATTCGCAAAGCAACGACTGTCTAAATATAAAGATGAATAAAGGCCGTGGTGGCCGAGTGGTTCGAGCAGTTGCCTGCGACATAAAGAACGCAAGTTCGAATCCCGACTGTACCAATGAGTTTTTCTGAACTTAATAACAGTGATTAGTCACACCACGAGCTTAACGGTGAAGCAAACATCGTGAGGAAATCTGCATACGTCTGAGAAGCAATTCAAAGGCGTATGTATAGTCGTGCTTGAGTAACGGCGATGGACTCGCCAGTTGACAATTAAATGTTCATGCTTTACAATACTTATAACTATTCATTAACATTTGTAAACGAATGAAAAAAGCAATACGTTTTATTATTGAACTGACACATACTCAAATATTTATAAATGTAAGTGTCAATGTAAGCACAAAGGTTTCATGTATAGAACATAAACTTGTGAAGTGAAGTTGACGAAACAGATATACGATTCGAGATCGATGGAACACTAAATAATGCGTTGGTCAAGTATACTCGAAACCTTCTAGCATATATGAAGAGCCTAACAAATGTGGATGAAAAGAACTGGTCTGTACGTCTAGAGAGGATAATCGTAGTAAAAAATAATATCCTCACGCCTTCCCACAAGGGTCCCCGAAGGGGTAGACAGAGGTGTATAGATAATACCCACACACCTACTTTCCGCCAGAGGTATATTAGGTGCCAACGTGACAGATGGCGAGTCCATCGCCGTTACTCAAGCACGACTATACATACGCCTTTGAATTTCTTCTCTGACGTATGCAGGTTTCCTCTCGATGTTTTCCTTTACCGTAAAGCTCGTGGTGTGACTAATCACTGTACTTAAGTTCAGAAAAACTCATTGGTACAGACGGGATTCGAACTTGCGACCTTTGCGTCGCAGGCAACTGCTCGAACCACTCGGCCACCACGGCTCTCTGTAATATAATAAAAATAATCGTAGTAGTAATCTTCTTATTCCTGAAAGTTGTCTATTTGGATGTGTTAGAGCTAGCATGTAATGTCTACTTTGAACTATACTTGACTAGAGCTATTTACTTGACGCAAGTAACTACAACAGTTGTTGGTAAACTTGCGGAACTGAGCCAGTTTAATGGGTGAACTTTGTCTTTTGTTGCACTTCTAGCAAGCGAAGTTAGTATAGCTCGTGAGATTAGTTCAATGAATTCGATCACATTGTTACTTCTAGGGCTTCTAGAGTATCGGGTGTAGTGTTCGTAAAATCGTACCTCACGGCTCCTCACAATCACATAGGAAGGAATGGGCACAGGCGTAATGACATCTGATTTTAGTGTATTGAATTCAGAAATCAATATATAATTGAAATTAAAATATGTCTTCCTACAATAGATACACAAACAGGTAGATATGGAAATTTCATGTGTGTTTTCCTTCAAAGCTCTGGTTATTACATTTATTTTTACTTTACATATGTAGGTACATATGTAAACGTAGTATAGGACGCCCTCCGACCAGGTGGGATGACGATTTGCGAAGGTCTGCTGGCAGATGCTGGATGCGGCAAGCTGAAGACAGGGCGCTATGGCGCTCATTAGGGGAGGCCTATGTCCAACAGTGGACTAGAGTGGGCTGATGATGATGATGATGATGTAGGTACATACATACGCCGTCTCTCGAGGACTAGGCACAATAATATCATATCACTGTATCTACGAAATTTCCAATATCTTGCTTCAACGAGGGTATGAGTATACTGGTATTCAGTAACGTTTTAAATTCAAGTAATGTTAGAAACATAAGCGATTTGTTTTCCTACCTTATGCGAGTAAAATTAACCGAAAGTAAAGCTCGCAATTTTCTCCGGCTTATAAATTTATAGCCAAAATACAATGTTATTTCAGACATATTGAATTTCAAAGCCACTTGACCCTTTGATCGTAATTTAAGGGAAAGGACCGTGGTAATAAAAGTTATCCACTTAATTAAACGTATCCAAGTTTGATTTATTTATGTATATATATTTACGCCTTCCCACAAGGGTCCCTGAAGGGGTAAGCAGAGGTGTGTAGACAGTACAGGAGATATATTTTAGGTTCTCGAGTGCTTGTGTTTCTTTTGAAACGTATTTCCTCTCGATGTTTTTCTTCACCGTTAAGCTCGTGGTGTGACTAATCACTGGTACTTAAGTAAACAAAAATTTTAAATTAATGTTATTTTAAATACGCAAACAGACACTCCAATTTTATTAGAAGATAATTTTTTCTCCGTCTCTGTGACTATAATTCATCTATGTGCCAAATTTCATCCACTTCTAGTTTTATTAAGAGAGCCAGATGAATTGTTCTTTATCACAATTTGCAGAGAGCTATAAAGAAGAAACGTTATTTGTGTAAAGCCTTAAAGCTCAGTGCCGCTTGGGCTATCTAGCGTTGACTGTGAGCTTACATCTGCAAGTACCGACTCAATTATTAAACAGATAAGATACTTAGAAACTTTAAGCTCTAGTTTAAGTTCAAAATTGATTTCGTTTAAGAAGTCTTAAAAGTGGGTATTTCGAGTTTTAGTACGTTCGTTTTGAATCTCAAAAGCTGACAGTTATCTAGCCTGTTTTGAAGGTATCCTCTCGCTTTCACACAAGGGTCCCCGAAGAGGTAGGTAGAAGTGTATAGACAAAGGGAATGCCTTTAGTACACTTTCCACCACAGATGTATTTTAGGTGCCAAAGTCACAGATGGCGAGTCCGTCGCCGTTATTCAAGCACGTTTATTATACATATCACGCCTTTGAATTTGAATATTTTTTAGTAGGTACCTTAATAAATGCATACCAAAAAAGCTTGTCCTAACATATTTTTTTTTCAGAGTATAGGTTATTTTAGGACCATAATAGTCTTATAATTATTATTAAAATGTAAGTCAATTTATAAATAAATTGATAAACTGAATTTTTAAATGGTCCATAAAATATCTTCACACCTTATCAGAACGTATCTCAAAGAGAACAAATCATTTCAGAAACAATAATTTATGTTACCACCGGCCTCAGTCTACAAACGCCTCTAAGGGCTTTAAAATACATCTTTGATTTTTTTTGTGGTGTACTTAAGTACAAAAATTCATTCAGACCACTCGGGCACTGACTGCACTTGAAACTGCAATCTTATCAAAGTTAGTAACCAAAGCTTAAAAATACCTACTTTCTACTATTGTAGCATCAGATTCTACCACTGAACTGTACCTCTTATGTCAGACGTTATAAGTTGGATGATAAAGATCAAAATCAAAATCAAAATCTTTTTATTTCACATAGGCCCAGATGGGCACTTATAAAACGTCGAAAAAGAAGCACGGTTCGGGTTGGTCGCTTCCATGGAGAAGAACCGGCAAGAAACTCCATGGTTACTCTTTTCAAATCATTTGGCATATACAATATTTTTTTTCGTTACAGCAATAGTACCCAAGTATGGGGGAACAACGTAGGCCCGACAATAGGTCGTTGCTTACTATACAAAGCATACATAAAACAAGATAATTATAACAATGTTAGCAAGATCTAAGAATCTACAAAGCCTACAATGTTCTCACATTCACAAATTAGACAAATTAAACAAGTGACACAAATATTGTCATCAGTACTGTAACTAATTCTGGTCAAGATATGGAATAAATTAAAATAAAAAAAAGGAAAATTATTATTGTATAAAAAAAAAACCCGAATTGAGAAAAGAAAAAGATTCAGAATAGTTAGAGACATCCACAAATTTGTGCCGTTTATGAGCTACCAAGGAAGCCGCATGCGCAGAAGGAACTAGAGCCAAACTTCTTTATCTTCAACGTAGTCCTTGATTTTATAATATGCTAAAGCGCTCCAGCTAATTCAAAGAGTCATCATTTTCCACTTAAAAAGCTTTACGTTTGTCAGCAATACTGTATGCTATCAGTAAAACTACTCGCTTACGCATCTCGCTTTGTGATCTCTGGTTTTGTCAAAAAAATACATAAGCAACTCACCTGAGCGATCTGATCAAATCTTCCAAATAGTTCGTTCAACGTCTTAACCAGGTCTGAGGCACTGAGTCGCTCGGAGAGCGGTGTGAAGTTAACGATGTCTGCGTACAATATGCTCACGTTGTTGTGCCTTTGTACATGCATCTCGTGAAAGCGGGTCTGTTTGGAGCTGTCAGCACAAGCATCTGCCATCTTCAGCATTATAGAGCGTTTTACCTGGAACAAGAGTTTGATCGGAGCAATTATAATTTGGAAAGCATTGTCTTAATAGCTCTATTTACAACTAGCGATCCGTCTCGGCTGCGCAAAGAATATAGCATGTCACTTAGGGTGAATGTAGCTTTCTAACACTGAAAGAATTTTTCAAACCGGTCTTGTACTTTTTGAGCCAATTCGTTACAAACATACTTACATACAAATCTTTCCTCTTTATAATATTACTAATATTAGTATAGATATACCAAATATCAAGTTTGTTCTGAAAAAAAATTACAATAGAATCTAGTATATAACTTTATGCTTGACCGTTCTTGACAAACATTCTAAACAAAATTATAATTACCATTTAACGCAAAAATTTCATGTTTGTATCCCAATTAATTGAGTTTTTTTTTACTTATGTACGTACATTAATCACACCACGAGCTAGTAGTAAGTACATTAATAACACGTAGAGTGCAATCAAATGGAGAGAGGGCGCCACCTTGCTAGCGCAAACATCAACTCCGTATATAAAGTGCAATTAAATATATATAAAGTGAAAATAAAGTGTAAAACCAATTGATCAGTTCTAAAGACTAATAAATTCAATGTTGCAAATAGAAGAACAAACGCTATTGTTTACATAAACATAAAAAAAAAGTGATAAAACTGACAATAACAACAAAGTGACATTTTATTGTGATAAAAACATGTTGTGTCGATTTATACTTTCTGTTGCTTACGCAACTGCCTACTGATAAGAAGAAACGGCTGCTCATACGAAACTCCAGCTCAAATAGAAAGTTATAAATCTAATAACCTAAAATTCTATGCACTGCTTAGTCATCTCATTAGGCGCAGAAGTCTATTATAACATATCTGCTAGCACCATCTAACGGCATTTCGAAGAACTCAGCGGTACGTTGGCTTCGCACTAACAAACATCGTGCCGTTATCCATACTGCTACTAAGCATAAATAAAGGGCGGAAGTGCCACCTAACGGCACAGCGACGAACTACGTAGCACTCCAGTATTGGCAGTATCGATAAACGAGTACTGCGCCAGAACCCAAGTAGTTAAACAATACAGCCATATACCAACAGAGGACGTTAAACCTAAAGATGGACGAAATTAAAGAGATGTTGAAAAGGATGCAAGAGGAAATGAGACAACAAAAAGTGGATATGCTAGCCATGAAAGAAGATATAAAATGCACCATCAATAACAATATAAACGAGAAATTTAAGAACTTAGAAACCAAAAACGAACTACTCGAGCAAAAACTAGATTCACAAAAATTGGCAATTGATAATTTCGAGAAATCCTTAAGGAGAAAAAATTTACTGTTTTTCGGAGTAGAAGAGCGGGAAAAAAGCTATGAAGAGTTGGAGAAAAATGTTTTAGATATCATAAACAACATACTGAACATCAAATGCGAAAGACACTACATTGAATCTGTGAGAAGGCTTGGCAGAAAAAGCGACAAAGTCAGACCTATTGTAATTACTCTACTTACCATGGGGATGAAGATACAAATCCTAAAACACAAAGAGATGTTAGAAAATTCGTTGTACTATATAAAAGAAGACTACCCACAAGATGTGCTCAACAAGCGAAAAGAACTCCAAAAAGAAGTAGCGAAATTAAGAGAACAAGGCAAAAAAGCTGTAATAAAATATGATAAAGTAGTTATATTAACAAATAAAGACCAACAAACAGATTTACAAAAAACTCAAAATAAAAAAAGAAACTTATCTGAATCCCCCGAGATGGCAACATGCTCTAGCAATGCAATTAAGAAAACTCAAAACCAGCCTACAAAGATAAACAAGCCTAACAATTTGAATAGCTATATTTTAAAAAAGCCTACGCTCACTCTATCCGATAAAACTCCTTCCCAAACATACGACTCAAAACAAAATACAGAATAGCAGCCAACGCCCCCCCCTCTCGTCCTCCCAACACGGCTTGTCACCGCGGGAGGTCTAGACTACAACCCTCCAACGTGCCAAAAACTCCACATCTGCACATACAACGTGAAATCCCTTTTATCACCGCAAAGAATGATACTGTTAAAATACTCCCTGGAAAAAATCAAATACGACATTATTGGCCTAGCTGAAGTCAGAAGAGGTGGCAATAATATTCTTGAAGACGATGACCACATATTTTGTTACACTGGAGAATCTAAAGGGCTCCATGGAGTTGGATTCTTAATTAAGAAGAAATACAAAAATAACATAGAGAACTACATAGGCATATCTGAAAGAGTCTGTTTGCTAAATTTACGATTTGTGGCAATTAAACTCACAATTATCCAAATTTACGCCCCCACCTCTGATGCAACAGAAGAAGAGATTGATGCCTTCTATGATCAAATAGAACAAGCCAGGACCTTCGCAATTGGAAAAGTTATACTACTGGGAGACCTGAATGCGAAAATAGGTCAAAGAAAACCTGAAGAAAGTACAATACTAGGCCCATACTGCTACGGGAAAAGAAATCCTAGAGGAGTAAAGCTAGTCCAATACGCTTTAAAAAATAAATTTACAATAATTAACACAATATTCAAGAAAAATATAAAAAACCTATGGACATGGATAACACCAGATAAACAAAAAAGAAACCAAATAGACTATATTCTGAGTAACTACCCAAAACTCTTTACCAACATGGAAATCCTTAACAAAATCTCATTTCCAAGCGACCATAGACTCTTGAGAGGCACAATAACTTTAGTTAACCAAAAGAAAAGGCGAGCTACCTTCGACTCAACCCGCAGGGTCACCCTATCCAACGAGAAATCAAAAGAAACATACCTCTCTGCCTTAAGGAAGCAAGTTGAACGAATCAACTGGGAAGCTAACGATAGCGTTGAGTCATACTACCTCAAAATAGAGTCAGCAATTCAGAAATGTTTAAAGAGCCTTATGTTAATTAAAACAAAGAAGGAAATTATATCCGAAGAAACTAAAAACTTAATAAAAAAACGCACAGAACTACAACACATACCTTCAAAAAATAAGGAAGAGAAAAAGGAACTCTCATCACTGTACAAAACCACAAATAAACTACTTAAAAAAGATTATGAAAATTACAGAATGGAAATAATTGAAAAACACCTACTATCCACGGGAAGCCAAAAGAAAGCCTATAAACAGTTAAATTCAGAAAAAAAATGGATTCCAACATTGAAGACACACAAAACTACAAAAAAGCAACAAACTAGAAAGGACCTTGTAAACATTGCCTCCGACTTCTACACAAAACTATACGACGATGAATCTGTAGAAAACTACAGCTACGAAAAGCGTTTTGAAACAGATGACAAGAACGTGTCAATCCCACCCTTCAAAGAAGAAGAAATAATGATAAAAATAGAAAAATTTTAAAAAGATAAAAGTCCTGGTGCCGACAATATCCCAAATGAGGCCTTGATAGTTGGAAAACATCTACTGATAGGCCCACTCACTACACTCTTCACAAAAATACTGGAAAAACAAGAAATTCCTATCAAATGGACGAAATCACAGATAATTCTTATATATAAAAAGGGAGACCCAGCAGATATAAATAACTACCGGCCTATTAGTCTACTACCAACAATGTATAAGCTATTTGCAATGTGCCTGGAAAAAAGAATAGAGACAACTATAGAAAAGAACCAACCAGTGGAACAGGCAGGTTTCCGCCATGGGTACTCAACAACTGATCACTTACACACCCTAGAACAAGTAATAGAAAAGTATGTTGAGTATAATAAACACCTATACATAGCATATGTCGACTACGCGAAAGCGTTCGATTCCATTTCGCATAAGAGTATCTGGGATGCATTAGAGCATCAAAATCTTCCATACATATACATCAACATTCTCAAAGATATATATAGAAAAAGTACAAGCCGCGTCAAACTAGACAGACTAGGCCCAGAATTTAATATCCGTAGAGGTGTGAAGCAAGGAGACCCGCTATCACCAAAAATCTTCATAGCTGTATTACAAAATATAATGAAAGACCTAGACTGGGACAAAAAAGGAATACCTATAGAAGGAAAAAACCTCAGTAACCTACGATTTGCCGATGATATAGTCATTTTCGCTAAGACATCAAAACAACTAGAGGAAATGCTGACAGAACTAAGCGCTGTTAGCGAAAATATAGGTCTACAACTAAACACCTCAAAAACAAAGGTAGCCACCAACGGTACGAAGAATCCCATACTATTAAATAAAGCACCTATAGAATATGTAGAGAGCTATATCTACCTCGGAAAACTAATATCATTTAAAAACACAAGACATCTAGATGAAATAGATAGGAGAATCAACATGACCTGGAAAAAATTCTGGAGCTACAAAGAAATATTAAAATCAAAACTTTCAATAAAATTAAAGAAAAAAGTGCTGGATTCGAGTCTATTGCCCTGTTTAGCGTACGGTGCCCAAACCTGGATATTTAATAAAAACACCTTATCAAAAATACGTACCTGCCAACGGGCTATGGAGAGAAGCATCCTTGGCATCAAGACCATCGACAAAGTAAACAGCAAAATAATCAGACACAAAACCAAAGTGATAGACGCATCACAACACACACAGCGTTTGAAGTGGAAATGGGCAGGGCACATCGCCCGTTCTTCTGAAGAAAGATGGGCAAAACGAGTTACAAAATGGGCAGGTCCAGAAGGCAAAAGACAAAGGGGCAGACCAAAGGCTCGCTGGATGGACGATATACTCGAGTTGGCGGGAGCAAACTGGATGAAGACAGCTAAGGATAGGAAGAAGTGGGGGCATTTGGAGGAGGCCTATACCCGAAGGGGGCCATGATCTCCACCTCGATAAATATAGTTATTTATGAACAAGTATATGTAGTCATGGAAACTTCTAAAATAAAGGCTTTATTATTATTATTATTATAGAGTGCAATCACTACTCAATTTCAGAAAAAACTCACTTGTACAATGCAGGCTCTACCTACTCGGACTAACCAGTCACTACGAATTGTCTAAGTACTTATATTTAAACGCAAAATAAACGAATACGTCATAATACAAAACCTTTATCTTAAACCTAAAAATATCTACAAACTATTTGCGATTGTGATTGCAATCTAAAGCAGATGAGTTTGATCTTCCCAAAAATTAATAAACGGATGTTATCCGAGTCGCGAACTTTGATCCTCGAGGTATAAAGAAAGCTTACGAATTAATCCTGTCAGGAGTCAGATATCTTTGCAAAAGTATTATAACCATATTACCGGCTCAAATTGCTGATGACTTCGCGGAAAATGAAATTTTAAAGGAATATTTTTTATTTGGGCGCCTGATAAAAACTTTGTAGCAAAATTATGTTTAGCCACTTTGCTATTCATCTTTTGAGGGCTTCATTATAAGTACTGGAGTCTTATTTTAATTACTTTTTTATAACTACAAAGATAACAGACAAGCATAATGTTTGTTTGATGTTAAGAGATTACAATAACGCGTTACAAAGTTTTGCATATTTTTTTCAAAACTTAAAGATTCAATCCTCCTATTGTGAGCGTGGGGTCTTCGATATATTTGCTAATTCTAGGGACCCTGACACCTTAAGCACCTTACTGGATATGATAGCACCACCCAAAAGCAGTGCCATTAGGCAGCGATTTTGGGTATAGTCGTGCTTGAGTAACGGCTAGGGACTCGCCATCTGTCACGTTGGCACCGAAAATACCTCTGGCGGAAAGTGGGTGTGTGGGTATTACCTATACACCTCTGCCTACCCCTTCGGGGACCCTTGTGGGCAGGCGTGAGTTTTCAGTAACGTGCAGATACTGTTAGACACGGGCAACGTCAATTCTGAACGACAATTTGTTGGGCCCTTCCTAAGGGTCTCCCAAGGGGTAGGTTATAGAGGTAGAGCTATGTAGGCAATACCGACACATCCCGACTTCCGTCTGATATACATTTTAGGTGCCGACGTGACAGATGGCGGCTCCATGACGGAGATAACCCAAATAGTTGCTAAGCCATGAGGTTAGTTAGGCCCTTGCAATCTATCATCGTTCATCAACAATGACAATAGCTTGTCTTATTATCAAAAACTTACCTACAAAGATTACAGAATGCCTACTTATACCCCACCCAAGGAAAGACCTGAATTCATGCGACAGTCAAATTCATTGTTATCACGTTCGACCTGGTTTTTATAACCGTATCAGTAATTAGCACTTTTACATAGAATTCACAATGTTTAGTGTAGGGAAAGTATGACACGGTTGCATACTATAACGGTTTTAAAATAACTTATGCCGACAACTTAGTCGAAGTCATAACTAAGACGGTGTTTTTTCTCGACTTATATATATAAAGATAACATACTAACTTATTTATTGAGATATTTTGTATCAATAATTTCCGGGTTTCCTCGACTGACTAATATTTCACGGGAAAGGAAAATATCGTGAAAAAACGTTTGAGAAAAAATATATTAGTTATGTGCTTGGAAGACCGCACACGCCATCTGTCACGTCCTTGAGAAATGGCAATGGACTGGCCGTTTCCCAAGGACGTAATTAAGTTTTTTTCTGAAACTTATGCAGGTAACCTCTCGATGCTTTCCTTCGCCGTTAAGCTCGTGATATGACTAATCACTGTACAGTCGTGAGTTGTACTCGAACACAGAATGTTATTTGAACATGTAACTTTTGCCGACTCCTCGAACCATTTGGCAACCACGGCTTAATTAAAATTTTTAATAATAAATAATATAATATATCCTCACGCCTTCCCACAAGGGTCCCCGAAGGGGTAAGCAGAGGTGTATAGGTAATACCCTAATAATATTGGTGTAGGTGCCAACGTGACAGATGGCGAGTCCATCGCCGTTACTCAAGCACGACTATACATACGCCTTTGAATTTCTTCTCAGACGTATGGAGGTTTCATCTCGATGTTTTCCTTCACCGTTCAGCTCGTGGTGTGACTAATCACTGTACTTAAGTTCAGAAAAACTCATTGGTACAGTCGGGATTCGAACTTGCGACCTTTGTGTCGCAGGCAACTACTCGAACCACTCGGCCAACACGGCTCTAATTTAATTTAATTTAAAATAAATTAATTTTTTTAGTTTATAATATAACCAATGTTTTAATAAATGTATTGATAAGCAAAACGTGACATTTTCGTGGCCGAAATTGCGAAATCATGACGTCAATCGAAACAAGTCACGGAGTTCACACTTAGAACTTGATTTGTAAAAAGTTATACATAAATTTACTCTAAATAGTCAATGAACTGTTTATTCGCCGAGTCGCTCACGGGCGCAGAGAGAGAGTAGAGCACCAGTTCTATCTAGATAACAGTCCTTTTTGTTTCATCTACTTAAACGTACTTACCATAATTAACTAATAGGAAAGGTATTCCCATAAGTATGCCATAAGAATGAATGCTAAAGATAGATGTACATATGTTGCACGTATGGAAATTCCCTCTCGATTTCTTTCTTCACCGTAAAGCTCGTGGTGTCATTAATCACTGTACATACGTTCAGTAAAACTCATTGGTACTATCGGGTTTCGGACTTGCTATCTTTGGGTTGCAGGCGACTGATCGAACCGCTCGGTCACCACGGCTATTCCTGGGCTATGTTTCTACTAACCATTGCAATGTTAAGTATCTCTCACTCATTCATTTATACTTATGTTTAAAGTAGGAGTTGAATTACTCCTTTTAAACCCGTGAGATATCTTATTTACTTTATATAATTATAAGAGCCGTGGTGGCCGAGTGGTTCGAGCAGTTGCCTGCGACGCAAAGGTCGCAAGTTCGAATCCCGACTGTACCAATGAGTTTTTTCTGAACTTAAGTACAGTGATTAGTCACACCACGAGCTTTACGGTGAAGGAAAACATCGAGAGGAAACCTGCATAGGTCTGAGAAGAAATTCAAAGGCGTATGTATAGTCGTGCTTGAGTAACGGCGATGGACTCGCCATCTGTCACGTTGGCACCTAATATACCTCTGGCGGAAAGTGGGTGTGTGGGTATTACCTATACACCTCTGCCTACCCCTTCGGGGACCCTTGTGGGAAGGCGTGAGGATATTATTATTATTATATATAATTATACTAGTTGCCCCGCCCAGCTTCGCTCGGGTGTAAAAATACGATGGTGGCGCCACCTATCGGGTCCAATTGTGAATCTAAACCCAGATCCCCTTGAACACACACAAAAAATTTCATCAAAATCGGTCCAGTCGTTTGAGAGAAGTTCAGTGACATACACACTCACAGAAGAATTATATATATATAAAGATATTTCTATTATTCTTTTATTTTAAGTTAAATCATATCTGTATAAAATGCTGAATGTGCCTGTTATTGGTGCGCATATCAGAAATTGTATTCCTAGAACACTCTCTGTAAAGTTTTAATATGTGTACTGTTGGCATATCTTAAATAAATAAATCTTAACAGTAGGTTTTCTTTTACCATAATTAAGCTTGTATCGACAAATCACAGTTAAATTCAGAGACGTTCATTGGTTCAGACGGAGGTTTCAACCAATAATCTTGACTTTATATGACTTAATGCTGCAACGGCTTTAGTAATAATAAGTTTCTCAAGCGGCCTTGTTTTTATTTGTATAGGTATAGGTTACCTGACTATACATCTACGTGACCTGTAGCTCGTGCGTTAGACGGAGATAAAAATAGTGCCACTTTTGATGTTGTCACTCACTCTTTGTGACCCTGGTCAAGAGGAGTATTGTTTTCGGGTCAAACCTAGATTAGTCCATGAATATTGATGCTCAAGGACGGGAACGTGAAGAGTACTCGAAACCGACAAGCATTTATGAAGAGACTGATGAATGTTGTCGAAGCGAAAGAGGTAAGTCTATAGTATAGATCTATCTATCTATATTAATATTATAAATAGGAAAGATTTGTATTTTTGTGTGTGTGTGTGTTTAAAATGAATAAACTCAAAAACTACTATGCCGATTTAAAAAATTCTTTCACCATTGGAAAGCTACATTCACCCTGAGTGACATAGGTTATATTTTCTTTTATGAAAAAAATCTTATGTCTACCCTTGCGAAGCCGGGACGGACCGCTAGTACTATGGAAAGATATATCCTCAACGCCTTTCCATAAGGTTCCCCGAAGAGATAGGCGCAGGTTTATACGTAACCGGAGTTTATAAAGTAATTAATGTTTCCTTATTCTACTAATTATTAATATTAAATGAGTAAGCGAGGATGTTTATCCCTCTTTCACGCAAAAGCTACTGAACGGAATATTATTAAATTTGGCACATTTTATTATAAATATAGCCGTGGTGGCCGAGTGGTTCGAGCAGTTGCCTGCGACGCAAAGGTCGCAAGTTCGAATCCCGACTGTACCAATGAGTTTTTCTGAACTTAAGTACAGTGATTAGTCACACCACGAGCTTAACGGTGAAGGAAAACATCGAGAGGAAACCTGCATACGTCTGAGAAGAAATTCAAAGGCGTATGTATAGTCGTGCTGGAGTAACGGCGATGGACTCGCCATCTGTCACGTTGGCACCTAATATACCTCTGGCGGAAAGTGGGTGTGTGGGTATTACCTATACACCTCTGCCTACCCCTTCGGGGACCCTTGTGGGAAGGCGTGAGGATATATTATATATATATTATTATATATTATTATAAATATATAATAAAATAATAATAATAAATCATTGCATTTATTATAAATATTGTATACAATTGAAACTGCGAGAAACAACAAGTCTAATATAAATTCTGAAATCACTTAACATCCATAATAATAAACAAATAACACTTAACTGCCCTTAACATCTCGGAGAGCATTAGGATCCTTGGGGTTGATATTTCTAGCGACGTTCAGTTCCGTGGTCATTTAGAGGACAAGGCTAAGCTGGCGTCCAGGAAGCTCGGTGTGCTCAACAGAGCTAAGCAGTACTTCACATCACAACAACTTTATAAGTCACAAATTCGGCCACATATAGAGTACTGCTGCCACCTGTGGGCTGGAGCCCCTAGATACCAGCTAGGGCCTTTTGACGCGGTTGAGAAACGCGCTGCTAGAATTGTTGATGATCCCATGCTCACAAGCGGCTTGGAACCACTTAGTCTGAGGAGAGAATTTGCCTCCCTGTGTGTGTTCTACCGCTTGTATAACAGGGAGTGTTCTGCAAAATTGTTCGATATGATGCCCACTTCCACCTTCTACCACCGCACCTCTCGCCATCGATGGGGAATTCATCCCCATACCTTGGAACCACAAAGGTCTCGCACTGCGCGGTTCCAAAGGAGTTTCCTTCCGCGAACGCTCAGGCTGTGGAATGAGCTCCCCGTTGAGGTTTTCCCTGGAGAGTACAGCATGGAGTTCTTCAAGAAGGGTGTGAAAAGATTCCTGCAGGGTCGGCAGCGCGCGAGTGATACCCCTGGTGTTGCAAGCGTCCATAGGCGTCGCCGCTTACCGTCAGGCGGACCGCATGCTTGTTTGTCACCCATGAGGTATAAAAAAAAAAAAAAAAACTTATCGAAGTGATAGAGAGGGGGCTAATGAATCGCAAAGAACTTGATAGTTCTCTCTAACACTCGGTGCAACAGTGATACGTAAGTATGGGCAGTTACAAATGGGTTTGAGAATTATTTATTTTATATATAATAATCCATTCATAAATCTTGGTCTACGTTTCCTATGTAGTGACAACAGTATTAAAGTATAGAGTTACTTTATGTACTCGGCCACAAGTTAATTTTGCTCTATTTGGTTAAATGCTGATGAGAGAAAAATTAATTACGCGTATTATTATTTATTCCAATAGATAGCGCTGCATTTTGTTATTGTTCGAGTATCTGGGTGATTCAACGTCTCTGTGGGAATTGGAATGAGAAATGATAAGCAATTACAAAAGACATGAATCCCAATTATTTGCTCAAAAAAATGTACAGGTGTACAATAATTCAACAAAAGAATGAAAAAAATTACAAACAAATTGAGTAGATTGGCTTTAAAAGAGTTGTTCCGATCAGTGAAATCATCACGTAAGCACAAAGACCTGCAGGTTTACAACCTCATTTCTAATGCCGGTAAAAAAAATCCCAACATTCTCACAGATTCTTTTTTCAAAACGGAACATTTTATTCTCATCTTCCCACAAAGGTCATCGAAGGGATAGCCAGAAGAGTGAAGTAACACATACTTATCGCCGTCGTAGTCGGGATTCGAACTTGCAATCTTTGAGTTCCAAGCGACTACGCGGGCCACTCGACCACACGGCTCTTTTTATTTGAATTATTTCAATCGCAGTCATTAAACAGTTCGTTTTGTTTTGCGCAATGGACATACGCTTAGGCTACGTGACAGGAGGCTTGTATACAGAGGCGATATGGCTCGTAGCTTGCATATCTCATCACTGGACACAAACACTCAAACAAATTTACAAACACGCACTACTAATTATTTATACTAAAGAAGGCTGAATAACATAGCAACTCCTCGGGATATTAAAATCAAATTGCTTTTAAGTTAAAAAAACAGAGAAAATGGATAACTATGTAATATATCCTCAGGCCCCCGATGGGATAGGCAGAGGTGTATACGTCCCACTCTCCAATTTCCACCAGATATATAGTTTAGATGCCAACGTGTCAGATGGCGAGGCCATCGCCGTTACTTAAGTACGACTATAGCTACGCCTTTCATCGTATACTCGTGGTGTGACTTATCACTGTACTTAAGTTCAGGAATAGTCATTGATACTGTTCTGGCTTGAACTTAAAATCATTGTGTTGCAGGCAACTTCTCGAACCACTCGGCCACCAAGGCGTGACTATGATCCTTAAAAAAGGTTACTTATTTATTCAAGCCAATCCCAAAGGATAGGATAGGATTAGTATTAATGCCTGCATTACTAAAGGGTGAAACAAGTGCTAAAACCTAAATATCTAGATATTCCTAGCCATGGGTTCCTCAGAGAGGGTAGAGCGCTAGTTCTCTTTAGACATACCTCTTTCGCTTCATCTACATTCATCTGTCACTTCACACAAGCTCGCTGGTTTTGAGTATTCTGTTAATGAAATAACTGTATAAATCCCCAAACTTTACCACGGTTTTAAAATATATGCGAAAAGGTATTTAATAAATAGGTTGGATATTCCTGAACTGAAAGGTTTTGGAATAGTATCCCAAAAAAGGTGCGGTTAAAACCTACCAACTAAAAGCTCAACTAGTTGACAAATCAACCTCACAGACTGACGTAAGCTTGCACAAAAGGAGGTCTGGCATGACGTAGTTTGCACGTCACTTTATAATCACTACCTCGGCCCATTAGTCATATTGGGTCCTGCGGAAATATTAGCACATCAATAGCAGCTCAATTATATTCTAAGATAAATACATAGCAGCATGACGCATGACGAAGTTTTCCTTGGGTCAGACACAGACTATAGGGTGCCAGGTCTCCCTAGATTTACTCTTCTATATTCATCAGTCATTCATCACATATTCTTGACTTTCCCCTCCTTGAGTGTTAGATCTATATGGTCGAGGTACATTTTAATATTAGTATTAGTGAATAAATAAAATAAAAATAAATATCCTCACGCCCTCCCACAAGGGTCCCCGAAGGGGTAGGCAGAGGTGTATGGGTAATACCCACACACCCACTTTCCGCCAGAGGTATATTAGGTGCCAACGTGACAGATGGCGAGTCCATCGCCGTTACTCAAGCACGACTATACATACGCCTTTGAATTTCTTCTCAGACGTATGCAGGTTTCCTCACGATGTTTTCCTTCACCGTAAAGCTCGTGGTGTGACTAATCACTGTACTTAAGTTCAGAAAAACTCATTGGTACAGTCGGGATTCGAACTTGCGACCTTTGCGTCGCAGGCAACTGCTCGAACCTCTCGGCCACCACGGCTCTTTATTAGTATATAGTATTAGTGACTTCCTGATAATTTAGTTTTTTTTTCAAAGTCCCGCTTAAAGATAGGCTGTTACTATAGTGTATGGTAGCTAGCTTTAAGGGCAATTAGTACTAATTTTCACCTACTTTCACTAATTCCTACTTTTCACTGCTTCCACTACTGCTCAGATGATCGAATAATCATAGATGCATAATAAATAAATAAATAACACAATTGATGATGGTTAGCATGTATGGAGAGACTGATGAATGTGGATGAAGCAGAGTCTTAAAAGGGTTTGCAACTCTCTACATAATCCGTGAGGGACTCAACGGACCTAATTGTTGTATGTAGATAAAGGTATGTTGGAAACCAATTATTTCACTTGTCAATGAAACTGCAAGCGGAAAATGTGTATCATTATGCAATTTAGTGTTATTATTTCCTCGTAGTGGAAGTTCCTGTTGTCTCCATACCACTATGTCAATACGCTTACAAATCTGGGTCAATATTCCGGCGTAGCTAACAAATATTAGCATGTATACCATTAGTTTGTCGGTGTCTTGACCAAACCTGACCTATATAACACTAGTAAGCAACGACCTATTGTCGGGCCTACGTTGTTCCTCCATACTTGGGTACTATTGCTGTAACGAAAATATATTGTTATTGTATATGCCTAATGATTTGAAAAGAGTAACCATGGAGTTTCTTGCCGGTTCTTCTCCATGGAAGCGACTAACCTGAACCGTGCTTCTTTTTCGACGTTTTATAAGTGCCCACTTGGGCCTATGTGAAATAAAAATATTTTGTATTTTGATTTTGATTGACTTGCTCACTAAAGATGGTTTTCTCTTTAGATGTTGTCATCTAGTACCAGTTACCAGTATAAGTATACTTTAGAGCACCGTAAGAGCCGAATACAAGCTTAGGGCTCACACCATAGGCACACTCACCTCCCTGTCTACACCCGACAGGGAGGGTTCAGTACACACCCCCGGGTCAACCCCCCGGGGATCGGTCTCCTAACGTTTAAGTCACCAGGGGTTTCTTTGCGTGTTTCTTCCCCTGGGCGACCGCGCCCCGAAACACGTTTCCCTCGCCCAAAGTCATGTCCATAAGTATGGACCCCCAAGCCTCAGTGGCATTTCTCGCGCGGCTCTTAGAAGCCGTGCCCTCCGACGTCAATTTGACGAATTCACCCGCGACGTAATCGCGGGTACTTCCACTGCCGACGCAACAGCAGCGCTCGACAAGAGCGCTATCATTGACGTTACCAATGAGGCCAACAAGTCTCAAGACTCCCCCCTGTCCCCCGACTCTGTCATCGTAGACTCCGAAATGGAGTCACTTCAATCTGAGTCGTCCGAGGGCTCCTCGGACGAATTCACGCCCGTCACGGGCTCCAAGAAGCTCGCCAGACGCGCTAAAAAGAAGGAGGCCTCAACCTCACCTTCCCCCCCGACTAAAGCCCCCAAAACCTTGCCCGTGCCCTCCGCACAGTCCTCCCCAGCAGCCCCCTCCCCGGCACCCCCTTCCCCCGCCCCCATCGCCTCTCCGGAAGCCGAAGCCAGTCAGGCTAGCCGGCTCTCCCCCGTCCCGCGACCTACGCGGCCTTCCTCGACGAAGGAGCGCTCTTGCCCCCCCATATTCGTCCACACTAAGTCCAAGTGGACGGAAATCTCCAATTGGTGTAAAACCAACAAAATCAACTTCACCCGTGCTACTTCCACAGCCGAAGGCATTAAGGTGCACCTCCCAAATTCGACCGAATTCCGAGCTTTCACCAAGCTCCTGCAGGCCAGAAGTGTGGAATACCATACTTATGACCTGCCGGAGGACCGTTCCGGGTCGTCATCCGTGGCGTCCCGCGAGAAATTGACACTGAGTCAATAAAAGAAGATCTGAAGGCTCAGAATGTCGCGGTAAAGGAGGTGCACCGCATGCACCGTCAAAATGCCGGTGAGGCATTTAACATGGTCCTCGCCATCTGCGAGAACTCCACCGACGGCAAAGCCGTCTTCAAAATAAAAACTCTATGCCACCTGTCTGGCATAAGGGTTGAAACCCCCCACAAAGGCGGTCCTATAGGGCAGTGTCACAACTGCCAACTATACGGTCATGCATCGCGTAACTGTAACGCAAAACCCAGGTGCGTCAAGTGCCTGGGAGATCATGGGACGAGCGATTGCTCTCGCCCTAAGGACCGCACTCTCGCCGACTCACCCCCGAGCTGCGTGCTATGCCGCCAGGAAGGCCACCCGGCCAATTACAGGGGCTGCCCTAAAGCCCCCAAACCCAGACCGGTCGTGGTCAAGAGGGCAGCGGCCCGCGAATGGCGTAACGCCCCCCCCGCGCAACCCGCCCCACTTCGACCTTCCCCGTGGAGGGCCCTCCCTCCGAGGGACTTTCCACCCCTCCCACAAGCTTCCCCCCCTGTCCCCTCAGCGGCCCCGAGCCCGCAGATTACACCTCTGCCGTCGCTCTCCACCGCCAAACCTCAACAGCCCCAGCCTCAGGCTGCTACTCCCCCGCGTAGACCACAGGCGGCCCAGCCCACTTCGTCCCCCTCTGAAACCTCCGCCAACATGGCATTCCTGGCGGATCTTTTCTCCACCGTCAACCTCTCAAGGGTTAACGAGATGGCACGAAGTCTCAGGGCCGTCCGGAAGGACCCTCTGGCCCTCCTCAAGGTGCTCGGCGACTACGCCGATGTATCAGAGTCCCTGGCTACCTTCTCGTCCAACCAATAATGGACTCAAACGTAAACAGCAGAATCAAACCCCGATCACTTTCAATTGGCTACTTTAATGCCAACGGCATTCACAGCCAAAAGGAAGAGATCGCCGCGTTCCTCCGCGACAACAATATCGACGTTTTCTTAGTGCAGGAAACCTTCTTGAAACCATCACACCGAGACCCTAGAATTGCAAACTACTGCGTAGTTCGCAATGATAGATCTCGATCCGCCCTCGGCGGTACTTTGATCTATCACAAGAGGTCCCTGCACTGTATCCCGATCCAACCACCAACCCTCTCCCACATTGAGACCTCGATCTGTCGATTAGGAATGACCGGCCATCAGCCGATCACGATAGTCTCTGCATACTGTTCCCCAGTTAACTCGACGGCCGATATCAAAGCTGATATCAAAGCCCTCATTAACCTCAGTAGCTCGGTTATTATCGCGGGTGACCTGAATGCCAAGAGCGATGCTTGGAACAGCCACTCACGAAATAACAGAGGTCGCCAATTGGAGGACCTCAGCGGGCTCCTCCAATTCGACGTCATTGCGCCTATGCACCCCACCCACTACCCCGAGAATATCAACCACCGACCGGACGTACTAGACATAGCGATCCTCAAGAATGTAGACCTCCGTTTGCACTCGTTGAGGTCGCACGACGAATTAGATTCCGACCACCGACCTGTGACCTTAGCGCTATCCCCCCGACTAGGCCCCCCGGACACAGGTCAGCCCCTGCCTCAGAAAAAGATAACAGACTGGAGAAAACTGGAGGAACTCCTCAAGTCCTCTTCATCTGTTCACTTAGATAGTATCCCGCCCCTCATAGAGTCGGCAGCCGACACTCAAAAGGCGGTTGATTCCCTCACAGCTCACGTACAGTCAGCCGTGGACGCCTGTTCACGACAAGTTCCGGTGATGGAAGACCATCGCTGGAAACTTCCCGACGACGTGCGTGAACTGGTGACGGAAAAGAACGCCGCCCTCCGAGCCCATAGAGCTCACCCGACTGAAGCGAACCGCACCTTTCTGAGGTCACTCCAGCGCAAGCTGAGATACCGCATGAAAGACCTGCGAGACGCTCGCTGGAACAAGTTCCTAGGGGAACTTGAACCAAGTCACTTAGCCTTCTGGCATCTCCAACGAAAACTCAAATCGGATAAAATCTCGTCCATGCCTCCACTCACTCGTCCAAATCAAGGGCCCGCCTTTGACGACGACGAGAAGTCCGAGTGCCTGGCCGACAGTCTCGAGGCTCAATGTACGCCCAGTACCTTGCCGGTAGATCCGCGCCATCTCAATAAGGTGGATGCCGAGGTCGAAAGCAAACTATCACACCCACCCTCCGAGGACCCAGACCAACCCATCGCCCCGATCACGGTCGACGAAGTCCGGAAAGTGATCAAGGATCTCCAACCCAGGAAAGCCCCAGGCCCCGATGGGATCGCTAACAGAGTTATCAAACTCTTCTCCCCTTATCTTATAGTTTTGCTCACTGCCATCTTCAATGCAACACTGAGCAACAACTTCTTCCCCCAATCCTGGAAAAGTGCAACGGTCATAGGTATTCCCAAGCCAGGGAAACCCAAGACCGAAGCCTCCAGTTATCGCCCCATCAGTCTCCTCAACGTCCTTGGCAAGATTTACGAGAGACTTATCTACAATAGATTAAAGAGTTTTGCAGACTCTAAGAAAGTCATACCTGACCAGCAGTTTGGTTTTCGAACCAAACACTCCTGTATCCAACAGGTCCACCGTATAGTGGAAGACGTCAGTAGCGGCTTCCAACTAGGTTATACCACGGGTATGCTCCTCTTCGACGTGGCGAAGGCATTCGACAAGGTCTGGCACAACGGCTTAATATACAAGCTGTACCAGTTGGGCGTGCCGGACCGTCTAGTACGCATAGTACGGGACTTTTTGTCGAACCGCTCCTTCCGCTACAGAGTCGAGGGCACACTCTCTTCCCCCCATCCCATACGAGCAGGAGTCCCGCAAGGCTCAGTGCTCTCGCCACTCCTATTCACGCTTTATACTAGCGACATTCCCCTCCATAGACGAGTTAAAAGCGCTCTATTCGCCGATGATACGGCTATCTACTACAAAGGTAGAACTCCCGAGGGAATTCACGACAACCTCCAAACCGCGGTCACAGCCCTGGGGCGGTGGTTCCGGAAGTGGAGAGTTGAAGTGAACCCCACCAAAAGCGCAGCCATTCTATTCTGGAAAGGCCTCGAACGCCCACGGGTAGCCCCCATCACCCTCTTCGGCAAACCCATTCCTTGGGAAGAAAAAGCCAAATACCTGGGTGTGATCCTCGATCAACGCCTTTCTTTCCGTCACCACGTAAAGGCGGTACGCGCGCGAGCCGCCTTCGCGCTCGGTAGACTTCACAGCATGTTGAATGCACAAAGTAAACTCTCATTGAAATCCAAGGTGAGGATTTACACAACGTGCATTCGACCAATCATGACATATGCGGGTGTAGTGTTCGCACACACTAGCAAGTCAACACTTAACCCCCTGCAAGTGCTCCAAAGCCGGTTTCTCCGGAGAGCCACAGGTGCCCCGTGGTACATGCGTAATAGTCAACTCCACGTTGACCTCAAAGTCCCCACTATAAAACAGTTTTTGAAAAAACTGTCCAAACGTCATTTCGATTCTGCTGTAAATCACCCCAACCCCCTCGTCGTATCGGCCACCCGATACACTCCTTCCCTTATCTCGAAAATAAGGCGTCCAAGACATGC
This sequence comes from Drepana falcataria, assembly GCA_945859725.1. Lineage (NCBI taxonomy): Eukaryota > Metazoa > Arthropoda > Insecta > Lepidoptera > Drepanidae > Drepana > Drepana falcataria. Next base: position 10,411,176 of record OX243933.1, on the reverse strand, counting down.
CGTCATCGAACCGGATGACGACATAACGGTCCTCCAGGACGCCCGACAAAAACATACCAACACTACACACAACCGACAACTGTACCGTCCTCGCCGGCGAGGCTCGACGCGAATAAGCCGTAATGTTCCCCCCCGACCTCCGCCGCAAACGCCGGCCCGCGCCGAGCCAGACGCGTAAATCCCGCCCCCAAATAATATTTAAATAAAATTACCAGTCCAGCCCAGCTCCCTTGCTCGCGATCCAGCAACGCCCTAAGCCGAGGTTCGTACCCCACAGGGGGTGCCCTTAGCTGTGTTGCTTAAAAATAAAGTGCCTGGCTGGAGGCCTAGGTCTCGCCATTGACCGGTTAAGTAGCAAAAGTTCCCGGAACTCACGCTACGAGAGACAATACAAAAAAAAAAAAAAAAAAAACGCTGAGCCGTAGAAAGCCGAAGTGGTGGCCGAGTGGTTCGAGTAGTTGCCTGCGGCACAAAGATCGCAAGTTAGAATCCCGACTGTACCAATGAGTTTTTCTGAACTTAAGTCTCTACTTAAGTTCAATAAGACTCACCTTCGCGAGGAAAACATCGAGAGGAAAACTGCATAGGTTTGAGAAGAAATTCAAAGGCATGTATAGTCGTGCTTGGGTAACGGACTCGCCATATGTCACGTTGACATCTAAAATATATCTCTGACGCAATGTGGGTGTGTGGGTACCTATACATCGCTGCCTTCTATTTCCGATACCCTTGTGGGAAGGCGTGAGGATATTTATTTTTACAAAATTACTTGCAGTGAACGTACGTAGTAAGTACGTTAGTGTATATTGAAAAAACACTCGACATATTTTCCTCCTTTTAACGTTGTTACGAACAAATTACGCAACACCAGCATAATTCTAGGTACGAAGGTGACAAACAAACACCTGATTCACCTGAAAATAATGTTTTCCACCTGCAAATGAATACCTCATGATGCATACAAATTACAGGCAGAGAGTAGAGAGCTTGTTAAATTTGTCAGAAAATGAATATAATAAATAGCTAACCCTGACACCCAGATAGGGGACGAACAGGTAAAGAATCTCTTTTATATATTTATCCTTCCAATAAGGAAGTATATAGCTTCACGGCTTCCCACAAGGGTCCCCGAAGATGTAGGCAGAGGTGTGTAGTACTCACACAACCATCTGTCGCCAGAGATGGCAGATGGCAAGTCCATCGCCGTTACTCAAGTACGACTATATGTACGTACGGCTTAATACTGTACATACGTTCATAAAAACTCTTTGGTACAGTCGAACTTTTCGACAGTTCGAACTTGCATTCTTTTTATTGCAGGCGACTGTATAGTCGCTTAAGGCGTCACGTTGTCCATCAGTCACATTGGCACCTAAAATATAATATCTCCAAAGCAAATTGGGTACTACCGACACACTGCTACTAACCTTTTCGGGGACTCTTCTGGGAAGGCATGAAGATGCGATTAAGTACATCAAGAAATCTTGCGTATCGATGTACACACATACAGATAAACAATGTATATAAATCCACGTGTAGGTGTAATGTATATAAATAGATCCGCGGCTCATTGCTCTATAAAAGGCCGTTCAAACAAACGTGATAACATATATCTGATTAGATAAAAGAGGATTCACTGACCGGGTTAATGGGAAATAGTTTACAGCTTCGTTATGATGAACACAAGTTTTTAAGCAGAGATATCTTCACTATGATCGCACAAACACAACATACATACATACATATCATCACGCCAAGTCCCTAACGGGGTAGGCAGAGAGTATAGAGCGCCAGTTCTCTCTAGACTTACATACCTCTTTCGCTTCGTCCACATTCATCAGTCTCTTCATACATGCTCGTCAGTTTCGAGTACTCTTAACGTTCCCGTCCTTGAGAGTCCGATCGATTTGATCCAGGTAGTTGGAACGTGGCCTTCCTCTGCCTCTTCTTGCACACACTTTTGCTTTGTATATCTGTTTCGTCAATCTTACTTCACTCATCCTTTCTATGTGTCCAAACCAACGTAACATGCCTTTCTTCATCTTTACAATCACGCCCTCATTCACGCCAGTTGATTTGCGAATCTCTTCATTGCGGATTCGATCTAATATCGTTACGCCGCACATTTTTCGAAGAGATCGCATCTCGACTGCATTCAAGCTATTTTCATACTTCCTCTGACATACCCAGGATTCGCTGCCATACAAGGGTCCCAATACAATAAGGCAAATAAACACAACATTTAATAAAAATATAATATTTTAATGAAAGATGGTCTAAGTCGGATTGTCCTAATGAAATTTTTAGATGAGGTTCTCTTCTTCTTCTTGAGGCGTTTTCCCATTTCTAATTCGGGTCGGCCCTCCTAACCGTCCTTCTCCAGGCACATCTTTTCATATATATCCTCACGCCTTCCCACAAGGGTCCCCGAAGGGGTAGGCAGAGGTGTAAAGGTAAAACCCATACACCTACTTTCCGCCAGAGATATAGTTTAGGTGCCAACGTGATAGATGGCGAGTCCATCCCCGTTACTCAAGCACAACTATAAATACGCCTTTGAATTGCTTCTCAGACGTATGCAAGTTTCCTCTCGATGTTTTCCTTCACTGTAAAGCTCGTGGTGTGACATAGCACTGTACTTAAGCTCAGAAAATACTCGTTTCAGAGTTTGCATAATGGTGTCTATTCAGTTAAGATGCTCGGGTGACTAATTTCTGAATTATGTTTGCCTAGTCATGCAAAAAAAAACATTTGCTTTAGGTAAATACACGTTAATTTATATAGTTATCATATTTATATTATTATAATTGATTTTGAGACCCTTTTGGAAGCATATTGGTCTTCAACCGAATGCTTGTCACTTTGGTGGAATAAATAATTAAGACAAAATCGATTTACTGATTACAGTAGGTTGATGCAATACCGGCACGCTACCCACCTATCATATAGATAGAAGTGTGGTAGAGGCAAATGGCCTGGCCCTAGGTTGTGTGTTTGTGTGACTAATATGGGGAATTTCGTCATAGGAACAGGCCACCAACCGACACCTACAGTGTAATGCACTCCCTGCGCTCCTGCGCAGAATATGCTATAATCTCACAGTTATATCTAATCGGTCCTTCTCCTTGCACTGGTTTCGTTAATACAATGATAATAATATTGTTATATTATTGTATTGAACTCAATGTTTCATAATTTTTTTGCGATACTAACATACCGCAACAAGTAACATCGGGGTATGAGGCTGCAGAATATTGAGTAAATATACTATTTATTCTTCAAGCGAAAGGAAAATTAATATTTCGTAATTTGTTATACAAGTAAATTATTTTGTTCGACGCTTCAGTGTTTACTTGAAGTTCTCCTTAAATAGTGCATGCAGTACGGAGATCTTCAAGAAGATGCCTGCGGGGTCGGCAGCGCGCGAGCGATGGTGTTGCAAGCGTCTGTAGGCGGCGGTAACCGCTTACCATCAGGCTAACCGAATGTCAGTTTGCCATTCTTGTGAAAAAAAAACCATAGATACCTTAATTAATGTTAACTTTACCAAAATAGTAAGTTAGACGTGACCTTCTAAGGACGAAATTCCATAATTACTCAATCATACAATAAAATAATTTTATAGTTCGTTTTTTATGCTTAAAGTGTATTCGATTCCATTGAGTGATTTGACTACATGCAATAAAATTCCTTTCAAAATACGCATCGGTAAAACAAATCTGAAATTTCTCTCCTGTAACTTAATTACTCATGCTTATAACTGAACAAATGGTGTCTAATGTTTCTGAGAACTTTTTCACCCAGATAACAAAAAGAATGCTAACAGATAAACAAAGCTTGAGGCTACTGACGAGCCCCTCAGGTCTCTATACGAAACGTGAATCACATGAGGCGAGACCAATGTCGAAACAGCCGACGGAGCGCACTACAGTCAGACGAGTACAACGCACCGACGCATGCGCACGTATTGGCTTCAACTCCCAAACACGTTTCTATAATGATATAACATTGTAGTTTGTGATAAACAGTGAGTGTTAGTGCTAGAAAAATACAGTGAAACTGAGAGTGCGTGAATTAAATCAAAATGTTCCCCAGGATCCATGGCTTGGTAGGTTATTAACTTTGAGTTATACGAACTTTTATTTACGGTTTTACGGCTTGCACGTTTTGTTTTCTCTACCAGTTTACAATTTCGATCTCTTTCGATTCGAACTTCCTTCGTCGATATAGTATAATTTATTTCAGTACTTTTTTTTTTTTTTTTTTTTTTTTTTATACCACTTGGGTGGCAAACAAGCATGCGGTCCGCCTGATGGTAAGCATGGTGATGGTACTTAAAATATGAATTGAGATACTGCGATGGTATACATACATTTGAATTTTAAGATGGGACAATGACCGCGCTTTTAGTTCGAAAACACTCAAAACATACCTAACACGAAGAAAAATATCTCAGCATTGACCTAACGGTATCAATGCTAACGTATCATAATTTTCATATTTGACCCAATTTAACGATTGATCGGATCGGAAATAACAACAATTATAACGTCACTATATTTTAGTCACGTATTGAGGTTCTGCTCGATTTCACCACGAACGGAGTCGTGATAGAAATACCACGAGCTCATTAGTACCAGGCTTTGATGATCCCTGTGGATTCGCGTGACATTTATTGTTACGGATATGGACAACGAATATTTTACACATAGACTACGTGACAATTACGTATCCGACCTTGGCAGAAACCGAACTTAAGAGCACAGAGAAATATACATATATGTGTTTTAAATCTAACAAAAGGTTAAAGGGTAATCTAAATGAACAATATGGTTGGGATTTTACAAACAATTTCAAGTAATATACCTCCTTAGCAATAAACGCCGATGTTTATGAAAGCATGTGTCATGCTAAAGATGCTGATTCAATTAATTCTTGGTTAATGATTTGCAAACATAGTAATCTTACCGAACGTATTCAGAATTTACTTGCTTGGTAAGCCGGCAGGTTATAGAGTAAGGGACATTTCTTTTAAAGCTTCGATGGCCTGGCCCAGTGGTCAGAGTTCATTCCTGCGAAACTTGAGACCGTTCGTTGAAAACGGATATTAATTTGATGAACACGAATATCTGAAGGTATCTTAGTCTAGACTGTGTTTATATCGTGGTCTAGTTTCCATAGTATTTGTGTATTTATCCAGTTTGCCTAGTTTGGGACAAGATTAATTGTGTTGTATGAGTTGGTAGGCATTCCAACGATTGTATACGTATGTAACTTGTTTACCTTAGCGATTTTTTACGTCCAATCGAAGTAATCTATTGGCGAACAACTGTGATGCTACCTCGCCGTTACTAACAACTCCTTGTCTTTCACATAACTTACCATGTGCGACGTAACAAGAAACTAGTTTGTCTTTAATTTGTATGGTTATCGATAATTACCACTACCTTTATAGGTGGGACCACCTTCGGGACCAAAATTAAAATAACGTGCAGATTAATCACATAATTGACATATAAATAATTGTAGGTTGCAGGAAACTGAACTGTATATAAAACCTTAAGTATCTTAACCGTAAGTATCTTTTAAGTCAAGAGGTTTTTTTTTTATTTTATGCTCGCATTTCTTAAAATTACAACAGAACGCAGATTATGTCCTGAGTGCCAAATTTCGTTGAATTACTCACGGTTCTAAAAACTGTTTGACTCATACTGGCTTTCTATGACAGGACATCAAATACGATTTCTTAATAGGGGTATGTTAGTCATAGCGTGGCATTAATTCCAACATAATTTTCCCATCCTTTGTCGTAAAATTTTTACCTCCTGATATATTTAAATGTTGAATTCTTCAACTTTTTAGGTTAATTAATGTAGTATTTGAATAGAACTGTGGCGTGAACGACGGTGTGGTTGGAAAGATGTAGAAAGAGATGTTACGTTGGTTTTGACAAGTGAGTAAGAATGAGTGAAGGAAGATTGACGAAGACAGAGGAAGTCCACGTTCCAGCTACCTAGATCAAATTAGGACATTCTAGGATAGGAATGTCTGATGTGGATAAGCCCAATCCCTAATGGGGAAGTAGAGAGTAGAGCGCCAGTTGTCTCTAGACCTAACATACATCTTTCGCTTTTTTAAACTTATCTCTGATCTGATCTGATTCTATAATTAGCCTTAATTACATTTTCACAACTTATGCATTGTTTGCTGAGTGATGAAGCTGTTTAAGTGCATATTACATTTGGACAAGTAGGTATATAATATCACCAAGAGTAATTTAGTTTAGGGCCTGTTTAATCCCTGTCAAAATGTCATTAATATTCTTAACTTTATTCTTTATTCATTACCAAATGGTACCTAATTAATGCACACAAATTGGCCTAAATTAGGTATATCTTAAACCATAATAACTGCAATTAAGATCAGGATACGAAGTACCAATCCTTAACAAAGGAGATTGGTGTAATCCAAGAGATTTGTTTAATGATATCGATGACTGCTACAATATAAATTGGTCTTGGCTGACTTTTAATGTTTTCCGTATCCTATAGCGAAATAAATCCAAATTAATCGTCTTTTAAATAACACCAATTAAAACTTTTTTAAGATTTAATGACTTTTCAATTCGGTTTGAACCGTGGTGGCCGAGAGGTTTAAGAGCCAGTAGACTGTACCGATGAGTTCTCTGAACATTACGGTGATTGCAAAACGAGCTTTACGGTGAAGAAAACATCGAAAGGAAACCTGTGTATGTTTATGAAGAAATCAAATACATGCGTATACGCGGTATCTTAGAAAATAGAACTCGGACTCAGACAGAACAGTTGTCTTCTAAAAGTTGTAGGGTGTTGACTATTGGAGCTATAGAAATTAGATCCAAATATTACAAAATAAAAAAAATGGTTTATGGGATTTTACAAAAACAGAATATTTTTTTTATTAATCGTATTTGCTTCCTTTCAACGTGCCTCATATCACATACATATTTGAATAACTGTCCTGTTTTCTGCGACACCCTGGGTTAAAAGTCTTGCTACGGCTACGGACCCGCCAGCTGTAAATGTACCTTGTCACATATATTATCTGCGGCGAAGAATGACTATTGTTATAACTCTGATTACCACTTCGGAGACCTTGCGGCTTCGGAAATCTTTGCAAACCTAGTTTATTTATCCGATTTTATTAATTACAGTTATACATATATGTATATATATATATCTGACGTCATTTATCATTAAGGTCGTAAAATGCGTACGTAGTAAGCATTTATGTTGCCCGTAATGATCTCGAAACGATGCAAGGAAATAAAATTCTTTTCCAAGGTTTAATTTTACGGAGATATGTTATCTATTCCTTATTAGAATATTATGTGCGGCTTTGTTAGGCAAGCACATATAGAAGAATAAATACACAATTATTGTCGTCACACCTTTCTATAAGGCTTCGCGGAAGGTGTTCCGAAGGCGAAGCGGTGTGCAGAGGTGTAATAAAACCCAATTTTCGTCAGTGTAGACCGAAGAAGACCACGTTCCAACTATGTACCTAGATCAAATCAATTCCAACTACCTAGATCGGATGCTCAAGGACGGAAACGACAAGAGTACTCGAAAGCGACGAGCATGTACGAAGAGACTGATGAATGTAGACGAAGCGAAAGAGGTATGCAAGTCTAGAGAGACCTGGCGCTCTATGCTCTCTGCCTACCCCGTTAGGGACTTGGCGTGATGATATGTATGTATGTATTTTTGTCAGACACATATTCAAGTGTCAACATAATAGAAGGCGGGTCCGTCGTCGTTTCTCAAGAACGGATCTAAATACGCCATTGAGATTTTTTTCAATCAGAGGCTGCTTTCTCTCGATATTTTCTACACCGTAAATTTCGATTAACAGATCAAAACATTGCTTAATTTTACTAATAAATAACAAAAATTCACATCAATTAGTTGACACAGACATCAGCATAGTTTCCTCTGTTAAATATACATGTTTAAGCAATTTATTAAAAAATTAATTAAAAAAATATTAACATTAACTATGGTCGATTTTTTTTACAATTGTTTAAGTCTTTTTTATAACAGTCGCATTAAAAATATCCTCGCCTGAATTGTCATTATGAGAGTTACAGTAGATATAAGAATGTAATCTTTGTAAAATTAGTTTTACTGAAAATAAAAAATAAGTATAGTTAGTTATTTTACGATCGCTTGATAACAAGTGTAGCATGCTGAATGAAAGCGCTCGAATATTCCCAGAATGCAGTGTGTTTTAAAAGTGTAGTATCAACATGTAATCCATTCCATTCACCGTTCTTTTATCATTCAGTTGCATAAACAAAATGTATTTCTTTGGCAGTAATTGTGCCGAATTTTATGTTGACATGTAATCAATTAATTAATTCCGCTATTGTTAACCCACTGCAGGAAAAAAGGCGTCTCCAACTCGCCACTGCTTCCATCCTGTGCCTTCCTGTAAATTCTGACCATTGGGGGTTCATTTCGTCCTTCTAACCATCCATTTTGTACCTGCCTTGATACATCTTCTGTGTTGGTTTTAGTTGTAAACGCGTGTCTATGCAAGTAACTTACGCCTGCTCTGGGTTAACCTACTTGATAGAATGCGGGGACGTATATAATAATATAGCGTTACATATATAATTACGAGATTTAAATAATTAAGAGCCGTGGTGGCCGAGTGGTTCGAGCAGTTGCCTGCGACGCAAAGGTCGCAAGTTCGAATCCCAACTGTACCAATGAGTTTTTCTGAACTTAAGTACAGTGATTAGTCACACCACGAGCTTTACCGTGAAGGAAAACATCGAGAGGAAACCTGCATACGTCTGAGAAGAAATTCAAAGGCGTATGTATAGTCGTGCTTAAGTAACGGCGATGGACTCGCCATCTGTCACGTTGACACCTAATATACCTCTGGCGGAAAGTGGGTGTGTGCCGTGTGGGTATTACCTATACACCTCTGCCTACCCCTTCGGGGACCCTTGTGGGAAGGCGTGAGGATATATTATTATTATATTATTATATAATTACGACGTCATTTCAACTTTAGACCTGCTTTAAAAATACAATTAAGTCATTATCAAGTTATCCACAAAGAAATAAATTTAAAACTCTTCGCAAGGCAACGCAATAATGTAAGTAAATGAATCATACTAAATTTAAAAAAAATCATACAATGGCTAATTTTATAATCTTATACAAGTTCATACATACATACATACACATACATATCATCACGCCAAGTCCCTAACGGGGTAGGCAGAGAGTATAGAGCGCCAGTTCTCTCTAGACTTACATACCTCTTTCGCTTCGTCCACATTCATCAGTCTCTTCATACATGCTCGTCAGTTTCGAGTACTCTTAACGTTCCCGTCCTTGAGAGTCCGATCGATTTGATCCAGGTAGTTGGAACGTGGCCTTCCTCTGCCTCTTCTTGCACACACTTTTGCTTTGTATATCTGTTTCGTCAATCTTACTTCACTCATCCTTTCTATGTGTCCAAACCAACGTAACATGCCTTTCTTCATCTTTACAATCACGCCCTCATTCACGCCAGTTGATTTGCGAATCTCTTCATTGCGGATTCGATCTAATATCGTTACGCCGCATATTTTTCGAAGAGATCGCATCTCGACTACATTCAAGCTATTTTCATACTTCCTCTGACATACCCAGGATTCGCTGCCATACAATAAGGTAGGTACCAATATCGCGTTGTGGACAGCAACTCGAGCATTCTTGCTCAGACTTTTACTGCCCATCAACGCCGACATGGCTCCATTCACCTTATTTCCGGCAGTTATCCTTCTTTCAATATCTTTTTCATACTTTCCATCTCGTGTGAACATGCATCCTAGATATACAAATTCATTCACTTGCTCTAGAATTTGCCCATTTACCGATATTGCACACTCGGTCACTTGTTCATCTCTTTCGAATACCAGAACCTTAGTCTTGCCAGCGTTTTTTATTTCCATTTTAAATATAAGCATAAGCATTTTATTATACAAGCTCCATTTTAAATGTATATTTAAAATGGAGCTTGTATAATAAAATGCTTACATGTATATGTACATATACTAGCAGATCCGGCCACGCGTTGCTGTGGCTAAGATTATTCTTATATTAAATTGTGAATAACTAAACAAATAAATACTTATTCAATGCAGTCAATAGACATCGCCATCTGTTAGTATCATTTCGAGCTAACAGATAATTGTGACTGTCAAATAATACACAAATAATTTGCAATAAAATAATATTGCGGCTATAAATTGAGATGTTAGTATCTTTTAAGTTGGATCAACTGCGTACGGTGTGCAAATTTAATTAAAATCGGTTAAGTAATTTAGGAGTCCATCGCGGACAAACAACACGTAGTTTATATATATTACAGTAATATAATAAATATTTGTAAAAAAAATTAAAGGAACGACGAATAATACGTAAAAATTTAAGATAAGGTATTAATTACGGGTAGCTTAAGTACAGTGATTGATCACAACCCGAACTTTAAGGTGAAGAAGACATCGAAATAAACATATTGAAAACTAGCTGTCCCGCCCAGCTTCGCTCGGGTGAAAAAGTTAAATTGCCCGTAACACGATCGCAGCGCCACCTATTGGGTCCAATTGTAAATCTAAACCATTCTCGAATCTAGCTTAAGACACACAGAAACACACAGAAAGCTTCGCCCGGGTAAAAAGGTAAAATTCTTGAAACTCGATCGCAGAGCCACCATCGGGTCCAATTTAATATAGCCTATGTTACTCGGGGATAATGTAGCTTTCCAAAGGTGAAAGAATTTTTGAAATCGTTTCGTTTATATGAAATTTCGTCAAATTTAAATATATATTTAAATTTGACGAAAAAGTTAAATATATATTTAACTTTTTCGTCTTCATTACCATTGATCAGAAACCTTCCACAGTCATTTGTCCTTAGCTTTCCTTATCCCTCCTTTTCCACTTTCCAGCAAACATGGCGTTTATGCAAATCATATCATTCAGTAAGAAAAATCTGGCTCCTTAAGCAAAAATACCCTTATGAATAAAATTGATTGCGCACCGCCTCAACGTCAAGTTACCAATAGCGCGTAATTACATTCTTATAGAATTTCTTTATGAATGTAGATTTGATCGCAGATGCTTAAATAAATAAGATTTGAGGAATAATTTGAGCAGTAATTACAAAAAAGGCATCTCTGATGCAGCTCGTACATCAGTAAATTATCCAGTTTCTACATGGAATAAATTTCAACTTTTGCCTTGTGTGCAATTCTGGTTCTGAAAAAAGTTGGATTTCATAGGTCGGCTGTCAAACGAGTCGCTTAATTGTCATGTTTTGTCACCTGTCCCATTCTCCCACGGGATTATGTTAATTAAAGTTAATGGCATCCGCTTAATAATAATGCCCCGTTTTTATCAATAACAGGTTAGAAGTTTGATCAACAGACTTTAATACAACCTTCCTGGTGGTAAGCGGCTACCACCGAACATGGTAGCTTGTACAACAAGGTTGATAATAAAAAAACTGTTATTTTGCATTAGTTAAAAACCAACCAAAGCAAAAAATAGATAAAAAACCCATGGTACAGAATAACAACATAAAAGCATTTTTTATCGTCAAATAAATCTTATTTATAAGCTGTATTTTATTCAAAATATACTCGTTATCACCTTTTGATGTAAAACAATATGCAGCAAACATAACACGAGAACTAACATGGTATACCAATTAAAACAAGCCTAGATTTTCATTATATTCGAAAATAATATGATGTAATTATATACAGAACCAGTAAACACTTTAACTGTTCATTATGAATGTCCTCGCACATGTCCGAGGCGTGTTGAACCAATATCGCTGGCTAGATAAGAGCCGTGGTGGCCGATTGGTTCGAGTAGTTGCCTGCGACGCAAAGGTCGCAAGTTCGAATCCCGACTGTACCAATGAGTTTTTTCTGAACTTAAGTACAGTGATTAGTCACACCACGGGCTTTACGGTGAAGGAAAACATCGAGAGGAAACCTGCATACGTCTGAGAAGACATTCAAAGGCGTATGTATAGTCGTGCTTGAGTAACGGCGATGGACTCGCCATCTGTCACGTTGGCACCTAATATACCTCTGGCGGAAAGTAGGTGTGTGGGTATTACCTATACACCTCTGCCTACCCCTTCGGGGACCCTTGTGGGAAGGTGTGAGGATATATATAGAACCAAATAAAAACGAGAAAATCCAAGACAACGTTTACAAGATAAATGCTTATTATTCGGTGAATATATTTTCGTGAGTAAAAAATGTAAAAACCTTGGTCTAACTATTATAAACTCACAAGTTCCTCGTACGTAACAGTACTAAGGCCGAGATGACATTGACACTTCATAACTGTTAAGTACAAATAGACGTTTGGACAACCTTGTAAAGTATTTGAACTGGGTGTGAAAAAAACTATGGAAATGCATATAGGTACATACATACTCGTACATAAATTAAAATTTAACCCATCTTCTCAACAGCAGTGAAGTCGCTTAAACTATTCTGGGCATTAAGAAAAAAAAAGTATTAAGTATAAAAATATTTTGTGGTGGTTGATGGCTGAGATGTTCGAGTAGTCGTCAACAAAGACTGCAAATTCGTATCCCGATTTTACCGAACTGAGTACAGTAATATTTAATAACATCGTTAATCTCTATGTTAAAAGTACTTCCATTACAGATTATTATTTTCTGTTAAAGATCTTAATTACAGATTGAGATTATTGAGAAGAAGTAAAAGTTGAAGATAATATTCAGAAAAGAAACAGTTACTTTCGCATTACATCTATATCTAAATAACTCAAAGGTGACTGACTGACATAGTGATCTATCAACGCACTGCCCAAACCACTGGACGGGTCGGGCAAATTTGGCATGCAGGTAGATGTTATGTCGTAGGCATCTGCTAAGAAAGGATTTTGATTAATTCTACCCCCAAGGGGATAAAATAGGGGATGAAAGTCTGTATGAAACTTTGTAAATTTTAAACCAATCGGGCTGAGACTTTGAATGCATAAAGCTACTATGACGTAGGCATTCCCTATACACACAAAATAAATAAAAAAATACTGCGCAAAGTCACTATCCCACGCGGACGAAGTCGCGGGCACAGCTAGCAATATAAGCCTCAATACTAAAATGCAAAACAGGCTATATTTAAAAAAAAAACAAAAAAATTTTTGAAGAGGGTGAGATAGAGGCTGAAAGTCTGTATGGGCAATTCAGTAACCCTTAAGTATATGAATATTCATACATACATATGTAAGAAGGTTAAATAATTTACCAAAACAATGCCGCATTTTGACGAAAAACAACACTGGGGGATTTCAACTCACGTGTTGCATTGATTACAAATCAGGTAATTCCGACCTCATGCGTCAAACGTGTTTAAGTCATTATAAACTGAGAAATATGGCAACAGACTAATATTAATTTATTACAATAATAAGAAGTATTTAAAGTACAGTGATTAGTCACACCACGAGCTGTACCGTGAAGGAAAACATCCAGAGGAAACCTGCTTACGTCTACTAAAGGTCCCCGAAGGGGTAGGCGTATAAGTGTATAAGTAGTACCCACACACCCACTTTCCGCCAGAGATATATTTAAGGTACCAACGTGACAGATGGCGAGTCCGTCGCCCTTACTCAAGCACAACTATACATACGCCTTTGAATTGCTTCTCAAACGTATGCAGGTTTCCCCTCGATGTTTTCCTTCACCGTAAAGCTCGTGGTGTGACTAATCACAGTACTTAAGTTCAGAAAAACTTATTGCTACAGTCGGGATTCGAACTTGCGATCTTTGTGCCGCAGGCAACTATTCGAACCACTTGGCCACCAGGGCTCCTACGGAACAACCAAGAAGTCATTAATCAATGATTGATGTTGAGTTCAGGTTCAAGTATCGTCTGCAGGCGATAAAAGAAAGTACTATTGTTATCTTTGTAGCCGTAAATAGTAGTGCTATTTGCTGGAATTCCTTTGCGAAATGTGAAATGAATAAAAGTAAATCGATCTAATACTTGAAGACAAAGTTAACAGATAAGTGCTCGTTACATAGTGATGACACAGCCATCCGGGATGACTAACCATTCAAGCGCTCCGCCAGAAATATCCCGTCTGCCAGACCGTCTGACCAACTGCAAACAGATATCCCAGGAAATTGCATTTCATTTAAGGACGCATACTATTGGAATTTCAATTGAATTCGCTTTGAACTATCCAGCATAGTTGATCTTCACCATCATCATCTTTAAACTCTTCATAAATGGTGCCCGAAGGGGCAGGAAGATATACCGACAACTTTTTACCGGATATCGTCACGAATTTACACTTAATTACTTCTTAAACGTTCACAGACTTCTTCTCGATATTTATTTCACCGCAAAGTACTTCATTAAAAGTAATTCCTTTTTAATCATCTAAGCATCACGCCGTCTTTTAAGGGGTAGAGCGCCAATTCTCACTAGACTTAAGTACCCCTTTTTTTCTTATAATTTTTTTTTATTTAATAAGATGATATTATGACGCATATATATATAAATATGTTTGTCTGTATGTCCTTTATAGAATCGTAAACAGCTGGACCGATTTTGATAAAATTTTCTGTTTCTTCAAGTGGATTCGAGAATGGTTTAGATTCACACTTGGACCCGATAGGTTGCGCCACTGGGTCCGTGGCTTCTATTTTTTCACCCAAGCGAAGCTGGGCGGACAACTAGGATGAAATAAAACATATTTATTCAGGTGGTTGAGAGACGACATTATAAATCAAACGGCATCATAAATTGAAGAGTAAATATTGTATCATGGTCATAAAGGATAGTCGAACGTAATCGACTTATTTTGGTTTGCGTTTTTAACGCAATTCTTAATTTTTATCGCTCGCATTAAATACTTTATTGTCAGTATCAATTGCCTTTATTAGTAGACTAATCACACGATTTATTCGTGAATCGTAAAATAATTCGGAGCAACATGATTTACGATGGTTAGGGATTTCTTACCTCAATGCCTTTATGCTAAGGTTTATTTTTTAAATCAGTACGTGTCTATCGTTGTCATGTAGGAGATCGTTTTAGAATTGAACCCAACATGAGGGATTGGTGGCTAATTGGCTCTTATTAGTCGCAGCGTGATGATGTATAGCCTCCGTCAGAACACTCTCCCTTATACAAGCGGTAGAACACACGCTGTTATAGTGATGTTATGAAGTTATAATTTTCTCAGCTAACCTCCTGAGAGTCGATGTAATGGTGTAATTTATATTTAGTTATGTTCCATTTGCTATTTTATTCCTGCTGTTTTATTTTAAACGCCAAAATCTTAATATATATAAATTACGTGTCACGTTGTTTGTCTACGATGGGCTCCTAAACCACTTAGGTATCCGATTTCAATAAAATTTGCAGTTTGATCCAACTTAAAAGATAGGATAGCTTACATCACAATTGGACACGATAGGTGCCGCTGCGATCGTGTTTCAGGATATTTTACTTTTTCACCCGAGCGAAGCTGGGCGGGACAGCTAGTATATTTATATATCTACTAGCTATCCCGCCCAACTTTGCTTAGGTAAAACAAAAGGCTCGTGCAACACCATCCTGCCGGATTCAATTTCGCCTTTAAATCATCCAGAAATCCATTGAAAATATATACACAAAATTTTGTCCATATCGGGCCAGCCGCTTAGTAAGAGCGACAAACACTGGCACAGACGAATTATAAATGTATGTATATTAAGATTTTATGTGCTGGAAGTGCGCACTTGGTTTTCTCACGTTCATAAGTTATCCACTGATAAGTGTCGTTTGCTTGCACGACTTATCTAGAATACCTAAACTAGTGAATGTTTATTATCAGTCTTAGCTGACATGCTCTATATATTTTTATGTATTCGTCCCGACTCGGTCATTAACCTACATTTAATAATAAGTATCGTGAGCATAACACGATAACAGATAAGGCAAATTGTAAATTATTATCTATAATTAGCATTTTTTCATATTTTGACTAATATGTTCTTGTATTTTTTAAATGCTAATGTTCTATTAATAATAGTAACGTAATGTCGTGGTGTGACTAATCACAGTGCTTAAGTTCAGAAAAACTCATTGGTACAGTCGAGATTCCAACTTGCGATCTTTGTGTCGCAGGACACTACTCGAACCACTCGGCCACCACGGCTTTTGCTAATATCTATGATAAGAGCCAGTATTAGGGTAGGCACTATCACAATCAATTGCAGTTAGGTATGCACTTGGCCGACTTCAGTAAAATTCCGTTCATTTTCATACAACTACTAGGCCACGTAATCTTTACCTACTCAATTGTCAAGTATTATTGTATCGAATTGACATAGCATGGTGCTAACGAGTTGGCTCTATAAATCCAAGATTAAATATAATTTCTCATATTAGTAGTTGTACTCACATATATACTTATCATCACGCCGAGTCCCTAACGGACTAGGCGAGGAGAGGCCATTTCATCTGGTTATCTTTATTGATATGGAGGTCAAAGAAATAGCACTGGACTGAAGCAAATGGAGAGAATTGTATCACAGACGCCAACAAGAGATCAGCTCATAAATTGACCTAAATGGAAGAGCCCTAATTTAGAACCTACTAGAGTAAGGATTGCTCTTAAAATGCCCTTTACATTTGATATTGAATATTTCTGTTTGTCTGTGCACGCTAATCTCAAAAACGGCTTCGCCGATTTAGAGGTGGTTTTCACTAATATATTGCGGTTAGCTTCACTTAACATATCCAAAATAAACCAAAAGATATACCCCATAAATGCCTCCCAAAGTCACTATTCCACGCGGACGAAGTCGCGGACACAGCTAGTATAATAATATATCGTATTATTCTAGTTGTTTTGTTAGTGTGCTAATATAGTTCTAACTCTCGTCTTGTATTAGTCTTGTAGAGTAAATCTAATCTTTAAGTTCTGTCGATAGCCTACAAAACATCAATAATGCATATTGACACAAATAAAGCGAAAGATAAACTCCGATTGAGATTGTTCGGTCGATGACATTTGATAAAATACTGTGTCGTATGTACTTTATTTAATAAGGCATTAATTGTTTACTCTATCATTTGTTTAATTTCAATCGCTACACAGTTATGCAAATATAATATCTCGCTCAGAGAATCAGCATTGCTCTCCAGCGTGGCAATGCTGCTAGTCTTCTTGGCACGTTGTGGCGGGATACCGATTTGGGACAAATATATTACCTGTAAATAGTTAGTTTCAACTGTTCTTTGTAAATCTTGTTAATTGTTGTTATTGCATATATAATGCTAGCTTCCATTTGTGTTTATCGAGCCTTCCCACTAGGGTCCCCGAAGAGGTAGGCAGACTTGTGCAGTATTTGGACACCCACTTTTCACCGGAATATATTATTATAACATAATTAACACATATCACGCCTTCCTACCTGTACAAGGGGTAGGCAGATGAGAAACGGCGATGGACTCACCATCTGTCACGTTAGCAATAAACTCATTGGTACAGAAGGTTCGAAGTTGCAGTATTTTGCGTTGCTACTGGAATCACTCGGTGACCACGGCAATAATTTTGCATATTTATTTTAAACAAAATATGTATCTATAAATATCGCTCTTTAAATCCATGCAAGAGGCATATGTCCAGCAGTGGACGCATATATGCTGAGAAAAAGAAGAAGATATCGCTCTAGTATGTAGGTATGTATACTGGACAGATATTTTAATTTATTAATGAGCTGATAAATCATTCGTTTCATTTATTTTTTTATGCACAATTAAACATTTGCGATTGTTGTTTATCTCAGATTATATATTCATACATCGAAATGGCAGGTATATACTAATGAATCGTTAATAAGAACAAATAAACAAACACACCTGGCAGCCATATTGTTTCGGATGTAAGGAATCGTTGTGTATCAAGATTCAATAGCGCATATAAGAAAAACAAGTCAGCTTGCTCTTTAGAGTAGAAATAAGGTTGCATCACATTTCAACATATATTGCAAGTTGCAAATTACTAGAGAATATTCTAAAATAGATATCCTCACTAGGATAGGACATGCAGAATGTGTGAACATTGTAGGCTTTGTAGATTTTAAGAGAGGTAGGGCATAACGGGTTTCCCGTTCGAATTCGTAGCTACCCGACTGGGGCAGGACCTCCACCTTATAGAAGTCCGTAGCCAAATAACACAATTTTTTTGTGTTGTGTTCCTACGCGGTGAATAAGGTTTCCAGTAATGAGCTCCTTGGGGAGGGGGGAGGATTGTTAAATTGTGTTGGAAGCAGAGGGATTAAACCCATTATGCTGCCAACACACTATAACTCTCCGAACACATAGTGGCAACACGCAAGTGATACTTCGGTATCGTGAGCGTAAATAGGCTGCGATAACCGTTTCCCATCAGATGGGCCGTATGCTTGTTTTCCACTCTCGTTGTATAAAAAAAAAAAAAATTCTTTGTAGAGTCAGATCCTGCTAACTTTGTTATACTAATTTTCTTTCACGCTTTTTTTATGTATAGTAAGCAACGACCTATTGTCGGGTTTTGCTGTTCCCCCATACTTAAGTACTAATGCTGTAACATATTAATACTGTTATTGTATACCAAATGATTTGAAAAGCGTAACCATGGAGTTTCTTGCCGGTTCTTCTCCATGGAAACGACCAACCCGAACCGTGCACCTTTTTCGACGTTTTATAAGTGCACATCTAGGCTTATGTGAAATAAAATATTTAGATTTTTTGAGAGATCCATGGCTCCCGAAAGGGTTTTAGGATGTTTTCGCCGGACATTTTAGTTGTCAAAGTGCAGGTGGCAAGTCCATTGCCGCTTCTCGAATATAAAACGAAAGAACAAATCTGCACTTTTGTATAAATTTTCTGGTCAATTGGGCTTCCATTTTAACACAGAATGCCGATAGAAGGACCTGTCTGTTCTAGTCGGTGGGTTATAATTGCATGGACAGGCTGTTGAAATATATAGGCTACCTTTGCAGTATTCAATGAGTAACATAAACGTGATCAAGACGAGCCCCTCAAGAAGGCAGGGAGAGCGCAGTGGCGTAGCTACCGGAGGGCTAGACGAGGCAGTGCCCCGGGGCCCCCAGGGTCAGGGGGCCCCTCGGGCTCTGACTTACAAACTATAAATTGAACTAGTGAAACTTTCCCCCAGGGCCTTTGCCAAAGCTACGCCACTAGGAGAGCGGCCGTCCTCTCTGGACATCATACTCTTCATCAACATCTATATTTCATCAACATCTACATTTCATCAACATCTATATTTCATCAACATCTATATTTCATCCACATCTATATTTCATCAACATCTATATTTCATCAACATCTACATTTCATCCACATCTATATTTCATCAACATCTATATTTCATCAACATCTATATTTCATCAACATCTATATTTCATCAACATCTATATTTCATCAACATCTATATTTCATCAACATCTACATTTCATCAACATCTACATTTCATCAACATGTCTTTTCGTATATGCTCTCCAGTTACACGTGTCATTTAAATCGCGAATTGTTAAATTGTTTGATATGCTGGTCATCAAACTAATAATAGGGTAAATGCCAATTTAAGATGATTTACGACAATCTTTGTTATGATATAACGAAACGTCGTAATTTTTGCTAAGAAATGAAACTATAGACGTTTAAACTATTATGCAACAATTCCAGTGATATTTTTAACAAAACCTTGGAGGCAATAGGTACAATCTTAGTATATCTTAACGTATCTACCTAAAGCTAATGGTTATGTCTAGACATCTAGTGATCTTGACGAATTGTAAATTAATTTAAAGTTTGCGGCAGCACTTAAAACAATATAGCTATAAAAAATTGTTTTGTTTTGGTAAAGGTTATTATATTATATTATATTCAATTCTATAATTGAAAATGAAATTGGAGTAATAATAATATATAATATATCCTCACGCCTTCCTACAAGGGTCCCCGAAGGGGTAGGCAGAGGTGTATAGGTAATACCCACACACCCACTTTCCGCCAGAGGTATATTAGGTGCCAACGTGACTGATGGCGAGTCCATCGCCGTTACTCAAGCACAACTATACATATGCCTTTGAATTTCTTCTCAGACGTATGCAGGTTTCCTCTCGATGTTTTCCTTCACCGTAAAGCTCGTGGTGTGACTAATCACTGTACTTGAAATTTCATTAAAATTTAATCACTGTAATGAAATTGGAGTGTCTGTTTGTAATATTAAAATAACCGCTCTTTCCTGGGTACATATACCAAAAAACGTGTTTTTACATTTTTGTCTGTCTAGCTATCTGTTTGTTCCGGCTAATCCGGAAAATCCGATATTCGGATATCCGGAATATCCGGATTTTCACTGGCAGGTAGCTATTGTAAAACGGAATATCTTAGGTTTCCTTATACTTTACGAACTAAACAATAATATAACTATTTTGTTAAATTCCACGCGGACGAAGTAATGGCTAAGCTAGTTTCTTAATAAAAAACGAGATATCGCTTTGGGGATTGGACGTCCATATAAAAACGTAAACAAATGTGATTTTTTTTGTACGTCACTAATGTTTTTATATATAATCACGCCAGCTTTAAGAGGCAGTCAGAGAGACAGAAGAGCGGCAGTTCTTTCTACACTTACAAACCACTGTCGCTTCATCCACATTCATCAGTAATTAATGTAGGAATACAAAATCTTTAAACGTTTAAATATTTTTTTGTCAATTCGTGTGTTAGTACACTAACGTTACCTTAACCCTGGTGAGGTCGTTTCAGGTAAATATATTTTGGAGGTATTCTCAACACTTATAACACGTTATTGACCTCTAATTCGAACCACTCGAGTAAATATTCTAAATTTGCAGATCGAATTCGTAGAGGAAATCCATGTATCAAGTTCGAGTAGTTGCCTCCAACACAAAGGTTTCAAGGTCGAATCCCGGCTTAACCAATGAGTTTTTCTGAACTTAAGTACATAGATTGGTTAGACTACGAGCTTTGCCATGAAGGATAACATCGAGAGGAAACCATACAAGCATACAGCATACATTTGAGAAGGCAGACAAACGTCTGCCTGTCTGTACGTCTGTTTGTTCCAGCTAATCTCTGAAACTGCTGGAACGATTTTGACGCGACTTTCACTAGCAGATAGCCGATATAGAAAGGAGTAACTTAGGCTGCTTTTATTTTAGAAACTGTTTTTTTTTTCTACGCGGACGTAGTCACGGGCATATCTAGTCTAGAATATATCTCTGGCGGAAACAGGGAGCACTACCTACAACCTACCACTTTTGCGACCAATGATTATCACTTCCTGAACACACGTGGTAACCATTACAAGCTAGTAAAATGTATACGATTGTTTTGGTATCACAATCGCCGTCCACTACCAACGTTTCGTAATTACAATGGTGAAACGGTTTTTTGTTCACTGCAATAACACCTTTCGGCCGGGTACCACAAAAAGCGGCAAGAAGTTAGAACTTTTTGATGTTAGTTTGTAAGCCAGTTTGAGTTGAGACGCCCAGTGAACTGGTAATTTTGTGTTATGAGGAGGTATGTCTTTTATCACGGCCCATGTGTGGACGAAGAGTGCTTGTGTTCAGCTAGGAACTACCAGAGTCTGAGACGGGAATCTATGATGTTAATCTTCGGAAGGCAGGTAAGAATTTTGGATAAATTCACCTCTGTGCATAGCGTCCATCAGGCGCTCAAGGACGGGAACGTCAAGGGTACTCGAAACCTACGAGCATGTGTGGAAAGACTGATGTAGACGAAGCGAAAGGGGTATGTAAGCCAAAAGAGAACAGACGAGACTCGGCCATGATATGTATGTATGTATGGATGTTTATAGCCTAAGTAGCTGTCAAAATCCAAATATAAATATATGCTAATCCAGCTAATAAACTATCTCTGTGTCAAATTTCATCTTATTCTGTTCAGCCATCCCTAATGTGAATGAGTACCAAACATCCGCACGATTTTCGAATTTATAATATACTGATAGTATGTAACATCCCGACATCCTCATCGATCCTCAAGTGTAGACGAAGAGGGTGGATTGTCAGTTCTCTCTTGACTTAATTATACCTCTTCCGCATGGTCCACATTCATCAGTCTCTTCGTACATGCTCGCCGGTTTCGAGTACTCTTTTCGTTTCCATCCTTGTCTGTCCGATAGATTTGATCTAGGTAGTTGGAACGTAGACTTCCTCTGCCACCTTTTGCACCCATTTCGCTTTGTATATCTGTGCATAACCTAACATGCCATAATATTAAGAATGGAGCTCTATATTGAATTAACTAATGCGTCTTTTATATTCAATTTTACGTAAAAATAACACAAAACATCGTTGATAGACTTGTGTTACCTTTATTGTTATTAAGGTATTTGTCTTTAGCGGAATAAATTAATTTGCAACGTATTTTCCAACAATATTAAATATTTGTTGCCCAAAACAATAATATAGCTGGTAATTTGCATAAAACGCAGTTTTTGCGGAAACATAAGCTTAATTTTTAGGTATAGTATATCTTTCGTTACTTCTTAGGCACTTACTTACTTTCAACTGGCGGCTTTAGCAGCAGTACTAAAGTGAGCTTTCTATAGAGTACTTTCTATAGAATAGGTTATGTTGGCAAATCTCAACAAAGTTAAACTTTTCAGAGACGTTGTAATTGGTGAAAAAAAACGACGGACTCGTCATCTGTCACGTTGTCACCTAAACTTACCAGTGTACCCCTTACGCTATCCCTTTTGCGAAGGCTTGAAGGTATAAAATTTACATGTACAATATTTATTATTATTTAATTCATTTATATGAAATAAATAAATGCCAAAATAAACAAGTATTGGTGTAATGGAAAAGAAAATGAAGTGTGTTTGGTTCGTTCTTTTCATAGCAATGAGGTCGATATATAAATACATACATACATACATATCATCACGCCAAGTCCCTAACGGGGTAGGCAGAGAGTATAGAGCGCCAGTTCTCTCTAGACTTACATACCTCTTTCGCTTCGTCTACATTCATCAGTCTCTTCATACATGCTCGTCGGTTTCGAGTACTGTCGATATATGTTTAACATTATACTAGGTATTATGTGCGCTCTATTGTCAGAGACTCGTAGACTTCATCAGCCGTAAACCACGGACAAAAGCCTGTAAATGCTACTAAGTGACCGAATAATAATAACTAAGAGACGACCACGGTATTTAGTCAAGGCTAAAACAAAACTGCATTATCTAGTATTCTTCAGGGTTACAACGAAAATGTGAACGTAAGTGAAGTGCCTCAATGACAGAAAACCTTGCTTTTTGACTAAATATAGCTAACATTAGCGCTGCCAGTTGTTCGCGTTATAGCCTTATATAACAGCTGAAATTGTTTCCGTTAGTTTGAATAAACGAAGTAGAAATATAAAGAGCTAACCCCACCAGTAGTCAGCCATTATATATAGTTCCATCCACCTAGACGCGCCCCACTATTATTCCCTGTAGTTTATAGAGTAAGTGTGCAACCTTCCACTAATGTCTGACTATTATCGGTACACACTGATTACCTATGAGTACACGCACACTACAATTTATAGACTCGGGTCAAACTCTACGCCACCCGCGACCCCTTCGACTACGAATTTCAAACTCACTTTAGCATTTGTAATATAATTAATAGTTAAGAGATAACCACTGTTAGGTAAAATATCTAAAGAAAATAAGGGGCCTCTCACGATAACCGGGTAGATCTCGCTCAGAGAATCAGCATTGCTTTCTAGCGCTGCCAGTCTTCTTGGCACTATGCCGCGATTGGGGCCAAATATTTCTATTTTCAACTGGTTTTGTTAAATTAACATCTTTACAATAATAATAACATTAATAAATGACAAGATAACAAAATACAATTTAAAAACTTACATATTATTAATTAGATTCTAAATGATGTCTAACCGTTTCTGCGTTTTCTTTGGCAGAAACGGTTAAATGAAATGACCCCAAATAAGTAGGTGTAGAAGAAGCAAATGTTTAAACCAATAGAGAATGGAATAATTTATATTTTTTTGTTTGTTTTTACTTTAAACAATTTTCGAAAGATGTACCCATTAAAATGAAATTTTATGATCTCACAGGTAGTATTTAAACTAGTTTTGAAGATTTCTTATATTAATAAATTAGGTAATTAAAATGAACACCTCCCGTTTGATGGGTTAAATAATTAACCTCGAACCCATGACAAATGATTCGTGCTTCGCAGCGATATTAATATTAGTTTCAAAATTGACCCTTGCACTTTCGAACATTATGTAGTAAGTTGTGGCCGTGATGGCCGAGTGGTAGTTGCCTGCAGCCCTGCAGCACACATATATTGCATGTTCGAAGCCCGACAGTACCAATGAGTTTTTCTGAACATAGCTAAGTACAGTGATTGTCCACTGTACTTACAGTGAAGGCACACATCGAGAGGAAACATGCATACGTCTGAGATGAAATTCAAAGGCGTATGTATAGTCGTGCTTGAGTAACGGCGACGGACTCGCCATCTGTCACGTTGGCACCTAAAATATATCTCTGGCGGAAAGTGGGTGTGTGGTTACTAACTGTACACCTCTGACTACCCCTTCGGGGAACCTTATGGGAAGGCGTGAGGATATATATACGTTTGCATTTATCTAAAATATATGTTCAGCGAAAATTTTATGTGGAACTACACACGTCTGCCTATCCGTTCGAGGACATTGTGGAAAGGCATGAAGATAATTATATTATTATGAACCGCGGTCCAATTTTGTTCTTGTTACAAAATAATGAGTTAGATATATATATATCCTCACGCCTTCCCACAAGGGTCCCCGAAGGGGTAGGCAGAGGTGTATAGGTAATACCCACACACCCACCTTCCGCCAGAGGTATATTAGGTGCCAACGTGACAGATGGCGAGTCCATCGCCGTTACTCAAGCACGACTATACATACGCCTTTGAATTTCTTCTCAGACGTATGCAGGTTTCCTCTCGATGTTTTCCTTCACTGTAAAGCTCGTGGTTTGACTAATCACTGTACTTATGAGTTAGATAAATGGAATAATAATTACTTATAGCTTAGAGTAAGGCAAGTAAGGCATTCTTCGAGTATTCAAAGTTAGGTTACATTTACTGACTCTGCATACGATACGTTTTAAATACATGACGTGAACTCTCTACCTGAACACGTGTATACTCAAAGGATTATTACACTTGCCTATGTATGAAAATATGATAGAATCGTGTGCCATTAATAAGATCCGAAGGTTTCTTTCACGCACCAAACGCGTGAAACTTCAGAGCCAGATATCACCAGTATCGACCACTTAGCGATTTTATTAGGTATATAATATACGTGCTATATACATAGATGTATGCATATATATATATATATACATGTGTAATAAGGCTGGTATAGACACACTATATACGTCTTCGTTAATAAATGAATCCGGAATATCAACGGTGTTAGTGATATAATCTCAGATAACTTCTTCATCATCATCATATCATCACGCAGAGTCCTTAACGGGGTAGGCAGAGAGTATAGAGCGCCAGCTCTCTCTAGATAACTTATTGAGAGTTAGTAGAGTTATTACCTGCGACACAAAGACTTCAAGTTCGAATCACGACGGTACCAATGAGTTTATCTGAACTTAAGTACAGGGATTAGTCACACCACAAGCTTTACGGTGAAAGAAAACAAGAGACAACCTGCATACGTTTGAGAAAGAAAGAACTGGAGATTAAGAAAGAGAAAATTCTAAGAGTAGAGTCATATATCGGTGTACACCGGGCCTATTTTATTATATCTGGCTATGACAAATATTAGTTAATACCTTTTTTTAACCATCTAATTAGCGATCGAATGTTAATAATAGCTCTTGAATTGTCAAACAATTTTATTGACATTTCGTCAGGTGTCAATAAGTTATGTCACATTACTATCGTTAGTGATTATACTTCACATCTCCAGACTACTTGAAAGTGATTACGAAACATGCTAAACACGATATTATACGTTTTTTATTATAGATTTGATAGATACTGACGAATTCTAGTTTTTTATATTTACTAAATCATATGAAGCGCATCATCAAACATGACACGAATCGTGAATATCATATTGAATTGAGAATACGTTCAAACGTAAACCAGTTATTTCTATGGCCGTGGTAATTTATAGCTAAAATTACGATGCACGTTGAAATGTATCGACAAAAGCAGCCTGAGATACTCGTAAGTTATTATACCTAAGTGCCAACTTGTGAAACAAAACTCAGCTCAACAAAAAACTACATTTTATAATTGCATCAAAAAGGTTTCTATTCGAAAATAACAATTTGAATAACTCTATCGACATTCCATAGGAAAATAATTTCCTTTACAATGTGCATTACGCCATGGATGCAAAAAGTCACCTCTCGGCTTGCACAAGTTATTCAACCGTTCCCATTTCCAGTCAGTGATGTTACAAAACTATTTTATGAGATTATTGCACAGTGCACGCTTGGATAGTCTTTAAGATTTACATTTATACTAGCTCAGCCCAGCATCGTTTGGTGGGTCATAAATGTGTCCATTGTCTATGTGTTTCATACATATAATCACGTTGACTTCCTTTCTAGTATAAGTAGCGGGAGTAGAGCCCCAGTTCTCTCTAGACTCACGAATCTCTTTCATCTCTTGTATATTAATTCATCATCTTAATAAATATAAAAATCCGTTGTTGATCTTCACACATTCACGGTTTTGTATTATAGTTCGTATTGAATTGTTAGTACATGATATAGAGGAAAAGACCCCGGTACGTTTTTCTGATCTCAATCACCTACACAGATTCTTCATAATACAAATATGATAGGCACAAATACGGTTGAATTAAAACTGTGGCAGTGCCATGGCACGTTGGCACCTAAAAATAATCGAAGAAAACACCAGAATGTGCCAAGAGGACTAGACGTACTTCTCCATCCAACAAAATTCAAAGTATATAAGTTCTTGTGCCTTCGTACTGTGAGCTAACCTCAATGAGTATTTGCTTTGAGTTCATGGCATTCCTATATCCTTTAAGTCTTTCATCACCCACATGCAACGATACCTGTTCTTTATCTTAACAAAATGTCAAAGGAAATAACGAGGGCGGGAGAACTCATAAGACCGGATTTCAAGTAGTGACTCGTATCTCTGCATCGCACCCGCTTGACCCGTGGAGTTAAAAACACCGGTTCTGCAGTCATTGACGTCACAAGACATTACGTTCTAATTGAGCCTACGTTCATGGCCGATATACTCTTAACGTATCTAATTAAATCATTGAATGCGATGTATTTATTTACCAACTAACAGTATCTCAGATATATAACCTTTTATGTGGTTAACTTTGGAGATTCGATCCCTGTCGTTACCCTGTTCTTATATACAGGTTGCGTAAGAAATTGGTCAATTGTTCAAATATGTAATGGGGCATAAATAAAGGAAGCTAATAAAATAATAATTTAAAATCTGCTGTAGCATTGAAGTTACACGTGAATGTAACTACCTACGTTCTTTTTATGTAAGGGTTTCTGAAAAAACCTCATACAACCATACTTCGAAGTATATTAATGTTGTCATTTTGTTTTGTTTGTCATTATTATATTTTTATTCACAACACCCGACAACTTCAAGAAGGCAATTCTTATATTTTTCGAGGCACCCTGTATACATCTTCAAGCCTTCCCGAAGGGATGGACAGAAGTGTGTCGGTAGTACCCACATACCAACTTTTCGCCGGAGATGTTTTTAGGTGCCAACGGTACAGTTGACGATTCCATAGCCGTTTCTCAAGCACGTCTGTACATGCGTCTTTGTCTTCTAAAACGTATGAAGGTTTCCTCTCGATGTTTTCCTTCACTGTAAAGCTCGGAGTGTGACTAATCACTGTACTGCGTATTTGTATGTTGTGCAATATTTATCCAATAAAGCCTGAATATGAATTGTGACAAATTGCATCGCAGAACTTAATGTTAATATTATATGAATACCTTCTAGATCTGAAATGACAAATAGTTCACGCAACCTTGAATACATAATGTGTGTGATGGCCATTTGTAAATTAGTCAGTATGGACGAAGCGATACAGGAATTTAAGTGTAAAACTGGCGCTCTGCTCCACTCTCTCAGCCTACCGAAGGCCTCGGCGTATGTATGTAGTCAGTATGCACAATATGTTCTTTATACATACATACATACATGTAATCACGCCTCTTTCCCGTAGGGGTAGGCAGAGACCACTTATTTCCACTTGTTACGATCCTTACATACTTCTTTCGCTTCGTCCACTTTTATTATTCTCTTCATACATGCTCTTCGGTTTAGGGTACTCTTGACCTGGCCTTTTTTCAAGACGTCCCTTATTTGGTCTAGAAACGTCCGCCTAGGCTTACCCCTTCCTTCACTTTCATTCACACTCGCCGTATACACTTTTTTCGTCAATCGTTCTTCATTCATTCTCTCGTCATGGCCAAACCATCTCAGCATCTCCTTCTTTTTACGATGAAGAAATACAAAAAAGAATAAATATTTAAAGATGATTCACTATCGGGTTTCGCTTTACAAGTAAAATGTCAAAAGGACATGAGATAAGGTCCTTAAAACTCTTTTTGAGACTTGATAATTAGGTTTTAAGTTAAAGCAACTTTATGTCCGGTTTAAGTAAGTCACGGTCAACAACTATCGAGAATTCAATCGAGAATAAGAAGCAAATAAAACTTATTTTACTTTATCTTCATGCTTCCATCCAACAGAAGTCATCGCAGGGGTGGGCAGAGGTGTTACTATATCCACTTTTAAATAGAGGAACATTAACACTGAATGTTGGAGTTTCTTCTCAAACTGAGTTTCCTAAAAGCTTTTCTTAACCAATGAATCTTGGTGTAGCAAAACGACTTTACATCCTAAATTATTTCTTTTATAAAGAAAAGTTATGTAACTAACTACAGATAGTATTTTTTACCAAAATAAGTCTTCCGCGATAACGTGCCAGGAATACTAGCATAGCTACGCTGGGACATAAAATGATGATTAATAAAAACTGACGTTCAGAAAAGATTGCATGCATAAAACTTTTAGGGCCAGAGACATACCAGGACTCACACAACTTCAGTAGCTTTATATTTGAAGCAAAGTAGCTCGCAGACAAAGCAGTCAACCTGGTGTTGCCTTATCGAACAATATCCTATAACATGTTTGAGTTGGCTCCACACAGAGTTACACCAACAGATGGTGTATGAAACCGTCTATTAGAAACTTTGCTACGAAGTTGGCCGATAGTTGGGTCACTTTGGGCCAATATGGCGCAATAATAAAATGAAGCTGTTCTGTTTGGGTTCATTGCCCCGCGATGTGAGCATATATGGGGTGCATGATAATAACATTGTAACAGTTTTTAACTTCCATCGCTTCAAATTATTACGTGCCGAGTAAAAAACCAAATCAAATCAAATAGCTTTTATCAATCGTTTGGGGACGCAGGAAACACTTATTGAACATCATTTAAATATGTCACGTTAGCACCGTTTCAAAAAACCTTCAACCTGTCAACCTTGATCCATTCCACCCATTCAATGTTCCACTTTCATATTTATAGCTAGTCCCTAACGACAGAGACAGAGATAATATATAGTATAGATTGTAGTATAGTATATAGATACTTTAAGTATACTGTATATATACATATATATATATATATATATATATATATATATATATATATACATATATATGTACATATATCGCTGAAGCCCACAGTTTCGTCTGCGTTGAACTATTTAGATTATCCGCTCACTAAAATAGTAGCATCATAATGTAGGTATATCTATAAAGAAAAAAAAAAAAAAAAAAAAAAAAAAAAAAAAAAAAAAATCTATAAAGCTGTTCTGAATAAGTAGGCTCTCTGACGCAGACATTTTTCAACTCAGATTAGTAGGTACCTAGTACCTAAAAACACTAGTTCAAACAAACAATGGTACCTCTTATATTGTATATGTTATTAGGCGAAATGGAAGAGTATTAATTACGAAAACCCATGACGCCATCAGAACCTTCGTCATTTAAAGTTATGGCACAGTAAAAATATAATTTTTACTTACATTTTTGTTAAAATGAATGCTATCATGTCCATAGTTACTGGCATTGGGATACAAAATACAAAAAAAACGGAACCGAACCCGACACCATCCGGTATAACTGGCTCGTAGGGGTTTCGTTCACACGAGCTCGCCAAGGATGTGTCTTTTAGCTGTAATATTATCCTAGTAACTGGCGGAAACAATAGGTTTTTTATTGCGTATACCGACAACGATAAACTCGTTGACATTTTTATCAAGTTCTAGCTCTGCCATTCGGTTTCACCCGCGATAACTTTGATTACACACAGACAGGCAAAACAATCCTGAATTATGTTTTTGCTATAGCATCGCATATACTTTTATTTGCATTAAAAAAAATGCCGCTATTAGGATATTACAATCTGACACATGTACTTTACTTATTGTGTATTTCTTTATCATGTATTGCATGCATTGATTTTAAAACTCACGTTGTTCTTTGTTCGTTTAATTACTTAAGTATCGTCTGTGCGGCCTCAGTCAAAGTATCTTTCGCTATTCAACTGATCAGACCAAACGCACTTCATAAATGCTAAGTAACAACTAAGGACCCCTCCGGAGGGAGGACCTTCTGGAACGGTTTCAAGAGGGTCTAAGTCAACTGGACGTCATCATTAATTTAAGAGATCCACCTCATTTGATATCCCTTTGTTCAGCACAATATCTCTGACGTCCCCTTGCAAACGTCAGAATCCTTTCTTTGATCAAATTATTACAACTTTAAATTTGGAAACCTTTCTTTACATTACGATACGAATGTGCAATAAAAAAGTTGGAGACCTTGGGGTCCGGAACCCCAGCCCATGATTTTAGTAAAGAGGTCTCGCGCCTTCTTATCGATACCTCTCGTGTCAAACAGGTTGCGACATATCTCACTCAGAGAATCAGCATTGCTATCCAGCGTGCCAATGCTGCTAGTCTTCTTGGCATTTGATTTCAGTAAATTTTGTAAGAATGTAGTTACTTATAGGTAAGTAAGTCTAGAGAGAACTGGCGCTCTATACTCTCTGCCTACCCCGTTAGGGACGGGCGTGATAATATGATGATGATGTAGTTACTTTTCCGACTGTTTCTGTAAATATTGTAGACTAAATAAATATATAGATAAACCGTCAAAGAATTAAATTCAGGAATCTATGACTTCGATTTCTTGAAGCAAACCAATTAATTTAAAACAGTAAATTATATTATTATATTGACGGCCTCCTGGTCTTGTGGTTAGAGCTCCTGACTGCGAAACTTGAGGTCGTGCATTCGACTCCCACTGAGGGCAAATGTTTGTGTGAAGAACACGTTTGTACCTTAGTCTTGGATGTCTTATGTATTTATGTATATGTTTATATAAATAAGTAAATATATCGTTGTCTAGTTAACATAACACAAGCTTTGCCCAATTTGGGGCTATGTAAATTTGTGTAGAATTGTCCCCCGTATTTATTATTATTATTATTATTACATTCATTTATTCATTAATACTGTGACTGATTTAGTGCGTTAAAGTAAATACCCTCATACAGCAATACATGGACACGTCACGCAACGGTTGTAGGAAGTGGGACAGACACGCCAATCGTTGCACAACCCCGCTTTAGGAGTTAGCAATTTTACTTCGCTTCCCTGTTATTGCAATGCACATTTCAATTCCACCGCATTTTGTAATGTAAACAACTCAATCGGTATGGATGGGTTACAAATAAAAGGTAGATTTTTTTTAAAAGCCGACAAAGTTGAAGTTTTCCGCCTGATGGTAAACGCTTACCAGCGGAATAAAAACAAAAAACTCTATCATCATCATTACGTAACCATGTCAACGCCTTTTATTGTTCCGATAAGTGGCATGTATAAGGAAGTTACTTGCCTCATAGTAAACACCAGATAAGAGATCTTGCAAGTTGTTCATTCATAATAGAGACGTCCTTTTGTTTTGAAATCCACGGACGTTGACGTTCATGGAGGGTCGTCTAACTTTGGTTACTTAAGTTATAAATAACGTTTTCTTTAGCTGGATATCAACGCAAGGGATCTCTTGTTTGAATTTCTCTCGTGGGGACTGTAATATTACTTAGATGTTGATAGATTATGCGCAGTTATAATGATTTAAATACCTTAGTACAATGCCACTCAAATGACCTAGACCCAAACTAAGCAAAGCTTGTACTATAGGAACTAGACAATAATATACATATATAGATAGATATATGCATAATGACAGAGTACACTAAAGAATAAGATACAAATGCTCGTGTTCATCACACAAAATCAGCGGAATTCGAACTAACAACCTCAAGTTTCCGACTTTTAATTATAGTCTGTAAGTCTTGACAACATCTGCTACCCCATGAGGGACTCGGAGTGATGTATGTATGCATTACCATACTTGTGTATATAGAGCCGTGATGGCCGAGTTGTTCGAATAGCTGCCTGTATCACAAGGATTGCAAGTTCGAATCCCGACTGCACCGATGAGTTATTCTGAACTCAAGTGCAGTGATTAGCCAAACCACGAGCTTTACGGTGAAGGAAAACCTGCATACGTATGAGAAGAAATTTAAAGGCGTATGTATAGTCGTGCTTGAGTAACGGCGGTGGACTCGCCATCAATCACATTGACACCTAAACTATGTCTCTGGCGGAAAGTAATATGCAAAAATACTTATATTTAAAACTAATATCTTAGTGTCAAATAATGTCTTAGTGTGCTATAGTAATTAAATGAATTGCTCCTGCTCTTATGTCCACAGTTCCACTCAGTGGCAGACAAGAGGTCACAGAGCAACGACTGTGGGGAAAACAGCGTAACAATTGTCACAGAGAAGAAAATCGAAGATGACTCCTCAGACTCGTCGAGCGGGGAGCATGTCGAAATTGAAGGTGTGTAGTTTATTTCAATTGAATGTTTAATTTAAAGGTTAATTTAATTCTATAACGGCTCCGTGTTCGCTAAACACAGGTTGATAATATATACACTAGAGTCACGAGACTAGATAGGGTGGAACCACAACGCATTATTTTTTACATGTAAATCGGTATGTATATATATCATAATAGCATATCATCAATCATCATCATCAATTATATAGCCTTTATATAACCTTGTTTGGTCACATAGAAAGGATGAGTGAAGAAAGATTGACGAAACAGATATACAAAGCAAAAGTCTGTGCAAGAAGAGGCAGAGGAAGGCCACGTTCCAACTACCTGGATCAAATCGATCGGACTCTCAAGGACGGGAACGTTAAGAGTACTCGAAACCGACGAGCATGTATGAAGAGACTGATGAATGTGGACGAAGCGAAAGAGGTATGTAAGTCTAGAGAGAACTGGCGCTCTATACTCTCTGCCTACCCCGTTAGGGACTTGGCGTGATGATATGTATGTATGTATGTTATATAACCTTCCTTGTTTCTAACGAAAGAACCAAAATTATTGGGCTATCTAGTGCAAAAGTATTTTATATCGACTTAGCTTAGATAAATAAACGCGTTAAAACAACCTCCCTGCATAACAATAGCATATATGGGTTCAAATATGAACTATATTTTTCCTCTTGTGAGTCGACTCGAACACATCAATAAAACAGTTTAAAGCCATAACCTGTTTTCCGTAACAGCTGTTCCCAAACCGGTTCTAAAAGAAACAGCTTGTATACTTAGCTTTTTGCGCCGACTCTTAATTGGCACGTCTACTTGTTATAAAACAATAGCTATTGAGTTAAGCAAGTGAGTAATGTTGTTTATTAACAATTGCAACCGTTTGGAGTACCGTACATTGAATAAAAAAAATCTTTGTTTTACAAAACTATATGGACCAAGTTGACACGAGGGCTGGCAAATATTTCGCTCAGAGAATCAGCATTGACATACAACGTGGCAATGCTGATTCTTGGCACCCTTCCGCGTGAAGGAAGGAAAGGGGTCTGTAAGCATGGAACTGGCGCTTTCCTCTTTATTTGCTTAAACCATGAAGAACGCTGATTGTCCATAAAACTGTAAAGCCGAATGTGACATGACACAAATTGTATCTTATTCTGTGTCGTAGTCAACGAACAAAAGATGTATTAAAACACACTGATCGCAACAAATGATATAATTATGATCTGTCTAGTAAAAACTAAACTGTAGTATGTAGTTAGGCGACAATAACCCGTTGCCTACAATTTAACGTACCTATATAAGTGATTGTATGTATGTCTTTCGTACCCCACAGGGGGTGCCCTTAGCTGTGTTGCTTAAAAATAAAGTGCCTGGCTGGAGGCCTAGGTCTCGCCATTGACCGGTTAAGTAGCAAAAGTTCCCGGAACTCACGCTACGAGAGACAATACAAAAAAAATATCTTGAAAACAAGTACATAATAACTAAAATATGAACACCCGAGTGTTTTGATTGAATTAAAAATTACCAGGCCTCTACATCGGACTAATGTGGAAAATTTGTATAATTTCCCAATTTGGTCATACCCAAGCCGAATGACGCAAAAGTTATTTCGTTATTACATAATGAACAAAAGCGGGCGTCAAGTTTGCCTTGGGGCACCCCAAATATTACACTTACAGATAACATTCACGGTATATTTATACCCGTGAATGTTATCTGTAAGTACAACAAGTGAGTAGTGCCTGTCGAGAGATGACCCTCACACTCTAATTCCACCCACGACCTTGAAATATACATACTTATGATAATAGGATTCACAGAAAAACACTATACCTACCACTATTGTTATGTTATACCTAGTTCTAGTTACTATGTTAAACCTACCTTAATTATTAACCTAAGTATATCAAACCACTATCTTTTCCTGTAATTAATTAATTAAGTTCTTTCATAGTCGATAGCTATAAATATATCTGTCATTCTATTACTATTCATACTCACTAGCCCTTAAGACATCTGTTGTCACTTAACAAGCATTAGTTAAGATTCGCTAGGGGCACACTCGTAAGATAAGCTAGGCTCTTAAGACATCTGTTGTCACTTAACAAGCATTAGTTAAGATTAGCTAGGGGCACACTCTTAAGATAAGTTAAGTGCACACTATGTTCCTTTAGATATAAGTACCACACCCTCCGTTCCTTCGACACTTCCATTCCTGACTCCATCGTGTTCACACTACTAGTTCCCTAAATTTGTAATAAGTCTCTAATAAATCGATCTTAAACAAGTCGTGATTCTCACTGCGTAACAATTTGGCGCAGTCGGTAGGATCTTGCGTGATTCGCTTAATCGAAACCAACGTACGGAGCCGCACCGGGACACACATCGCCCATCGCAGATCGCGTACGGTAGCTGAAGGCTTTCAAACGTTTCGTCGGACATGCAGCTCCATTTTCTCCTGTTACTGTGGTGAGTGGCTAAGACTTGTTTGTTCAATTTCCTATAATATTTTTCTTTCTCTCTTTCCTGTATCCTATCTATCTATATATATATTTAATGAACACTAAAATTAAATCCGAGGCAAAGTTCTCAAATTTAAATCTCTCCGTCTCCTCTGGTTCACACGCAAATCTAAAAATGGCTTTAGACATCGGTACCCTACTTAAATTAATCCCAACATTTGATACAAATCAGACCGACCATATTTACAGATTTATTCGCTCATGCGACTCTGCTTTTGAGTTAGCCTCAACGGACCAGAAGTCAGTACTCCTTGTATACGCATTGAATAATATCACTGGTTCGGGTGCGTCTGATGTCCACTGTAAACAACATACTTCGTGGTCAGATCTCAGATCCTTCATAATAGAAAAGTTCTCAAATATTAAAACGATACAACATCTAAATTTAGAACTACAGTCAATGTTCCAAAGGCCAAATGAATCAATGACGGAATATTTCCATAGAGTAGACTTGTGTAGAAGTAAAATTGTAGAAAAATTAAATGGCGTAGTATCAGATAACACGCTTGACGGTCGTTTATCCACGGCCGAAGAAACTGCGCTAAGCGTCTTTGTCAATGGCGTCAATTCAGATATAGGCACAATGTTACGAACAAAAGGTTTCGCAACTCTCTCGGAGGCCGGCCGATTTGCCCTCCAAGAAGATAAAATTCGCGCTATGAACAACGCGAGACAGTCCCTCTTCAAACTAACAGCTCCGCGTCCCTCCGTCTCATTTAGCAGACCACCAGTTCGTACAAACTATACTCAACGATTCATAACACCAACGCGACCACCTATGTTAGGTAATGCGAATAATCCCCCGCAACAAATAGCAAAAATATGTTCATATTGTAAGAACTTAGGGCATGTTATTTCTGAATGTCGCAAAAGAGCATTCAATAACCGGCTCAGAAACAACACGATGCAACGTGCACTTCCTGCACCTCAGACACCAATCAACCATTTAAACTCCTGGACGACCAACGAGGTGAGCAACTCGTTGGAAATCGTTTCAACACCTTGCTCACCGACCCCGATACAAGATTTGAACAACCTTCAAATCTAGACAAAACGAATCCTCCGCCAACAAGACGACCACAACCAGCAAACACACACACGCTCACACATGATACGCCTCTTAAATCAATGCCAGTCTATCGGAGACAACTTAGAGACGTATCCACACAAACAGATACCCTAACACATACCAAACCCACTGCCTCTACTAATTCCACTGACTCTACTAACCCTACCATATCCACTGACTCTACTAACCCTACCAAATCCACTGACTCTACCAACTCTACTAAATCTACAAACTTTACCATATCCACTGACTCTACTAACCCTACCAAATCCACTGTATACTCTAACAAGGAAAATCCTATGTATTTTAAATCAAATAACTCTACTACATCCACTGTATCTCGTAAACCCAAATCTAAAATTAAAATCAAATCCAAACCAACTAGATCAAAAACCCATATCAAATCATTCGCTATCTCCGCTTTAAATGATATACCTCCCGAGAATCTACTACATTGCACCTTTCATATAGATGGCAATCCCGTCACACTCTTGATTGATACTGGCGCTGGAATCTCTGTCATAAGGAAAGATAAAATAGGTTCATCTACGCTTAATCAATCTGACGTCGTCTCAATCGTAGGTATTTCTAGTACTCAAACGTCAACCACAACTTCAGGTACAACAGATATATCCTTAGATAACTTACCACCTTTTAAATTTCACGTCGCTAACCTTAATATAAAAGCCGATGGTATATTAGGTAACGACTTCATGATTAAATTCAATTGCAATATCTACATTCAATCGAAAACAATGAGAATACGCGATAAAACTTACGGACTTCATTATCTCAATGAAATACCCAAAGACGTTATAAACTCTGCCAGCCAATTAATACAAAGCCGCACTGAAACTGTAATTAAATGCAATACAAACAGTATTCATTCTGGAACCGCAATAGTAGAAAAGCAAACTCTAGATAACGGTATTGTCATTCCCCATGCATTAGTCGAAGTCAAGAATAACTCATTTCTTATCACTTGTGTGAATACTGACAACTTCGACAAAATGATTAGCACTCCCAACCTCAAGGTCCAACCCTCTCACTTAAATTACGAAACAAACAAAACGAACAATCTCTCAATTAATAATTTAAACCAAACATCTCAGACTGACAGACAAAACAAAGTACTATCCCTTATTAGACGAGGTCATTTAAACCAAGAGGAGGCCAACTCATTAGATAAAACAATTGCCGAATATTCCGACATATTTTTCGTTGAAGGAGACTATTTATCGTTTAGTAACCATACGAAACATCACATACCTACTACCACTAACGTTCCAATACATACAAAAACTTATCGTTTTCCTCAAGTGCACGAGCAAGAGGTAAAATCCCAAGTTAAAAAAATGCTAGATCAAGATATTATCAGACCTAGCTCTTCTCCTTGGAGTAGTCCTATATGGGTTGTTCCTAAAAAACAAGACGCTTCTGGGAAACAGAAATGGCGCCTAGTCATCGACTATCGCAAACTAAACGACGTTACTGTAGGCGATAGTTACCCTCTACCTAACATCAACGATATCCTAGATAAATTAGGGCACTCACAGTATTTCACAACATTAGACCTTGCATCAGGTTTCCTGCAACTTGAAGTAGATCCAAACGACATCCCTAAAACAGCTTTTAATACTCCTTATGGTCACTATGAATACAAAAGAATGCCTTTTGGACTGAAAAATGCCCCCGCCACATTTCAACGTGTAATGGACTCTGTACTGTGCGGATTACAGGGTGAAAGATGCTTCGTGTTCATGGACGATATAGTTATTTTTGCTTCTAGTCTTCAAGAACATAATCAAAAGCTAGAAGAGGTATTTTCCCGACTTCGTAAATACGAACTTAAAGTCCAACCTGACAAA
Source organism: Drepana falcataria (assembly GCA_945859725.1). NCBI lineage: Eukaryota > Metazoa > Arthropoda > Insecta > Lepidoptera > Drepanidae > Drepana > Drepana falcataria. The sequence continues at coordinate 10,372,585 of OX243933.1, read as the reverse complement.
TGCGAATTTCTTCGACGTGAAGTCGCTTATCTTGGCCATATAATATCTAGCGAAGGTGTTAAGCCAAATCCAGATAAGATACGAGCTGTCCAAGAATTCCCAATTCCTAAATCATGTAAAGATATAAAAGCATTTCTAGGTCTATCAGGCTATTATCGCCGATTCATCCCTAACTTTAGCAAGCTCACGAAGCCTCTTACTAGCCTCCTGAAAAAGGATGTTCCCTTCATTTGGGGTGAAACCCAACAAACATCGTTCAATGAATGCAAACACCTTCTTACTAGTCCCCCAATTCTACAATACCCTGACTTCACAAAAGAATTTATCCTAACCACTGACGCTTCCATGAACGCTATAGGTGCTGTGCTCTCGCAAGGCGAAATAGGCAAGGATTTGCCTATTGCATATGCATCCCGAACTTTAAATAAAGCTGAATCAAATTATTCAACTATTGAGCGCGAACTATTAGCAATCGTTTGGGCAGTCAAACATTTTAGACCCTATCTATTCGGAAGAAAATTCAAAATCGTTACCGATCACAAACCTTTAACTTGGCTTTTCTCGATAAAAGATCCTGGCAGCCGTTTAGTTCGTTGGCGCCTCAAACTTGAAGAATACGAATATGAAATCGTATATAAAGCAGGTAAAAACAACACTAACGCAGATGCGCTCTCACGCCCTCCAGTTCTCCACTCAAACATTATCGACCCTACAAATAAGGGTAAAAGTCCAATTATCGAATCAAGTACTTTTGAAGATTATTTACAACTAAACTATCAACACTTTTCAGAAATCAGTTCCCACAATCTCAACACTCCAAACCTCCATATTTCACCGGATAGCCTCTTAAACGAACGACATAAAAACATACTTATTCCAACCTCTTGTCAAGTATCTGATAAAAACTACCTTTTTAACGAAGCTATTTTAATGTGTTCTCAAGTAGACCCATTTTTAGATAAACCCAAGACACTCTATGAGACTGATTTATTAGTCTCAGACAAAAACCAAAACATTTTATTTGGTTATACAAGACCCACTCATTATGACCCTTGGGATTCCGAGAGTTATTTCAAGACACTTCTCAGTTGCTTACAAAATCACGATCTCAAAACACTTCACATTCCAGATTTTAAAATCGATCCCACATGCAAACTCAAAGGTAACGAACAACTACACATCACTGCATATTTGGCCGATGCATATGGTTGCGACATCACCATATGTGAAAATAAGGTAACCACTCCAAGTGCGGAACAAATCCCTCTGATTTTAAAAAAATTCCATGACGATCCTCTGTCAGGACACCGCGGCATCGTAGAAACAATGCGAAAAATTAGATCCGAATATTTTTGGAAAGGAATGACCGATGATATCAAAAAATACATCGACAATTGCCAAACATGTCAACGCAATAAAATCCAAAGGAAAACATATAAAGCTCCTATGGTTATTACTTCATCCTCCACCGAACCATTCGAACGCGTCACAATCGACTTAGTATCATACTCAGACGTTACCTGCGAATCTAACAAATATATTCTTACGTTACAAGATGATTTAACTCGATTCGTCCAAGCATACCCAATACCAGATAAACAAGCTATTACTGTAGCGAAATCTCTCCTAATCTTTTGTCAACATTACGGCATTCCTAAAAGATTCCATTCTGATCAGGGTACGGAATTTGTAAATAGCGTCACTAAACAATTAATGAAATTATTAGGTACGAATCATACAGTTAGCACTGCCTACCACCCTCAGACCAATGGTTCCTTAGAACGATTCCACGCAACTCTTCGTGATCACATTCGCATGTATCACCGACGAAACCATGCAAACTGGGATCAAATAATTCCATTCGCTATTATGTGCCACAACACGTCCGTGAATCAATCTACAGGGTTTACACCTCATGAATTGCTTTTCGGTTACAAGCCTCGTTCCTTGTACTCACTTAAAGAAAACAACGACTACACAACGCACGATTACATTCAAGACCTAAATGAAAGACTTAAAGTCTCTCGCGACATTGCTCGTTACAACCTCCAGAAAATGAAAGAAAAAGCTAAGGAACGCTACGACAACAATATAAATAACATAGTTCAATTTAATGTTGGCGACAAAGTAATGTTGAAAGTACCCAATCCAAATAATTTAGACTGTAAATGTACATGGTAATGACATACGTAATTTCCAGAAAAGGATTTAATGAAAATTATGTGATTCATAAGTCTGGGAAAAATCTGAAAGTACATGCGAATCGCTTGCGACCACTATACGATTTCACTCGGAACACTTAGTTATCTAGTAGTTACCTAGTAGTAGTCTTAGTTATAAATATTACCGATGTTTCAGGGTGACTTGCATATTGGCACACCCTACCGCTAATTCCGGTCCAATACGGTACTAAACTCTATCAATATGTGAATAACCCCTACATCAGTTCTATAGTTAGCTCTATTATTACATTTATATATTAGATACTTTTTATAACATCGAATGTTTTTTCCTCAAACAAAATATATATATGAATAAGTCTACAAACTCTCGAATCAATTAATTTAAAATATTCTGTTTTACAGGTACTCCACAACTATTGTTGATGGGGATACCCATATTCAACCTATTCCCTCGAATTCCGGACTGTATTTTGAAGACATCGGAGAAATCCTTATAAGCGAAAATTCTTGGAAGCTAATTATTTATAGAAATTTAGAACCCTTATTTATAGCACGTGACTCAATCAAAAGGCTCGTTAACAATTACCAGTTCCTTATTACTCCTTACTCAGTTTTACCAAGCGTCATTACTACAACCTCATACATAAAACTAAGCTTGGCTAAAATTGACTCTAGACTAGAAGAAATTAACTTCTACATCGAAAACCAAAGAATTAAGCGCGAACTCCTCGACGGTCTAGGCACGGTTCTCAAATGGCTCATTGGCACTCCGGATGCCAAGGATGCTATATATTACGACGAATGCATAAGTAAATTAGAAAACCAACAACTATCTGCAAACCACATTCTGAAACAACAGTTACAAATAATCTCATCTACAATTACTAATTTCAATCAAACTATACTGAAAATTTCCTATGACGAACGTATCATTAACGAAAACCTTGCCAACATTAATTCATATGTAAATACAACAAATAAGCTCATATTTAATCTGACTATATCTGAAGAAATATCCACCGTCTCAATTCAAATCATAGAGGCCTTAACATCTTTAGAGAAAGACATCGATGATATTGTCACAAGTATATTGTTAATAAAATCAGGCGCAATCCATCCCTCTATCATATCAACTATGCGTTTATACAAAGAACTACTGGCTTCAAATGCTGCAAGGCCAAGTCAAAACTTAGTTGCACAAATAACCTTAAAAAATATTCATATAATTCTCGAATCCGCGACCATTATATCTTATATCTATATGAATAAACTTATATATGTACTAGAATTCCCTTTAGTTGGAAACGAAAGGTTCAATTTATTCCATATTTATTCCATCCCTATTCGAAGCCCTGACTCGTCCCTATATTCCACCATACTTCCCGAACAAACATATCTTGCCATGAGTACCACCAGACAGCAGTACATCACTACGAGCTTGCTGACCAAATGCAAGGACTTCACAACCAAGGCCAAAATCTGCAAGGATCTTCCTATCTACAACATCAACACGAGACCAATCTGCGAGGTCCAAATACTAACTTCAGCCAGCACAAATGTTCCTGAAACATGCGATGTCACCACCTTCTCTGCACGCATCAATACGTTTCAAGCTTTAAAAAATAACAATTGGATCTACATAGTCCAACATAATACCCCATACGCATTGGAATGCAAAGGCAAGACAACGCACGGCGAAATTTCTGGAGCAGGCATAATATCTCTAGAACAAGGCTGTAAAATGTACACAGCCCTTGTTACACTTTTAGCTGAAGAACCCAAATCAATGAACATAACGCATCCTGTAATCACAGTCGACATCGAAAACGTTTGCATCCAATCAAAAATCAAATTAGAAAGACCAGACTTACTGCCAATCAAGCTAAACAGTATTCCATTGGATTCGCTCAATTCAATCAAAGAACAAATAAAGATTCATTCTAAGCTGCTACACGAAAATCAACCAACATTTTATGAAAAACACACTGCAAAATTTTCTCTCATGGGTGCCGTCATCGGGCTCATCATGCTAAGTTATCTCTGCATAAAATGTTGCAAATATATACCATCATGTAGACCCTCTTCATCGTCACACCAAGACGGTTGTATACAAATATTTAACAACTGCTTTGATCGTTCTCAACGCCGTCAACATATCGAAATCCCTATGACATCGCTGAACGCCACTACTACTTCGTGTGTATCCGAAGACGAAGAAGAAATCTCTCCAAGCCAAACTCCTCAAAAATCGAGCAACTCTGCTCAATCTTTGTTCTAAGGGGGGAGGTGTTATGTTATACCTAGTTCTAGTTACTATGTTAAACCTACCTTAATTATTAACCTAAGTATATCAAACCACTATCTTTTCCTGTAATTAATTAATTAAGTTCTTTCATAGTCGATAGCTATAAATATATCTGTCATTCTATTACTATTCATACTCACTAGCCCTTAAGACATCTGTTGTCACTTAACAAGCATTAGTTAAGATTCGCTAGGGGCACACTCGTAAGATAAGCTAGGCTCTTAAGACATCTGTTGTCACTTAACAAGCATTAGTTAAGATTAGCTAGGGGCACACTCTTAAGATAAGTTAAGTGCACACTATGTTCCTTTAGATATAAGTACCACACCCTCCGTTCCTTCGACACTTCCATTCCTGACTCCATCGTGTTCACACTACTAGTTCCCTAAATTTGTAATAAGTCTCTAATAAATCGATCTTAAACAAGTCGTGATTCTCACTGCGTAACACTATGATATACCAGAATATTAGGTATCAGATAATAATAAAAAAATAAAAAACTTGCTTGTATAGAAAATCTAACCAAAATATATCTACTTGACTACACCTTAAATAAATCTCTGGCGGAACGTGACTTTGTTTAAGTGGCAAAGTTAGTTTGTGGGAAGGCGTAAGTCTCTCACAAGGTAAGCAGAGAGAGTAGAGCAGCCAGTACTCCCTCGATGTCAGTCTCTTCATACATGCTAGATACAGTATAGATTACGAGAATACGAGATTTGCCGGCCACTTGGTTACTAATGTTTTTGTTAGCTTTGGCAACAATAACAAATTATAACTGTAATTGCTAGCGAATAAGTTGGGAATAAAACCGGTGTATTTAGCATAGAATATTTATATTAATTATAATTCGTATGTAATTTATGTTTAATAACTTGATAAACTTGTTTGAGACGAAATAAATACGTTAAATGTCATATTTTTTAAACTGTATATTTTGTGAAATGGTAACATTTGTTGTCGACTTTTAAAGCAAATGTATCAAAAAATTGTGAAAGGAAGATGGACTAGAACAAGAACACCAATGAAACAAAATATAAATCTTAAAAGAGCCGTGGTGGCCGAGTGGTTCGAGCCGATCCCGACTGTACTAATGAGTTTTTCTGAACTTAAGTACAGTGATTAGTCACACCACGAGCTTTACGGTGAAGGAAAACATCGAGAGGAAACCTGCATACGCCTGAGAAGCAATTCAAAGGCGTATGTATAGTCGAGCTGGAGTAACGGCGACGGACTCGCCATCTGTCGCGTTGGCACCTAATATACCTCTGGCGGAAAGTGGGTGTGTGGGTATTACTTATACACCTCTGCCTACCCCTTCGGGGTCCCTTGTGGGAAGGCGTGAGGTTGTATTATTATTTTATATATTATTAGATCTTCAGGATTTACTACAAAAGGTTGGATAAGTAAAAACATTTCTGGTGTTAGGACGCAAGTAATGAAACGCTACTAAATATTTCGTATTTATGCATATATATTATCACGTAGGGACTCTCACAGGGTAGAAAGGTAGCGCCAGTCTCTCTAGACTTACAGTACTCTTACGTTTCATCCACGTTCATCAGCCTCATAATAAATGCTCGTCAATTTCGTGAAACATTGAAGTTCCCGAGCTCGAGTGACCGATCGATTTGATCTAAGTAGTTGGATTGTAATCTTCCTCTGCCTCTTCTTTTAGACACTTTCGCATTGTATATCTATTTCGTCATGCTTTATTTACTCATCTTTCTGTATGTCCAAACCAAAATAACCGACGAATTATGGACAAAACCAGGTATCATCCTTAAAAGTATATCATGAATCATCCATTCCTCGTAAAATCTTATCTGCAATCTTGAGCGTCATCTTCTTTAAGTAAATGATATAAATTGCACCATACGAAGTATTTTTTGTTTAACGCAAATGATGTATTCAGGAATTATCATCGTTTTAGTCATGTTTTGTTTGTTACTTTAATTAAGCTTGCGCATTCTAAGTGCTATTTACGTTTCAGTTCAATCAAACTCGAATGCCCTTCTGACATTTAAGATCGACCTTATTCGACAGTTTTCAGCATCATTGTTATTTAGGCATAATTAAAATTCAGACACATGTACTAATTGTGCTTGAAAATGAGCGATGGACTTGCTGTCAGTCTTGTTAGCATCTTATACATATACTTGTAGTCCCGCACAGCTTCGGTCGGGTGAACAAAATAAATTTCCTGAAACACGATCGCTGAGCCTATCCATTCCTAGCCATTTTCGAATCCACCTGAAGACGCACAGAAAATGTCATTATAATCAGTCCAGCCGCTTAGGAGGCGTTCAATGACACACACGCACAGGAGAAATATACATTAAAGATAAAAAAGCTAAACAGTGTCATTTTACGTCTGTTCCTCGATTAAAGGCGAAAATAATATTAAGAAGCAATATTTCTTTCTCCTAGCAAAAATACCTATAATAAAATTATACGTTTTAAAAGCAGTCAAATCGACTGAGAGTCCTTTCAAAGCATTGTATCACGACATTGGTATTGGTATTGGTATCCAATCATATGATTATGTATAGTTATACGCTGCCTTGACATGAATTTAAGGTTCTTTGCTTGTGTTACGAACAAAGATATATTGCGTATCTTTATTTAAATTATATTAGTTATTTAATGAATATTAAATGAATATGTAATTACGCGACCGAAACTAGAAATCAAGGGGATCCTTTTGTTTAACAGTGGGATGTACTAGCTAACTAGTACCAGGATATAATAATAATGAAATAGTAGGCTACATTTCATTACCATACGTTTAACTTCAACAAAAATTCATATCATCACACCGTGTGCCTCATGGGTAATACAGAGCGAGAGTCTTCTCCAAACCACAAATGTGTGAAGAGACTAAAAATAATATTATTAATAATAAATTCATTTATTTCAGATATTGAAATCCAACAATGAAACAAGTTTTTAACCTTAAAGATATTAAATTCATTTATTTCAGATATTGAAATCCAACAATGAAACAAGTTTTTAACCTTAAAGATATTAAATTCATTTATTTCAGATATTGAAATCCAACAATGAAACAAGTTTTTAACCTTAAAGATATTAAATTCATTTATTTCAGATATTGAAATCCAACAATGAAACAAGTTTTTAACCTTAAAGATATTAAATTCATTTATTTCAGATATTGAAATCCAACAATGAAACAAGTTTTTAACCTTAAAGATATAATGTATGTGTGCAATTTATCACGCACGAATCCCGACTGTACCAATGAGTTTTTTTTTAACTTAAGTACAGTGATTAGTCACACCACGAGCTTTACGGTAAAGGAAAACATCGAGAGAAAACCTGCACACGTCTGAGAAAAAATTCAAAGACGTATGTATAGTCGTGCTTGAGTAACGGCGATGGACTCGCCATCTGTCACGTTGGCACCTAATATATCTCTGGCGGAAAGTGGATGTGTGGGTATTACCTATACACCTCTGCCTACCCCTTCGGGGACTTCGGGGTTCATTATTTTTAATTTATCTTATTATATCACACGTCGGAAAAGTAGGAATGATTTGATGCAAAAAATCTATCCAATGCACTGAATTTTAGATTGAAACTTTTTACTGAAACCTGCGTAATATGAGACAAAAACCAACGACTAAAAGCTATTAGTTTCATTCGTCTTTTTTATTTTAATTTTAAATCTCGTTTCTCCACATTTTGTAAAGTCAAGAGCAATTCCAATCGATTCGCAATGGTTTTTACGTATTCAAATACAATTTTCTCTTGGCAAAAATATTCTTCCTACTCGCTAGATTGTGTTGACCTACTGATGAACTTGCATCATATAACAAACTCGCAACCTTGACAATCACAGCGTATCAGATGTTTGGCTCAAACCACGTTACATAACTGCTCTCAATATTTTTTTCAACGACACGCGTACATACACATACAAATACATACATTTTATACTTTATAATCTTTTATAGCAACGCTAAGTATAACCTTAAATGCGAAACCAATTCTTAAACGTTCATGAGTGTATGGGAATCAAACATCAATACCGTATCTAAACGGAGCATGCTGTTATACCAGTATTTATTTGAATTCCCACGTTGTTAACTTTATATACTCGGACTATATATAATAATATTACATATATATATATATATATATATCCTCACGCCTGTTAGGGTCCCCGAAGGGGTAGGCAGAGATAAATAGGTATTACCCACACACTAAATTTTTCGCCAGAGATATATTTTAGGTGCTAACGTGACAGCATTTATGAAGGGCCCTAGGAATGAAGTTGAAGCTCAAAGAGATTTGTAAGTCTAGAGAGAACTAACACTCCACTCTCTCGGCCTTCCCCTTAAAGGATGTGTGATGATATGCATCTATGGGAAATGTACATGTATAAATCTTGACTTTAGCTCTAAGCTTCCTATATATCCCACGTGTTACGAGGCTACATTTTAGTAATTTGTATCATGGTTTTAGAGGCGTGCGTTTTACTATAACGCAAAATTGAAATAAATAATAATTATGCAACCAGTTAATCTCACGCTCTGATTCGTAACACTACGCTTTATGAACAATCTTACGTTTATAATCCTTAGCTACATGTAAATGCATACAATATGTGTGATTATTCCTAGACGTAAGATAATAACCATTTAGTGTATTGACATACATACATAACGTCACGCTGAGACGCTAACGGGGTAGGCAGAGATCATAGAGCGCCAGTTCTCTCTAGACTTACAAACCTCTTTCGTTTCATGGACATTTATCAATTCCTGCATTTCTAAAAGAGATTAAAACAACGAGAAATTAACGGATGTACTAACTAGCAGGCATAACAAAGACTGCTTTAATTTGTAGCCACCACGTCACTGCCATTGTCTGTCATAGGCCATTTAAATTCTGATGACGTATCTCTATTTATTACGCTTCAACACCGAAACTTTGAAGATTCGTGTGTCGAGCGCTATCTCGCGTTCATTTATATTCCAAGCACCTGTTGTGAGGTATATTAGTTATTCAAATCAAGCGAACAATATTCATTTCAAGAGACGTGGAAGTCAAGCTGTTCGAGAAGTTGCCTATAACACAAAAATTGCAAGTTCGAATCCCGACTGTAGTAATTAGACTTTCTGAACTTAAGTACAGTGATTAGTCACACCACAAGCTTTACGGTAAAGGAAAACATCGAGACCTGCATACGTTTGAAAAGAAATATACAAAGGTTTATGTATAGTCGTGTTTGACCAACGTCACATTCGCACCTAACATATATCTCTGACGGAAAGTGGGGGTGTAGTTACTACCTATTCTCCTCTACCTACCCAGTCGGGGACACTCGGGATGGCGTGAGGATATTTATTCATTTCACTAAATAAAATTGTATTACATTCGTGGATCTTTTGTTGGAAGTCGAGGCATAAATGGGACGATTGTGAGTAATAGATAATTGCAGATATCCGCAAATGAGGTGTTCAGTAATTCTTATTGTTAGCAAGGTATTTCATTGTCTGAGAACCTTTTATACCTTGAACATAAACAGCAACTAACGTTTTATATCACACGAAATATTATACGCGAAAATTACATCTACAATAATAATATATCTTCATGCCTGCCCGCAAGGGACCCCGAAAGGGTTGGCAGACTCTAATTAGTAACACCACGAGCTTTGCGGTGAGGACACCTCCATACGTTTAAGAAGAAATACAAAGGCGTATGTATAGTCCTGCTTTTACGGCGATGGACTCGCCATCTGTCACGTAAACTAAAAATATCTGGCGGAAAGTGGGTTTGTGGGTAACTACCTCTGCCTCCCTATATTCTGAGACACTCTGTATACACCTATTTTTATATTTATGTAATGTTTATGAATAATAAAATTTAGCGCGAGTGTAATCGCGGGTCCAATATCGATCATCAGGCCATCAGAGCGCCAGTTCTCAACAGACTCGTAGACAAATTGCGCTTCATCCACATTCATCAGTCTCAGACGAATATTATGCATACAAATTAAATACGTCATAATTCATATTGCTAAAGCCAGTTTATGAAACTGTATTTCGACTTACAACCTTTCTCTTTTATCTGGCATAATTAGCCGTAACGTAACTATGTACGTGTTGTATCAGGTTGCAAATCATCAACTCGTTGTTATTGAGAGACCCCATCGACTAACCAACCACAGTGTATTAAAATGTAGCCTCATCTTACATTTATAATCCTTTTGGCCCACGCACACAGGCGCGCTTTGTTAAAATAGGTACTGACCTCTATTTGTTTACGCATACTGGTTTTAAACGACGTTGCTGGTTTATTTTAATAAAGGACTGACAAAAGATAAACAAAGTCAGGTACATGAGTGTATTATATATATACTTAATTTTGAGTGTTGAGAGTTGCCACAAGAGTGGCAAACGAGCATACGGCCCACCCGATGAAAAACGGTTACCGCAGGTTATTTACGCTTACAATATTCCTATACCGAAGTATCACTTGCGCGTTGCCACTCTGTGTTCGGGGAGTTATACTGTGTTGGCAGCATAATGGGACTAATCCCTCTGCTGCCAACACAATATAATAATCCTCCCTCCTCCCCAAGGAGCTCTTTTTTTTTTTTTTTTTTTTTTTTTGTATTGTCTCTCGTAGCGTGAGTTCCGGGAACTTTTGCTACTTAACCGGTCAATGGCGAGACCTAGGCCTCCAGCCAGGCACTTTATTTTTAAGCAACACAGCTAAGGGCACCCCCTGTGGGGTACGAACCTCGGCTTAGGGCGTTGCTGGATCGCGAGCAAGGGAGCTGGGCTGGACTGGTCATTTTATTTAAATATTATTTGGGGGCGGGATTTACGCGTCTGGCTCGGCGCGGGCCGGCGTTTGCGGCGGAGGTCGGGGGGGAACATTACGGCTTATTCGCGTCGAGCCTCGCCGGCGAGGACGGAACAGTGGTCGGTTGTGTGTAGTGTTGGTATGTTTTTGTCGGGCGTCCTGGAGGACCGTTATGTCGTCATCCGGTTCGATGACGGCATGTCTTGGACGCCTCCCAAGGAGCTCATTACTGGAAACCATATTATACATACTTTATTTCAGTCGTTATGTGCTTAAAAAATTATAATTAATAAAACAAAAGTCACATTGGGACTTAAAATATATCTCGGGCGAAATGTGTGTGCTTGGGGACCTACTCCTTCGGGGACCCTTGTGGGAAGTCGTGATGATATATATATGAAAAATCTTTCGACGTTCTTTTTCAGACAAATCCCTGCCAATAGCAGAACCGCCAGCATTGGAGGCGACAGACGAGGGTCACGCGGCACAATGCTCCTGCCCCAACTGTGATGAGGTTCTAACCAGATTCTCTGAATGCAGTATATGCTTGGAACCTCTACAGGTAACTATGCATACACGTATATAACGTACACATTACTACACACACATAATCATTTTAGCTAACAATAATTATTATTATACCTACACACCATGAGACACAAAGACGGGAACTTCAAGAGTACTCGAAACCGGTGGGCATTAAATTAGACGAAGCGAAAGAGTATGCAAGTCTAGAGGGAACTAGCCCTCTTTATGTAAGATTTCTACTCACTACAAGCCCTTCGATGGCAGTCTCCTGTGCACATAAGAGGACGCTAAGTTCTGTGGAACACATCAGTGCTCTGCACATTTCCTAAGCACACACCAGGGGCGCTTTACACCGACCCTAGCACCGACGTTATGCCAGCACGGGCCCCTTCACGCTTCTGCTAACCCAAAGCTATTTCACAGACAGAGCCTTAACTATCTACTAGACCAACGACCCCCATTAATTCCCCTTTTAAAAGAGGAGGAGGTAGGAATACTATAGCCATATTTTGGAACGCTGGCTATTACCTGCCAAGATTGCAGGTTCAAACTCAATCCAAACTTTACGCTATTGATGCTGTTTGCGTATGTCTGTGAGCGATTAATAACTTAGTACTTTTCGTTTCCAGTGTTGCGGGCCCTGCGTGTGTCCATGGTGCGGTGGCGTTTGGTGTGGTCGGTGTTCGCGGCGCATGTCTCGCTGCGCGTGGTGTAGGGGCTCCCTCAGAGCGCCCGCCGCTCCCTGTCTCGCCTTACAGAGGCTGATCAACGACCTCATGTTGCCGTGTCGGAATTATAGGTATGTATCTTATTAAATCATACTGGAAGAGAAGATTTGCAAGCCGTGCCTGCGACACAAAGATCGCAAGTTTGAATCCCGACTGTACCAATGAGTTTTTCTGAACTTAAGTGCAGTGATTAGGCACACCACGATCTTAACGGTGAAGGAAAATATCGAAAGAAAACCTGCATACGTCTGAGAAGCAATTCAAAGGCGTAAGTATAGTCGTGCCTGAGTAACGGCAATGAACCCGCCATCTGTCACGTTGGTACCTATAATATATCTCTGGCGGAAAGTGGGTGTGCGGTTACTACCTATACACCTCTTCGTACCCTTTCAGGGACCCTTATGGGAAGCGTGAGGTTATATATATATATATATATATATATATATATATATATATATGAAATAGATATAAAATGTATGTCTAAAATTACGGTCTTGTAATAATTTTAAACTTGGCTAATGTACATCTAAAGTGCGATTCAAGTATTATGTAACAATATGGATTATTTAATGCTGACTGGAATTGATGTTTCGTAGAATATTTAATACATGATCATTGTGAAAGTTCAAATATTCATTACAAAGGCCCGACTATATTATTAGATACATTATGCTAAGTTGGACATGACTATAAAACGTTTGAACTTGAATAGAAAAATATAGTAAAAGTTGTATGTTCATGTGTATTAGAGTATTTAATAAGTTACCTAGTGAATTTAAGTTATTAAGCCATAGGCGGTTTAAAGTTCAACAGTATAAGTGGTTGAATGACAATAACTTTTATAGTGTTAAAGAATTTTTTGAACACACCTGGATTTGCATGCTGAAAACTCGGCAAAACATGTATGTACAACATTATTTATTTATTAACACCAAATTTATACCATGTTTTTTGCAAATAAATGATTATTATTATTATTATTATTATTAGAAGCTTAATAGAAGCTAAAATAGAAGAAGAAGAATAAGATTTGTTAGGTAGAGAAGATGCAATAAACAGAGCATACATTATCAGAGTAAAACTTACTATATTTTAAGTGATTACATAGCGTGACTCGCTACATATAATAAAATATATATTTAATATTTGATCAAAAATAACGTATCTTACTTTCTTAATCTTAATAGCGACACCTGAATCATTAGTAACTACTATATATGTTTATTTATTAATTGCGAGCTTCCTTGAGCGAAACTGAAAGTATTCTATTGACTTCACGTTTACATATAATTTATGAAAGTCTGAGATAAAGAGGACTGTAAAACTAGAGAGAGGCGAGTACTTCTCACTCTCTACCCCATGAGGTGTTGATGTCTAAAAAATAATCAAGAAGTATTTTGTAAGTGTACATGCATACATATCATCACGCCGAGTCCCTAACGGGGTAGGCAGAGAGTATAGAGCGCCAGTTCTCCCTAGACTTACATATCTCTTTCGCTTCGTCCACATTCATCAATCTCTTCATACATGCTCGTCGGTTTAAAGGTCTGTTATATCTGTTACGTCAATCTTTCTTGACTAAACAGATTATTTATATCATATAGGTAATCGTCGGATTTATATTATTTAATTAGGGTACTAAACGAAACACACATTCTCGCTTAATTCCCTCTTCAATCATTCTAGAACCATAAACTTCCACTGAATAAGTAGTAAGACAATCTTATTAATGTCATTGCTCAGTGCCTTTTAGTGGAAGTCGTAAACGGATAGTGAAAAGGTTTTTTTAGGGAACGAAATACTTAATTCAGCCACGGGTAGTGTTTGACCAATAAAAATACAGCCCACGATGAAATGGGACTAATAAATCGTAAATGTAAGATTAAACTAAGTCATATAAATCTTTGAGCCTTCCCACACGGGTCCCCGAAGGGGTACGCAGAGGAGTGTAGGATGTACCCACCCACATTCCGCGAAAGATATATTTTCGGTGCCCACGAGAGGTTAACTATATGAAATAATTATTTGTGTGATGAGGAATATGGCATCTAATTTGTGGATTAATAACATCTCGCAAAAACTCGAGACATGCACGACAGTGATTCGGTGAATTTTTTTGTGTCTATTTGCATGGACCCTGGATCATATCGAGGCACGATTTTGAGTGGGCAAGTTGGCCATTTTGTTAGAATTTTTTTATCACCCAAAAGAAGTATGATGAAGAAATTATTTACTAAGTTTAGCTTCGGCACTCCTTCTCCATAATATATAAAGGTTACCACAGCTAGACATAGTACTTTGTACGCTCATTACAAAAGGGAGACGAAAATCTCCACTACTTATGATATCTTACAAAACATTTGAAACAATTGAATCTGATTCGCAAGTAATTCAGTTACAAGTGACTCGAGCTGATATCTCCGCTGTTGTAATGCTAATCATACAATTAGACTTACAGATAAGGACTGTCACATGTGACAAGAAACAATCGTATAGTCTGCGAATGCGACGTGAACGCATAATGTACTTTAGAATATCTTACAATGTAACTGATTCAGTTATGTAAAAGTTGATGCTTGCGTGGTGCAAACAGAATAATCAGAAACGTTTGATTTATCAGCTGTGACTTTTAATACATCCTCAGGTAGGAGTGTATAGGTAGTATCTATAGAATATATTTTAGGTCTCAACGTGACAGATGGCGAGTCCATCGCCGTTACTCAAGCACGGCTATAAATATGAATGTTTTCTCAAATATATAGAGGTTCCATTTGATGTTTTCCTACACCATAAATCTCGTGGTGTGACTAATCACTGTAGTTAAGTTCAAAAAAAGTTATTGGACTTACCTTTGACTATTTTAATTTAGTCTGTATATTTATATTACGTTTTATATATCCTCACGCCTTCCCACAAGGGTCCCTGAAGGGCAGAGGTGTATAGGTAATACCCACACACCCACTTTCCGCCAGAGGTATATTAGGTGCCAACGTGACAGATGGCGAGTCCATCGCCGTTACTCAAGCACGACTATACATACGCCTTTGAATTTCTTCTCAGACGTATGCAGGTTTCCTCTCGATGTTTTCCTTCCCCGTTCAGCTCGTGGTGTGACTAATCACTGTACTTAAGTTCAGAAAAACTCATTGGTACAGTCGGGATTCGAACTTGCGACCTTTGCGGCCCAGGCAACTGCTCGAACCACTCGGCCGTGGCGGCCGTGTGGTTCGAGCAGTGGCTATTATTATATACTATTATATATAGATATACCTATGTATTAATACCTATCTATATTACGTTTTAATGTTTTAATAGTAGATACTTTTTGTAAAACATTTTCCAATTACGGCTCTGCTTCTTTTGGTATGATATATTTATATATTATATATTTGGTTTGATATGATGAGATATGATGACGTATAGACTACAGACTTCCACAGTAGACGTGCTATCTTAGGATTTGTTCAAATTCGATGTGTAATACCTGAGATAAGCGTACTTAAACACACACACTGCCTATTTAATGCTATTATGGATAGGTATGTGCTAAGGATATCTTTCTACCAATAAAAAGCTAACATAGTTTGTTTTCCTTGTCCCTAGACGTGGCTGTACGGACCTTCTGACTGCTGTCACGAGAGTCAAACACGAGGAGGCCTGCAAATTCGACACAATGATGTGTCCCATCACGGCCAACTGCTGCTCAGTCCCCTTCGAGGAACTATCCTCGCATCTACAGAGCAACCACAACATCATTGCGGTCTACTCACAGAAAATCAAGATCTTGATAGAGAACTTCCAAACTAAGCTAAAGAAGACTGCGTGCTGTAGGACGAAATACAAGATAATTCTTCTCCATCAGAAGAGTGCGTTCATCATCAAAGTGTGCAT
Organism: Drepana falcataria; assembly: GCA_945859725.1. NCBI lineage: Eukaryota > Metazoa > Arthropoda > Insecta > Lepidoptera > Drepanidae > Drepana > Drepana falcataria. The sequence continues at coordinate 10,356,113 of OX243933.1, read as the reverse complement.
TTACAACTATCACGTTCGAGTTGAGGTTATGAGGAGAAAGCTCGGTTATATAGCCGACGTTAAATCTGAGACGAAGAAAAGCGACTATTGTGCTCTAGTTGAATTCCAAAGCAAAGCCCTATGCACTAAATCTGCGATTCTCATAGAGAATGAGTCGTATGGCAAGAAAGCAGAAGTACAATGGAATGACGTTATTATGAAGTCAGACAATGATGAGGCAATCACAATTCACGTTAACATTGGCAAATCTGATTCAGAGACAAGGAGGGATTACGTGGAGTCATAACAAGGTTTTCGTGTAGAGATGACTCATTCCATGCTGCTGATGCATTTGATTGTCGAGAAGCCAATCATTTCCATTCTTACGTGAAAAGTCATAGATACTGCCATGCAAATCAATCAATTTGTTTTTAATTCATTTATTTGATTTTAATTTTAAATTAAAAACCAATTTCAATTTAAAAAATAAATCAAAAAAGTTTTGGACTTATTCCCAGCGTATATGTATGTATGACAAGATAAATTGTTAATAGAAATTCTAACTATATTGTGAAGACCTTCAATTGAGAGCAGCATATTGTGCAGGTTTTCATCAAGTAAACTTTAAATTGACGAGTATGTGCTCATTCAATGCATCAAATGTGAAAAAAAAACATAATTTTAGTATAAAATGTATTAATATTTAATCTAATGGCAATTAATATTGTGGCCAAAAGTGACTGATATAGCCTAAGTTTAGGTTTAATTTAATATTTAAGCTTAAATGTAAGCCAATATTAAATGTAATATTACTGTACCAATTTATTCATTTACTCACCCTTCCTATCACATCAAAATAGTATACTAACTGTGTCCTGCAGTTTCATCTAATTTAAATTCATATAATATTATGTTGAACTATCCGCTCTTTTAATAACATAATAATTAAAAGTAAACTTGGTTATCCTGATTTCATCAATACTCCATACATATTTTTATTATATATATAATAATAAATAAATACCTTGGGATAATTCCACACAAATTGACCTAGTCCCAAATTAAGCTAAGCTTGTGTTATGCAACTAGACAACGATATAATATTTACTTATATAATTCAAATCCTCAAGCAAACAATTCATCAAATGCAAAAAGATTTTGTTAAATCGGATTAAGAGTTCCTAACATTAGCACGTCCAAACAAACAATTTTTTAAAATAATATTCGAAAAGATAAATGGGTTTATAAAATTTAAGGTGTCAAGTTCTCATTTACTAGACGGAAAATTAGCCCAAGCCTAAACAGGTCTTAAGGCAAATTAACTGCTGAACCAAACTAACAGCCGGTTTCTCGTACGCATTTCTATCCATCAAATTACGTGACAGATTGTTAATCTCTAATTAGACGTAGTTTGGGTTGCTAGAAGCTTCAACTGACAAACTGTTGGCAGTTTGTCAACGGTATGTCAAATCCCAAATCAATTGCCGATTGGAGCCATTTTGAGTTTCTGAACGCATTTTCTCTTTGTTAACATATTGTTGACATACAATTTTTAATTGTAGATTATCGAGGAATTATCGACGTGTTAACGCAAGTATTCCGATTTGAACTCCAATTTCTAAGCGGATTTAATAGGATATAGGGATGTTACAAAATAATCGATTTTAATTTTTCGTTTTTTATAGCAATATTAATATAAAACTTAATTTCTATCAATAATGCTATTTAGTTTCCTAATTCCTTACGTTGAAATATTAATAGAACATTGCCTTTGATTTTTAGTTTTGAATTGGTTACATTTTTATTCATATAATTTTATTTGATTTTTAATCTGATATTTTTTTAATATGAATCTCTTTAGACAAACCCTAAGACATAAGTGTGTAAAGTTACGGAAATCGAAATAATCTTTTAATAATAGCAAAAATATTAGAAATTGGCAAGTTTCAAATCATCATCATCAGCCCTGTCGGGAACCTACCTATATGTTGAATTACTATAAATTATATAATATAAATATTAGAATAAAATATAAGTAGATAGATCGCGTTCTGTGTAATTTTTACGCGACAGCGGCGGCATTTTAACATTTACACTTTATTTATTTATATTCTTTACACTTGTTTATCACACGATAACTGAAGTACCTAAACAAACAAGATAAACAACAACAAATCAAACTTTTGTCCAACTAACGAAACTTCAGCTCCCGGCGGGAATACTTTGACATTGCAAGACAAAGACGAAGCTATAAGCTAGAGGGAAATAGATATACTTTAAAAAATAATTCGGCTGTCAACAGTAGATTAGTTAATTTTTCGATGATTTGCGTTCTAGAAACTCAAAGCTCGATGACAGATTGTTAACAAATTGTTATTGTGACAAAGTGTTGACTAATTCATTGTGCTAAAATTGTACCAGAAACCGGCGGTAAATCTCATTCACAATTGTGTAGGTTGATGTAGATTTGTCTCATTAGTTAATCCTAAAGTATCAAAACTAATTTGACGCTATGGAAAATTAACATTATTAGAGCCGTGGTGGCCGAGTGGTTCGAGCAGTTGCCTGCGACACAAAGATCGCAAGTTCGAATCCCGACTGTACCAATGAGTTTTTCTGAATTTAAGTACAGTGATTAGTCACACCACGAGCTTTACGGTGAAGGAAAACATCGTGAGGAAACCTGCATACGTCTGGGAAGAAATTCAAAGGCGTATGTATAGTCGTGCTTGAGTAACGGCGATGGACTCGCCATCTGTCACGTTGGCACTTAATATACCTCTGGCGGAAAGTGGGTGTGTGGGTATTACCCATACACCTCTGCCTACCCCTTCGGGGACCCTTGTGGGAAGGCGTGAGGATATTATTATTATTATTAGAAAATTACCAGTTTTGTCCAAAATTCCTCTTTAAATTTGTGTCGTTTTGACTTGAAAATTACACACAATATGTTTAGGTACCTACAGAACGAATTAATATCCCAAAAAGGATTCCCAAAGGACCTCTTACTTCGGGGTGTAAAACTACATACATACATACATATCATCACGCCAAGTCCCTAACGGGGTAGGCAGAGAGTATAAAGCGCCAGTTCTCTCTAGACTTACATACCTCTTTCGCTTCGTCCACATTCATCAGTCTCTTCATACATGCTCGTCGGTTTCGAGTACTCTTAACGTTCCCGTCCTTGAGAGTCCGATCTATTTGATCCAGGTAGTTGTAACGTGGCCTTCCTTTGCCTCTTCTTGCACACACTTTTGCTTTGTATATCTGTTTCGTCAATCTTTCTTCACTCATCCTTTCTATGTGTCCAAACCAACGTAACATGCCTTTCTTCATCTTTACAATCACGCCCTCATTCACGCCAGTTGATTTGCGAATCTCTTCATTGCGGATTCGATCTAATATCGTTACGCTACACATTTTTCGAAGAGATCGTATCTCAACTGCATTCAAGCTATTTTCATACTTCATCTGACATACCCAGGATTCGCTGCCATACAACAAGGTAGGTACCAATATCGCGTTGTGGACAGCAACTCGAGCATTCTTGCTCAGACTTTTACTGCCCATCAACGCCGACATGGCCCCATTCACCTTATTTCCGGCAGTTATCCTTCTTTCAATATCTTTTTCATACTTTCCATCTCGTGTGAACATGCTTCCAAGATATACAAATTCATTCACTTGCTCTAGAATTTGCCCATTTACCGATATTGCACACTCGGTCACTTGTTCATCTCTTTCGAATACCAGAACCTTAGTCTTGCCAGCGTTTAGGCGCAGCCCCTTCTTTTCACATTCCTCTTTCATTATGGTAACTAGTGACTGCAGTTCGCCCTAACGAGTAAACCACGTGATCACCCTTCGTGTCTAATCTTTAAAAACCCCAAGGGTTCATAATAATTAAAATAACCTAACTATGTTCTACAAGCAAGTTTGCGCTATACGTAGCTCGTTCTCTCGCGACCTCTGTCGTCCTTCGCATTCTGCAGACATTTTCATTCATAAATATCTGGATACATGTTATGAGTACTCTTGACGCTCCCGTCCTAAGTTTGCCGGTCAATTTGATGTTAGAACTTGGAAGTTAGAACGCGTATTTTCCCAGCCTGTTAATTCAGACACTCGCATTTCTTATACAAATCTTCTTCACTCATCCGTTCTATACAGGATGTTTCAGAAAATATGATAGGACACAAAGGTAGCTAATAAAGGGCCGTGAAAGGTAGCAAGTAAAAAAAATACTATCCAAATTGTTTTTTTTTACCTTATCTTTATATATATAATTCTTCTGTGAGTGTGTATGTCACTGAACTCCTCTCAAACGACTGGACCGATTTTGATGAAATTTTTGTGTGTGTTCAAGGGGATCTGGGAATGGTTTAGATTCACAATTGGACCCGATAGGTGGCGCCACCATCTTTTTTTTTCCACCCGAGCGAAGCTGGGCGGGACCACTAGTTTTCGTATAAAATCGCAAAAGTTAAATCACAGTAGTAGTAAACAGTAAAATCTAACTACGGTTTTTTATATCATTACAAGCTTCTGGAATAAAAATAAGTAAAAGATTTTACATCAGCTATCTGCCAGTGAAAGTCCCGTCAAAATAGATCCACTCGTTTCAGAGATTAGTCGGAACAAACTGACAGACAGACAAAAACTAAACACTAGTTACCATAAAACTAGTGACTGCAGTTCGCCCTCTGATGACGCCAGTAAAACCGCGTCATCGGCGTATAGTAGGCAGTTGACCACTAAGTTTCCCATTTTCACTCCACATCCGTGCGTTCTTAGTGCTCTCAGACAGTTATCTAGATATATAATGAACAGCCAGGTAGACATGATACACCCTTGTTTGACCCCCGACTTCACATCAAACCAGGGTGACATCTCACCGTTAACCCTAACGCATGCCTCGCTATCACTATAGAGTGATTTCACGGCATGCAGTAGGGAACTGCTCACTCCATATCCAGGTAAAACGTCCCAGAGTTCCTTTCGTACGACTCTATCAAATGCCTTCTCTAAGTCGACGAAAGCGCAGAAAACCTTTCGGTTAATATCCAAAAAGTTTTCCACGATTCCGCGAAGCGAGAAGGTTTGATCCATACATCCTCTTCCTGGTCTAAATCCACCTTGGGATTCCCGGAGAAACCTTTCGGATCGCTCTTGCATTCTTATCGTCAGGATCTTCGTGTACACTTTACTAGCTAAGCTGACCAAGCTGATGGCTCTATAGTTTGAGCAGTCCAATCGTGATCCCTTTCCTTTATAGAAAGGCACGATGACTGCTCGCCTCCAGTCGTCCGGAACATCACCCTTTTCCCAGCAAAGATTGCAAAGCAAATAGATGACGTCCCAGACCGCTGGTCCACCGTACTTGATCATCTCAGCCGTAATCCCATCTATTTCCGCAGCTTTTCCACATTTCAGACTTCTTATCGCGCTTACAATCTCTCCCATACTTATTTTATCCGCTATAGGATCCTCGACAGATTCTGTTGGAGGCAGCTCTATGAGTAGATCAGCGGCATCATCATCATACATATCTTTGTAGAATTCACTCCATCGCCGTGTAAAACTAACTTTTTTTTTACAACATGTGGCAAACAAGCATATAACGCGCCTGGTTGGTTACCGTAGCCTATTTACGCGGCTATTTGCACCACTCGACCACCACACGGCTGTATGTAGCGTCTAAATAATGAATATTAGATTTATTTTTCAATGTTCATTAAATATAATGTTTGACATTCAAGGATCGCTAGACTGCTAGTAACATAATGATCAAATTTAAATTCTTGTCGCTTACACTGAAACTTCAACATAATTTCAGCTTTTCATGAGAAAATACATCTTTCATTACACTAAAATAATAAAGCATCACAGAGTAAACCACGTGATCACCCTTCGTGTCTAATCTTTAAAAACCCCAAGGGTTCATAATAATTAAAATAACCTAACTATGTTCTACAAGCAAGTTTGCGCTATACGTAGCTCGTTCTCTCGCGACCTCTGTCGTCCTTCGCATTCTGCAGACATTTTCATTCATAAATATCTGGATACATGTTATGAGTACTCTTGACGCTCCCGTCCTAAGTTTGCCGGTCAATTTGATGTTAGAACTTGGAAGTTAGAACGCGTATTTTCCCAGCCTGTTAATTCAGACACTCGCATTTCTTATACAAATCTTCTTCACTCATCCGTTCTATACAGGATGTTTCAGAAAATATGATAGGACACAAAGGTAGCTAATAAAGGGCCGTGAAAGGTAGCAAGTAAAAAAAATACTATCCAAATTGTTTTTTTTTACCTTATCTTTATATATATAATTCTTCTGTGAGTGTGTATGTCACTGAACTCCTCTCAAACGACTGGACCGATTTTGATGAAATTTTTGTGTGTGTTCAAGGGGATCTGGGAATGGTTTAGATTCACAATTGGACCCGATAGGTGGCGCCACCATCTTTTTTTTTCCACCCGAGCGAAGCTGGGCGGGACCACTAGTTTTCGTATAAAATCGCAAAAGTTAAATCACAGTAGTAGTAAACAGTAAAATCTAACTACGGTTTTTTATATCATTACAAGCTTCTGGAATAAAAATAAGTAAAAGATTTTACATCAGCTATCTGCCAGTGAAAGTCCCGTCAAAATAGATCCACTCGTTTCAGAGATTAGTCGGAACAAACTGACAGACAGACAAAAACTGTAAAAATATATATTTTGGTATATGTACGGTGTACTTGCACTAAGTGAGGTGGTTGATATGTCAAAATATAACTATGACCGCTTCACTTCTTTGTCAAATAAATGTAACTGTGGGTCTGATGTACAACCATCTCATGTGCCTCACGTGCTCCCGTCTGAGCCATTGCTGAATGACAGCTCCACTAAACTTATTACTTCCAAAAACCGGCAAACACAAAATATACTACTGTATAGTGATGAGTTAGGGAAGGATATGGGGTTGCACTTATCACACAGTACTTGCCAGGCCTTAAACCACTGTGTGCCTGGTGCAGATTATAAACACCTGGTCTCTGAGGTGCTGGGTGATCAGTGTAGTTCCTGTCCTACCATAGCTATTATGTGTGGGAGAAGGGGAAATATGACTAAAGATGAAATGACCAAAATACTTGACTCGCTAAGTTGTCTTAGTGTAAAACACATAATTTTATTTGCATTTCCCTATAGCACAGGTTTGTCACAGAGGGAAAATTCAACCAGATATCGATTAAATTGCTGCATGCAGATTATAAGCAATTATGATAATAAATTTTCATTCATTGACTTGAATAATAATAATAATTCAATAATTTCACATTATAATTTGATAAATGAAAGATATCATCTTTCCCATAAATTTAAGGGACAAGTAGCAAGTATGCTACATTATTTTATACACATATTTAATTTAAGTTCAGCCAAATCATTGGCTACCAATACTGCTTCTATTGAGCAGTCAAACCATGATCACAATAATTATTCTTTGGAATACGTTCCAAATACTTTAAATTAAGTTCTAAGACAACAGAGGCTTTCTCTGGCACAACTCACAAGTATAATGAAAATGTTTTTAACCTGGTGCATCAGAATATACAAGGCATTTTAAGTAAAGAACTAGAATTGGAATTGTTCATGAACTGTAATAATATTAATATTTTATGTTTAACTGAACATTGGCTAAGGGACGAGGAGATCATGCTCAATTTCAACAATCACCAGGTTGCTAGTGCCTTCAGCAGGAAAGATGCAATACGTGGGGGTTCCATGATAATATTGGAGAAAAATATTAAGTATAAAGAACGTAGGGACATTGTGCATCTCTCTGTTGAGCGTACTATTGAATTGTCATGTATAGAGTTAGAGCGATACATTGTTGTGTGCGTATACCGACCCCCAAGTGGAGATTATGAACATTTCGAAAAAGCGATGGAAGAAGTCTTAAATAAAATTTATAAGACAGGCAAAAATATTATAGTATGTGGAGATTTTAATGTAAATATACTAGAAAACTCATCCACAAGTAGCAGTTTTAAATGCCTTTTTGCCTCTTTTAATTTTAATAATATGTTTTCGGAGCCAACAAGAATAACTAGCGTATCAGCTACATGTATTGATAATATATTTACAAATTTTGAGCCTATTAGTAAAACCATTATAAACAAACTAGAATCAGATCACTGCGGCCAATTTGTAAGTTTTAGAAAACATAATGTTAAAGTTCCCAAAATGAAGATTACTTATGTACCTGTAAATGCAAGTCGCTTGAATAGTTTTCGTGGTAATGTGCTCAGTAAATTTCCTTTAAAAAGTAACCACCTAAATCCACAATCAATGTATAACTCTCTTTTCCAAGTGGTACATAAAGAACATGAGCGCATATTTACCCCTAAGACTGTTCAAATTGGTAACCATATGGCGTTCGGTGAGTGGGCTACCACAGGTATTCACAGAAGTAGACGAAGGCTGTATGAACTATACCATGAGAAAACATTTAATTTTGATTTAGAATTTATCAATTATGTTAAAAGTTATTCCAAATTGTTTAAAAAGGTTTGTTCAAACGCCAAGTCTATTGCTGTGAGAAATAAAATTTCAAAGTCATCCAATGTGTCTAAGGCAACATGGAATATTATAAATAGTGAGACTGGGAAATCGGCACAAAAACAGGATAGAATAAAATTAAATATTAATGATAGTTTAATTGAAGCTGATTCTGCTGTAGCCGCCGCTTTTGAATCAGTTTTTGCTGATATTCCAGTCTCATAAACAAAATCATCAACTTCATCACCTTCCTCCGCTGAAAAAATTCTTAAAGCTCATGTGGAAAAATCTGATACTGAATTCAATTTCAATACTGTTACCCCCGAAGACATAATAAAAACTTTTAAATCTCTTGATATGAAAAAGTCTACTGATTTATGGGGACACTCTGTAAAAGTTCTTAATAGTATTATAGACATTGTTGCAGTAGACTTAGCATTAGTTTTTAATGCGTGTATTGCTAGTGGTGAATTTCCTGATCAAATGAAATATAGTAAAATCATTCCTTTATTTAAAACTGGTACCATTACCGACCCAAACAATTTCAGGCCAATCTCAATATTGCCAGTTTTCAGCAAAATTTTTGAAAAAATTCTACTTAACCAGATGCTAGCCTTTTTTAACAAACATGAGTTGATGCATACTAAACAATACGGCTTCACAAAGGGTCGCTCGACTACTGATGCAGGTGTCGAACTTATTAGGAAAATTCTAGAGGCTTGGGAGGATTCAAAGGATGCTTTAGGTGTTTTTTGTGATCTATCCAAAGCCTTCGATTGTGTGCATCACGAAACATTGATCAGGAAGTTAGACCACTATGGTATAAGGAATTTACCTCTTAACCTTATATCATCTTACTTAAGTAAACGAGTACAAAAAGTGTGTATACGTGGGGAACTATCTCGGGGGTGCCCAGTAGCTATGGGCGTTCCACAGGGTTCGATTCTCGGTCCATTTCTTTTTCTTATCTATATCAATGACCTACCTCACCTGGTAAATGATAAACATGATATTGTATTATTTGCTGATGATACATCTTTACTATTTAAGATAGACCGACAGAAAGAAAACTTTGACGATGTAAATAATGCTCTCTCTGACGTGGTTCATTGGTTTAGTGCAAATAATTTGGTACTTAATGCTAAGAAAACGAAATGTATTAAATTTACAATGCCTAATGTGAAAAAGGTTTTAAATACCCCTATAGTTATAAATACCGAGAAGTTGGATCTTGTGGATTCAACAGTCTTCCTTGGAGTCACATTGGATCACAAATTGCAATGGGGCGCCCACATTAATGGATTGGCGAATAGACTCAGCTCTGCAGCATTCGCGGTAAGAAAAATCAGACACTTGACTGATATCAATACAGCCCGTTTAGTTTATTTCGGCTATTTTCATAGTGTCATGTCTTACAGCATTCTTTTGTGGGGTAATGCTGCAGACATTGGATCTATTTTTGTGCTGCAGAAGCGGGCTATTCGTGCAATTTATAGCCTTAAACCTCGGGATTCTCTCAGAGAATTATTCAAGGAAATTGACATATTGACCGTACCATGTCAATACATATTCCAAAATTTGTTATATGTTAGAAAGAATATTGTAAAATTTAAGAAAAATAGCGACTTGCATACTGTGAATACACGGAACAAAGATAAACTCCATGTTCCTACAGCTAGATTACACAAAACTAGGAACTCATTTGTCGGGCAAGGTATACGCTTTTTTAATAAGCTACCTCGGAAAATAATTGAATTACCTTTTGTAGAATTTAAAGCTGTCGTTAAAAGTAAATTAATTCAAAAGGCTTATTATAAAACATCAGATTATTTTAATGATGGCCATGCATGGCAATGAATTGCTCCTCTTATACAAAGTTTATATATGTAAATTTAATCTTTCCTACCCCTACGTAAAAGGGAACAAATGTTAAAAAAGCAAACCGGGGAGTTTGTTTCGCCGTTTCTTCTCCTGGCAGGTATTTTTTCTTGGAAACGGTGGTAACTTTAGTTTATATTAAATATGTGACGTTCAATAAGTGTTCCCTGTGTCCCTTACGTTGAATAAAATATTTTGATTTTGATTTTGATTTTATATATCCATATGCATTTAGTAAAAAGTGGTTATTTTAATATTACAAACAGACAGTCCAATTTTATTTATTTGTATAGATGAATAATAGAAATTAACCTCAGTTCTGGCACATTCGTTTCAATAATAATACTATAGAGTTGGTATCATGATTTATATCGTTACCCACTCACCACGTGCATGCTAAGGTTAAACCATCGCCAGTCAGGGTTATCGAAAATCGATAGGTTTGCGCTTCTGCACAGTTGATCGAACACTTAATTAAGCCATGACCCTCATTATGTCAGCTTTAAAGTTCCACGGTGACACTTCAGGCATGGTTGACGACTAAAATAAGTTAATTAAAAAGTTTTTGTCATTATGAATGCAATTTATAATCTTTTTTTCTTGTGAATTTGATTTCATTGCCGTTGAACCTTTATTATATTTATTGACGTATTTATAATACAAGTAGGAAAAAAGCCGCGGTGGCTGAGTGGCTTAAATCGCCACTTGGCAACGACATTACTGCAGTCCACGTCCACAGGTCCACGGCGATCACTACCTACTCTTTCTTTTTTTATTATCTTAATAATGACTTAATAATGAATAGCCGTGGTGGCCGAGTGGTTCGAGCAGTTGCCTGCGACGCAAAGGTCGCAAGTTCGAATCCCGACTGTACCAATGAGTTTTTTCTGAACTTAAGTACAGTGATTAGTCACACCACGAGCTTTACGGTGAAGGAAAACATCGAGAGGAAACCTGCATACGTCTGAGAAGAAATTCAAAGGCGTATGTATAGTCGTGCTTGAGTAACGGCGATGGACTCGCCATCTGTCACGTTGGCACCTAATATACCCCTGGCGGAAAGTGGGTGTGTGGGTATTACCTATACACCTCTGCCTACCCCTTCGGGGACCCTTGTGGGAAGGTTTGAGGATATAATAATAATAATAATGACCAAAGCACTTACTTAATACACTTAATAATTACCAAATTGATCATAATATTATGAATATATCGAGTGAACCTAAAAATGTTTGCGTATGCACTTACCTCCAGTTGCAGGCTTACCCAATAGTGGGACCTACCCGGCCAACAATAATAATAATTGCAAGTACTTACCTCCGCTGCAATATATGCCGGTATCACCGACAAGAGGAGTCTCTCTTGTTGTTCTCGTTCACATTCCAGTTTAACACGTTGTTCTAGACAAGTCCTCGTACCAGCGAACGTGTTGCGATGTGCTCTTTCAGTCAGAGCTCTGTAGTAGATGCCTATTCCACTCGCAGAGAGTAGTAGAGCAATTTCACAGATCAGCTGAAACAAACAAAGGATAGTCAGTCGTTCCAATTATAATGTTTACCTCCAAAAGCGTATGTATCGTCGTGCTTGAGTAACGGCGACGGACTAGCCATCTGTCACGTTAATAATTAAAATAGGCTGGCGGGAAGTTCGTGAGTGGGTACCTATACTCCTCTGCCTACCCCTTCGGGGACCCTTGTGGGGAGGCGTGAGAATATATTTTTTTATTTTATAAAGTTTACATAACACAAAATTTTCTCGAAACGAAAGAGTAGAGAAAATTGGCGCTCTACGCTTTCTGCCTACTTAGTCTCATGAAAATAGGTCTAATTAGTCTCCATCAAGAAAAGATGCTAATAATACCTTACTTTCTTTTGAAGTTTTTTTTGGAAATGCTGAAAAGCGTTATAGTGGTAAACAATTTTACTGTATTGTAAATTTATTTATGTAGAATACTGTGATGTAGGTAGGTGTTAATATGTATAAACACAATACAAATTTCCCAAGATCTTTGGCGTATACGTATCATTTCGTATACGAATGTAGAACAAGTTTTTATTTACCGACACCAAACACGAAAGCTCACTCAGTCATTAGTCTTCTCTTTCATTAACGTCTAAGTTTTATTGACATAGTAAGCGGTGTCATTCAAAATAATTGTTTTTTTTTCAAAGAAGAGATTCTGATATACTTACATAAACATGCCGAGTCCCTAACGGGGTAGGCAGAGAGCGACGGGCGCCAGCTCTTTCTACACTTACATATCTGTTTCGCAACTGCTTCTTCTATTATAAAGGTGTTTTATAATGGAAGATTTTGCGTATAATGGAAGCTAAAATGTTCAATACGACTTTGAAATTCGACGACAAAATCGATAGAATCAAGTGCATTTGTGCGCAAGTGCGCTTATTTAATTTCTAGGGTTATCAAGCCTGCAAAATATCTTTATGAAAAGTAATTACAACTTTGAACAGGATCTATTCGTTTCTCTTTATTTTTTTTTATTAATTTATAAATCATCATCATCATATCATCACGCCGAGTCCCTAACGGGGTAGGCAGAGAGTATAGAGCGCCAGTTCTCTCTAGACTTACATACCTCTTCGCTTCGTCCATTCATCAGTCTCTTCATACATGGTCGTCGGTTTCGAGTAATAAATCACCATTTCATACTTTACATTAATATACATTTATGTAAATACAAGTACATACAAATGTACAACCTCCTTTTATATTGGCAATTGTTAAAATGGGAACGGAGATTTATTGGAATTGTGAAAAGCAATTCATACTGTCAAAGTGTAGGTAACAAAGATCACGCTCTTAATATAAGGTTGCATATGAAATATTCTACAGAAGCTTAAATATCAATAAACCGTAGGTAGAGTCTGTATAAATCCTTTACGTCTCTCTGAGTAACAAAGATCTAACTTTACCTACAAACGAGCGCGACATCACCCTTTACGGTTATCTTTCAGTGCGAACTTTACCAAGGAAAATGGAACAGTGCCTCAGATAGAAGACTTTATCGGCGCCTCAGCCTTCTGCACTATACATCGTATTTTATACTATCGACACTTTGTCATAAAGACAGATTGCCTTCTTGCCAAGTCCTTCGAAGTTGAGAATTTTTATGGATATTAAAATTTGTATAGAATGCATGCATGTTATGAGGCGACCACCCGACCATATGACCAGAAAAGTGCTAGACATGGTTATCGAAACAAAGCCCCGAGGACGAGGAAGACCCCGAATCACATGGATGTCCGTAGTAAATAAGAACCTTAGAGATACCCAAGTCAACAAAGAGATGACCCAGGACCGGGCTGCCTGGAGACGCATGATCCGGAGGGCCGACCCCAATTAAAAATGGGAAAAAGGCCAGGCAGATATATTAAAATTTGTATAGAAAGAAAGTTGTGCTCATTTATTATGAAAAAAATCCCCAAAACGACGTCAATATTTTGGATTTAAAGAACTAACGACAGATATTTTTTTAACTGTACCTATTTGTTGTTTACCTACTTTTCAGTACAAAGTTATATTTCTCATAATTTATAACATTGACTAAATTGAAAGATTAAAAGAATATTTTGTTCCTTTTCCAAAGAAAATAGTTTGTGTGAAAAAAGTAAATGTAATTTTACGAAATCAAAGAAATTTTTATTCCAAGAAAATAAATCTAGTTAAATTTTAAAGTAATTAAACTTCATAGGGTAATTTAACGCGAGTGGAACCGCATTAATATAATTCGTGAATCATGCTATGAATGTAGCCATGATTCCCGAATCATCATCTTCCAATCACAGTTCCCGGCCATAGAGATATTTCATAATTTTTTTTGTGCAGGAAATTAGATCATCCTTCCAACTATTTATATAACTGCAGTTTTGGTCATCGAAATTAACACGTATCATGATCAGATATAGTACGAGTTATTAGGTATAATGTTAGTCTGTATAAGTCTGTTTGCATTCAGCGCCCACACAAATAAAGCAGTACCACCTCGCAAGCATTGCTTATCTCCAAGTGTCAGGGGTTTTAATAATTCATTGTAAAAAGGCATTTCGCCTCGAGTCTCCATTGAGGTTATAATAGAGCCTGTGTGTGAATGCCTTGCCATCTGCAGAACAAAGAAGCTCGGTAAACTCGATTGTCTCCTGCACCAAACGGAATAAACTTTTTTATTCTTTTCGCCTGCGAGTGATTCCATCAGATGTAGGCCAATAGGCACATTCTATATAAACATACTTTTTTTATATGCAAATTTAGTCGTAGTTGAAATTGTGAAAGTGTTTTCTTGATTTAGAATATTGAATAAAAGAATGAGGAATGCAAGTCTAGAGAGAACTGGCGCTCTATTCTCTCTGCCTACCCCGTTAGGGACTCAGCGTGGTGATATGTATGTGCATACATATTTATGTAAATACGCGTACATACAAATGTACGTATACATCGAATTATTTGAATTCTTAAAGGCAATTGATAATGCCAAAGTGTAGGTATGTATATATTTATATGTATGTATGAGAATGTTTATAAAAATAAGGGGGTTGTTATTTCAATAGGTAAGAAGAACCATGGTTGGTACCTACCTTTCAAAAAGTTAGTTAATCAGTTAGTTAATCAATCATTAGTTAGTAGGTACCTATTTCCCGACTGAGGCAAAAAAGTAAAAGATTCATATTAAATTTAAGGCATATAATATCATCACGCGTTTTCATGATAGTAGATTTTTTTTGCACAAAAATAATCAATGATCAATATCCTATGCGTTAATCCAGCTATTAAAATCTTTGTGTAAATTTTCATACAATTCCGTTCAGTCTTTTTTGCATGAAACAGGAATGAGCATCCCCACAAACTTGCGTTCTTTTAATATTAGTAGATAATTTCAGTCAAAAATATTGTTAATTGTCCGCAAGTAAAGACAACAACAAAAGTTTTTTAACAAACCTGTTGATAGAACTGGGCCTCATCACCATTGGCTCGGTATCCCAGCGACAGGCCCATATAGGCTGCAGTTAGGCATGCGGCCAGGCCTAGAGCGATGGATCGAGCGATCGGCATCATTGTATGCACCATCTAATAAAAAAAGGAGACAAGTTTTAAGCGCAATAAAAACAAATGAAAACAGACACTATGTTCATTAAATTTGAATTATCAATCACAAATTGTTGACTTGCCGGCTCAAATTCCAATACACTACATTGTTCTGCCACACCACGAGCTTTCAGTGAAGGAAAATATTGCAAAGAGACCGGCTACGTATGAGAGAAGACAATTAATTTAGAGGTATTATTAGGTTTTACCTGTCCGAATGCTTGTCGTTGATGATGTTTAAATATATCCTCACGCCTTCCCACAAGGGTCTCCGAAGGGGTAGGCAAATATGTATTGGTAGAACTCACACACCCACTTTCCGCCAGAGATATATCTAAGGTATATTGTATGTAAGGATCGTAGCAAGTGGAAAGAAGTGGTCTCTGCCTACCCTTAAGGGAAAGAGGCGTATTATATATATATATATATATATATATATATATATATACTATATGAATGTATGTAATAAAATTATTGTACCAACTTGCTCAACTCAGCAATTAGCTCAAAAGATTAGTGCTCAACTCAGCGAACGGCTCAGATGATAATTGCTTAACTCAACAAATGGCTCAGAATTCTCAACGAAGCACTGAGATCCAATGGGTCGATTTCAACCGCATATTAACATGACCTACATTATACAGCGTTGTATTAGTCCAGTGTTACTAAGCGTTCTTCATCACGCACTGTAAGACCTGGTTAGCAAGGGCCCGTAGCTATATTGTTCAAGTTATTCAGTCATTGATGGCCGGCCAACGATAAAAATGTAAACACGATATAAATTCCTTACAAATGTTCTAATGTTTATTTGCGTTTGTTTAATATATTTATATAATTACACTTATCATCAGAAAAATCGAAATACCTTGCAAATTTATGTTTTGTTAGGATTATTAGAAACTTGTGTATATTTAGGAATATATGTCAAATGTCGTTTAAAAGGGAATAACATACCTATGAGGTATTATAAAATTTTGAACGACATTTGAAATTTTTTCTTAATATACACATTTTTCTGATAATCCTTACAAAACATAAACTTGCAAGGCGTTCGATTTTTCTGATGCGAAGTGTATTATTTTCAATTTTGCATACATACATACATATAATCACGCCTCTTTCTCGTAGGGGTAGGCAGATACCACTTTCAACCACACTCACCTTATACACTTTTTTCGTCAATCGTTCTTCATTCATTCTCTCGACATGGCCAAACCATCTCAGCATACCTTTTAAAATCTTTGTCACTACATCTTCTTTCAGACCTCAACGTTTACTTATCTTACTATTTCTTATCCTATCACTCAGTTTTACTCCTATCATACTTCTCAACGCCTCATCTCAACTGCATTTATTCGGCTTTCATGTTTCTTCTGCCATACCCAACTTTCACTTCCGTAAATGAGTGTCGGAACCAACGCTCCCCCATGCACAGCCAAACGAGCCTTGAAAGACACCTTCCGACTGCCCATGAAGAAGTGCAAAGCCCCATTCACAATGTTTCCTGCATTCACTCTTCTTTGAATATCACTCTCACACTTTCAATCTCTTGTAAACTTTAAACCCAGATACACAAACTCGTTCACCTGTTCAATTTGTTCCTCTCCAATTACGATATTGCACTCTGTCACTGCCTCATCTCTTTCAAACACCAAATTTAAATTTATAATGGTATAAATGGATAGTATAAGAAAGCGAGGCCCAAGATTCAGTAGATTCATTGATCACACCACGAGCTTTACGACGAAGCATAAACATCGCGAGGATAACTGCATACGTTTCAGAAATTCAGATTCATGTTTAGTCGTAAAAAGTTGTGATGGCCGAGTGGTCGAGTAGCCCGCGACACAAACATTGCAAGTTTTAATCTCGACATAACCAAGATTTCTCAACTTTTTAAGAACTGCATGGAGTTCTCTCCAGGAGAAACTTCAACTTCATTCCACAGGCTGAGTGTTCGCGGAAAGAACCTCCTTTGAAATCGCGCAGTGTGAGACTTTGTGGGTCCAAGGTATGAGGATAAAATCCCCGTCGATGGCGAGAGGTGCGGTGGCAACTTCAGATATGAGTCTTCCGTATTGTATTAAGTAGCTAATAATACAGAGAAAATGTATAACAATTTTCGGTTGGAATAGACTAGTTGCATATGCATGAGTAAATAAGTTGTACCAAAAATATTAGGAAATATATCATTGACGACGACTAATTACCTAGACGCCAAAGCACCAGCGACTGCATCAAGCTTCTAGGCACCTAAATGACCTGGCACGCAAGCACCTTTCCGCCTAACATATTTTTTTTAAATTATATAATTAACCGCTCGTCAGTTCCCATTGCATAATGCACCCCTCAGTGTGAACTTCGTGGGAAACAAACCTCAAAGGTAATTAGTTCTAACTTTCTGTTCTGCAGCAATAGCAGTGTCAACTTTAATTAACTTTTCATTGCTTCCAATATGTGAGTATTTTGACTTTTACTCGAGGCATATAATATGAAAACAGAACCTTGCAGGCCAAGGGGTTCGAGGACACTACAAAAATTGCAAGTTAAAGTCCCAGTTTTTCTGGGCAAGAACAGTGATGTCACACGCGACTGAAGATCAGAATTGATCAAACTGATCAAACACTCAAGGATGGGAACGTTAAGAGTACTCGAAGCCAGTGCGTATAATAGAGGTATGTATGTAAGTCTTGAGAGAACTGGCGCTCCAATCTCCCCTTATTCCGTGAGGTACTTGGCGTGGTGACATGATATGATATGAGCAGTTAACATGACGTCATAGCCGTATATTTTGAGTAGTCGCATGCGTCGCATAGGTTGCCTGCAAGAACGCCAACCGAAAATAATTTTCTGAACGTAACAGTTTTAGCTCAGTGCGAGCTTTTCAATCATGAACAACAACGAAAGAAAACCTTTAAACAAAATCGAAGATGTATTTATATATCCTCACGACTTCCCACAAGGGTCCCCGAAGGGGTAGCCAGATATGTATAGGTAATACCCGCACACCCACTTTCCGCCAGAGTATTTATTTATTAGTGCTTGAAAACGGTGACGGTTTCACTATCTGTCACGGTGGCACCTAAATTTATCTTCGTTGAAAAGAGTGTTGTAAAATTTTACCTAAGCCCTTGTGGGGTTAAAGACCTGGCCACCGAGGGGTAGGCAGATAGATGGGTAGTACCCACACACCCACTTTCCGCCAGAGATATATTTTAGTTGCCATCGTGACAGAAGGCGAGTCCAGCGCCGTTACCCAAGCACGACTATACATACGCCTTTGAATTTATTCTCAAACGTATGCAGGTATCCTTTCGATATTTCCCTTCATCGTAAAGCTCGTGGTGTGACTAATCACTGTACTTAAGTTCAGAAAAACTCATTGGTACAGTCGGGATTCGAACTTGCGATCTTTGTGTCGCAGGCTACTCGAATACTCGGTCACCACGAGTGTTACACAGAAACACTATTGCCTCTGTAATGCAACAAAACAAATGAAACACGCTATTTTGGAAGCTCAACGATTTGCGTAATCTCAGGAAACCCTGCGGAGTGTAAACGACGCCTAAGGGACGAGTCGAGAGCCCTACATAGCAAATTGGATTTGGAACGCGCAGAGTGGTTTTCCTCTTAGCGTTTTTGTTCTATAAATTGCATCGCTGCCTGTGATTGCACTAGAGTCGCTGTCATGTCGCACTATGGACTTGCCTTTATTGGAAAATGCTTTCGCTGATAGGACGTCTTTGTGAAAGCGGTTATAGAAGTCACGGAGGCAGAACTACATACATACATATCATCACGCCAAGTCTCTAACGGGGTAGGCAGAGAGTATAGAGCGCCAGTTCTCTCTAGACTTACATATCTCTTTCGCTTTGTCCACATTCATTAGGCTCTTCATACATGCTCGTCGGTTTCGAGTACTCTTAACGTTCCCGTCCTTGAGAGTCCGATCTATTTGATCCAGGTAGTTGGAACGTGGCTTTCCTCTGCCTCTTCTTGCACACACTTTTGCTTTATATATCTGTTTCGTAAATCTTTCTTCACTCATCCTTTCTATGTGTCCAAACCAACGTAACATGCCTTTCTTCATCTTTACAATCACGCCCTCATTCACGCCAGTTGATTTGCGAATCTCTTCATTGCGGATTCGATCTAATATCGTTACGCCGTACATTTTTCGAAGAGATCGCTTCTCAACTGCATTCAAGCTATTTTCATACTTCCTCTGACATACCTAGGATTCCAGGAGGCAGAACTTTCCAGTATTAATAATAGGTAAATGTTAATATTTATTATATCTCCAGTCTTTGCACTCGGTGAGCATTCCGGGTGTCACTGTGCTTCCGGGAATTATCTGCGCCCGGTGTTTTGGTTATATTAAGACCCTCAAAGGAGCTTTTACGTGACAGATATGTATCCCCACAACCCTGGCTCAAGGACCAGGCCCATGCGGACCCGGTAATTTAGAGAAACATAACCTAGACCATCACACTAGTTTCCATCTGAGCAAAGTTGTATACATTGATTAATCAACTATTATTGACGGCCGTCTGGTCTAGTGGTTAGAGCTCCTGACTGCGAAACTTGAGGTGATGAACACGAGTATTTGTACCTTAGACTTGGATGTCCTATGTATTTACGTATCTATCTAAGTAAATGTATCGTTGTCTAGTTACCATAACACAAGCTTTGCTTAATTTGGGTCTAGGTCAATTTGTGTGGAAATTGTCCCAGGTATTTATTAGCTATTTATTTATATTTACAATACAAACGCCAAAACAACGACACACCGGTAACAATTCTCTTTTACAGATTTCCAATTTAGTTTATAATACGTAACTTACCTACGTACCTAAATACAAAATTATTACAAAATCTTAATAAACGAAACACTTTACTTCTGTGAACTCTTACCTATTTATTCGAAAAATACACCTAAAAAAATATTATTTTACTTCTCAATTATGTAGCATTTAGTATTTACACAGTTGCAGCGTACATTTTTGTCAATAAATGTCAACTATTAATTTAAACAACTTATCATTATACCTGCTACGTACTGATCTGTTTCAAGCCCTCCTGTTTTGAAGTCGGTTAAAAAGAGTTATTCTTTGTTACTTTTATGTAAAAACGCATACTATGTAAAAAAATATCGAATCTCCTTTAAGCTCCAATTCTGAAAAGCTGTATTCCATATTAAGCCAGCTTACTCTTGATACCAGAAAGAGAGAGTTTTATCTCAGAGTCAGGGATCAATTGTTATTGGATCCTATTTGGTTATCATCACGTTGCTATCGATATAAAGAGAAAAGCTAAGCTTTATTAGTCTGGCATAAAATAACCTATATTTTGAATACTCCGATAAACTTTGAAACCGAAGGGAATAAATTTGGCCGTCATTTTCTTTTTCTCAATTTGGGTTGTTTGAAACTGGCGATTATGTACGAAGAGGCTGATGAATGTGGACGAGTGGAGAATGTTATGTAAGTTT
Source organism: Drepana falcataria (assembly GCA_945859725.1). Classification (NCBI taxonomy): domain Eukaryota; kingdom Metazoa; phylum Arthropoda; class Insecta; order Lepidoptera; family Drepanidae; genus Drepana; species Drepana falcataria. The sequence goes on along the minus strand of OX243933.1, from coordinate 10,335,115 downwards.
AGCGGGAGCTGACGCTCTACTCTCCGTGCCTACCCCGTTAGTGACTCAGCATGATGATAAGTGTGTATGTATGTATTCTGTTTTTATAGTCAATAAATATATCTCTGGCGGAAAGTGGGTGTGTGGGTACTACCTATACACCTCTGCCTACTCCTTCGGGGAGCCTTGTGGTAAGGCGTGAGGAAATTTTATTATTAGTCAATAAAAATAAAATCATACAAATGTCATAAATGCGAAAGTTTCTGAGGATGTTTGTTTAGAGAGATGTTTAGAGAATTGTATTATATCCGGCATAGAGGGATATTGTTAGCTGGAAAACATATAGAAATAATATTATTATGCAACCTTCTAAACTTCAAAACCGTTTAGGCGCTAAATGTATTGTCCCACATCGGTGTCACTGCGGGGATATTGTCAATGACTCCGGACACCATGGTCTATCCTGCATCAGCAGTGCCGGCCGGATATCACGTCATTCCTCCATAAATGACTTGATACGCCGGGCTCTGGTCAGCGCCGGCGTGCCTGCTGTGCTGGAACCAGTCGGTCTCGCTCGCGGCGATGGCCGGAGGCCGGACGGTATGTCTCTGATGCCATGGAGGATGGGTCGGCCCTTAGTGTGGGACGCTACGTGAGTCGATACACTGGCTCCTTCCCATCTTCCTGACACATCGGTGGCGGCCGGCGCCGCTGCTGCACAGCAGGAGTGCCTCAAGCGCCGCAAGTATGCCTGTCTCGGGTCAGGTTACATATTTGCTGCATTTGCGGTTGAAACTCTGGGGCCTTGGGTTCCTGAGGCTCACCATCTTTTTAAAGAGGTCTCGCGCCGTCTAGTCGAGGCCTCTCGTGACAGGCGGGCTGGAACATATCTCGCTCAGAGAATCAGCATTGCTATCCAGCGTGGCAATGCTGCTAGTCTTCTTGGCACGTTGCCTCGGGATACCGATTTGGGACAAATATTTTATCTGTAAGTAGTTAGTTTCAACTGTTCTTTGTAAATATTATTAATTGTTGTTATTGTAAATAACAATATTTTTTTTATATTATTCAACATAAGTTTACTTAGAAAAGCGAGCAAAACATCGGTATTTGCCATACAGCGTGGCAATGCCGCCAGCCTTCTTGGCACCCCGTAGGACAACGAGTTGGGACACGTGTTTTATTGAATCTAGTAAAGTAGTTCTTTTTATATCATGCATTATTTATTAACGCCTACATTAATTAATATTATTGTTTTGTGCCAACTTTCGCGAAGATGGTAAGACGAATCCGCGAGGAACAATAGTATATTTTAGATCATTTCCTGGCTCTTTGATTAAAATCCACGAAGGTCGTCCGTCACCTTTCCTTTCTATTAAGCCGGCTTAGAGGGTATGCAAATTAGGCCTAATTATGCTCAGGCAGGCTTCGCGCAGTATAAACGGACGCACATTTTTAATCAAATTCTTAAAAATGGCTCTGCAGTGAGTGACCTCCTTGGGTCTATTTTTTGAGCACAAATGTTTTTGGTGAAAATTACGCACTTTCTCTTCCAGTTTTTTTTCTCATACGGAATTAATTTAGATACAAAAATCTCGCAACTTGCAGTTTCAATGGAGTTTCCTTCTGCAGGCTTTGGAATGCATTCTCCGTTAAGGTTTTCCCTACAGAATGCAGAGTTCTTAAAGAAGAGTAAAGAAAGGTAGGAGAACATGCTGGTGTTGCAAGCGCCCATAGGCGAAGATAACCGCTTCCCATCAGGTGGACCTTATGCATTTTGGCCACTTTAATGGTAAGTAAAAATTAAAGTGTCAGTGTTTTTTATCTAGGTATCACCAGCGATAAAAGAGTGTTGACATCTCTGGCCACATTTTGCCTTGAGGACCCTTATGAGAAGGATCAGGGTATTGAATTAAATTAATAATAAGGATTCAACGTAAATCCACTTTTAGTGAATATTCAGAAGATGTCAAAAACTTTTCGGTGTTTAATATTCATAGTAATAATCCGATATTAATTTTATTTCAGATTTTCCCTTTATCGGTTCAATTTAAACTTGAAATTGAATTTTGAGTGGATTAAGTGATCCCATGCAATATAACTAAGTTAAAGTTTACTTAAATAAAGTGATTTATCACACCACATCGCGAAGAGAACTGTAACTGTAACTTTTAAGAAGAAACTCAATGACGCCTGTTATAGACGCCGTTGCAGCCTAAATATATTCGGGGAAAATAAGTACTTTTATATCCCTTATCCCTCCTTATCCCTATAGTAATACCTTTAATATCCCTTCACGCAGATTTTTGGAAAGGCTTGAAGTAAATGACAGGAAAGTAATGTACGTTATATGTATAATAATTTCTATGATCTTCCCTTTTATATTCTGTTTGAATTTTCTGTATTCATTTTCCCTACCAATTTTTATACGACTCAATTTTATACTAATGTTTTTCTCTCATGCTTTTTTACCTTAATGCGATGTTAGTCTTGTTATCAAGAAGAATTATTCCGAATCAAATGAGTGAACGTGAGTCAATCTTAGGCTGAAAGGGAACACCAGAGTTTGAAATACGGGTTTCTTTTTGTAATATAAAAATATATCCTCACGCCTTCCCACAAGGGTCCCCGAAGGGGTAGGCTGAGGTGTATAGATATTATTATCTATACACCTCAGCCTACCCCTTACTATATAATATACCTCTGGTGGAAAGTGGGTGTGTGGTTATCCACACACCCACTTTCCGTTCACACACACACATCGCCGTTACTCAAGCACGACTATACATACGCCTTAGAATTTCTTCTTAGACGTATGCAGGTTTTCCTCTCGATGTTTTCCTTCACCGTTTAGCTCGTGGTGTGACTAATCACTGTACTTAAGTTCAGAAAAACTCATTGGTACAGTCGGGATTCGAACTTGCGATCTTTGTGTCGCAGGCAACTGCTCGAACCACTCGGCCACCACGGCTATATTCTTTTGTAAATGAAAAAAAATACAGGCATGTACATACATACATACATATCATCACGCCGAGTCCCTAACGGGGTAGGCAGAGGGTATAGAGCGCCAGTTCTCTCTAGACTTACATACCTCTTTCGCTTCGTCCACATTCATCAGTCTCTTCATACATGCTCGTCTATTTCCAGTACTCTTTGTATGTACATATTATATCAAAGTACTCGTAACGATTGGGAAACAAAGTTTTACCGTTTCAATATTAAGTAACACGTTTTAAGAGAGGTAGGGCATAACGGGTTTCCCGGTCGAATTCGGAGCTGCTCGACTGGGGCAGGACCTGCACCTTACAGAAGTCCATAGCCAAATAACACAATTTTTTGTGTTGTGTTCCTAAGCGGTGAATAAGGTTTCCAGTAATGAGCTCCTTGGAGAGGGGTGAGGATTGTTACATTGTGTTGGAAGCAGAGGGATTAAACCCATTATGCTGCCAACACACTATAACTCTCCGAACACAGAGTGGCAACGCGCAAGTGATACTTCGGTATCGTGAGCGTAAATAGGCTACGGTAACCGTTTCCCATTAGGTGGGCCGTATGCTTGTTTGCCACTCTTGTTGTATAAAAAAAAAACGTGGTCGGTCCCGATGTATTGCGTGTACTGTGCCACTTGATTGCTAATAAGAAAATGAAGAAAACTGTTCTATGATATAGTAATTTAATAACAAAGTTATTTCACTTGACTTCCCTTTATAACCTCTCGTGACTCACCGCCAACATAATATCGCGACAGTAAAAACATGTTACTGAAAACTCTAAGTAAAATGTACAATAACCACTTGATAAACCAGTAGAATTTTTTAACCGACTTCAAAAAGGAGGTTAACATTTTGACCATATATTTTTATTTTTATACCATGTGTGTTCGCGGATAACTTCATTGTTTAATGAATCGATTGTGATAATTCAAAATCAAAATCAAAATCAAAATCAAAATCTTTTTATTTCACATAGGCCCAGATGGGCACTTATAAAACGTCGAAAAAGAAGCACGGTTCGGGTTGGTCGCTTCCATGGAGAAGAACCGGCAAGAAACTCCATGGTTACTCTTTTCAAATCATTAGGCATATACAATATTTTTTTCGTTACAGCAATAGTACCCAAGTATGGGGGAACAACGTAGGTCCGACAATAGGTCGTTGCTTACTATACAAAGCATACATAAAACAAGATAATTATAACAATGTTAGCAAGATCTAAGAATCTAATTACGCACTATCGTCGATCCTACGATTTTTGAAAGTTCCCCTCGATTTCTCTGGTCTGCTATTATCAAACCCTAATTTCCTTATCATGGGACCACCTTTGAAATATCTTCTTTCTAACAAAAAAATAATAATCAAATATGGTTCATAAGCAACGCAATTATCCGCGAACAAACAGACAAATAAATATATACGGTCGAATTGAGAAACCTCCTCATTGAAGTCGGTTAAAAAAGCACCAATCGATACTCATACTTGCTGTATGAGTATTATCTATCATAGTCTATGGTGATCTCTTACCATCAGGCAAGAAAACCATGCAAATGAGAAACCTTCAAGCTTTATTACATCTCAAAGTGACTTACAAGTATCAATGCAAACAGAGGCAGCGGCGCATGATGGGTGGCCATCAGAGTGCCAGCTCCTATGCTTATAGTGACCAATACGGAGCCGGCCAAAGCAAGCGCCTCCCATTCTGCAGCACCAGGCAGCAGGGCTAAGCACAGGACTACTGCCAGCACGAACATTATCACTGATAATGACGCGATCGATCTCACTTGTGTTGACAGTTCCTGGAAAAGAAAAGATAAATTGTTGGTTGATATTAAAGAAGTAGTAACTAAAGACATCCGGCGCTCTATACACTCTGCCTACTACTCGGCGTGATGATATGATATTAAAGAAGTTCTGGCCGAGTGTTTCCGGCCGAGTGAATCCCGACTGTTACAATAAAATTTTCTGAATTTAAGTACAGAGATTAGTCACACCACGAGCTTTGCGGTGAAGGAAAACATCAAAAGAAAACCAGCATAAGTTTGAGACAAAGGCGTATGTTTAGACGTGCTTGAGTAACGGCGATGGCCTCACCATCCGTCACGTTCACTTCTAAAGTATATTTCCAGTGGGAAATGGGTGTGTGGGTATTACCTACAGAGCTAGTGGTTTATAAATGGTAACTTTCAAACAAGATTTATGACTACGTAATAGGAACGTGTATAGGAATTAAGTTCAGAAGAAATCATTCACACAGACGAATTTCGAACCTGCAATTTTTTAACACAAAAGCGTTTTGAAGCCTCATCTATCAATCCTTCTTTCACGTCGCTTCGTGTTATGTACCTATGTAAAAATTAATGTTAGTCTGTGTATAATCGTATAAATATATATATATATATATATATTTATATAATCTATTATAAATAATAGAATCGTAGACAGATGGACCGATTTTAATGAAATTTTCTGTGTGTTTTCAGGTGGATTCGAGGATAGTTTAGAATCACAATTGGACCCGGTAGGTAGTGCTGCGGTCGTATTTTAGGTTTTTTTTATTTTTCAACCTAGCGAGGCTGGGCGGGAGTGCTCGGTACTCTATAAAATATGGGCGGATCGTGAAACTCCTATCAAGATCAGTTCATCGTGTGTTTGTTAGTTTTAAGTAGGTACTAGTAAGTAGAGAGTACTAGTAGTCTTACTAGTAAGTAGTAAGAGAGGTAGGGCATAACGGGTTTCCCGTTCGAATTTGGAGCTGCCCGACTGGGGCAGGACCTCCACCTTATAGAAGTCCGTAGCCAAATAACACAATTTATTGTGTTGTGTTCCTACGCGGTGAATAAGGTTTCCAGTAATGAGCTCCTTGGGAGGGGGGAGGATTGTTATATTGTGTTGGCAGCAGAGGGATTAGTCCCATTGTGCGGCCAACACAGTATAGCTCTCCGAACACAGAGTGGCAACGCGCAAGTGATACTTCGGTATTGTAAGCGTAAATAGGCTGCGGTAACCGTTTTCCATCAGGCTGGCCCGTATGCTTGTTTGCCACTCTAGTTGTATAAAAAAAAAAAAAAAAAAAAGTAGTATTTTAATATACATTTTGTAAAAAGCTTTTATTTTGGCATATTAACGGAATAAAGGAATATAAAGGAATTTTAATTATTATTATTCAGTATGGTATTAACTATGAGACCTAGGACATAAAAGCCTCAGTAAGAAGATAAATAACTATGACGTTCCTAACGTCGCAGTTCCGCAACAATGTTAATAAAGTAATAATGTTCATGATTGGGAAAGTTTCCGCAGTATTCATTCCAAACGTGGATAATTCAACGGAACGACGATAACTAAAGTAATCAAATGCACACGAACTCATTATATTCTACTGACAAAGTAATAATAATAATATATCCTCACGCCTTCCCACAAGGGTCCCCGAAGAGGTAGACAGAGGTGTATAGGTAATACCCACACACCCACTTTCCGCCAGAGGTATATTAGGTGTCAACGTGACAGATGGCGAGTCCATCGCCGTTACTCCAGCACGACTATAGATACGCATTTGAATTTCTTCTCAAACGTATGCAGGTTTCCTCTCGATGTTTTCCTTCACCGTTCACCTATACACTCTGCCTACCCCTTCGGGGACCCTTGTGGGTAGGCGTGAGGATATTATTATGAGGTAAAGGAAAACATCAAGAGCAAACCCGCATACGTTTGAGAATAAATTAATAGATTAATGTATAGTCCCCACGCCTTCCCATAAGGGTCCGCAGATGGCGAGTCCATCGCTGTTACTCAAGCACGAATATAAAGATAGATATTGAATAAAAAAGTACCTAAATATCTTCTGGGTGGAAAAAAAACCCTCCTCTTATCACTGAAGATAAAGTTAGACGACAATTTAATAGATCGTGAGTTCGTCGCCGTTTCTCAAGCACGACTGTTAATACATACGCCTTTGAATTAGTTCTCAAACTTCGCAAGTTTCCTAAGGATGTTTTCTATTGCCGTTGAGCTCGTGGCTCAATAATCAATAAATCAATACACATTCATAAAAATCGGTGGTATGTATTTGAACATGAATCTCAAGATTTCATCTTTGTCATTCTGCTCAAACATATGGAGGTTTTACGATGTTCACGGCTTACAACACGTTAGCAAATGCATGACAACAATCAGATTTTATTACAACCAAAACCAGATATAAGCTGTATTTTCCGGCTCAATTCGGATCTATTTGAATGCATCTATTCTCCACTTGCGAACGTAGTGGTGCTGTGTAATGGTTCGCTAATTAGTGGTAAGTGCGATTGTAGCGTGGCACGGCATGATTGAAATTCCGTCGCGCACCATAATTAGTGACTTATACAGTGCTCATATACATATCCACATTACAGGAGTGCTACTCAAATATAGAAATGAAGAGCTGTGGTGGCCGGGTAGATGCTCGTATGTAAGTTTGAATCTCGACTAATAATGAGTTTTTATGAACTTAAGTACAGCGATTAGTCAAACCACGAGCTTTACGGTAAAGGAAAACTCGAGAGAAAACCTGCATACGCTTGAGGAGATATTCAAAGCCGTATAGTCGTGCTTGAGTAGCGCCGATGGTCTCTCCATCTAGCACGTTGGAACCTAAAATATATCTCTGGCGGAAAATGGGTGTGTGGGTACCACCCATACTATACCTCTCTGCCTACCCCTTTGGGTCCCCTTGTGGGCGTGAAGATATACAAATATATTATATACTGAAATATAAAATGGTTTTTCTATTCTAATTAAGGTTCGACTTTCGCCACGTGTACGAAATTGAATAATTAATTACATTTTGATTTACCTCCCACTTTGAAGCGACTTAAATCATTAAAGAGGTGAACGAGTAATTTGATATGGGCATACGAGTCATGACGCCGAGTCCCTCGCGGTAGGCAGATAGAGTAGAGCGCCATATCCTTCGAGACTTACAGACCTCTTATGCTTTATCCACATTCATCAGCATCTTCATACTTCTCTTCTCACTTGCTACTTTTTAAAGCAGTTATTACTTGCATCATAGGAAATAATAAATAGGTACGGTACACGCGAACACTCCCATTTTTGGTCGACCCTAGTCTATGCCTAGTGGTTCGAGTAGTTGCCTGCAACACAGAGATCGCAAGTTCGAATCGCGACTGAAAAAATGAGTTTTTATGAGTACAATGATTAGTTAAACCACGCGCTTTACGGTAAAGGAAGACATCGAAAGGAATCCTGCATACGTCTGAGAAGCAATTCAAAGGCGTATGTATAGTGCTTAAGTCACGGCGATGGACTAGCCATGTGTCACGTTGGCACTTAAAATATATCGGGCGGGAACTATCTATACACTTCTCCCTACTCCTTCGTAGATCCAAGTAAGAAGGCATGAGGATATACATTATATACTTACGTGGATCATAGGAAAACAAAGAAAACACGAGATAACACCCATTTTGCTCGACCTCTGTACATATGTACCTAATTAAAAGAATACTACCTTTGTCCATTACATGAAACAAACACATTACACTAGCATTTTAATGGTTACGAGGCTAATTACACGTATGTACGCAAAAAGGTGTCCAATGCCTTTCGTATTAAAGACTATTTCTACTTTCGCTCACTTTAATGGCATAGCCATTCCGCCGATGCAAAGCGCCCTGGTGTCACGTGTTTAAGTCTACATTTACTATGGATATTAGTCAAGGGTTATTGATATAGGTCACTAGAGCTTGGTCTAATTATCGTACATAGTTATAACATGTAGGTATTAGCCGTGGTGGAGGAGTAGTTCAAGTAGTTGCCTGCAACACAGAGGTTGCAAGTTCGAATTGCGACTGTACCAATGAGGTTTTCTACACATAGGTGCAAAGATTTATCGTTGATGATAAGCAATATCGAAAACGCCAAAATGGAACTTGCATACGTTGCATAGAAGAAATTCAAAGAAGTAGGGAATTCGAGAGGCTCATGTGTATAGTCGTGCTTGAAAAACGACGGTAGACTCGCCATCTGTCATATCTGGCACCGGGAAAATAGGGTTTTTGCCTACTCTACCCAGCTAAAACTGCAGCAGGTTTTAAACAGTGGTATTCATTATTTAAACATAGATAAAGATTGATCGAGCGTGAACGCTACGAGTAAATTATAATAATAATATATCCTCATGCCTCAAAAGGGTCCCCGAAGGGGTAGGCAGAGGTTTACAAGTAGTACCCACACACCCACTATCCGCTAGTGATATACATTACCAGTACTAAAACAGTATCTTCATATATACCGTATGAAAAGATTGATCAGTGTGGATAAGCAAGAGATGATAGTAAGTCGAAAGTGGAATCTACTAAGATAGCTCTTAATAATATAATATATCCTCACGCCTTCCCACTAGGGTCCCCGAAAGGGGTAGGCAGAGGTGTATAGGTAATACCCACACACCCACTTTCCGCCAGAGGTATATTAGGTGCCAACGTGACAGATGGCGAGTCCATCGCCGTTACTCAAGCACGACTATACATACGCCTTTGAATTTCTTCTCAGACGTATGCAGGTTTCCTCTCGATGTTTTCCTTCACCGTAAAGCTCTTGGTGTGACTAATCACTGTACTTAAGTTCAGAAAAACTCATTGGTACAGTCGGGATTCGAACTTGCGACCTTTGCGTCGCAGGTAACTGCTCGAACCACTCGGCCACCACGGCTTTCTAGCTCTTTATGCTATGAATGATGGGTCAAGAATACACTAAGTCATCAATCAGACCCTTCTGCCGAATCTAGTGGGTGTCGAAACATAGTATAAAGTAGATCGGCCACGCCGTATCACCTTCTACAAGTTAGATTATCCGCTTCCTTAGGTTGTCTTATCTTATTTTCTATGTTCACGAAATAAATTATTTGATTTGATTTGGTACATTGAAGATATATAGTCCATTATCCAAACAGTGTTTAAATTCGACAATGAAAATGCAAATTTTTTCTCAGTCAAATAAAAAAAAACTACCTATCCAACAAAAGTATTAAATAAACAACTATTAATAATATTTACAAAGAACAGTTGAAACTAACTACTTACAGATAAAATATTTGTCCCAAATCGGTATCCCGAGGCAACGTGCCAAGAAGACTAGCAGCATTGCCACGCTGGATAGCAATGCTGATTCTCTGAGCGAGATATGTTCCAGCCCGCCTGAGAGGTCTCGACTAGACAGCGCGAGACCTCTTTAAAAAGATGGTGAGCCTGAGGACCCCAAGGCCCCAGAGTTTCAACCGCAAATGCAGCAAATATGTAACCTGACCCGAGACAGGCATACTTGCGGCGCTTGAGGCACTCCTGCTGAGCAGCAGCGGCGCCGGCCGCCAGCGATGTGTCAGGAAGATGGGAAGGAGCCAGTGTATCGACTACCTATCCTATCCACCTATTGTTCCTGAGATAAACGCGTTCAAACAAACAAAGTTATATTTATCATATACTAGCGGTCCGTCCCGGCTTCGCACGGGTGGACATAAGATTAATAAAAAAAGAAAACTACAGCTTAATTCACTCAGGGTGAATGTAGCTTTCCAACGGTGAAAGAATTTTTCAAATCGGTCCAGTAGTTTCGGAGCCTATTCAATACAAACAAACAATCAAATCTTTCCTCTTTATAATATTAACTAGCTGTCCCGCCCAGCTTCGCTTGTGTGGAAATTAACTATTTCTGTTACACGCAGCACCACCTATCGGGTCTAACTGCGAATCTAAACCATTCTCGAATCCACCTGAGAAGACAGAAAATTTCATTAAAATCGGTCCGTCCGTTTAGGAGTTCAGCGACATACATATACGCTCAGAACAAATATTATATATATATATATGTTTTTTTTTAATATTTTCAAACATACCTTCTCCTGACAATAAAGGATACATAAAAGAAAGATTTATCCAATTTGGCGCAGTCGTTTGGAAGTTATGCGCGTACAAACATTTCGGTGATTAATTTTTTTTTTTTATACCACTTGGGTGGCAAACAAGCATGCGGTCCGCCTGATGGTAAGCGGTTACCGCCGCCTATGGACGCTTGCAACACCAGGGTATCACTCGCGCGTTGCCGACCCTGCAGGAATCTTTTCACACCCTTCTTGAAGAACTCCATACTGTACTCTCCAGGGAAATATATAGATATGGTATACAATAGTATAGAAGTACATATAAGAATAAAACTATACCAGCCAAGTGCACCAACGCTCTCTAATTCCATTGAAAATGTAACATAAGCGTGCATACGAATAGCATTGTCGGACTCACAAAAGTGGAAACACGCCGTATTCTCAGACAGCTGTAGAATATGCTAGCACATGATATACAGAGGTTCAGCCACCCTGACAAATATATGCATGCGTCTACGACGTTGACGTTCCTTGTTTCATATGATATAAACGTAACAAGACTATATTCGGAATTGAATTCGAGAATATGCTTATAGAATTGAATATGTTCGTTCTTAACACAGTATCAGTATAGTAGCTTCGTATCTGAAATAGTCTTTATATAATATATAATAATAATATATATAAGTCTTGATTAGGCTGTGCAATATTAAGTGTTTATTTATTTATTTTGCAACAATTTACAATTATTATAAACTGACAATATACCATGATGGGCGTAGCAACACAATAATTACTAAATAATATAATTAATAATTAAATGTAGCCGTGGTGGCCGAGTGGTTCGTGCAGTTGCCTGCGACGCAAAGGTCGCAAGTTCGAATCCCGTCTGTACCAATGAGTTTTTCTGAACTTAAGTACAGTGATTAGTCACACCACGAGCTTTACGGTGAAGGAAAACATCGAGAGGAAACCTGCCTACGTCTGAGAAGAAATTCAAAAGGCGTATGTAATAGTCGTGCTTGAGTAACGGCGATGGACTCGCCATCTGTCACGTTGGCACCTAATATACCTCTGGCGGAAAGTGGGTGTGTGGGTATTACCTATACACCTCTGCCTTCCCCTTCGGGGACCCTTGTGGGAAGGCGTGAGGATATATATACAATAATTAAATTTACTTAAAATTATTATAACATTTATACCATTTAAACTCAAGTAAGGTAATCCTAAGAGCCGCACTGTGGCCGTGTGTTTCGAGTAGCCGCCTGCAAGCAACGATTGCAAATGCGTATTCTGACTGTACCTTTAAGTTTTTCTGATCTTATGTTCAGTGATTAGTCGCACCACGAGCTTAACGGTGAAGAGAAACGTCGAGAGGAAATTCAAAAGACGTATGTATAGTCGTGCTTGAATAACGGCGATGGACTAGCCATCTGTCACATTGGCACCATAATCTTCGGCGGAAAATGGGCGTGTGGATACTACCTATACACGTCTGCCTACCATTTCAAGGAATTTATGGAAAGGCGTAATGATATACAAACACAAATTATTTATTGATAATAATGTAATAGTGTTTCATTATAAAAAACAGTACCTATACAAGCATAAAGTATAATATACGCTTATGTATATATTATTATGAATACTTGAAGTCAAGACATCGTTGAAGCGCCATTACCCATTCAATATTGTCACGGACGATAGAAATATTGTTTATCCAAGTAATTAATCCCAGTTAGATCATGACAAATAACAATAATCAGCGCGAGATCACCCCTTGAGACAATTAAGCCGTCAATAAAGCCTTTGAATTGGATATGAGATGAGTAATAAACCGGATAAATCCGGAATGTCTCGAATAGTTATTGCTCACGTCCAATGGGAATTTAAGGCTGACCTTGCAGCCTTTTGGGGACTCTGTTGACACATAATAATAGACAAACATAAAAAGGTTATTGTTAACATTTGATCGGGTTTTATAAAGCTGCTTTCTTTGCCTTTTATACAGAATGCCATAGACAAAATTACAGTTGATAAATATGTGATAGGGACAATGAATGGACAGAGCCGTGGTGGCCGAGTGGTTGCGACACAAAAATCGCATATTCGAATCCCGACTGTACCAATGAGTTTTTCTGAACTTAAGTACAGCAATTAGCCACACCAAGAGTTTTACGGTTAAGGAAAACATCGAGAGGAAACCTGCATACATCTGAGAAGCAATTCAAAAGCGTGTATATACTCCTGGTTGAGTGACGGCGATGGACTCGTCACTTGTCACGATGGCATATAAAATATATCTCTGGCGGAAAGTGCGTGTGTGGGTACTATCTATACACCTCTGCCTACCCCTTCGAGTACCCTTGTGGGAAGGCGTGACATAATATAATGTGACATATATTGTTATCTTAGGACCTATTTTTTATTGCATCGTCAAAAAGATATAATAACAAAACCCTATCACTACGAAAAGATGTTCTATTGTCTGAGAAACCACGTTTAATTTACTAGCACTTGCGTCAAATATATAACTATTGATGTCAAGTGTACTTTGAAACAGATTAAAAAAAATATTGATGTCAAGAGTACTTTGAAACAAATTAAGAAACTGGCGAAAGAGAATGAAACGAAAGCGGTACGTAAGTCAAGAGGGGACTTTACACTCTCTGCCAACCCCGTGGCAGACGTGGCATGTGCCTTTACAAAAGCTACATGGCGTGTTTCCACATTTACCAATATCCTCCATACATGCTCGCCGATAAAGAGTACTTCATATAAGAGATACGACTAAATATTGATGCATATTAACAACGGTAGCTTTACTACAATGTATCTATGTAGGTATTAGAAGCATGGAAGCTTCAGTCGCAATCCCATTATCTTATGCATTAACCCCAGCTGCTTCCGAGGATAACTGCATTATAAGGTCAAGAGAATTAGCCTTTGCCGATGGCCTGGGAGCCACCTTGCATGTAGCGTATTCAGTGTTCGCATGTTCAGTGAGTAATCAAATTGATGGTATAGAGATACTGGGTGAAATGATATTATATCGTTCATGTTACTTTGAAGTATCTAAGCCATAGTGGTTGTGACATGGAAATTTTCTACATACAAGATGGTGCATGAAGCAGTTCTTTGCAAGTATGTCACGTTTATTAGCTTAAAAAACTAATTAGAGGTAGGGCATAACTCAGGCGATGCAGTGAATTTTACAAAGATATGTATGATGATGATGCCGCTGATTTACTCATAGAGCTGCCTCCAACAGAATCTGTCGAGGATCCTATAGCGGATAAAATAAGTATGGGAGAGATTGTAAGAGCGATAAGAACTCTGAAATGTGGAAAAGCTGCGGGAATATATGGGATTACGGCTGAGATGATCAAGAACGGTGGACCAGCAGTCTGGGACGTCATCTATTTGCTATGCAATCTTTGCTGGGAAAAGGGTGATGTTCCGGACGACTGGAGGCGAGCAGTCATCGTGCCATTCTATAAAGGAAAGGGATCACGATTGGACTGCTCAAACTACAGAGCCATCAGCTTGGTAAGCTTAACTAGTAAAGTGTACACGAAGATCCTGACGATAAGAATGCAAGAGCGATCCGAAAGGTTTCTCTGGGAATCCCAAGGTGGATTTAGACCAGAAAGAGGATGTATGGATCAAACCTTCTCGCTTCGCGAAATCGCGGAAAAGTTTTTGGATATTAACCAAAAGGTTTTCTGCGCTTTCATCGACTTGGAGAAGGCATTTGATAGAGTCGTACGAAAGGAACTCTGGGACGTGTTGCCTGGATATGGAGTGAGCAGTTCCCTACTGCATGCCGTGAAATCACTCTATAGTGATAGTGAGGCGTGCGTTAGGGTTAACGGTGAGATGTCACCCTGGTTTGATGTGAAGTCGGGGATCAAACAAGGGTGTATCATGTCTGCCTGGCTGTTCATTATATATCTAGATAACTGTCTGAGAGCACTAAGAACGCACGGATGTAGAGTGAAAATGGGAAACTTAGTGGTCAACTGCCTACTATACGCCGATGACGCGGTTTTACTGGCGTCATCAGAGGGCGAACTGCAGTCACTAGTTACCATAATGAAAGAGGAATGTGAAAAGAAGGGGCTGCGCCTAAACGCTGGCAAGACTAAGGTTCTGGTATTCGAAAGAGATGAACAAGTGACCCAGTGTGCTATATCGGTAAATGGGCAAATTCTAGAGCAAGTGAATGAATTTGTATATCTAGGAAGCATGTTCTCACGAGATGGAAAGTATGAAAAAGATATTGAAAGAAGGATAACTGCCGGAAATAAGGTGAATGGAGCCATGTCGGCGTTGATGGGCAGTAAAAGTCTGAGCAAGAATGCTCGAGTTGCTGTCCACAACGCGATATTGGTACCTACCTTATTGTATGGCAGCGAATCCAGGGTATGTCAGAGGAAGTATGAAAATAGCTTGAATGCAGTTGAGATGCGATCTCTTCGAAAAATGTGCGGCGTAACGATATTAGATCGAATCCGCAATGAAGAGATTCGCAAATCAACTGGCGTGAATGAGGGCGTGATTGTAAAGATGAAGAAAGGCATGTTACGTTGGTTTGGACACATAGAAAGGATGAGTGAAGAAAGATTGACGAATCAGATATACAAAGCAAAAGTGTGTGCAAGAAAAGGCAGAGGAAGGCCACGTTCCAACTACCTGGATCAAATCGATCGGACTTTCAAGGACGGGAACGTTAAGAGTACTCGAAACCGACGAGCATGTATAAAGAGACTGATGAATGTGGACGAAGCGGAAGAGGTATGTAAGTCTAGAGAGAACTGGCGCTCTATACTCTCTGCGTACCCCGTTAGGGACTTGGCGTGATGATATGTATGTATGTATGTATGTTTGCATAACGGGTTTCCCGATCGAATTCGGAGCTGTCCGACTGGGGCAGGACCTCCACCTTACAGGAGTCCGTAGCCAAATAACACAATTTTTGTGTTGTGTTCCTACGCGGTGAATAAGGTTTCCAGTAATGAGCTCCTTGGGGAGGGGGGAGGATTGTTACATTGTGTTGGAAGCAGAGGGATTAAACCCATTATGCTGCCAACACACTATAACTCTCAAGCAACGACACACGCAAACGCGCAAGTGATACTTCGGTATCGTGAGCGTAAATAGGCTACGGTAGCCGTTTCCCATCAGATGGGCCGTATGGTTGTTTGCCACTCTTGTTGTATAAAAAAAAATAAAAAAAATATTTTTAAAATACGATACCCCACGCCTTCCCACAAGGGTCCCCGAAGGGATGGGCAGAGGTGTATAGGTAATACCCACACACCCACTTTCCGCCAGAGGTATATCAGTGTTATTTAAGCACGACTATACATACGCCTTTGAATTTCTTCTCAGACGTATGCAGGTTGCCTCTCGATGTTTTCCTTCACCGTAAAGCACTATGACTGTGTGACTAATCACTGTACTTAAGTTCGGAAAAACTCATTTTACAGTCGGGATTCGAACTTGCGATCATTGTGTCGCAGACAACTGCTCGAATCACTTGGCCGGTTAAAATACGATACAGTCGATTATATCCCTATACGTTATCGTAACCAAGCTTCTTACGGATGTGAACAGAGTCGATATCCGAACATATGTTTAAAAGACACTTCTGCCTACTTCCTTAGCGCAAAGAGTTAAAACAAAGCGTAAAGAAGCTTTTTAATATTCGAGAGTTAGTGAGATGCAAAACTCCTTCTAAGATAGAGCAGTATTATGAAAAAGCTTTATGATGTGGAGAACATTATAAATTAAATGTCTCTCCACAAAATGATACAGCAACATTCTTTCTATAATAACATTGAGGTAAATGACGTCATTTTTATAGCTATTCAATGACAACCCTTTCAGTGGCGCTGAAACGATTTATGTCATTTTTGTCGTTGCGATATTTAAAAGACCCTCAAAAATAACTCGCAAACATTTCATGTCTGTCAACTTTAAGTACATTATAGGGTTTAAGTTATTTTACGAGTTTAGCAATGTTGGCAGGCTTTCGTGCTATTCTTGGTATCTGTCACGTTGGCCCCTAAAATATATCTCTGGCGGAAAGTAAAGTTCCAGTATTCTTGACCGTGCTTGAGTGTCCGATCGATGTGGAGATCAAGAGGCAATAATAGGCCGTCATATACCCTGTAGCTATATATATATTAGTGGAAGATTATCGTCCAAATTTGAGACCAGTCTCTGTAATTAACCTATTCTGCATGTTCCACAGCGGGTTGGGAGTTACTTATTTTCATAATGATAAAAATCACGACATAATTTCAAGACAAAATGTTATTAGTGATATGGCGAAAAATTTACCCTTCCATAAATACGGGTTTATCTTTCAAAGGGACAGGATAACAAAAGTTCGAAATTGTTCGACATGATGCCCACGGCTACCTTCTACCGCCACACCTCTCGCCATCGGCAGGGAATTCATCCCAATACGTTGACCCGTGTGACTAATCACTGTTGTTAAGTTCAGAGAAACTCATAGGTGCAGTCGGGATTCGAACTTGCAATCTTTGTGGTAAGGGCAAATACTGAAACCACTTGTTCACCACAGCTTTTCCTTAAAAGTAATAATAGCACGTTGAGAGGAGGGACATTTCCACACTAATTTCCTATTTCGCAAATTGAGCAAAGTTTGAACTACGAATAAAAAGATATACTCTTACAAAGCAATATAAAAATTAATATACAAGTCTTTTGACATGAAACTGTTTGAGGCCTCCCGTGACAAGAGGCCTGGCGAATATTTCGCTCAGCGAATCAGCATTTTTTTTGGTTGTTTATATATATTACTAGCTGTGCCGGCCACTTTATCCGCGTCAAATTTATCAAAAAAAATATTGTTCAGTTTTTAAAATAAAATTAGCCTAAACTACTCCTTTTTATATCAGCTTCTGCCAGTGAAAGTCGCGTCAAAATCGGTCCAGCCGTTTCAGAGGCTGTAATAAATAAACATTGTAAAAAAAAAAGGTGTATGTACCGTACTTATATATATTCATATGCATGCAGTAAAAAGTGGTTATTTGAATATAACAAACAGACACTCCAATTTTATTTATATGTATAGATATGTATAGATTACTTTGTATTATGATATACATACATACGAATATTTGTACCACCCAAGACTAAGGTACAATAATATTCCTGTTCTTTACAAAAGAAATTAAAGTATTTGACTTTACTCAGCGCGATCCCGACCTCAAGCTTCGCAGCTATAATCTCTAACTACTAGACCAGATGTCCGTTAAAATGGTTACTTACATGTGAATGTTGTATACAAAGCGCGCAGAGCAACACCAAAGTGCACGTCAGCGTGATCCCTAGTGCCGATAGGAAGAGAGCATGTTTCAATCGCACGCAGTACCGCCGGTAAAGAGCTTCTAGCTCTAGTTCAGTCCCTTCCTCTTCCTCCTCTGTAAAATAAACACATACATTTAAGAGAGGTAGGGCATAACGGGTTTCCCGTTCGAATTTGGAGCTGCCCGACTGGGGCAGGACCTCCACCTTACAGAAGTCCGTAGCCAAATAACACAATTTTTTGTGTTGTGTTCCTACGCGGTGAATAAGGTTTCCAGAAATGAGCTCCTTGGGGAGGGGGGAGGATTGTTACATTGTGTTGGAAGCAGAGGGATTAAACCCATTATGCTGCCAACACACTGTAACTCTCCGAACAGAGAGTGGCAACGCGCAAGTGATACTTCGGTATCGTGAGCGTAAATAGGCTACGGTAACCGTTTCCCATCAGGTGGGCCGTATGCTTGTTTGCCACTCTTGTTGTATAAAAAAAAAAAAAGTAATTAATCGAGAAACGTTGTCGTCATACGAGCAATCATACCACGAGCTTTGAGAGCGGTGAAGGAAACATTGAGAGGAAACCTGCATACATTAGAGAGGAAATTGTAGGACGTTTGAGAGCCGCGGTAGGCCAGTGGTTCGAATGGCCTGCAACGCACAGTACCAATGGGTTCTTATTAACTTAAGCACATTGATTAATCACAGGACGAGTTTTGAAGCGAGCGATGAAGGAAAATATTTAGAGGAAGCCTACAAATGTTTGAGAAGAAATTATTCACATTATGTATTATAAATATATCTCTGGCGGAAAGTGGGTGTGTGGGTACTACCTAAACACCTCTGCCTACCGCTTTGGAGACCCTTGCGGGAAGGCGTTAGGATGTAAATAAATATATAGTGCCTCTATCACGTTAGCACCTAAAATATATCTCTGGTGGAAAGTGGGTGTGTGGGTACTTCCTATACATGGCCTAATACACCATGTTACTTCGTGATAGCGACCAAGCTATAACAAAAAATAAAGCTATTAGAAAAACATTCTAAATATACAGTACAACTCTAAGGCATGTATGTAAGTACTCGGAGAGGGTCCCTTAAACTAATCTTTCACGAGCCCTTCCCTAATGCACAAAGGACTTGAGTACCTTAGGTTGTAAATCAAACAACGATTGTCTTATGAGCATGCGTAATGTTCCTTGCGAAGTAAAACAAGTATAAAGACTAATAAAGCTGGTTCCCGAGCAGTGTGTAGTATGTAAGTACTTTTAAGGTCTCTAGGTTCTAAGTACTCCTAAGTGGCTAGATATGTTTTGTCTATTACTTGACCGCTGATCAGTACTGCCTAAGTCTCGCCAGAATCAACTTTTATGTTACATCAAAGAGAGAGAGAGAAAAACAGAAAGCAAACTGACACAGTAATAAATATGTTATGCGATTTCTCACACACTCACTTTTCACCAGAGATAGTTTAGGTACCAACGTGACAGATGGTGAGTCCATCGCCGTAACTCAAGCACGATTATACATACGCCTTGGAATTGCTTCTCAGACTTATGCAGGTTTCCTTTCGATGTTTTCCTTCATGGTACAGCTCGTGGTGTGACTAATCACTGTACCTAAGATCATAAAAACTCATTGGTAGAGTCCGGATACGAACTTGCGATCTTTGTGTCGCAGGCAACTATTCGAAACACTCGGCCACCAGGGCTTTTTATTTATATTATCTAATCTTATGCACATCCTCACGCAGAGTCTCTCATGAGGTACGCAGAGAGAGTAGAGCACCTGTTCTCTCTAGACATACAGGTTTTTTTCGCTTTATCCACCTTCATAAATCTCTTCATACTTCATACTCCCGGTTTCGACCGTTTCTGAATGTAACAACAATTTAATATGTGTATGGCGACTAATGGACAGTCAGAAAGTTGTGTTTATTTTGTTATTAGATGTGCCCCGCGTTTACCGGCGTAACATTTTATTTAATTGCTAGATTTTTTCAGGAATAAAATCTATCTTGTGTTAATCCAGCTAATAGTCTATCTCAGTTTTATGCAATTCCGTTAAGAAGTTTTTGCGTAACGGAGGACGTACACATTTATAATATTAGTGTAAATCGTTCTCTCTTCGTTCGTTCTCGAACTCTCAAGGACGGGAAGGTTAAGAGTACTCGAAACCGACGTATGAAGAGACTGATGAATGTGGACGAAGCGAAAGTGGTATGTAAGTCTAGAGAGAACTGGCGCTCTATACTCTCTGCCTACCCCGTTAGGGACTTGGCGTGATGATATGTATGTATGTATGTATATGGAAATCGTTGTGAAGTCTAAACAATACTTTTATTTATTCAATGCCACGTTAATACAGCAAGAGATACAAGGAGTAAATCGAAGACACAATTTGTTTTTCAATATGCCTGAAGCTTTCTAATTTCAAACGGGATTTAGATGAAACAACAAATTGAACTCGGAAGTTATTATCTTATTACAATATTTATTTATTAACCTATATACTGGATACAGCGGGTTCACTATTTTAGAATTTGATTTAAATGGGAAATATATTTTTTTAAATAAAACTTGTCCTTTGTTTTGATCTGATAATAATCTACCGATGTGCCAAATTACACACCCAATTCCGTTCGGCCGTTGACGCAAACTTCACATTTATAATTATAGTAGTATATAAGTTTTATTATTTATTAAAAATCATATAATAGTGCCGTTCCGTTTGAGAGTCGTGGTGGCGGAGTGGTTCGAGTAGTTGCTACAAAAAGATCGCAAGTTCGAATCCCGACTGTACCAATGAGTTTTTCTGAACTCAAATACATTGATTAGTCACACCACGAGCTTTACGGCGAAGAAAAATATCAAGAGGAAACCTGCATACGTCTGAGAAGACGGCAACGGACTCGCCATTTGTCTTATTATCGTTAGCAACTAAAATATATATCTGGCGGAAAGTGGGTGTGTGGGTACTGCCTATACACCTCTGCCTACCCTTTCGTGGACCCTTGTGGGAAGGCGTGATAATATATTAAGCATCTCAATTTGACTTTCAAGGAAAATTATAAGGAAGGATTCTGGGCGTTTTTTAAGCGAAACCATTCCTAAATAGATATATTGTAGTTAAGTTAAGGAATTTAATGCTTTAAAAATATATCATAGCTAACTTGTTTGTGTATCAAAAGTGAGCTATGAGAAGCTAATGCGATAGCGGTTTGATATTTAATGCTCTTAAAGCTTTAGACCGTTGCAACTTACACATTGTGCAAAAGCAGCGCACCGCGAAGCGCTTTAACTAAACCTATGAGATTATAAGCTATATTAAATACATTATACCTTGGGACAATTCCACGCAAATGGACATAGACATTAAGCAAAGCTTGTACTATGGTAACTGGACAACGATTATATTTACTTATATAGACATTTTATTAATTATTTATTAATTAAGGAACGTGTTCTTCAGTGGAGACCTCGACTAGGCAAACGTAGTGTAGGACCGACCAGGTGGGATGACAATTTGCGAAGGACTGCTGGCAGATGCTGGATGCGGCAAGCTGAAGACAGGGCGCTATGGCGCTCATTAGGGGAGGCCTATGTCCAGCAGTGGACTAGAGTGGGCTGATGATGATGATGATGAATTAAGGAACAGAAAACACAGTTACAAATAAATGTGCTCTAATGCCCGCAGTAGTATAAAACTGTGTCGCAGACATTAACACTCATCTCCAGAAAGAGGTGTTACAGAGATTCTAGTTGACATCTTACATACAACTTCTATTTCTATCTTTAAAAACCTCTTTACATCTTGTATTCTTTGAATATGTTATGTGATAAAACACTGTACTGAAATTCAATAAAATCTCGTTGGTCAAACGCACATCATCGGAACTCACAACCTTGAATTCGCAGACGACCACTTAAGCTTCTCGTCCACCATAGAATACGTAAAACTAGACATAACGAAGCTTAACTATACATTATGCCGTAGAAAAGGGTAGAGGCAAACCTGACTTCCGAACTAAATCAATTTTGTCCTGACTCTTGTTAGCGACATACAAGAATATTAATGTAATATATCCTCACGCCTTCCCACAAGGGTCTTGTTACTTGTTATACTTGGGGTAGGCAGAGGTGTATAGGTAATACCCACACACCCACTTTCCGCCAGAGGTATATTGCCAACGTGTCAGATGGCGAGTCCATCGCCGTTACTCAAGCACGACTACACATACGCCTTTGAATTTCTTCTCAAACGTATGCAGGTTTCCTCTCGATGCTTTTCTTCACCGTAAAGCTCGTGGTGTGAAGTTCAGAAAATTCATTGGTACAGTCGGGATTCGAACTTGCGACCTTTGCGTCGCAGGGAACTGCTCGAACCACTCGGCCACCACGGCAATATTAATGTTTCATCTCCATAAGCCTATCTGGATGCTACTAAATGGAAGCTTAAAACCGAGTCGCCTTTTGTAAACCAATTACCCCAGCGACAAGCGACAGTGCTAAACAAAGGCATTTTGTCCCGGCAGGACAGCTCTGCGTACCATCAAACCTCGTCCAATTTTCATGAAACGAAATGAAAATAAGGATAAATGAATATGGAATACAAAAAGTTATAGGATTTTAAGAAATAAAAGTACTAGGAAGATAATTGACAACTGTGTACGATATGTCAGCTCCCTTAAAAATCTTACGAATTAAGATTAGAGGGAAAATCGGAAACGCAAAACTAGCTCTTAAGTGAGCATCGGTTAGAGCTTAAATTGTTAAGTACCTGTCCTATCTTATTAGGGTAGGTTAGGTTTTATAGATAATGCAGTACTTGATAATTACTTCTGAAAATCTAAATTGGTTGAAACCCGGGGACCTAAGGAGGTCTCCTTAAAAAGATAGTGATCGTCTGGGCTTGCGTCGTCTAGTCGAGGCATCTTGTGAAAACTGGACTTGAACATATCTCGCTCAGAGAACCAGCATTTCTATCCAGCGTGACAATGCAGCTAGTCTTCTTGGCACGATACCGCCTTGGTAAAAATATTTTATCTGTAAGTAGTTAGTTGTTATTGTAAATAAATGCTATAGATATATAGATTGTTTTTTTTTAATTTACAATAACAACAATTAATAATATTTACAAAGAACAGTTGAAACTAACTACTTACAGATAAAATATTTGTCCCAAATCGGTATCCCGAGGCAACGTGATAGATTGTTATCTTACTAAAATTATAAAGAAGAAAGTTTTTTAGTTTGGATGTTTGGATGTTTGCAGCTCTTTCACGGCAAAACGGCTGAACTGATTTGGTTGAAAGTTGAAACGGTGATGGCTTATACCTAGGGTTGGGATATAGGTTACATTTGAAACCAGTAAAATTCAATGTTCTAATATTATAAAGTATGTTGCTCTTTCACCGCGGGCAAACGCTAGTAGTAAATAAATGCTAAAGATATATAATATATTAATCAGATAATTATCTCGTATATTATGGACCAGTGGCTGTCACTCTCCTGTCCTCCCATCGAACAGAGAGAGAAGACTATTAAGATATTTACATGGCTATTACACAATAAATAATCATCTAATTATATCTGCCTAGGAAACTGTAATTTTCAACTAGCATCAAATTCCTTTGGGATTTCTAAATTGCCTTCAAGGTTATCTAATAGCATTATTTTAACTCAACTGTAAACTTTAATTACAACAAATTCATGCTCATTATAAATAATGTACCGAATTGAATTTCAAATATTTTCCTTCTGAAAGGGTAAAATTAGAACGTCGTTTAAGGATTTGGAGTACATGAGAGAGGTAGGGCATAACGGGTTTCCCGTTCGAATTCGGAGCTGCCCGCCTGGGGCAGGACCTCCACCTTATAGAAGTCCGTAGCCAAATAACACAATATTATGTGTTGTGTTCCTACGCGGTGAATAAGGTTTCCAGTAATGAGCTCCTTGGGGAGGGGGGAGGATTGTTACATTGTGTTGGAAGCATGCAAGCAGAGGGATTAAACCCATTATGCTGCCAACACACTATAATTCTCCGAACACTGAGTGGCAACTCGCAAGTGATACTTCGGTATCGTGAGCGTAAATAGGCTGCGGTAACCGTTTCCCATCAGATGGGCCGTATGCTTGTTTGCCACTCTTGTTGTATAAAAAAAAAAAGAAACATATCTACAGAATGTATCAGTTTACACACAATTACAACATAGCGTCTTAAGTTTAAATTAAACAGACTTCGATGTGTTCCTACGCCGCAAAGCGTGCGGTGTGACAAATTACTGTACTTACGTTCAGAAAAAATCATTAGTATAGTCAGGATTCGAATTTGCAACCTTTGTGATGCAACGACTCGAACCACTCAGCTACCACGGCTTCTTAGCAAACTATATAAATAACTTGAAACTCGATACCTTACAAGCATTCATAACTCTAATACTTGAACAAAGTTCTTATAAGTACTTTACTTGTTCATCAACTCTTATTGGAACAACTGCTCAAACTGATAAGAAAATTGTATAACACAGTTAACACCCACCCTGTGAACGAACTTACGATGAAATCTACATATTTACCGAATAAAAGTCCAATAATTTGAGAATATATTTTTAACATGGAAAATATATTTCACCTCTGCCATCTTAGGCAGGATATAACAATATGAAGGAGAAATTGTATGTGTGTGAATGTAGCGAAAGAGGTTTGTGCAAGTCTGAGAAGAGCTGACACTACTATCTCTATCTACCATCAGTACTTGGCGTGAATGTCGTATATGTATGTATAGAATGACACTGCTAATGTTTAATTTGACAGATTTTTTAGGTTATGACTGTAATTTGACTGTCAAAAGGACACTCGTACAGAAGCGAATAAAATATCAAGAGCCCCGGATGCTGAACGATGGAAGGCGAACATGAACTGGGCGGGTATGAAAAATATGAGGGGAGCTGCTTCCATGCTCGCGCCCTCACCTTGCCTGTTTTGTTTTGAGTATCCTCTAAAGAACCACATACATGCAATGATGTATTATATATCATACATGTATATTTTACTTGCATCTAGTAAAATAAAAAGTAATGAGCCGTGGTGCCCGAGTGGTTCGAATTCCGATTGCACCATTGAGTTTCTCTAAACTTAAGTGCAGTGATTAGGTTCACCGCGAGCTTTACGGTGAACAAAAACATCGAGAGAAAACGTTTGAGAAGATATTCGAAGGCGTATATAGGTATAGGCGTGATTGAGTGACGGCGATGGACTGGCCATCTGTCACATTGGCAACTAAAATATATCTCTGGCGGAAAGTGGGTGTGTAATTACCTACCTGCACACCTCTGCCAACCCCTTCGGGGGCTCTTGTGTAAAATATACTCGTATGTATCCCCTGTTAAACCACTTATTTGTAAGTATTCAATTAATAATGGGAATTTAGGCAGTTGTGCTTCCATTCCGTTTAGCTGATTGGCTATTAAAGGAATCAAATCGTTCCTAGAATTATTTAGTAGACCAACGTTACACAAATATTCGCGTTTGAACTTCGTTAATAAATAATCGTTGTTATTTCCGGCTTGTCAGAAAAACAGAAATAGCATGGCTGACTGACATTAAAATATTCCTATAAGCGACGAGATTTCTCGTTACTGAATTTCTTAGATAAATAATGATTCTAAGTAGATGAAATCAATAATTTGACACGTCTGGTATTTCAACCTCAGATTATGAAATTAGCTCTCGGGCAATAGATAGACGAAGAAATTAAGTTATTACCCCACAAACATCGATATACTAATATTACAAAAGTATCTCTCAGTCTATCACGTCTTCTAAGAAATAAGCCATAAGATTTGGTTTAGTAAAGTTTAAAAACTGACATAATGTATCTCTTATTTTTAAATATCATCCCTTATTTACACAGATCAGTTAAATACACGTAGATACATACATATACATAACATCACGGGGTAGGCAGAGAGAGTAGACAGCCAATTCTATCTCTTCATACATGCTCGCGAGTTTCGAGAGGTAACAGTATTTTAGCACGCTTTTTTAGAAGTTTAACGTATCATATGTTAGTGAGCAAATATCATTCCACTATATTGAGAATGCAAGCTCTACGTAGTACACAAAAAACAAAGTCACTGCCCGCTGTCTGTACGTTTAGATCTTTTAACGTTTCTAGAGAAAACTTTATGTGTATATTTTGTAGAGTTTAAAGTTGTCATTAAATTTAAACTAATTTAAAAAGCTTATTATACAACAACAGATTATTTTAATGATAGCCATGCATGGTAATGTATTGCTCTTCATGCAGAGAATGCATATGTAAATTTATCATTTTTCTACCCCTACGTTAAAGGGAACCAATGTTAAAAAAAGGAAACCGGGGAGTTTGTTTCGCCGTTTCTTCTTCTGACAGATTCTCTCTTACGTTGAATAAATTTGATTTGATTTGATACATAGTTTAATTTTATGCTTGCCAATGAAGCGAGACAGTAATCATAATATGGGGGGCAAATTAACTTAATTACATGAATTTAATGAGTGAAGCCGCGGGGTACAGCGAATTGCTAATAAATATCTCTGATATCATCTGAGTTTCATCGATATATAGTGTTAGAGAGTAAGAAGTACTAAGAAGGAGTACTAACAGTACTATTTATCTTCTAAGTAAGTTTTTTATCCCGATATCTTGTTAATTCCGATTACGGTCGTGACGGCACTTTGAAAATCGGTCAGTTTTCCATTTCCAATATTTGCACACTTCATGGGATTTTGAATTGTCGTATTATTAAGGTTATTAATTAAGCAACTCTTTAGGTTTACTTAGTTATATATTTTAATCATTTTATTGGAAAGTAATGAGAATGCTACATGTCTAAATCCTCACGCCTTCCCACAAGGGTCCCCGAAGGGGTAGGCAGAGGTGTATAGGTAATACCCACACACCCACTTTCCGCCAGAGGTATATTAGGTGCCAACGTGACAGATGGCGAGTCCATCGCCGTTACTCAAGCACGACTATACATACGCCTTTGAATTTCTTCTCAGACGTATGCAGGTTTCCTCTCGATGTTTTCCTTCACCGTAAAGCTCGTGGTGTGACTAATCACTGTACTTAAGTTCAGAAAAACTCATTGGTACAGTCGGGATTCGAACTTGCGATCTTTGTGTCGCAGGCAACTGCTCGAACCACTCGGCCACCACGGCCATATGTCTAATATTTTTATTTTTTTTATTTATTAGGATCACCAACAATTGTTACATTGATACATACATAAACAATTAGATCGACCTAGATGTAAAGTAAATGTACAATTACTTAAAGGTGAACACAACATGCATAATAATTAGTAGTATAGTATTAACTATATTTAGAAACCCTCAGTAGAAGGGTTAGCAGCAACAATCCAAAGAAGAAACGAAACAAAGAAAAATTGCAAGCATAAACTTTACTTTTTTTATAATAATATATCCTCACGCCTTCCCACAAGGGTCCCCGAAGGGGTAGGCAGAGGTGTATAGGTAATAAATACCCACACACCCACTTTCCGCCAGAGGTATATTTGGGGCCAACGTGACAGATGGCGAGTCCATCGCCGTTACTCAAGCACGATTATACATACGCCTTTGAATTTCTTCTCAGACGTATGCAGGTTTCCTCTCGATGTTTTCCTTCACCGTAAAGCTCGTGGTGTGACTAATCACTGTACTTAAGTTCAGAAAAACTCATTGGTACAGTCGGGATTCGAACTTGCGATCTTTGTGTCGCAGGCAACTGCTCGAACCACTCGCCACCACGGCTTTTTTTATATATATTTTATATTGGTCTTATGTAACCCGAATACCAGTAATTGGCTGTTACAACTTCTTTTAGTACTTACAACCTATGATTTAATGATAGCTATGTTGTTTCAGATATTGTAGACATCGTTTAATAACAGCCGCGTAATCAATTTTGTACTCGTTGAAGTCACCGCCAATGTCAAGATTGCAGATTCAAATCCTGGTGGTCAATGAAAATATCGTGGGGAACTTGTTCACGTTTAAGAAAAGAAACAAAGACTGTCAGATGCCATAACTTGACACTTAAACTAGCGACATCTATTGCTAGAAATTGTAGTTAAAATACATTTGGAACGATATATACGATACTAGCTGTGCCTGCGACTTCGTCCGCGCGGAAAAGTCATATTAAGCAGCATTATTTTTTTTCTAAATAATGTAATTTTTTTACAAATTTAGAATGTAATATTATTTTATATGTAATCAAGAGCCTAAAAAATAAGTTTCAAGCTTCTAGTTTCAAAAATGACGTAACTTCCGTACAAACTTTCATCCCCTATTGCAACCCTTTATTCGCATCAAAAAGTAGCCTATGTCCTTCCTCAAGCTCTAGGCTATCTCCGTACCAAATTTCATTTAAATCGGTTCAGTAGTTTAGGCGTGAAAAGGTAACAGACAGACAGAGTTACTTTCGTATTTATAAGGGATTCATTGAACAGTAAGCAAAGCTAACTTGGAAAATTAAAAAAAATATCACCAGTTTACTTAGCGCTGTTCCGTTACTTCCATACTTGGGTATTATTTTTGTATAGCTGTATTTATTAGGAGGAAGTATGTTTAATACATTGATAACGAGTTGCTAAGTATGACGTGAACGATATACGAGTGGATTACGCACTTTGCTTATCTCATCTTGACAAATTGGACCAACCATTATCTACGTATTACGTACGTATTATCCATAGTATATCCAATAACTACAGTAAAATAATTACACGAACAACGTACATTATATAGGTATGGTGCTCGTTACAGTTCAGTACAGTTCGTAGTAACAGTTGTCTAACTATTTCTTAAAACTTACGAGTACTTAAGGTACTTAAGTGGTAAGATGTTAGCTGTGTGTGGTTTTTATTGTGACTTTTCCCGAGTTTCACATCATTATCAAAGATTTAGGGGCAACTTATACATGTTGTTTTTATTTTCGGTGTAGAGACAAAATAATCAGTATAATAGCTCAAGACTTTCTTGTACACGTCTCTTTCGCTTCAATAACATTCAAAATTTTTACTATAATAATAATGGTATTATTGTTTGGTATAATATATATATATAATATATCCTCACGCCTTCCCACAAGGGTCCCCGAAGGGGTAGGCAGAGGTGTATAGGTAATACCTACACACCCACTTTCCGCCAGAGGTATATTAGGTGCCAACGTGACAGATGGCGAGTCCATCGCCGTTACTCAAGCACGACTATACATACATACGCCTTTTGAATTTCTTCTCAGACGTATGCCGGGTTTCCTCTCGATGTTTTCCTTCACCGTAAAGCTCGTGGTGTGACTAATCACTGTACTTAAGTTTTAGAAAAACTCATTGGTACAGTCGGGATTCGAACTTGCGACCTTTGCGTCGCAGGCCACTGCTCGAACCACTCGGCCACCACGGCTATTTTTATTGTTTGGTAAAATAATAAAAAGGATGAGTGAAGAAAGATTTACGAAACAGAATGATATACAATGCGAAATTGCATGCAAGAAGAGGCCGAAGGATGTGGTCGAAGCGAAAGAGGTCATGTAAGTCTAGAGACTGGCTCTCTTCTCTCTCTGCCTACACGGTTACGGACTCGGCGTGATATGTATATATTTAAAAGCGTTAGAATCCTTGGCGAATGAAAGGTTTCTTTCCCTTTACCCGTTACGAAAACTGACAGTCCTATTATGCATATGAAACAATAGTATGTAAATGAAACGATGAATAAAATATTGAATGAATAAAAATCAATGTTCAAACCGCGTGAACCTACATTATTCAGACGTAAAATACGTAATTTACTTACTGTGCTGACAATTGCCTTTTAAGGTCAATGTAACCTTAGCTACCATGTGCGCTTTGAACACGAATTCTTATGGCTTAAAAAGGTTAAAATGAGTTTACTTCATGAGTAAGCCTATTGTTTCTGGCACTCCTAGGCTAGACGTGTGAGCAATATGTCATATATTCGTGTGAAAACTTTTGGGGTAAGCAGATTCATATTTCCGCCCACCAAATAAGGAAGAGGTATTCTAAAGGGGAATAAATGGGTAATTTGAAAAGTTGAAACTAAGTTTGGTTTCGCCGATTCTCTCTACTGACAGTTTTTTTGTAGTTTTGTATTTAATTCGCTGACCTGCACTGTTTCGACTGAGTAAAAAAGTTATAGTTAGTGTAACGCGATATCTATCACCTATCGTGTCCAATTGTGAATCTAAACCGAATACGAAGCTGGGCCGGACATCTAGTATACTAAAGTAGTTGATACAGTTCAGTATATAGTACAAAGATTAAGAGTAACGCCTGTTACTACATACATCACCTGACTTACATGAATAAATCGGGCAACTACCTTAAGAAAGGGTCAATAGTAATATTGTAAAGCATGCAACCGTATGCAAATTAAAAAAGAAATAATAGCCAGCTATCAACACAGCTAGCTACTTAGTAATTCTTATTTACAAACAATACTAGCATCATTCGTAATTTATATAATACAATGTAAATTGTTTGCTAAAATAGCACAGTTCGTTTTGTTATTTGTACATTTCTGCCGACGCTAACACGCACAAAAACATGTTTATTTGTCAGAGCAAAGTAAAGTATTAAAATATACTTTACAATTATATATATAAATATCATTTTCTAACAAGGAATGCGCGATCTCTGCCTCCTAACACAACCATGAGATAAATGATAGAACGAATTAGTTTCGGTACAATTAAAACACTTTACGATACCAAAATTTGAGAGGAATAATAAAAACCAACAGGCAATCAGGCCTGATAAGCTAATCTACTAGTAAACCCATCCACTGTCACTAATGAACTTGTCAAATAACGGATCGCCATGATTAGATGAGGGTTCGATAGCGAGGCTGCCAATCACGACATCGAGTGTCAGTCGCTATTGACGTACGATTATTTTTATGAATTATAGGATTATAGGATATGAGATATTTATTATTAGGTATTTTTTATTTCTCACGTCCTACAGACTTAACGTCAATATTTTAAGTACACTTCACATCAGAAAAATCGAAACACCTTGCAAGTTTATGTCTTGTAAGGATTATCAGAAAAATGTGTACATTTAGGAATATACGTCAAATGTCGTTTAATAGTTAATAATATGAGGTATTATTGACATAAACTTAAACATAAACTTGAAAGGTGTTTCGGATTTTTCTGATGAGAAGTATATATCTAATACTGTGTAACGTAGATCTAATCGATTTGATTCTATCCAGGATGCCAGTGATGACATTTGAAAACGGCGACCGCAAATTAAAAGTAAAATATATATATATATATATATATATATATATCCTCACGCCTTCCCACAAGGGTCCCCAAAGGGGTAGTCAGAGATGTATAGGTAGTGCCCACACACCCACTTTCCGCCAAAGACATATTCTATAGGTGCCAACGTGACAGATGGCGAGTCCGTCCATTAAAAGATGAATGTAAATAAAGCGAAATAAACCATAAATCTGGTAAGGGAGGACTGGTGCTCGTCTCTCTACTTTATCCGTTCGGGACTTAGCGTGATGTGAATGTATGGATGTGCTTTTAATATCACATTTTATAATAAAAACACACCGTTTTACCACCAAAAACCACACAATACCTGAGCCCAACTAAATTGTTAAATTTACCTTTAATATGCAATACTCTTGGGTACAACACTGATTGTGATAGGCACTTCCTAATGCAAATGCCAAAGAACGTGACAAATAAATTGAAACACTGAACAACGTTTAATTACCGACCTTAACCCGCGGTCTTAGGATCATTCAACTAATTTCACGAGTGAACAATGAAATTGGTACAATGCCAAAGTCACGCCAAGGCCAATGACCGGTGCTCTACTGTAACTATTTTCACATTGAAAATTGAGCTGATTGTCGCATTGTCACATATGTCGTGAAACAGAATGTTACAGAGCTACAGTTGTAATGCCATTGAATTATATCATAGTATATAATCCAAAATGCAATTTAGTATTGGATTATAAAGTGTTATATTTATTCAAGCCGTGGTGGCCGAGTGGTTCGAGCAATTGCCTGCGACGCAAAGGTCGCAAGTTCGAATCCCGACTGTACCAATGAGTTTTCCTGAACTTAAGTACAGTGATTAGTCACACCACGAGCTTTACGGTGAAGGAAAACATCGAGAGGAAACCTGCATACGTCTGAGAAGAAATTCAAAGGTTGTGATGGGTCGTTGACGGTTTTTCCGTTAACGAAACGTTAACGTTGATTTAAGTTTGTCAACTAGTTAATCAACTAGTTAAATTCGTCAACGAATTAACGTGCTACTAATGTCAACTTGCAACGTAAACCGTTGATTCATTGAACGGTTTTTATTCAACGATTGCGCGTTAAATTTTAGAAACAATTTGGTTAAATTTATGTATTGGAAAACGTTTGATTGATGGTTCTACTAAGATTCCCTTCATACTTTCTCTTCAGGCTTAGGACTGACTGAATAGAATATAATTAGCTATAAACCATATTCTACTCAGGCGTATTTAAAAGATCATCTGATTCTATATACACACATATTTTTTTTTTAAGTTTTTTAAATTGCTCAGCTCGTTGCGTTTGCGTTCTCGTTTATTGAACGAGACGCACAAGTTAAATTCATAAACGTCGTTGACGAATTCAACTAGTTGATTCATAAACAGTTAACGTTAATTCGTTGACAGGAGATCAACGGTTGATTCAACTAGTTCGTTGATTCAACGCTCATCACTATTCAAAGGCGTATGTATAGTCGTGCTGGAGTAACGGCGATGGACACGCCACCTGTCACGTTGGCACCTAATATACCTCTGGCGGAAAGTGGGTGTGTGGGTATTACCTATACCCCTCTGCCTACCCCTTCGTGTAGTTACCAGTTCGTTACCAGTTCTACCAGTTCGTGTGTTCGAGCAGTAAATATTTTAGGGCTCCAACCCCCCGTCTCCTCTTAAACCGTCGGGATACAATTTAAGGTACTTGGAGTGTTATCAATCTTAAGAAACGTAGTTATGTTCTCATAACAGCATCCATTCTCCTAACGATGTATGCACAACCTAGGATCACGTCACCGTCCCAGACGCATGGTCAGCATTGCCTTATCTCATCCGGCGCTGGAGCGGTGGCCACCGGAGTGAGTTTAAGATATTTTAGATTCAGTTGTCTAGTATCAAGCTCCACTAGCACTCATGTAGAATTAGGAATTAGTATAAGAGTTGTATAGTATCAAACTCTACTAGCACTCATATAGAAATAGGAATTAGTTTAAGAGAGTCTTAGTATCAAACTCTACTAACGCTCTTGTAATCAATCTAGTTAATAAAGAGCGTTCGTAAAATCCTTTCGTTCTTTTAAAAACATCCCAAAGCGCTCCCGAAAGTTATCTACGTAGTAAATACCTCTTAATATTTGACAACAAATATAATTTAAGGAAAGTATTTAGAATATGCTAGGTAACCTTTGAGGAAAATGGCTGCACTACAGCTACCGTAATACAACGCCATCCTGACGATTATTTTGGCAAGCTTACTTGTAGCAAATATATACATTTTTTAATTGGTCTGATCGGCTAACGAACGAACAGGCCCCACTTCTCTTGGCACATCCATTCCTCATGGAGTTCGTAGACCTGACATTGCCTGGTGAAGTCGAGCAGATGTTTGATGGGTAGCTCGCGTTCCGCCCTAAAACTCTTCTTTTACTACTATGAATGAAGTATGACATTTTAAATCCCATAGGTCCTATATACACATATATACACATTATAACAATATCAGTCTAGTGACTAATTATTATTCAATTATTGTAACAGACGACAAATATAAATTGAGTTACTAATTATTTTAATCGACACAAATATCAATTAGTGACTTATTATTATTAAATTATCGGAATCTAAGACAAATATCAAAATATATATTCCGCAATTCGCAATACATATATATATGTATAAACAAAGATCACTATATATAAGAAACAAAATACACTAAGCACGATATATGGATATCTTCTTTATATATATAATTCTTCTGTGAGTGTGTATGTCACTGAACTCCTCTCAAACGACTGGACCGATTTTGATGAAATTTTTTGTGTGTGTTCAAGGGGATCTGGGAATGGCTTAGATTCACAATTGGACCCGATAGGTGGCGCCACCATCTTTTTTTTTCCACCCGAGCGAAGCTGGGCGGGACCACTAGTATACGTATATATATATATATATATATATATATATATATATCCATATATCGTGCTTAGTGTAATTTGTTTCTTTAATCAATGTGGGGAATACAATGCGGTTAATAAATACGTTGTTTTCTTGAAGTGCGTGTTTTGAATTACTCAAATATTATGTGGATATAAATTATAATACTTAGGTATATATCAGTGTCCTGGCATAGCTATAATATAATTAGGTGTGAAGCTTCCTGTTGTTTAAGGATATCACTGTAAATGTATCGTAATCGGACTATAGCGGCACTGTAGTAGGTAACCTTTGATCCTTGCAAGAGATTGAATACCAATCATTCCCATGATACCGATATGTTTCCAGCGTTCTTTCAGCGGGCTGTATCTCATGAAACGTTAAAGGTGCATATTTAATTCATGATTCAGAACCAGATTTTTGGAAAAGATTGGAAAAGACAAACATAGAAAGACGATGAATCATGGCGTTGAAAATAAATATTTATAGTTAAAGAGAAAAGCTCAATGTTAATTATTATAATTGGTGTATCCCTTATAATTAACAATAAATCTTCACGCCTTCCCACAAAGGTTGGCAGAGGTGTATAGGCAATAACCACCCACTTTTCGCCGGAAATATATTTTAGGGGCCAAAAATAGGTGACAGCTACTAGGGTGGGTTATTAACATTATGTAGGTTATCAACATATAAATAAATCAAAGAAAGCGATTTCCCACTCCATAGCGAGATCATTTTCTAATGCTGTCTCTAGAAACTTAAACTATGCTACAGAGATAAAATACTTATAATACCCGTGATTTTTAATGTATTAGGAAGCTGAGATAGAACTCTGGTTGAATAAGCATTAGGGTTTTTCATTGCTTCCTGGTGCTAAAGATCACGGGAAAGTTAGAGCATCGCATAGTTTTTCTATTGGAAAAGTCCTATCCGCAAACTATATCCCGTTTCATACCGTTACCTTTATAAACTATGTGTTCTAGTAAATATTTTCTGGATAAATAATGATGGAAAACCAGGTAATAATTAACGTTTTGCTATATAATTATAGGAGACATAAATATACACTTGTTTAATCTATAGTTACTGAGACTTTTTGTGGCAGAAGTCTTTGTCTAACACGATAATTCCTGATAATACTTGAAATTTAAGTCAATATAAAACTTTCCAGGAACAGTATATTATCTTGGCTGTTCCAATTTTGATCGGGAGTATTCGTAATATCATTTTACTTATTCCTAATGCAGGGCCAAATCTCTGTCTAGTTTGCAGACAGCTGGCTTTGCGCGAGATGTCCAGACAATAATTATAATTTAGTACTGTTTTTGACGATATGATGAGTACCTAATGCTGTTGATGAAATACGCCGATGAGAAGCATTGGTATACATAGGGTACAAAATCGTAACGTGGAATATTTTAGGGCTGTGATTAATTTTCCGACAAAATTCCTTAAATTCTCGACATGTGTGCTTCGTCTTAAAGCATATTTCAATCCTTACAATATTTCAAGAGTACTCCAAACCAAAGAGCTTGTATGAAGAAATTTATAAAAGTTAAATCAAACAAAAGAGTACTTCCTTCGTACAAGATGACGGGGCCTTTAACAATTCAAGTACCCGAGGTTGCCAACTAGACAGCTTTAAACTATGTTTAAGTAAATCACGTCCCTTTAACGCGCTTACAATTAGTCCTCAAAGTCATTTGATACCTCATACATATATATATACACTAGTTGTCCCGCCCAGCTTCGCTTGGGAGAAAAAATTAAAGCCACGGACCCAGTGGCGCCACCTATCGGGTCCAATTGTGAATCTAAACCATTCCCAGATCCCCTTGAACACACACAGAAAATTTCATTAAAATCGGTCCAGCCGTTTAGGAGGAGTTCAGTGACATACACACTCACAGAAGAATTATATATATATAAAGATATCATCACGCTGGCCTGAGCCTGGAGGTCTTAGTGTCGCCATTGTTGTGTATGTAGCAAAAATTCCCGGAACTTACGCAACGAGGACAACTAAAAAAGTAGTACCCGTAGTAGCCAGAGATAGTACTTAATTGGCAAAAGGCATACAGAAATCTCTTCATAAGATTTCTGTACGACCACACTTTCAGTCTTTGAATTTCATAACAGGCCAATGGAGGTTTTTTCACAGTGATTTCCTTCCCTAAAACTAAGTTTAGTTTATAATTTTTTTTCTTATATTTATTTCTATCTCGCTCAGAGAATCAGCATTGCTATCCAGCATGGCAATGCTGCTAGTCTTCTTGGCACGTTGCCTCGGGATACCCATTCGGGACAAATATTTTATCTGTAAGTAGTTAGTTTCAACTGTTCTTTGTACATACATACATATCATCACGCCAAGTCCCTAACGGGGTAGGCAGAGAGTATAGAGCGCCAGTTCTCTCTAGACTTACATACCTCTTTCGCTTCGTCCACATTCATCAGTCTCTTCATACATGCTCGTCGGTTTCGAGTACTCTTAACGTTCCCGTCCTTGAGAGTCCGATCTATTTGATCCAGGTAGTTGGAACCTTCCTCTGCCTCTTCTTGCACACACTTTTGCTTTGTAAATCTGTTTCGTCAATCTTTCTTCACTCATCCTTTCTATGTGTCCAAACCAACGTAACATGCCTTTCTTCACCTTTACAATCACGCCCTCATTCACGCCAGTTGATTTGCGAATCTCTTCATTGCGGGTTCCATCTAATATCGTTACGCCGCACATTTTTCGAAGAGATCGCATCTCGACTGCATTCAAGCTATTTTCATACTTCCTCTGACATACCCAAAAGTTCTTTGTAAATATTATTATAGTGATATGTGTATACCTTGTTAATTTTAATTACATATGTCTAATTGGTTCCTACTTATTGCATTCAGAGCTAGTTATAGAAGAAATACATTAATCAGAGTTCGAATATACAACGATTTTAACAATGGGACCTTTATGTACTATCAAACCGACAATACTTCATTATTTGCTCAGTATACAATCACTGTATTATTAATCAATCAATCAAAATGAGTAGCATGACATTACAGATGCTTGTAGATTCTAAAACATTGAAAAATAAATCTACAATCTCTGGGTAGATAAACACACTGATTAAATCACTGATAAGGTATATCCTCCCCAACACAAATGTCTGATATATTGATCATAAGTACATACATGGAGGTTTATAATATTTTAAGAGATGTAGGGCATAACGGGTTTCCCGTTCGAATTTGGAGCTGCCCGACTGGGGCAGGACCTCCACCTTATAGAAGACCGTAGACAAATAACAACTTTTTTTGTGTTGTGTCCCGATGAATAAGGTTTCCAGTAATGAGCTCCGCGGGGAGAGGGGAGGATTGTTATATTGTGTTGGCAGCAGAGGGATTAGTTCCATTACACTGCCAACACAGTATAACTCTCCGAACACAGAGTAGCAACGCGCAGGTGATAATTCGGTATTGTAAGCGTAAATAGGCTGCGGTAACCCTTTTCCATCGGGTGGGCCGTATGCTTGTTTGCCAGCTTTAATATTAAAACATACCTTAATATAAATAAAAAATAAAGCCGTGGTGGCCGTGTAGTTCGACTAGTTGTCTGCGACACAAAATCACTGAACTTAAGTACAGTGATTAGACACACCACGAGCTTTACGGTGATGGAAGTCATCGAGAGGAAATCTGCATACGTCTGAGAAGCAATTCAAAGGCGTATGTATAGTCGTGCTTGAGTAACGGCGATGGACTCGCCATCTGTCACGTTGACATCTAAAATATATCTCTGGCACAAAGTGGAGTGTGGGTACTACCTATACACCTCTGCCTCCTACAAGGGTCCCCGAAGACCCCTTCAGGGACCCTTGTGGGAAGGCGTGATGATAATATAAACATAATACTTGTTCACAATAGGTTAATAATCTTCACTAAGTTGTTGGTATCGCATTAGATTTTTTTTCTGTTATGCAAAATCGTGAATAGTAAAGTGTTGTTTCCGATATCGACCAGGAAATACATACTTGCATATATGGTTTTCTTATTTCCTCTCTGACAAACTCGAAAACAATACATGTCTTATCTAGACAATTATTCTCAATGGGTAAAATAACTACTGTAGACGGTTAATATGCTAAAAACTTTTGCGCTCTATATTTTTTTTATATTAATAGGATCATAATCTGCTTTTAGTATGTTGGCTGCATCCTAAAAATAATATTTTCGTAACACGTACCTTCAATATTTTCGTCATCCAATTCAGGCACCGTTAACTTTCCCATGTTTAACAGGTCACAAACTCATAACATCTATTAAATACTAAAAACACAACACAAAACAAACTTATTTTACAGTCGTAAATATTATTTGTTCACGAGGTAGACGAGGAAACTCACGAACACAACGCGCCGACCGTCCCCGGCAACGTTTTAAAGGACACTGACTGACTGGCGTGGTGTTCGTTCGTGATTCGCACTGAATGAATGAAAGAAAAACAAACAGATGTGCGGGAAATTGCACGATCAAGACTTTGAATTTCGAACGAGTATTTTTACTTTTATTTTGTAACTTTTTATAGGCCGTTACTGTCAGTCGAGGGATATAGATATCGTTAAGAATAAACGAAATACTCGAAAGTTAGAGGATCAGCGTAGTTTTAAACTGTTGTATTATACAACTTTTATATCCTCTTTGAAATAAAATTCCATTGTTTACTTACTTAGTTCGTTCAATTAACATTTGGACCATTAGAAACTCAAATACATTTTTTTTTAAATATCTCACAAAGACTTATCCCAAGCAACATTTTTGTAAGAAATAAAATCGCGATTTATTGATAATTGATAAGAATTAAGAATTTCATATGACTTCGTTGGTTACCTTCATCAATAACGGTAACAGTTCGACTTGAAAATACTACAAAACAATTAGTAGATAGGAAATAATGGATTGTTAGATACTGTGTGATTATTAACGGGTAAAATTACTACACACAGGTCTATAAGTGGGCTACGTGTAAGTGGCTACGAAGCAGCTACGGCGTAGTTCAATAGTTACTGTTTACAATATTACCAGCGTAAAAGCCGTAATTAGAAATATTTTCTACAGTGTCGAGTCAAATTATTTGTTTTTAATAAATTACTTGTACTTATTCGTTTAAGTATTATACGTAAAGAATTGAACAAAAACGCAAATTTCTTATAACTGTCAAAAAGTGACAGTTTCGTGTCAATTAAAATATAATAATATTAATAAATCATTTTGTTTCAGGCACACTAATATTGATGTTACATTTATTATAGGGCCCATTATAATATATACCTTATCTTAAAATATATCAAAATATTGCATAAATATCTTACAGACTAACATACATATACATTATTATAATAATATCACTTCCTTAAGAGTTCGCCAATCCATATCTTCCCGATGTCGTAAAAGGAGACTAAGGGATCAAGCAAGATAGGTAGATAGATCAAGTGCTAGAGAAGGAAATCATATAACCAAACCTGCATCCGAACCGCTGGTCGTACTCCTGGGTCGCAAGGGGGAAGGGCGATAAAGCGCCTTATGAATTATGAATTTGATTTAAAAAAGATTATTGCCTCAGAGATATTCCTGCGCAGGTAACTGCCTCCGAATATCATAATTAGGTACGGGTTGGTGCAAAAAAGTATACGTGAGTCGATTTATAATTAGGGCGTTTTGTCATTCCATATTACTACACTAAAGATTGCATTTTATAAATAGTGCCTGGATGACCGAGCTTAGCTCGGTATTTAACAATTGATTTAATACACGTCAAAGCAAACACTCACTGGCTAAGTGTTTGTTGCTTAGCAACGCTTTATTGTTGCTGTGTCGGTAGAGCAGTGGCGAAACTCATATTCTAATGAACTTGTAGCAGCTTTTCATTGCCTAAAAACACGGATAAAACGATGTTTTCTAAAAATTAAACCTAGCTAGATCGATTTATCGCCCCCGAAATCCCCCCCCTACCCATTTTTATGAAAATCGTTGGAGCCGTTTCCGAGATTCAGATTATATATTTATATACAAGAATTGCTCGTTTAAAAGTATAAGCTCGTTTAAAAGTATAAGATTTATATATTATAATATAAATTGTATATTTGTGCAGTTTTCCATCGAAAGATGCTGGCAAAAGCTAGCATTTAATATAATTATTACAGTGTCTCTAATTAAGACAATAATAAGAAAATTTCTTCTTTTGTTGATTCAAATATCGAAGCTTTTCTATTTTGTTTTTGTACTCATTCATTTGTACTAATTCAGTACCAAATTTGTTTCAGTTCACCGTTTATTTAGACATCCAGAAAAACTATTAAGATCGATTTTAACAAAGATATAGTGCCATTAAAGGCGTCCTTATATACAGGAGGGTATTAAACATTAACGAGAGTACGATCAACTAACCGACCGCGGTCGAGACTAATTTAATTATGGGATAGCCCACCTGTGGCTACATTGACTTACATACATACATACATATCATCACGCCAAGTCCCTAACGGGGTAGGCAGAGAGTATAGAGCGCCAGTTCTCTCTAGACTCACATACCTCTTTCGCTTCGTCCACATTCATCAGTCTCTTCATACATGCTCGTCGGTTTCGAGTACTCTTAACGTTCCCGTCCTTGAGCATCCGATCGATTTGATCCAGGTAGTTGGAACGTGGTCTTCCTCTGCCTCTTCTTGCACACACTTTTGCTTTGTATATCTGTTTCGTCAATCTTTCTTCACTCACCCTTTCTATGTGTCCAAACCAACGTAACATGCCTTTCTTCATCTTTACAAACACGCCCTCATTCACGCCAGTTGATTTGAGAATCACTTCATTGCGGATTCGATCTAATATCGTTACTCATTTTTCGCACATTTTTCGAAAAGATCGCATCTCAACAGCATTCAAGCTATTCAAGTTATTACATACATTGACTTAGTATTGCAAATATTATTCAAACACAATATCTTTATGCCGCGACGCTCACGGGTTAGCTAGAGAGAGTAGAGTGCCAATTCTCTCTAGACTTACAGAACTCTTTCGTCGTCTCTTCATACATGCTCGCCGGTTTCGAGTTCTCACAGTATAACTCTCCGAACACAAAGTGGCAACGAGCAAGTTATACTTCGGTATTGTAAGCGTAAATAGGCTACGGTAACCGTTTTTCATCGGGTGGGCCGTATGCCACTCTTGTGGTATCATATATTTAAGCTTACTGATAACTAGCTCATAGACAAATTGTGTATACGTTTTTTTGTCTAATAAATATTATTATTATTATTATTTATTTATATTTTATATAATATTCTCTCGTGAAGTACGAGGTTGGACTGCATTTATCGCGGGCTTTAGGCCAAACGAAAAATGGGGAAATATTGTAGACGTGGAGAGCATCATAACGACAAAAATTTGGGAACTATTCGGCATGTGTTTAAGATTACAGCCTTTTGGAGCTGCATATATGTGAGTTTGTGAATGTCTAGAGATTTGAGGCTTTTATGAAGAGTATGTGGGATCACGCCAGTGGAAGATAGGATTATCGGGACTGTTTTAACGACGTCTACCTTCCACTGAGTTTTAATTTAGATGCTAAAGTCTGCGTATTTAGTGAGTTTTTCATGTGTTTGTCATGTTGTGAGTGTTCGGTATGGCAATGTCTGTTTATTTCTTTTGTCATGTAAAGTGATGTCGGGTCTATTGCAGTGAATCGTTTTGTCGGTTATTATTATATTATAAAAAAAAACATTGGTAAATAACAAGTCCATCCTTTTCTCTCAAGCACGAATATACACACGACTGAAAAATTCTGGGTGATTCGTAAAGCTCATATAAATAAAACATAAAAAAAGGCTTTACTTAAATCCAGAAAAAACTTATTATTACAACACGGGGCTCGACCCTGATATCTTCAATTTAGCAGGTTAACCACTCAGCCACCTGTATTCAAGTATCATATAACACTGCCCAAAATGTATGGTTGATATTACGCCGAGAAATGTTTTAATATAAAGCGAGACAGTAAAGGAAAGTATTTTATTCTTCTCCTCAAAAGGAACGTATACATTAAGATGTGACTTAAGCTGAAGGTACATTTAAGGATGGTTTATTAAGATCTCTGATGGTTTATTAAAGTCTCAAATTAAATTTTACGTGGTTTGTTTACCTACTCTTAATATTTTTCTGATTTTCATTTCAACGGGGAATATCTTCGTGGTTACATGAGAACAGTGGCGGCCTTGTAACTCGAGTAAAGATAAATGATAATAAGCATAGTTTTAATACGTAGCACATTTTTACAATATCTTGCTGTTAGTGTAAAAAATGCTTAATAATTATTACTAAAAAGGGTTATAAAACTCTAGTCACAGCTATTTGTAAATATTCACGCCTACCTGCAAGAATCTCCGAAGGGGTAGGCAGGGCTGTGTAAGTAGTAGCCACACACACACTTTTCATCGGAGATATATTTTAGGTGCCAACGTCACAGATGGAGAGTCCATCGTCGTTACTCAAACACGACTAGACATACGGTTTTGAATTATCTTATCAGAATACGCTTATCAGACGTACGCAGGTGTCCTCTCGATGTTTTCCTTTACCTTAAAGCTCGTCGCGTGACTAATCACTGTACTTAATTTCAGAGAATCTCAATGGTACAGCCACCACGGCTCGTTGTTAATATTTTTATTATTATAATTAATCCTCTCTATGTCATATGCCAAGATAACAAGTTCAAGTTGCAATTATTAGTAACAAATTATTTTTGTCTTAAAACGTATGTCTTCCAGGTATAGTATACACGAACTATACGGTAAATAAAACCATAAAATCGAAACCAGCATGCGTTTATAGCAACGTCGTTTGTGTTATTGTGCCCGAGAGAAAAATTATCGATTACTCACAGCATCAAAATATGTTTCGGGGAAAAATATGGGCTTAATTTACAAATGCTTTATTCGAGGATAAAGTCTCCCAATTAAGTGATATTTCACGTACGTGAAAACGGCTAATATTTTTTTAAGTTGCCAATATTGCATAGTCACAATCGACCTATGAAATTAGAAGCACTTGTCCATAAAGTCATTACATTGTCAGAGCTAAAAATGCATGGCGAAAATAAATGAACAAATGAGCTATTCTACTCACTTTAGGCTCGGAGAGGCATTAGCGGACGGTCACGTCGATCTATTTATTTTATTTCGCTCCTCATATAGCGACCACAATAGATCGACGATGATCAATCATACAAAAACAGCTAATAGCTTCGATTAGCCATATGCTTTAATATAACAGAACCAGGTGGTGTGATCAGTGTAGCATATATAATGTAGATAGGTCTCTTATAGGTTCAAAAACCTCGGTTCCTTATGAACAATGTGGCCTCGTCAGGACTTTTTGGCTGAGCACGATACAAACAAGACCGCGGAACTAATTTTGATGCGGTGTTCGTTTGTTTGTTTGTTTGAACACGCTAATCTCAGGAACTACGGGTTAGATTTGAAAAATTATTTTTGTGTTGGATAGCCCATTTCTCTAGGAAGGCTTTAGGCTATATAACATCACGCTAGGACTAATAGGAGCGAAGCATAAATGAAAAATGTTGCAAGAACGGGAAAAATTATTCCTTTTTGAGAGCTTCCGTTGCGTGCGCTGGGTAAACGGTTAAACAACCTAAACTGGGTAAACAACTTAACCGATTTCAATCAAATTTGCACACCGTGTGCAGTTTGATCCAACTTAAAAGAGAGGATAGCTTACATCACAATTGGACCCGATAGGTGGCGCTGCGATCGTGTTTCAGGAAATTTTTCCTTTTTCACCCGGGCGAAGCTGGGCGGGACAGCTAGTTAATTATAAGCGGGCAAAGCGAAGTGCTGCTAGTACATACTAAAACTTGACTGTGTATTTATTAAGGTACCAATTAAAATGTACACTTTAAAATAATACCGATAAACCTGTAAATAGAATAAATGTCCCACAACTGTGTCACGCGGAATGGTGCCAAAAATTATGATTAAAGCAATTATCTTATAATTCCGCTAATGAAGTACTGCTTACATACCTATATATTACATCACGCCGTCTCTCACGGGCATA
Organism: Drepana falcataria; assembly: GCA_945859725.1. Classification (NCBI taxonomy): domain Eukaryota; kingdom Metazoa; phylum Arthropoda; class Insecta; order Lepidoptera; family Drepanidae; genus Drepana; species Drepana falcataria. Next base: position 10,290,538 of record OX243933.1, on the reverse strand, counting down.
GAGAAAAGCGCCAGCTCTCTCTGAACTTACCTACATACTCTCGACGTTTCAAGAGTACTTCAAGCCGGCGAACATGTATGAAGAAACTGATACATGTGGATCAAGAGAAAGAAGTATGTGTATAGGTAAGCTTAGAGACAATAATAAACATACAATTTGTGTAGTTAAAACCTACTTACATACAGAAGAGTGTTACATGAGCACATCATGTGAAATACACCCAGTAACCTTAACCTTGCATCATGTTCTACTTCCATCGTCTACGTTGACGCAGCAGTATACAGGATGTGAACTCGAGCACAATTTAGGAAGCTATTTTTAGAAACGCCGATTGATCATGTAAGGTCGTCGGGAAGTTCATATAACTAATTGTGGTGTTTTATTTGTTTGTTTATTGACCGGAACGACAAATAAACGAGTCCGTGTATGTTTTCGTATCCTTAAAAATACAAAAGTTTTTCCATTCTTTTTTTGAATTATAACTACTGCGATCTGACAACTAAATCTGAAGCTCTGCTATAGTTGCTAGTTATCGTCACCATATCATCACGCCGAGTCCCTAACGGGGAAGGTAGAGAGTATAGAGCGCCAGCTCTCTCTAGACTTACATACCTCTTTCGTTTCGTCCACATTCATGCTCGTCGGTTTCGAGTACTTTTTTATCGTAATGATATTTATGTAGGTACTTCTCATACTACAATCTCCTCTCCTCTCGGACTCTCCTCATGGACATTCAGCAGTGTTCATTCTTTTAAATTCTTGTGTGTGGTTCTGGTCCAGTGACTAGGCTACTTCAAGGAAACAGTTATGTATGTTTGTCCTAGTCTGTTATGATATTTTCATTAATACAATAATGATATAATCATTTTGCAAGAAGCGTGTGCATGACGTTTTCGTGGTATGATTGTTTTCGTGTTTCTGTTATTGATACCTATATCTACAATACAGATTATGCCTAAGTAGTTTAGATTTTGAATCGTATCCGAAATGTAGGTCCCCATTATGATACAAAGCACAAAGTCGTAATGTTGTCACTTTTCCTGGCCTGATTCCATACATTTAATAGGTTATAAGAGTTCTACGCAATCAATTGCCAGATTAGCCATCTGTATCATAGAAATAGCAATTTTATTTTCAGAAATTCGTGGTCTGTTGTATATACTCGTAGACGTGTCACACGCACCCACGCCGTATCATTAAATAAACTAACGGCTCATAAAAACTACGTCACTATTATAGGAAATCATATTTTTTCTACCACTATTTATAATCTGTCTCTAGCTATGTTGGTCTAGGACAGATGAAATTTACTAAGTGCTATAACACCAAGGTACTCATTTCACGTTTACTTTATGTTAAGGCCGTGGTGCCCGAGTGGTTTGAGTTGCCTGTAACACATAGATTGCAAGTTCGAATCCCGACTATAGCAATGAATTTTTCTTAACTTAAGTACAGAGTCACACCACGAGCTTTACGGTGAAGGCAAACATCGAGAGGATGTACCTGCATATGCTTGAGAAGAAATTCAAAGGCGCATGTATGTATAGTTGAGCTTAAGTAACAACGCTAGACTTGCCATCTATCACGTTAGCGCCTAAAATATATCTCCGGCGGAAGTCGGCTTTGCCTTACCCATGAGAGGACCCTTGTGGGAAGGCGTGAGGATATTTTATTATTTTTACTTTGCGTTCCGTTAAGTACCTTCAGTGTTTTCTTTGCTTTAGGTACCTATATTTTATGATATCTTCTCACTTTTCCACAGTTAATTACTTATATCCTCACGCCTTATATTATAATATTGTTAGACTTAGATTATAAATGACAATCCTGTATTCGGGAGGAACTTTAAGCACACGGCCATCATAGCACTGACAAATGACAGATAAAGATTATATCATTATCATTAAACCTTCGTCGTTTTAGCTTGTTTCGCCTGACCCTCATAAAATATTCAAGGTTTAAACGAAATTATTTGTGTTACTACACACATAATTTAGTATATATTTAAATTAAGCATTTGAAGCTGGGTACACTAAACACAGGGGTAAGAAAAAAAAAAGTGTGTGTCAGCTCCGACGCACGACTGGAGTTTACTCCTTACGAACGATTATAAAATAAATAGATTAGTTAATAAGGGTAAATGAATGTATTTCTTATATTACTTAGAGTATGCATGACACATCTATAGATTGATTTTTATTCATTGAGTAATTTTCTCAATTTTGAAATAAATATCAATTGATATAATTTTATATTTATATCAATTATAAATAAAATATAAAATTTACGATAAAACCTCCGCAAGTTGACAGTTGTTGTAGGTTAATATCAGGTTAATACAATATGCAATTGAAAGTAAATATTAACATTAATTACATCGCCATTCTGTTATTCTCGTTGCCATGGAGAGTACGAGAGCACCAAAAACGTAACGCTGTCATTCATCAGTAGATTTTACCTCTCATATTTTTCTCATACCGGGCGCCTTATATATGAAAATCGATTCTTAATCGTAAACTCCAATAAACTCCAATAAACTCCAATAAACTCCAAAAATGGACTAGTTTAGACTATCTGTGATCTGTCGTACACTTCAATATTGCATTAGCTATATTTATGGACAAGGCCATGTGTGATTTTAATCAATATTTTACAATATTATCATTTTCCAGGTGTTTTCTTTAGTTAAGTTTAATTTAATATAATATGTATAGTATGTGATTTAAATTGTTATTAAAAAACCTAGTTTCGATATGACACCAAAGACATTTTACACATAGTACCTCCGAACCTTTTCGTCGTATTGATCAATTGTGCTGTACTGTTGGTACAAATTCTCCATTGAATACTGTTGGTACAAATTCTCCATTGAATACTGTTGGTACAAATTCTCCATTGAATACTTTTGGTAAAATTTCTCCATTGAATACTTTTGGTACAAATTCTCCATTTAATTGAGTATTTAACAATGATTTGGGAACTAGTACTAAACTCAATTAAAAGTACCAGACTCTTTACACACGGTAACGCTTAAAAGGGGATCCTAGTTACTAGTTATGTAAAAAAAGATTATTATTATAAATCGGAAATCTTTTATTCCAGAAAAAAACTACCCATTAAGTCAGTTTTTAGCGGATGAAACCGCTTGTGTTAGACATAATAGAAACAATGGTACCAGCCCATCATACAGTTGTTCACATATACAGTTATAGCGAGTCAATTGGGTGCCAGAGTGACACTCATACCAATGCAACAGAACGTGAATCATGCTACAATTTCACAGTGCGGTAACAAGGAAGCCGGTTGGGATGATCGAAATCACACATACCGTTGTATTTTATAATACACGCAAACGCTGTTGCCGACTGCTATATTTTATGGGTTGATTTTGTTAATTTGACAGACATACCAAGAAAACATCGGGAGGAAACCTGAAAACGTCTGAGAAGCAATTCAAAGGCGTATATCATTCATCACGTTTATACCCAATGTTCAGTCAGACTCAACATCGGGACTTTATATGTACATATGTTTACTGTGCCCTGCAGTTTCACAAAATTATATTTTTCTGGAATATAACATACATTTTCCCGTTATTGCAACAGCGTTCATAAATGCTCCGCTCTTATATAAGTCGTAGCGTGACGTTATATAGCGTATAACATGCATACTTATCATCACGCCGAGTCCCTAACGGGGTAGACAGAATTAACGGAGCGCAAGCTTTCTAGCGTATAATAATTACGCTAAATGTGCTATCTTAAAAAAGGTTATTGTTCCAAATCAGTTCCTGAGATTAGCTCCAAAAGATTCAACCAAAGAAACGAACTAACAGCACTCTTCAGCTTTATAATATTAGACGAAAGCAAAGAAAGGAGAGAAATAAAAGCTTTACAGCTCTCACTACTTAGATGAAGATATAAAATTATATGTTGTGTTAGACAACAAATCCTTTTCACCGGGCTTAATATTATTTATTACATCTATAGGTACCTAGATAAAAAAAACTATTTTGTTTTGTCAAATTATAAACCGGGCCGAGTAAAAAAAACGTGTTTTTTTTTTATAAAATATTGAAAAGATATATACATCATTCTATTTTGTTTGACAAATAATAAACTAAACCGTATAAAAAAACCATGAACCGTAAAAAATAATGTAGCAAAATAAACAATAAATCATTACCAAATACCACAGATGAAATAATATATTTCTCTATAAACCCAGCATCCAATATAACATAATATATCTGCAAAAGTTTCCATCTAATAAGTGGCAGCAATTGACCCGGAGCGGAGTCGGGTCCGACGAGCTCGCAGATAAAATATATTATGTACTTGATCCCAAACGGACGCCTGTTGGCCGTTTTATAGATCTGAACTAAGCTACGAATTGAATACAGATCCAATCTGCACAAGACATAGTCTGAGTCGAATCTGAAGTTGTTAACTCGTGACTCGTGGAACTAGGAAGACATTGTTCAATAAAGATATCCTTTATGTCTATTTAGACTGAAGTTAAAGGTGACATAGATCAAATTGGGTATACGGGTAATTGACCGAAAGGTCGCCGTCGTATTGAGTAGTTTGTAGACAACCATTAATCAAATAAAAGATAGTTTGACATAGGATACTGGTCATAAACACAGCTTTATTGTAATAGCACCGAACGAATTTCTATGAAGTAGTTATCGTCAGTAAATCAAATAGTAGAACGGATGTTTACAAAGTGTGGTGAAAATTGAGCGTTTATGAACATGCATTTTATTAATGTTTTATCTACATACGCTCATGTCGTTAAACTAATACGAGGCTTAATGGTACCCACCTAATATACTGCTGTCGACTTATCTTTACACTCTTATTACACTATTGATCGAGCAAAATGTCCATGTCCATGAGCAAAAAGCGGTTCCATCGTACTTTCATGTTTTTGAACGATATTAACTGTAATTGTAGAAAAGCTGTGGTGGCCGAGTTGTTCGAGCAGTTGCCTGCGACGCAAAGATCGCATGTTCGAATCCCGACTGTACCAATGAGTTTTTCTGAACTTAAGTACAGTTATTAGTCGACTACGAGCTTTACGGTGAAGGAAAACATCGACAGGAAACCTGCATACGCCTGAGAAGAAATTAAAAGGCGTATTTATAATCGAGCTTGAGAAACGGCGATGGACTGGCCATCTGTCACGTTGGCACCTAAAATACCTCTGCCGGAAAGTGGGTATTACCTATACACCTTCGGGGATCCTTGTGGCAAGGCGTGTAGAAATATCTGTTCTTAAAAAAAATCTTTTGAATTTTCACTTTTAAAATACGATCAGAAGGTTGACTGTAAAAAGCAATCAAACTAATTGATTGATGGGAACCTGGACGTTTAAGAATACTTTCATAGTAAGGTATACCTATGCTTGAGACACGGCAATATGACTTTTTCAAATTCTGAGTAGAATACAATGCTATACATCAACTAGCTGAACACTGAACGTCAAAATATGCTTATTTTAATCACGACCTTGACGCTTATAAAAAGCAAGATTATTAATTGATTGATCCTAATCAGAGTACGTTTATCGATCAACATGTATTCATCTTCAATGTCTTGGCTGATACATCCTATTTTTCACCACAACTTTACTAGCAAATCGTTTATTTTCAAAGTCGCTGTAAACCTTCTGTTGGCTAATTTCACATCGCAACAGTGGCTATTTTTAGTTGTGTACATTGTTCTACAAAGCTAAAGCAATAGTTCGTGGCGCTATTAGTTTGTAGGGTTATATTATGTATATAAGAGTTAAGTGACGTAGAATGACCCCTTTTTGTTGCATAATGGTAAGTTAACGTCGCGAGATCATAGAGATGGGCTGGTCACGTATCATATCACGACAATAATGTTGGTCAACCGACCATTGAAAATCGAGTAAGATGTGATTATTTGTGTTTATAATAAACTAGTCCCGCCCAGCTTCCCTTGGGTTAAAAAATAAAAGCCAGCGGCGCCACCTGTCGGGTCCAATTGTGAATCTAAACCATTCTCAAATCCACCTGAAGAAAAACAGCAAATTTCATTAAAATCGGTCCAGACGTTTACGATTCTATGAAGGACATACAGACAAAGTAATTTTTTTATATATATAGATAATAATGATAAACATTCTGAATATAGAATCCTGTTTAAACAATATTAAATACGAAGTACTAAAGATGTGATTCAGCTGTAGAGTCACGGATTCGTCTTCGGCGACGGTAACAAACATTTATTTGATGGGCACATTTTGTTTATTTATTATCTTGATCAGATTTGTTTACGTCTCTGAAAACTATTGCAAAGGATATGGCTAGTTTGGAATTGTGTGAAATGCCCAGACAACTATGAAAGGACATGAGAAAGACGATGTATCAAGAGGGTTATGAATGTGGTTGAAACTACAGAGCATGTACAGAGTAACTATACTACAGGCAACTGTATGAATGGAATAATATAATATTTTCTCTGCGTGTGAGCGATTAGGCATATTGAGGACGAAGTAGCGGGCAAGCTAGTCTATACTTCAATAGTAATATTATAAAGAGGAAAGATTTCTATGTAAGTATGTTTGTAAGGAATTGGCTCAAAAAATGCTGGACCGATTTTAAAAAAAAAATCTTTTACCATTTGAATGCTACATTATCACTGATTAGAATATGCTGTTTTAATTGCAAGAAAAAAATAAATTCTATGCCAAATGTTTAAAAAGTAAATGTCAACCCGTGCGAAGCCGGGACGGGCCGCTAGCAACCAATAAAACTCGTAGATACTAAGATAGGCATCTTTTATTTTCTGACCAGCGGCCTGCTAGTGAGTAAAATTTTACTTAGGTAGTGAAATAAACTATGTTTAACTACGCTTTACCCTAAAATTGAATATTCAATACAAAAGAAAAATAAAACAATTTTGTTGAGCAGGAGGACTGGTGCTTTTATGAAAGGGCCCAAAGAAAATCTCAATTTATCATCCTAATCCCTTCAACATTGTCAAGATAATGGCCGGCTTATTCGTATAAATATAGGTATTATCCTGGGTGCCATATTGCCTACGGTTGTATATCTACCTACTAGTTTGGTTGTAACATATATACATTATATTTTTTAGATTATATCAGGCGAAATTTGTCGTTCGTGTTCGTGTGCGTTGTCTATACTAATATTATAAAGAGGAAAGATTTGTTTGTTTGTTTGTTTGTAATGAATAGGCTCCGAAACTACTGGACCGATTTCAAAAATTCTTTCACCTTTGGAAAGCTACATTATCCCCGAGTAACATAGGCTATATTAAATTGGACCCGATAGGTGGCGCTGCGATCGAGTTTCAAGAATTTTACCTTTTTTACCCGGGCGAAGCTTTCTGTGTGTCTTAAGCTAGATTCGAGAATGGTTTAGATTTATAATTGGACCCAATAGGTGGCGCTGCGATCGTGTTACGGGCAATTTAACTTTTTCACCCGAGCGAAGCTGGGCGGGACAGCTAGTCTATCATAAATATAGTTATCCTCACGCCGGGTTCTTAACGGGGTACCTTACTTGTTTTTTAAACACATATGTCATGGTGGCCGAGTGGTTCGATTAGTTGGCTGCAACACAAAGATGGCAGATGATGGAAGTTCGAATCCCGACTTTACTAATTTATTGGTAGGTTTTTCTGAACTTTTGAGCTTTACTGTGAAGGATAGCATCAAAAGGAAACCTGCATATATTTGAGAAGAAATTTAAAAGACATATGTATATACATGCTTCAGTAACGGCGATGGACTCGCCATCTGTCACGTTAGCATCTAAAACATATCCCTGGCGGAAAGTGGGTGGGTGGTACTAACTACACACCTCTGCCTATCTCTTGGGGGACATTTGTGGAAAGGCATGAAGATATAATTTTTTTTCTTCACTCATATCTATACTAATATTATGAAGCTGAAGAGTTTGTTTGTTTGTTTGATCGCGCTTATCTCAGGAACTACTGGTTGGAATTGAAAAATTATTTGTGTTGGACAGTCCATTTCTCTAGGAAGGCTTTAGGCTATATAACATCACGCTACGACAAATAGGACCGAAGCACAAGTTAATAATGTTGCAAGAACGGGAAAAAATATTCCTTTTTGAGAGCTTCCGTTGCGTGCGCTGCGTAAACGGTTTAAGGTAAGAAAATATCATGTATGAGGGAATTGTTCCTCTTTAAAAGTTCTAAAAAAAAGTCCGCGACAGTATATATCTATCTTTGAAGATTGACTGACTTTTTTATGGCAATTAAGTCCGCGATGGGCTCCTAAACAACTTAACCGATCAATCAAATTTGCACACCGTGTGCAGTTTGATCCAACTTAAAGATAGGATAGCTTACATCACAATTGGACCCGATAGGTGGCGTTGCGGTCGTGTTTCAGGAAATTTTACTTTTTCACCCGGGCGAAGCTGGGCGGGACAGCTAGTAAATAATAAGCCAAAGAGGTAAGTAAGAACGAGTGCTCTATTTCCTCTACAAGCCCGGTGAGGTATTCTGCGTGATAAAAGATTTTTTCTTATACCACTTGGGAGGCAAACCAGCATGCAGCCCGTCTGATTGTAAGCGGTTACCGCCGCCTATGGACGCTTACAATAACCAGGGACATCAATTGCGCGTTGCCGACCATGCAGGAATCTTTTCACACTTTTCTTGAAGAACTCCATTTTGCAGCAAAATCGACTTGATGATCAGCAGTTACCTTTACTTACGGAATTTATACACTAGTGTTATCCGCCAATGTCCTCAATGGCAAGAGCAAAAAGTGGAGTACTTCCTTCATACTGTAACAAGTAATTTTTTTCTCTTTCTTCTAACTAACGTTACATACTAAACATAATGTTTTCTACTATCTGTCAAAGGATACAAAACGAAACTAAACCAGTTTCTTTTTGTAACGACCCATTTTAGTTAATATCACTTGAGAGGTTATTTGACATGGATAATCGTAGTTGTCGGAATCTCGTCTAATTTCTGCTCATGCGTAGTGACACTCATATCTGATCGTTGCGTGCTGTAACAACTTATTTTTCTCTTTCTTATTACTAACATAAAATAACATACACTTCATTTTGTTATCAAAATGTTTAAATATTTACAATGTAAAATTAGTTTATAAAAATGGCAGTATATTACCATGCGGCGTCCGCTCACGCCTGGCAAATTGCCAAGTGTCACCGGCGATTTGAACTTGAGTTGTTATTCTCGTAACATACTCCGGTCGTAATCGAAAAATGTCATCCTATGATACCGGGTTTTATGGACTGACGTTTTGGTACAGTCGACCTCAAATGGACGCTAAATCCGGATTGCAAAGGAATATCCAATCCGTAATTAAATAAATAAATAAATAAGGTGAATCATGAAGCTAAAGGCAACACACAATAAAAAATACCTCTGATTTTGCTGTCACTATTAGGGTACTATGGTAGTATGGAATCGGTAAAATTTAAGACTACCTTTTCGATTAAATAACCTTACATACACCTTAATAACCAGCGCAGCGCTTAGATTGGTTAACATTAGAATTCGTAATTCTTGGATCGTGTTGGATTTGGGTTTGTTAGCACAAGCTGTTAAATGGGACAGAAAGGCAACTCCTTAATTAAATATTTCAATTATTTCGTCAGGTAAAGAGTAAATTGTAATATAGAAACAACGCTCTATAGTTAATATTATTAATATTAAATAATACTTTTTTTTCCTTTTTTTACTACCTACCTTTTTTTCTCTATTTCTTTTCTCTCTTCACTTGGTTGCCTGGAAGAGATCGCTTTTGCGATAAGGCCGCCTATTGTGCCTATTACATGTTATTCTCTGTCTTTTTGTCATCCTATTTGTTTGTATGTGTGTGTGTACAATAAAGAATATTATTATTATTATTATTATTAATAATCTATGTTTAATTATAATTATAACTTATCTTTTTACCACAAGGGAAGATACCGAGTTAAGTAATACCGAGAGAATAATTTTGACGGAGAGATCTAGGTGCCAGCGTGATACCTGACGTTGGCATTCGTTAAGCATTGATTACGTACATACATACATGCACACACGTATATAGAAAAACATTTATTTTGAAAACAAATAAGTATTATGTTGGAAAGACATGGACCAATTATAAAACAAGTGGTAGGGGGTGGGTATGTAGATAGAACCCACACACCCACTTTCCGCCAGAGATATATTACGATGCTAACATGACAGATGACGAGTCCATCGCCGCTACTCTTCGTATTACTAGTGTAGGTAATGAATTATAGGAAAATGAGTATGTATTACAACAAAGTGTTTATTTATGTGAATATTTAGTACAATTATCACATTTTTCGCAGTTGCCTGCGACGCAAAGGTCGCAAGTTCGAATCCCGACTGTACCAATGAGTTTTTCTGAACTTAAGTACAATGATTAGTCACACCACGAGCTTTACGGTGAAGGAAACATCGAGAAGAAACCTGCATACATCTGAGAAGAAATTCAAAGGCGTATGTATAGTCGTGCTTGAGTAACGGCGATGGACTCGCCATCTGTCACGTTGGCACCCAATATACCTCTGGCGGAAAGTGGGTGTGTGGGCAGTACCTATACACCTCTGCCTACACCTTCGGGGACCCTTGTGGGAAGGCGGGAGGATATTATTATTATTATTATCACATTTTCAATGACACATGAATAAAATATTATTGTAAACATATTATTACAAATTTACCTCTAAAAGTTTAACGCAGACCTTCTCAAAATATATCGTAATTTGTAGTGTGTGTACAAACTAGTTAAGATAAAAAGCCGTGGTGGCCGAGTGGTTCGAGTAGTTGCCTGCGACACAAAGATCGCAAGTTCGAATCCCGGCTGTACCAATAAGTTTTTCTGAACTTACGTACTGTGATTAAAACATTGAGAGGAAACTTGCATACATCTGAAAAGCTATTCAAAGAAAATTTCGTGTTGTTCCTTCAAGTATCATCCGCCTTCTGGCATAAAATATTCAAGTATTTTCATAATACTGAAACGAGGCGTTTTGGTGTCCTATCTTTTCATATTAATGTATGCTCGCATCTCCGTGGTGTGAATTGTGAAATTGCTTTCGTGAAACCAATGAATTATTTTTGTCTTTTCACTAGATATTTTGTAATTTTGGCACAGTTGCATAACTATCTCTGCTGTTTTTCCATACACTAACACATGTATAACAACTACGTAGAATTGATTATCGTGATTTGTGGGTGGTTTCAATATCCTACTACCGATATTGCCATCCACGAAGATGCGCCCCACCAATTTCAATTTGAGGGGGATGTGGCGAGTATGACACAAGTCTATTAATTGTAGTGGGCGTGTGCACTTATAGGTAATAAAGTGTGTACCGATAATACTCAAACATTAGTGAAAGGTTGCACACTTACACTATTAACTATAGGGAAGAATAGTGGAGCTCGTCTTTGAGGATGACATTATCTATAAATACTAAAAGTGAAAGTTTGGAAGCATGTTTGTTACTTAATCACGCAAAAGCGACTAATAGGAATGTAATGAAATTTGTTATACATATAAATTATTAGTTGGATTAACTTGATGTAAGCCGTCGTGGCCGAGTGGTTCGATTAGCTGCTTGCAACACAAAGATTGCAAGTTCAAATCCCAACTACACAAATGAGTGTTTCTGAACTTAAGTACCTAGAATTATTAGTTACACAGTGAACTTAGAGGTGAAGAAAAACATCGGCAAAACAAGAAATTCAAAGGCGTATGTATAGTCGTGCTTGAGTAACGGCGATGGACTCGCCATCTGTCACGTTGGCACCTAAATTATGATCCCAACGTTCCCTGGGGATATAAGTGGACGTGGGAATATATCAGTGAAAGCCGTTTAAATATATTTTCTGGCTCTACTGTCCGTTACTTTTAAAAATTAAATTCAGAGATGGATAATTGATATTTTTTAAACGATCAATCGATATTGTTAACATTGAAATTGTTATGGATATACAATTTACTTTATTATTATTATTATTATTTAGCTTAGTACCTACGCATTAAAATTTGTTAGAATATTTTGCCTTTTCTCCTGTGCCTATAACAAAAGCGCTGATCGTAATTCCCGACATGAAATATTAGCATTGTTGATGGAATATTCAAAGGGTACTATTTTCGTACCAAATCTTTTTATACCTCTACTTGTGATAAATGAAATAAAGTAACATTTCTTCTGTTATAATATGCATGTATTTCGTAAGGAAATGAGCCTAAAAAATATTTTGAAGAAACGTTCCATGGTAGGAATCATTGTAGAGCATTGTAGAGGATGATGGTTTGGTGGATTTGTCATAGGTACAAGTAAGCCATTGTGATTTTAGACTGATGTTCAGTAATTTAAATAATAACAATAACAGATATTAATTTAAAACTCTCGTACCGTATCTTAAAAAGTAAAGTAGCCTATATATAGACTAAGCAGTACTGTCAGGTATCAGTATCACACGAAAATTACACTATTTTAATATAATTGAAAAGAACTAATATAGTATTTCGTCAAAAATATTACCTGACTAGACCTGAGGAAGCGGTTACCGCTGCTTCCCTTCCCCTTCCCTTCCCCCCAAACCGCGTGTTATACAAGGGAAATTACTACTTTGGAATAGTGCCTTGGTTGGTAATGGCAAAATAAATACTTAATTCAAATCTCCACGACTTAATTAAGACTAACCACATGTTTACTTGGGATAAGGCCGGATGGACTGATCTCTCCGGAACTGTAAGACTTACCCACTGTTTAAAAATTAATTCCATTAACTTGATTAGGCTTGAATCTATCCGTGCGGTTTAGTTTAGGACTTAGGACAATGTGTGTGGAATTGGCCGAAAGTTTATATATATCTTATATACACATATACTACATACATAGTATAAAATGAAGTCGCTTCCGCTGTCTGTTAGCTTAGATCTTTTAAACTATTCAACGCATTTTAGATAGAGTGATTCAAGAGAAAGGTTTACATGTACAATAAATATAGTACAGAAAATAAAAAAATAAAAGATCTTTAATTTGATGTCGTAATTTACATATTTTTGTGCGCTTAAATCGCAGACGCTGGCTAAACCTTACCAGATAGATCAAATTTATGTATAACGGAATTGGTATTTCCCGTGTTTTCGATACACGGCAAAGAAGAAGATGATTAATCATCATTACCCTAGATATTGATGGATAAGAATGAAGTTAAACGCGCTCTGTAAATCTGACAACTAGCGCTCTACTCTCTCTGCCTGCTGCGTCAGGCTCAGCGTGATTGTACGTAGGTACATATGTACCAGTACTGCTTCGGTTTCTAGACTGAGGTCAATCAAATACGAATTGAATAATAAAATGACTTTAGGTAAACACTAAATACGTGTGCTCTATGTTTGTGTCAAGTCTGCCTTTGAAGCCGGCCAGTTTATTTACAAATTAAACGCTTCAAAGCTCTTCAGTTTGACTGACCAGGGGCCTACCAGCGTCTTTCGTTGCCAGTTTTGAAGCAATTATTTGAAATTTGTATTTCCGTTTGCAATTGTCTAAAAACCAGGTGAAAAAATAATAATTGTTTTGTTCAATTGATACTAAGCTTAAGAAACCGTTTTGTACTGGAACAAATATATTCCTACATATCTTAGATATAGAAGGGTTAAGCAGAGGTATAGAGGTAGTACCCACACACGGGGCGGCAAATTTGGAGACCAAATTTTTTTTTTTTTTAGATTTCTGCATGGCGGTTTTTTAATGTTTTACAGATAGAAGAAATTTGGCCGATGACCTTCCCCTCTCACTCTTACATTCGGTGTAGCAAACTTTCTTATTCTGGTACTCCATACCAGTAACCGGCCTCAGTCTGCGCCCACACTTAGTATGACTGAAGAGAGCGAAATTATGTTACGTGGTATTTCAACGAAATGTTGGATTGTAAAAATCATCTAGACCATGAAAATTGTAGAGGCAAGGGCGGCAAAAACTTTACAGCCTATACCTTGAAAGTTTGTAAATCCGCTACTGTATACAGGTATATAGTATATACAGTACTTATATAGCATTAAATTAAATCCATTTGAAAATTTTACAGAAGTTCAATACTTATTGATACAATAAATAAATAAGTATTGAACGAGAAACAAAACAGTTTAAACAACAAGCCAGCCTGGAGTTTAGTACCATCCTGAATCACCTGAAGGAATATAGGTATGTAGTTATATTTTTTTATCCTCTCATAAAATCTTCACGCTCCGCTCTCGTATATACAATGGATCGATGGGGAATATGAAGCGCGATAAATCTGGAGTCGATTGAATTATGCTCAAAATGAATAGCATATGATGGAGATATGTCTATTTTAGTACCGAGCTCAGCTGTGCTTACTTTGCGCAAATCCAAGGTCTTGCTACATTGGATTTTCATCAATTAACCAAATATATACCGAATAAACCGAACCGACTCAATCGTTTGCTTAGTTTTTCTTCACATGTATGAAGAGACAGATGAAAAAGCGAAAGAGAGTAAGTGCGCCCGTTGAGGTAATGATGATCGGCGTGATGATGTACGCACTTTGCTTTAAATATACAAACATACATAGCTTCACGCCAGTCCATAACGGGGTAGCAGAGAGTATAGAGCGCCAATTCTGTCTAGGCTTACATACCTCTTTCGGTTCGTCCACACATTAATCAGTCTCTTCATACATGCTCGTCAGTTTTGAGTACTCTTGACGTTCCCGTCCTTGAGCGTCCGATCGATTTGATCCAGGTAGTTTGAACGTGGTCTTCCTCTGCCTCTTCTTGCACACATTTTCGCTTTGTATATCTGTTTCGTCATTTCGTCGCTTTAAATATAAAAATACAAATAAAAATCTATATCCTGAACAATTCCAACCAAATTAAATAAAGCCTCCAAATAACTAAGCTTAGAGAACTAAAAAGAGATACAATTATCTATCCTCAGAATTTGAAACAGAGACATTCGCAGATAATATATATAGTAGGTACCTGCGGCAGTTGCGTTTCCACATGAGATAGCGACTTTGAAGTACTTAATACTTACCAAAGATAATAAAACCGAAAGAATTTAAGTGGTTACATATCGCTAAAACACGATATGCCAAAAAAGTACTTCTTGAAAAGAACTAGGTCCCATTTGATTCAATGATGATTTGATGTATGAACAAACTAATAAAAGTGTATAAAGCGAAAGACGTCGGTAAGTGTAGAGAAAACAGTCTTCAGGGCCCTCCCTGTGAAGGACTCGGCGAGATGTGATATGTAGGTATATGGAAATTATTTTTATTATTATTATTTCTCTTCATACATAAGTGGAAAGATAAATGGTAGCCTGTGCCTGTGATTTATTAAGGTTCATTAATTTTATCAGACCATTGCCATAACAAAGTATTCGTAGAAATGAGCCTTCAGGAAATATTATATATCATATGTTTTGTACTCACGCCAAAGCCCGCCAGTAATTTCTAGGGCGCAATGAGGATTTATAGCTCAGATCTGCCGCGCACGTGAGCCGAAGACGAGAATGATATATTTAAGATTTTCCAAGAAATGGTTCCAGTAGTTGCCGGCAAAACAAAGATTGCAAGTTCAAATCCCGGCTGTACCAGTTTTTCTAAACTTGAGTACCTACAGTGATTAGTCATACCACGAGCTATACGGTGAAGGAAAACATTGAGAGAAAACCCGCATACGTTTAAGAAGAAATTCAAAGACGTATAGTCGTGCTTGGGTAACGATGGACTCGCCATCTGTCACGTTGGCACCTAAAATATATCTCCAGTGGAAATTAAGCCTCAGCCTACCCTTTGAAGGAATGCGTGATGTTTTATTACAAGCATCTTACCGAAATTTATATTATACTACATACTTGTACTATCCGTCCTATGTAGCTATCCGTTAGTGAAAGACCCATCTAAATCAGGCCAGCCGTTTCGGATTCCTATGATGCCGAGGCTTCATCACTTCAATAAAAATCCAAGAAATAACAGTGCATTAGAATCAGTTGAGTTCACAGGGAAGAATCAGTTGAGTTGAGTAGCGGGATTTATTAATAGTTTAATTATTATTTAGTTTATTATTCATTATTAACCAGTAAATTTAAAATTAAAGTTTAAGTTTTTGTTGACTTTTGTCTACAAAAACTTTAACTCAAACTCTTTACACATACATAAGTACTTAGTACGTTAGAATAAGTAAACATTTTAAGTAATTATTTTAAATGTAAAGTATGAATATTATTTGTTAAAAACATTAGGTACTAACAAACGTAACATACACTTCACATACGTAAATATATCATCACGTCGAAGGGAAAGGGAACTCCCTGGAAAGCGTGTTGATAAAAATACAATAAACATCCAAAGATTAACCAAAATTACCCGGGACTGGATTTTCCATGTTATTATTCATATCCAAATTATAATGTTTTAACAAGAATGTTTGCAACTGCTCAGCATCGAGACACTAAAAGTTTCTATTACCATTCACTAATAACTGAACTACCTCGCATACTTATTGTTTTCATTCCATAGACTTATTTTTAAAACATCAAACGCTTAGTCATAAATAAAATTTATTTGAAAGTACTATACGAAATACCAATGAAAAGTCATAATTCAAAATTAACCTTCACATATTGTATTAAAAATACTCGCGGGAAGACAGCTTTCGCGCCATATTTTATTTTTATATTTCGAGCTGTCGCGTCTTTATGCCACAGACGATAGACACAAACTGTTCTATTTTTGTTGTTATATCGGAAGAAAATAATAATACAATTTTACGACAAAAGGCAATAAAATATGTCTTTCTAGCTTTCAGCAATATTCAACGTGAATCATATGCTTGGGTAGGTCTTTAGGTACTTGGAGGATTTGTTATTGTACACTTAGGTATTGTTTTCTAATAATCGTAGGGCACGATCATTTAAATTTTAAGTCACATTAGTTTCAGAATAAATACCATTAACGATAGGTATCGAATTTTAGCTCCAGTAATGGAATTTTCGTCATACTGACGCGTATCTCCGACGCTGAGAGCAAATACTACTACTACTTAGTGTATACTGGCCTAAGAGCCAGAACCTAAAACATCCAATGTATCCAAACCATTTCCACGATAAAAATTTAGTTTCGACTTTTTAATTTTGTCCTTTAAATTTTTTGTGTATCAATTCGATATACATGTATTTGATATTATATACTATTGTAATTCACCACTGTTCTAAATAGAATTCAGATTCTTCGATTTCGAATTTAAACATGTAGCCAAAAGAAGTGTATCCATTTCAGTCATATATTTTATAACGACAACGCAGATTCGTACTGCGTTGTGTTAACCTATACTGTCAATCCCTCTGTCATACTGACTTTTCTGGATATTAGACTAATAATAGCTTAGCTTTGGTTGTGTTATTGTCACCAGAAAACTTAGGTTATTATTTTAAAATAATTATTTTAATCGTAAATATTCGTTTTTTTAGAATTACGCACTGAAAGATATAAGTAGTTGTGAGTTAAACTAATCTAGATCAATATTGTATTTGGATTTTAATTGCATTTTACTCAGTAGGTAAAGGGATGTCTGATAATGAAGAAAACTTACATCGTTTGGAAGGGTCTTCTGGAGACGCTCCCGGTGGCCTTATCATTAAAAAGAAAGATAAACCATCAGAATTCCAGTTTGCCAAGCCATCCTTACTAGGTCTCGATAAGCTTGCAGCGGCAAAAAGGAAGCAGAATCGACTTATATCATTCCAAGATGATGCTATGTTAGACGACAGTTTGGAGACAAACAATGACTCCACAGGTAGCAAGGACCGTAAATACAGGAAGCACAATGAAGAAACTCCGACATATACGGGTGGCATATCTGAACAAGCACGGGAAAGAATGCTGGAAAGGCTGCAAAAGTAATAATATTTTTTTTTGGATACACTATTATACTATTATATATCCCTAGCCCTACCCAAAAGGATCCTTGAAGCGGTAGAGCCCCCCTAAGTATTGCCCACACATTATTGCCAGTGTGTAAGTCATACTTTCCACTGGCAATATATTTTAGTTGTTGTGCCAGATGGCATGTCTATTTCGTTTTTGAAGCACCACTATACATATCTTTGAATTTCTTCTCAAACATATGCAGGTTTCCTCTCTACATTTTCCTTCACGGTAAAGTTTGTAGTGTGACTAATCACTATACTTACATTCAGTAAAAACTCATTGGTACAGTCTAGATCATGCTTGCAGTATATTATATTTATTAAATTGTCCAGCTATATTAATATAAATACCTACTGTATAAACTTTAAATTGATCTCATACTATTTGCTGTTACAGAAAAGAAAAAGAAACAAAAGAGAAAGGAGTGCACTATTCCACAATAGATGAAAAGAAATCTCGTTCTGAAGATGAAGATGATCAACATTATCGTCGCCGCTATGACAGAAAAGACCGTGATAGGGATAGAAAATATTATGATAGGAGAGACAGGGATAGTGATAGGAAGAGAGATAGGGATTCAGAAAGGAGGGACAAAGACAGAGATAGACGAGACAGTGAAAGAAGAGGTGATAACTCAAGAAGGAGCTATTATGAGCCACGGTTTAAAGATGAGCCAAGAACACCAAGGTAGTTAAGTAAAGTAATGTGTAATTTAAATTTCTTACAATATAAATACAATCTTAGAATAACACCTTAATACTAAGAAATTGTATACCCTGATAGACCTAGATCTTAGCATGATATCTATGAATGTAATCAAGATTTGGTAAACAATACGCCGCCCAGCTTCGCTCGGGTGAAAAAGTTAATTTGCCCGTAACACGATCGCAGCGCCACCTATTGGGTCCAATTGTAAATCTAAACCATTCTCGAATCTAGCTTAAGACACACAGAAACACACAGTAAGCTTCGCCCGGGTAAAAAGGTAAAATTCTTGAAACTCGATCGCAGCGCCACCTATCCAATCCGGGTCCAATTTAATATAGCCTATGTTACTCGGGGATAATGTAGCTTTCCAAAGGTGAAAGAATTTTTGAAATCGGTCCAGTAGTTTCGGACCCTATTCATTACAAACAAACAAACAAACAAATCTTTCCTCTTTATAATATTAGTATAGACTAACAAGCTGATAATACTATGCCTATTTCTAGGTAAATTTATCCCTATTATATTATGTCATAAATAACTTATTAGATAAGTTTATATTAAAAACCAAAAAAATTTTAAACCATTAATTCCATACTGATTTCTGTAAATTTCAGTATAAAAGCATTGAAACCAACTGATAAAACTGCTTGGGATGATGACGATGATGACCCTAAGGCACCACTACGTAAGTCCAGCTGGGACTTCCCAACACCATTGACGAGGGATGGTGACAGGTCACAGAGGAGTGATCGGAGTTTCAAACCATTACGAGACTACAAAGGCAGACTGTATGATAACACACCACGTGCAACACCGCATAAGTAAGCATTACTTTGAATTTTAATACATGCATCAAGCTTCCATTCATTGGAGTCAAGTTATTTAATCTTAAAGTAAAGTTACTAAGCATCATCAAGTACATTGATTAGTCACATTACGAGCTTTACGGTGAAGAAAATACATCGAGAGGAGTCCTGCATATGTTTGAGGACAAATTTAAAGACGTATGACATGTTTGAGTAACTACTATATACTCGCCATATGTCATGTTGGCACCTGAAATGTACCTGTGGCTCTGCCTACTTCTCTCCTTCGGAGTCTGAGACATACATATTATGTACAATTTTCTTCTCAAGCAGTTAATATACAGGTTTCCAATCATGGTTTTCTTTCACTGAAACCTTGTGGTGTGACTAATCACTGTGTTTAAGAAAAAAAAACTCATCAGTACAGTTGAGATTCGAACTTTGCAATCTTTGTGATGCAAGTGACTACCTGAACCACTCGGTCACCATGGTTCTGATGTCAGTCATCTCTTATAGTGTTAAATGTATTTTAAGTTTTTAGTCTATCAGCTCTTTGCAACCATTAATGTTTATAGGTTTGCGAGCTCGCGTCGCGGCTTGGACCCTGACGACCCTGAATGGAAGGAAGCAGAAAAAAAACTGGACAGGGCGTGGTACAATATGGGAGAAGGTATAATGCTTACACCTACATAGCCTATTTAGTTATGCTATAGTATCAAATGGCTGCTATCCAATTCATACTTGTGAATTTGTCGTTTTCTTTATTTGAAACACATAAGTATCTATATATATATATATCATCACGCAGTAAGTTTAGAGTAGAGCCCCAGTTCTTTTATACCTCTTTCGCTTGATCTACATACACATCTACACATGTGTAGTAAACACAAGTTTCTTGATACTGAAATCCAAATTGCTCTGATTTTGAACGAATCTATTGCATACTTAATTTTAATTTTAGTGCCAGATATGTCTTACCAATTTCATGAAATTTAATGCGGTCTATTGTCTATCTTTGTCTATCTCTGCTACACCCAAGTGTTGTCTGGTAGAGTATACCTTCGCTAAGTTCCCCTTTGTGTTAAATGATAAATAAGAAATACGTATATATATCCTCACGCCTTCCCTCAAGGGTCCTCGAACGGTAGGCAGAGGTGTATAGGTAGTACACACAAACTTTCCGCCAGAGATGTATTTTAGGTGCCAACGTAACAGAGCGAGTCAGTCGTTACAATCGGGAATCGAACATGCGATCTTTGCGTCTTAGGCAACTACTCGAACGACTCGGTCACCACGGTTGTCTACTAAATAAGATATACTTTGATAATTAATACATAACATTCTAATTTACTTGTAATTACTAAAATAATCAGGTGAAACCGACGAGTCGGATCCCTTCGCCGGGACGAGCGCTGAGTACATAGCGCGCAAGGAAGAGCAGATTGAGAAACGCCGCAACCGGAAAGTCTCTGCCCAAAGGCAGCAGATAGACAAGGACAACGACCTGTGGGAGCGGAACAGAATGTTGACTAGCGGTGTCGTGCACTCTATCAATGTCAACAATGATTTGGATGAGGTCAGTAACATTTGCGACAACCGTGGTGGCCGATTGGTTCGAGTAGTCGCTTGCGACACAAAGATCGTAATTTCGAATCCCGACTGTACTAATGAGTTTTTCTGAACTTATGTACTGTGATTAGTCACACCGCGAGCTTTACGGTGAAGGAAAACATTGAGTGGAAACCTGCATACGTTTGAGGAACAATTCAAAGGTTTGTAGTCGTGTTTGAGTAACGGCGACGGACTCACCATCTGTCACGTTAAAAATCGTCCTAAAATATATCTCTGCCTACCTCTTCGGTGGCCCTTATGAGTGGCCGTGATGATATATGTAACATTTGGATAACAAATGGTAACTGAGCTGAGCGGCTTATACTCACTGTTAGATTGAACTTTGCAAGTTTGAGCACCTCTGGTATGTAACATGTGCTTTTGTTATTGAAAACACTGTGAGGAAACCTGCATATGATTGAGCAGAAATTCAAAGACGTAAAGTCACACTTAAGGGACTGCAACGGACTAACGGACAACAACAGACGGCGGTCTGTTAAGTTAGCACATAGATGCATATATGCTGGTGATAAGAGTGTTTTGTCATCCATCTGACCTGTTGCTCTAGACTAGTGTTTCCCAACGAGGGGCCCACGCCCCACAGGGGGGCAATTTAAAAATGGACTCGACACGACCCCATTCGCTTTGGGTTATTAAAAAAAAAAAAACTGGGGACATCAACATTTTAGAAATGTCAAGGTGGGCATGGCCTAAAAAAGGTTGGGAAACTGCTCTAGACAAAATTATTTTCTTTTCTTTTCTTTAATGTCATTGCCATACAAATTATAGATGTCAGATAAGATTTTGTCCACAGCCGCTATTCTAGGACTCTTGCGGGAAAGACGGGAGTGTTTTTGTAACTTTTATTCCTTCTCAATGTACATATTTATAATGTCATGTTATTTCTGACAGGAAAGCGTTGACCGTGTCCATCTTCTCGTGCACAATATCGTGCCGCCATTCCTCGACGGCAGGATTGTATTCACTAAGCAACCGGAGCCTGTCATACCGGTGAGGAGAACCTTTAATATAAGGCCATTTATAATGTATTCATATATAGCTCCCGTTGAAGTGTTCCGTGGAGAGTACAGCATGGAGTTCTTCAAAAAGGGGTGTGAAAAGAATCCTGCAGGGTCGGTAGCAGGTATCGCTACCTCTTGTGTCGCTTATATATGTCGCGTCAAAAGGAATGCCTCTGCTCGCCCGCTGTGTTTATATTATCCATAACGCTTTGTTACTACCAATAAGTTTTTCTGAACAGAAGTGATTAATAACACTACTAACTTTACGGTGAAGGAAAATAGCGAGAGGATGTTTGCATGAACGTAATGTGCTTGAAAGATGGCAACTGAGTTGCACCTGTCATGTTGACATCTAAACATATCTACGACGAAAATAGACTCGTGGCTGCATTTCTGCCTACCCTTTTGGGTACTCTTGATGATAATTTTTATATCATTATTCTGTTCAGGTGAAAGACCCAACGTCAGACATGGCGATTAACGCTCGTAAAGGCTCCGCGTTAGTGAAGGCTTTTAGAGAACAGAAGGAAAGGCGCAAGGCACAGAAGAAACATTGGAAACTGGAGGGCACTAAGCTTGGTTAGTAACCACTTGGGTATTTTATCCGAAACAGAGAAATATATTTGTATGGTATATATGTATTAAATATAATTTAAAAGTATATTTTTAATAGATGTGCCTCGCAACAAACAAATTTTGCCTATAATATTTATGTACAATCTTTGCTTTCTTATGGTGAAGGAATTTTTAAAATCGCTACAATAGTTTTTGAGTTAAATACAATTTAACCCAAAAACTTTTACAAACAAACAAAAACTCGATTCTTTTTTTGCTTATTATTTAATATTAGTTTGGATGCTTTGCGCTCTATTCTCTCTGCCTACTCCGTTAGGGATTGCGTGATGATATGTAGTTATGTATTTTAATTTAGCAGGCAATTTAATCATTTCCTTAAAAGCGAGTTGTGATAGGTCGAATTTCATCGAATCTGTGCTAGGTAACAAACAAACTGAACTTTTTTTTATAAAGTAATTGTCGTCAATGTCAATTTAGCAAGAGCGTATTATCATATTTGCTTTTCTCTTTCAGGGAACATAATGGGGATACAGAAAGAGAAGGAAGAAGAAATGGACGGGCCTACCAAGGAAGCGTACAAGTATGCCGAGCATTTGGATAAAGGTAAATTGAACTGAACGAATCTCTTTTTTTCGATTACAAATTAAAGGTTTTACAAAAAAAACAATAAAGTTCGTTCGTTTTCTGTTTGTCTGTCAGCCTGTACCCAAAATAGGTTCAGATGTGTTGTGTAATAGTTATATTTCAGAGGGTGCTCTCCTCTATAGGAGGTCATAGGATTGTCAACGACTTGTGTTTTAAAGTTTTGGATATCGGGTTGTTGATTTTTATTGTGAATCGTGAATTATTATGTATTTAAATCCACACACATAATTGTGAAATGAGTTCTGTTCTGCACTCAAGTCCAGTGACTATTCGTACCACAAGCTTTACGAGGAAGAAAAACATCGAGAGGAAACCTGTATAAAAATAAACCAGTCTGTCACGTTGGTACTAAATGTTACACCCTCTCTGCCTACCGCCATTTGGGAAAGTGTCGATATATGAATAAGTAGAATACTTGTGTTATTATTATTATTTTAAATTGATTTAATTTTATAGAGGGCCAAGAGCCAAAATCGAAGTCTGACTTCGTGAACAAGATGACTATTGGCGAACAGAGGCGATACCTGCCAGTGTTTGCCGTCAGAGAAGAACTGATGCAGGTCATCAGGGAGAACAGCGTGGTCATCATCGTTGGTGAGTGCAACTAAGAGTAAAGCAACTGGTGTGAACGAGTGTTTGCTTATAAAGGTGAAGAGAGTCAGTGGTAGATTGAGTATTAGAGGAGGCATTTAGACAGCGCGGGGCCTGTAGAAAATTCTGTCAACGAACAACGCGATATATTAAAGTAATTCTAGGGGCATTGCTTTAAGTTATCAGGTTAAGTAAAAATACGTTCATATTATAGATATCATCACGCTGAGTCCCTAACGGGGTAGGCAGAGAGTATAGAGCGCGATGTTTGCTCTAGACTTAACTTTTTCGTTTCGTCTAAATTCATCAGTCTCTTCATACATGCTCGCCGGTTTCGAGTACGCTTGATGTTCTCATCTTTGACTGTCGGATCGATTTGATCTAAGTATGATTAACGATACAACTAGATAATTTATTAAGGTCAGTAAGCGTTGATGCGTGGGGCCCATACGGGGATCTTGCAAATCTTTGATCTTCTGAAAATGTTACGCATCTAGAAGACGTAGTCAAATACCGTCGTTAACTCGGCAGGGGTCCATAAGTGGCGACACCTGCTTACGTATTTGAGATATTACGTATATGAGACGTACTATCGAGTGTCAAGCCTCCTACCACCCAGGATTAAGTAAGACGAAGAACGGAAAGCAATCCTTTTCTACAATTATTGTCAAATAGATTTGACTTCAGTATGTTTAATTTAGGATTGTTACATTGTGTTGGAAGCAGAAGGATTAAACCCAATATGCTGCCAACACACTATAACTCTCCGAACACAGAGAGGCAACACGCAAGTGATACTTCGGTATCGTGAGCGTAAATAGGCTGCGGTAACCGTTTCCCATCAGATGGGCCGTATGCTTGTTTGCCACTCTTGTTGTATAAAAAAAAAAAAAAAATTGTGTGTGATTGTAAAGATGAAGAAAGGCATGACACGTCGCTGTGGACTTATATGTAGAAAGGATTAGTGCAAGATTGACGTAACAAATATACAATGCGGAAGTTTCTGGAAGGGGAAGGCAGATCACGTTCCAACTACAAAGCTCAAAGCGATCGGACGCCATATGTTCAGCATATACAGATGGTGCCATCCAAGAAGATGCGCCCCAACAATTTATAGGCGAGGGGGTCGCGGGAATCTAGGAGTATGACCCGAGTCTATTGATTGTAGTGTGCGTGTGCACTCATAGGTTATCAGTGTGTACCGACAATACTCAAACATTAGTGGAAGTTTGCACACTTACACTGTAAACTATAAAGAAGAGGCGCGTCTTCGTGGACGACACTGTCTATAATCAAAATTTCATCATATTGTATTATGTACTTTTTGCATGAGGATCCTCAAATACTTTCGCATGCATTCGTTTACGTGTCGTGTCTCAGGTGAGACGGGTAGCGGCAAGACGACGCAGCTGACGCAGTACTTGCACGAGGAAGGCTACAGCCGCCTCGGTATGATCGGCTGCACCCAGCCGCGGAGGGTCGCTGCCATGTCCGTCGCTAAGCGAGTCTCCGACGAGATGAACACCAAGTTGGGTACGCTACATGATCATGACTCATCTATCCATACATACATACAGGCCGCGCTCAACGCTCTCCTGAACCAGAACCCTGATTGCGATGTGTTTGCGGATGCGTGGCTCAAAATATTGTTGGAGTGCAAGTAGTTTTGCGAGCGGTCTGCGTGACAGAGACGTGTCATTTTGTATATTTCTTTATTTTTGTAGTATAATATGATTTAATGTTGAATATTTTTTGTCGTAATTAATGTAATTGGTATGTTTATGCCGTCTTAATTATTAAAAAAAAAAAAAACATCACGCCGAGTCCCTCAGGGGCTGGCAGAGTGCACAGGGCGCCAGTTTTCTACTATACGTACTAATAAATACAATTTAAGTATCTGTTTCTAATATCAGAACCCTATATGCTTTTTTCTATATGCATGTGAAGATTATGGTTCTTATAACAAAAACGCTATTTATGAACTTTGTTTGTTTCGGTCAATCTGCGAAATAGCCGGAAATTTTGACGGACACATAGCTAACGCTATAAAGCGTAACTATTTCTTTTCATATACGTAAATAAACATATGGTATAATACAATTTTACGCGAGTGACTCCACCTCTAGTCTGGCAATAAAAGCGTTTCCGCCGTCCCCAGGTGACGAGGTGGGGTACGCGATCCGGTTCGAGGACTGCACGTCGAGCAGCACCGTCATCAAGTACATGACGGACGGCATCCTGCTACGCGAGGGGCTGCGCGAGCCCGACCTGGAGCACTACTGCGCCATCATCATGGACGAGGCCCACGAGCGCTCGCTCTCCACCGACATGCTGTTCGGCCTGCTCAGAGAGGTCAGTCACCCCCCCCCCCATATGCCCCCTTTTTAGGCTTGACACACACACACCCTCCCACACACACACACACCGAACGCACGCACGCACGCACTCACGCACGCACGCACGCGCACACACACACACACACACACGCACACGCACACAAACACACGCACGCACGCACGTAAAGTGGTGATAAGAATACCTACCACGAGGCACATTGTAAGATTAGTTCAAGAGAAAGAACCTGGGATAGTATCTCCACATGAATATTACTTCCAATTGACACCGCTCCTAGGACCAGTTAGCCCTTAGTTATTTTTTATAGCACTTAGGTAGCAAACAAGCTGCGTCAGATAGTAAGCGGTTACCGCAACCTATGGACGGTTGCAACACCAAGGGTATCGCTCGCGCGCTGCCAACCATGCAGGAATCTTTTCTTGAAGAACTCTTTGCCAGCTGTACTATCTTTGTCGCCAGCACAGATTTTACCCTAAATTTTTCCGGCAATAAGTGATATTCAATTGCAGGTGTATGTTTGCAGTAGAAAGTAGTTGTATTTTAATTGGTTTAATGTCAAAGCAGGTGTAAGCAGTAGGTGTAAAGCATTGTTATGGAACTGACGTTATTCGAGAGGAGTAGGGATGATGTAACATGGAGACGTCTATATTTTAACATTATTTTTGTAGATCCAAAACTACCATCTGTATTTGTTCTTTGTGCTTCACCGCGTTCGAAAGATGACACTAGACATTACGACGTATTTTGTGTATGTAGCATCCGCAGACACAATGTTAACCTAATTTGTCTACCAAAGATCTTATATTGCCTACCAAAGATCCAAGGACAAGGTTATTAAAAAAAACAACCAAAGGTACATAGTATTATGTAATCATTTATTTAATAAAAAAAATGCCTCATTATAAATATAACATTTAAAACTTACACGTTACATATTACTCTCACAAACGTTAACATCTGTTTGTCACAATATCATATCTTAACAATATTATTATAAAGTTGTAATTCCTTTGTTTTATAATTTAACAAAAAATACTTTAACCCGTTGGCTTAAGGTTTCTCATTTTATGACTAATTTCGAAGTAATGTTTTTTCACTTCGTCATAGAAGCTCGTAGTTATAATGTAGTTGCGTGAAAAAAACTTTTAAAACAACCGAGCAATGTTCATTTATAATATACATATTAAAAGTAATGTATGTAACTTGTAAGTCTTGTAAGGTATGTTTTATTTTATAATACAATTAATTTAATTTCTTTGTCACTTGTGATATCATTAATATTGTTGATTCACAATGACAAGCCGGAAAATAGTGAAAATCGTGATGAATGTGCCGTGAATAATACTGATCAAGCCAACGGGTAGATAACATTGAATATTGAATACTCTTATATTTTGTATCGACTACGAAATGAGCAGTCCGCATTGGAATTTCTAATCATATCTCTAAGAAAATCAAATTGAGATATAGACGTATTTATCCGTAGTCGACCGTATTCATAATAATTTTCATAGAAAATCAAAAAACAGTCTTATAAAATCAGAAACGAACGATACTTAAGGAAATACTCGTAAGACTAGGCTGTCACTCTTAGACCATCGATACAAGATTTCTCTTAACATATTTTTACTTTTAATATCATTACATACATTAGAGCAAGTTATTTATCGTTAAGTATGAGCCGTCGAGGCGTCTTTCTATACAACAGGAATGTTTGAATGCATCTCAAATTAGAATGTTAAACCGTACCACTTAGGGCCGTTTGAACCTGGTCCAAAACCAAGTCTTTTGAATTTAGGTCGTTAACAGAAGAGTAGAGGAAAGACATAAGGCAATGTTTTAAAAAAACAATTCATTAAAATTCAAAAAAGGAACTTTCAAAATAGAGCTGGCCAGTATTTTAAACAACAACCAACCCTATCAGAAATCACAATGACGACTACCAGTTCTTTCTATTTCTCACTCAGTTTCGTAGTACTGCGTGGAAATTATTTAGAAGATTTTTTTTACTGTTAGAATTTACCCATCCATTAAAAATGGGTAAATACTCTTTGCTCCTGGTGCTCTGATTAAATTACGTGTTATGTAAATAATGTCACGATCATATGGCGTTGTCAAAGTCAAAGTGACGTAAAGAACTGTCAGACCGCATTGTGAAACTAAACGTCGACGGGGCGGCGCCAGAAGCAGAGATAGCACGCATTACCAGCGGTTTGTCCGCTGGATGGCGACACTCAGACGGATTTTGCCTTCTCTCGCATGTTGCTCTGGCTGACCAACATCACGCCCATATTCATGCCGATGTTGCCCCATTTGAGCGACTCGCTAATCTGCAACAATGAAAATAATCTTAAGGAATACGTTTTTATTATGTGCTTTAATGACGAGCCTATTAGGTACTCTTGCGAAGTTTCCTTCGACTGAAATTGATTTAAATAATTCTAATTCATCCGGTTGTTCGTTCACGATTTAAAAATGCGATATAATTATTTATAATATTATTATATTATAAACAATTACGTACATATATATATATGCATGTAATTATTTTCTCAAATCTCAACGATTTGGTAGCATGTCGGGTTAACAGTACACAAATTTATATTCAACATTTATATTATTGGATTATGAATTACTATCAAGTGGACAATGGGCCAATATTACTAATACATAGTCTGAATGGATAAGGAAAAATATTACACCCTGTAAAGTGAATAAAAAATTCGTTCGTCTTGTGTGGCATATCCAGCCGTTATATCGATAAACTGTCTTTAATAACCCGTATAATTTATTACTCGCTTCAAAGGTCACACAGACACATACCTATATTTATCTTTATACAAACAACCTTTAAGCGTGCTTTGATAAGAAACACACGATAAGGGGTAGGTAGTTATTTACAATATTAGCGCATGGTTATAAAACACACATGTATGTAATAACATGTTTAGTTATTTACATACTATCTCCAATGTTAATAACTAGTTATTTTTAGTTGCTTTCTAGATACTTTAACGGAGAACAGGGAATGTTCTTTCGAATTCATCTTCTTAAATAAATTCGTAAGGAAATACTTCATGTGAATCTTCCGAATTTGTATTAGACTTATACTACACAACGAAGCTATTAAGAAAGGCTATAGGCTACATTTCGACAGTCGAAATGTAGCAGAGCAGAGCAGTAATCATATGACTTAGTTAATAAAAAAATAACCTAAAGGATTTTAAAGCAATACTTGCGATCGATATTATCATAGTAAATATCATGAAGGTGTTTGTTACCGTTTCATCTGATGTAGAATCATGAGGTCAAAGAGATAAATAATAAATATTGAAGTCAACGCACAATGAAATTTTCTGAAGGTGTCTGTCATCTTGACTCAGAGGTAATATTCGAATTCGACTGTACTTCATTACCTAATTTGCGCTTGAAACTTTTTCATATCTCACTGGCCGATTCATAATATAGTGCGCATATCAATGTACTAGCACTAGTCCCTAGAATCCCTAGCGTTTTGCATACAAGCCCTAACATTTTACGTCATAACTCATTAGT
Organism: Drepana falcataria; assembly: GCA_945859725.1. Taxonomy (NCBI): domain Eukaryota; kingdom Metazoa; phylum Arthropoda; class Insecta; order Lepidoptera; family Drepanidae; genus Drepana; species Drepana falcataria. Next base: position 10,260,670 of record OX243933.1, on the reverse strand, counting down.
GTCGCACCACCAATGCAGCTCTTCAATTGCCGTTCACTTGAATTTCTAGCAAGAACCGGTTTGAAGCGGCTTAATTCGGTTAACACTATCACTTATTAGAATAGTTATGAAACGTTATTGATTTTAAATTAATTAATGTTTAGTTAATAAATTTACTGTTATGTATTTAAATTCATACGCTTGATGTGCCCAAAATTTATTGAAGTAGTTATAGAAAGTTTGTATGTAATAATTTAACGCATTAATTAACCATTTTATTGAGTATTTCCTTATTATTGTGTTCAATTTTGAACCGTCATACCTATAATCGTAATCTACAATTTTATTATGAACTTTTAAGTCTTAACAATCGCATGTAAAAACTATTAACCCTATATATATAAAAATTACATTGAACACTACGATTTTTCGTCGCTAATGCCGACACAAAGATTCTCCTTTTTCAGCACCCTTAAAAAACCCTATGACCGGTTTGAACTAGATTCGCCTTTTTCAAATAGTGGTCTTAACTGACAGCAAGAAAAGCTGCAGATTTTGTAATCATTAATCCATAATTTTCAGCATATTACCGAATCCTGTCAACAAGAAGATTTGTATTCCATTCTTCCACTTCAGGCTAAGTTACGGCTGTTCGTAGCTAAAAAAAACCATATCTATATATTTGCGAGGTTCAGTGAAGTAAAAATAACAGCTGAAGTAACGTTGCTGTCCGATATCGTCTTTCATTACATAAAGATACGTATTTGGAATACTGATATTTGAGTTGTAAGAAAACGTTTAGTTTGGACGTGTACACAGTTCGTGTCACCTTGTGGGCAACGAATTGTTCAAACATTCTATAGATTATTGCCAGTGAATGCGATGGTATCACTATTGATACAGCCGTATTGACAATTAACGATATTGTACCTTTTATTTAACTATAGTTCTTATTGACTGTTTAATTAAGGATGTTGTTTCAAGAATCGTCTGTAGTTTCTACGGGACGTATTCCTGTTGTTGCTAACTGCATGATTTTTTTTATATTTGGGGGAATGACGAGAATTTTCCAATACCTAATATATTGCTGAAAATCAGCAAGTCTTCGTTATAATGTAATCCTCAGATAATAAGATAATAATAAAGATAATCTTGTCTAGATGAACTCAATGACATATTTTTTTAAAACTTATACAGTCTTCCATGAATTATGTGTGTGACTACAAATATAAAAAAATATCCTCCTATGAACTTCTTAGAATAAGCTACATTTGCGTTTTAAAAACCATATCGTCTAATTTATTGTCTACACTTTCTTTGTTACAAAACTGACCATAGATTAGCTTTTGCCTTCGCAATACCCGCAGTCGAATTGCTGAGTCTGAAGTTTCATTTGATTGCGATTCAATTACGTACAGTTGCATGATGTTAAGTGCAGATTACGACATGTTTACAAATCTGTTTCCCTGTAAGTCAATGTGGATGAACTAATAAGATCTTAGCGGTCACGCGGTTCACGCGCATTAACACGTATTTAATGAAGATTTTAAGCATTCAGAGTTAATTTATGACGGGGCATATTCGTTAAGTCTTAGTAACATTTTGTTAAAAATACATATATAACACTGAATGCAAACACAAAACAAAACACTTAAGGATAGCGTAAAGGTCGGGGCACATTGAATTCTGGTACAACATAGCTCATACCAGACGGTATAAAACATAAAACCTCACCGGTATATATTGGTACGCCAGCTGTAAGTGTCCAAAGCGCCTCAACGAATACCATCAAAAGATGATAATCATGGGTGTTTTCGACGTCGTTAAGCTGATCTGTAACAAAAGTGCTTCTTTGTGCGATCTCGTATTTTTACGTGTCCCATTTTGATGCCCCATGCAATATGTTCGTAAATGATCGCCTCCCGTCGTAGCCAGCGTTCCAATGTTCAATAATGCCCCACAGTTTGAGTGTACAGTGAAGTAAACTTTGACACAATTGGCAGACAAACACAGTAAGCTGAATGTAACAATGAGTTATTTTTCTTAAGAACAGAAAAAACTATGGAATTGGAGACTGCCTTTACAAGTTGTTTTGGGAGCAACGCCTTTTGTACCGTAACGTTGAAAACATGCAATGGCAATCGTAATTCCTACTAACAACATGCAACAGCATGCAATGCTAAGGAGATACGTTTCAGAACCGAAAATATATTGGATTTTAAAAAACAGTTAAATGATTTTAAACGAAATAATTCCGATGTATTCAAAAAACATATTTTTCGTTTCTTAAACTTCGTTTGTATTTACCTGTCTCATGCGAGCTTCTTGCGGTGTCTCACCATAGCGGCACCAATGGACGAAATGTAGTGTATTGTGCCAGTTCCTCTCGAACCTGGATTTAGTGGCCATATCCAACTGCAATCAGTAGAAGCTCCCTTAGTAGCTGTTCCACTGTCAACCGTGTCCACTGTTTCCAATTAACGAAAGCCCCGTTGAGGCTTTCGCTATCTGAAACGAGAGGTTTCCAATTCTAACGCTATTCTAGCCTACGGATAGAGGGAACTTGCAAGTTCGATAGAAAAGTTGAAAATACCACTCAAGGTCGGAATGTTGACATGCAATGCTAAATGAAACGGCTGGAAAAAGAGGCAATGGCATTTAAATTGGATATCGATTCGATTTGGACAATTTAATAAAAGTCGGATTGGTTGAAATTGACACGCATCTGTTAGTAATCGGAGCATTTCTCGATTTGCATTTTTATCGGGACCGTGCTTATCGCTATAGAACAAATTGTAATTCTCATTTTTTTATATTGATCATTTATAACGTGAGCATCTGGGATTGTCTCGTGACATAGATTTACATTCAAAGCCTTGGAAGGCCGCCTTGTATTATGTCACGTCATAGTGCCGCGGACGTGTTTGGATAGCGATAGCACCTGTAATTAACCGATAAATCGTGCAATGATTTCTAACTAACGTAGGTAATAGATATTTATCGGACTTAAGAAACTACAGTCCTTCAAGTAAGAGGGGGCTAACTATGAATAAATTATATACCTACAAAGTTTTTTTATATGGAATTGGAAACTGTATGGACGCTGTTGCTGTAAATTCCGTTTCAAATTTATGCGAAAAATCCAATCAGTCATTTTTTACCAAGCAATTGTATGTTATCAAACTCGTATTTGAACATGTAACTATATAGTCGTGCTTGCATGTATATACATCATAAAAAAAATTTAACACATGCAGGTTTTCTTCCGATATTTTCCTTCACCTTAAAGGTCGTGGTGTTTAATCACTGTTGATTTAATGGTTGATGTGGTAATGTAGGTACGTATGGCATTTAAATAGTTCAGGTCATTCACACTTTGCCATAAGGGTCTAAAAGGATAAACAGAAGTGTAATGACACGCACTTTTCGTCGAAGATATATATAGCCACATGACAGAAATTTAACGCCGTATTGAGTTTTTTTGTGTTCGTTCTGATTTTGGCAATGACTGATCGCATGTTTCGCAAGCGAAACGGAGAGTATTATTACCTTTGATCTGATATCTTTCTCGCTGTTCGGAGTCTCTTGCTTGTCATCAACGTTGTTGATGCGGATCACGGAGTCTTTCTTCCAGAATGCACCCAACGTTGTCCTTATAACGCGTTTTCTTACACCTTTCTGCTGTACCGTGTAGATGTCTATCTGTTCCGGGTTCTTTGTTTTTTCTGCCGAAAGATACATAATTTAACAGTGTTGAGTGACACGACAGTTTTACTTCAGAATTTTTTAAGGGATTATCGTTTCATATTGTATTTATTTCCTACCTATTTTCGACGATTCTCATCGTTACAATGGTACCAGTGTTGAAATGAGTCAGTTCATACCAAAGAACCTGCTTAACATTTCAAAATGTGTTCAACGCACCCGTAAAAATTAATTCCATTGGAAACCTCAACATTACAAGGCTTTTGCCCTTTCGAATCGAAATTCTTGAATGACCGGTATTTAAATGAGCGTTTATTGAGTTTATCATTCATCCGGCGTTCCGTTTAAAAAGCGAACGAGCATGCTTGCGCGTACGCCAACATGAATTATTTACTAACGCTATTGTGAATTCGACGCGTTACGTGCGACCGTGGGTGAACTGTGCCAACTAACAACTTTATTTAGTCGTAGCTCGGGCTCGCCACTACACACATGCTATCGCACCGGCCTATTTCCGATAACTTCGATTATACAAGGTTATTACTCAAAATATTTAAATTTCACATACGGTACAAAATTATAGCGTTATAATCGCTTACCTTTACCCTTCTTCCACATGGCGACTGCATACATATGATAGTCTGGTGACAAGCTGGAGTCTGGCGGCAGCGGATCAGCCGCTTTGACTTCCAAAATGAACCCAGTTTCGACGACGGCGCACAATATGTTCTGTTCATCGTGCTTGAACCACTTGGTCTCGCGCAGTTTGTGTATGGCCACCGAGGACCCAAAGCGTGGTTTCTTTGGTGCAAATAAAGCCTGAGCCTGACTCCCGAATCGAGATAGGAGCCCCTTGACCGTCGGAGGCGGCGCGAGGCTCTTCTCAGGCGGCTTGGTCTGCTGGAAACTCCGGCAAGTCACGAACCTCGCTTCCATTGAACCCTCTCCTCTCTTAAACTCAAGAGATAATCCTCTCCGACACTTGTGTATATTTATTAGTTGCGACCGTTAGCGCGGCAATGTACTCTCACTAGAGAAAACGTTTACAAGCAAAGTAACACTTTCACAATTTTTGTGGCGCGTGTATTCGTGTTCGTCGGAGCACTGATCAACACGGTTGCGCAGTAACGTTAGACGCGGCGCGCGCGTGGTGGCGAGCTTTTATAACGCCGAGGGGGGCGGGAGGTGCTGGCTGACCTCCATAGTGCTGTCGGTTGTACGATAAAACCACTAACTTGCCGTTATCATGTTTGTATATGTGCATCGCGTCTTTATATTCTTTCGGCGCCACGCTTTTATACCTACTTACTAAGTGCATATTAGCGACCTTCTTTTAGGTGGTAGCAGCAAAAGTAATAGACCGGTTCCTATTTGTCAACATAGCTATCTGGCTTTATATAAAGCTGGGTTTTTTTTGTTGATATCGTATCAGTTGAACTATTTGAAATGAGAATGTAAGATCTTTTGTGCCAAACATCGGGTCAGCTTCTCGTTTGACTACCCGCGGCACATTTTAGGCTCATCTCTATATCATTTAAATTAATTAAATTCAAAGTCCATTGATTGCTGCAAGGTCGGAAAAGCGATTACCCATCAGGCGCTCCGCATTAAAATTGCTAGCTGTTTATAGCAAGCACCGGCGGCATGTAATAAAGACTTAAATATACTTATTTATATACAATTATAACAATTGACAATATATACAAAAGACAGTTGTATAATTAACTACTTGCAGATCAAGATACATAATATATAAATCGGTATCCCGCGATAACGTGCCAACTTAAAGTATCTTACATTTAGTGCATGCATTCTTACGTAACAGTTTATCGATATTAAATAATCGAACACAGTGGTACCTCCCTATTCGTTCCGATGCACTAAGTGTGACCTCACTCGTAGCTCGTACCCCCACCCCCCTAGCACTTCCCACCGCCAAGCTGGCGCCAAACCGAGCTCAGGTATTTTTCTCTCAGTTTTACGTACTCTCAATCTAATTAAATGCATTGCCATTCTTGCGTCTAATGAACTTTGAATTTGACGCACGGTTCTCTGGTTTGAAGTTTATTGGTTCGTCGTAAGATTTGCTAATACTTCTTAAAAACAACTTCATGACTTAATATATGCTCTGTTACCTCTCCCTATATTCCTTATGATCTTACTGTATATTATTAAAGTCATTCTTAAAGTATTCATATATCTTGATACTGAAGGTTGATAACCGCAAAAAGTGCACAGTCATGCGTTTGTATGCAGAATTGGGATTAGCGATAAGTTTTACTTTTTTAACTGACCTTAATTCGGATTAGGACGACACAGACGCGACTGTTTCCAAAGGCATAAATCCTTTCTCGGAATTAATGACAATACGCAATATTGCCAAAGTTTCGGTCCGTTGTATCACGGCTTTGTTTAGGTTTTATTTCTAGTATCCTTATAAAGATTATCACTATCCACATGATACAGACGGCGATATTGATTGGTGATAATCGCTGAAGACCGGGTAGATGCAAAACAGTTTTGTTTAGGGACCTTCGAGAATGATAGGGTGAGCTAAGAGGATATTAGTAGATCAAAAACTGCAATAATGATCGCCAACTTTCGATAGGGGATGGGCACGAGCCATATAGTGGAAACATAACTGCTTGCTGTATATTTTTACGAATATTTATTTAGTGTTTCCCAAATAATAAATTAATATTAAATCTGTGATAATGACCGTTAATTCTCATTTGTAGTAAACTTTACAGTTTATTGTTCACGATATTAGTGTCGGCTATTAGCAAATAGCCTTTACAATTGAGTTATTTAAATATAAGTGCCTAGTCGCTGGACGTAGATGATAAACGAGGTAGCTTAGTTGTTCGTCCAACTACATTAAGATCCAGGGTAAACTAATATGAACTGTGTATCTTGCCAATGATTCGTTGAGCCATAGGCTTACGTGCACACCTACTGATGTGTTTGTTTTGACTATGTACATTAATTAATGATTGATTCTTATGAATCAATCAGTTGTATTGTCCTAATGTATATGTTATGAAGTAGATATGTAATTGAAAATGCACTTGATAACAGAATATCAACACAGGGTACAAAATAGTACCCAAAAAGTGTCTATACAGGGCGCTTAGATAAAATAGAATAGTTGTCTCCTAGAAGTTATAGGATGTCAATATATCCGCATGACGATAATTTTTTTTTAATATAACTGTATTATTTAATATTATTACTTTAATGTCTTTGGGGAATTCGTTCTAATTTATCTATGATAATAACATGTACATGAGGCGATACAATTATCAGTATACAATATAAACTGTTTTTCTTAGGCTATAGTCACATTTAAAGAATGGGGGATCCTTGTGTCTTGGTGGGTAGTTATACATACGCCTTCAAACAAAGATCCCCGAAGACTAATGCGTTTAGGTAATATCCAAACACCCACTTTCCGCCAAAGATATATATTAGGTGCCAACGTCAGAGATGGCGAGCCTATCGCCGTTACTCAAGCACGACTATACATACGCCTTTGAATTGCTTCTCAGACGTATGCAGGTTTCCTGTTAATGTTTTCCTTCACCGTAAAGCTCGTGGCTTTTTCTTACACTGATTGATTTGTCACAAAATCAATCAGTGTAAGAAAAAGTCATTGGTTCAGTCGGAATTCGAACTTGCGATCTTTGTGTCGCAAGCAACTACTCGAACCACACGGCCGCCACAGCTATATATGTGTGTATAAAAATAACAGTTTTTTTTTTTATTATTTATAATTTTTTTGTCGGACGTACTTACGATCTCAGATCTATACGAGAATAGCGTATCTCTTCCGACGAGGAAGTAAACCGGTTTACCTTGAAGACATTTCTGTGCTGACCCTCCGTGGATTGTTCATGTCAACTCATCCGTTTATCTTATTTTGAAGTCTAATAGTATGCATGAATATTGTTTAACTGGACTACACGTGCCATACACGTATAAATTTCCATTGATCGATTAAGTTAGGATTTTTTGACATTAGAATTGTTTATCTGCAATACGGAAGTACTATCATACTTAGCGATGCATTCGTCGTCAGACTTTAAACTATGAAATCTGTCAACGATGGAATCGCTAAGAGGAAATGAGAACTTTAGAATCCGGTTTAAGTTCGCATATTTAGTAAAAGTTTTAAGCAATTTACATGTTGGAAAGAACTAACGTGTTATTAAAACATTAAATTATTATAACCAATATAGTAATCTCTACTCAGGTCTTACAACTGCTGAAAAATTTCTGGGGTTAGACACCGTTGCGTTAGAAGCTAAACATCCATCTTATTAAATACATATTGTATACAACTTTTAACCACATACTTATTAGGTACATTGAAAATCAACTTCCTCATATTATGCAGCCAACAGAATCAAAGAGATGGCTTATTGATTTCCTCCTAGCGTACAGTCGTGAATTGAACGAACTTATTGTTCTAAACAGAAGGTCATAATTCGGAGATATTAAATATTAATCCAACTGATAATACTGAGAAAGCATTTGCCAGCTCGCAAAATCCTCGTGTTTGTTTCTTACAGGGATTTTCGAAGAAACGAGGTTGAGTCGTTGAGGTGAGTAGTTTAATGGAACAACAAACCAGCGAAATTTTGTAGCCGTGGTTTTGTTTTTTCAAAACTGTATCGTCTTGTTATAATGAGAGAAAACCGGGATAAACGCCCGCGTGGGAATTTACAGCGTCTTCAAAATTAAAGCGCTTGCTTCAAAGAAAGATGTGGTGAATAAAGAGTAACGTTTGCAGGGTTTCCAAACATTTTTTTATTCTGTCTTGACGTAATTTTAAAACAAGTGCCCTATTAAAATACGAATAGTATGAAATATCGCCCGAATGCTAATTGAGCTGACGTGCCAGCGCTATCAAAATATGTACAAAGGTATGTTACAATCAGCAACTCACGTACATTTACGTCAAACGTGCTAAGCAATGCTATAATTTATGTGTTTGCTTTCAAGCGGCAATTTAACTGCTTTTATGTGCAAATGATTTAAAAAATAAATAACATCATACACATAAATAAGTATATGGTATATAATTTTAATGAGTTTGAAAATTGAAATTGGCCATCTAAGATTTTCTTGGAATAAATAGACAATAATTGTACCTTTTCAAACTTTCCACAGTTCAGTTATAGTTCTCGAAAAGTGCTGCAAGTCTGATAAATACCCTTTTCAATATTGTCATTAACTATCTGTATTTTATTTATGTATATTATATATGTATGTATTTACTAACAACATACTATGGATAATATGATCCGAAATAAATAAATTATTATTATTATTATTAAATAGGTTTATGCTTGACTTTTATTATGGAAGGTCCAGTTAGAACTATATACATTCACTCTATACCAACATAAACCCATCTTCCAACCCAAGCAAACAAAAACCTAATTTCTCAAGTCACGTAATCAATATAGTATCAAATTATTTCGACACGAATTCGCGTTTATAAGACATCGCTTGAAATAATATTTTTTACAACATATTGTCGTCTAGTTTAACTCACATTGGTTTTAAGTTAAACATTCAACAATATTGAAATAAACCTGTAGCCTCTAGGTACTAATATACTAAATCTGACGGTATGTTTGTTTAAACTCGCTAACCTGAACTATATAGAAGTCGGAATTTCATATCCCAATTCTTTAGGAATTATGCCTCAGCCGTAAGCCATAAATCAAAAGCATTTATTTCACAGCTACCGACATAACTACGATTTGATTACGTTACTTGCAAATCATGCAAGATAATTCTTATTTTGAGTTAATCGAAATAAAACCTAAATTGTCCAAACGAATTTTGGTATTTGCGCAATATATATTTTTCGCTGTTTTACTATATTTGCCGTTCTCTCAGTTCCCAAAAACAAGTCAAAGAATGTACTCACAATTACCTATGGCAATAAAACTACTGCCTGAGGATAACTTTCTAGCTCTTCGCATACAATATCTCCTCAAAAGGTTAGTTAGTAGGTTTATTCATGATGTTTTTCTATACTACTGGTTCAACTAGCATATCCAAATTTGTCAGGTGTAAAAAATGTCGCCTCAGGACTATACAGCATTTAGTATATTCATCATAATTTAATCTTTATTTTGTACTTTAGGTAAATTTTAATTCCATACAGCGTGAAGTGTTTCTCAGTAGCGTTTTGATCCTGAGTTAATTGTATGATAACTCCAGAAGGAGTGCATGTGCTAGCAAGAGCGGGATCTGTTCGAGCGCCACGTGGGTATTACCTCTAGTATTGCCTATTAAAGGTTATAGCCTACAACAGCCTTGCAGTCCGCTTACAACTCGCCTCATGGAATGCGATTAAAAGTACCGTAGTACACGGTTACCATCAGGCAGGCTTTGTGCTTCTATGCCAAAAAGAATGTGTGTCATACATATCAAGGTCATTTATTATTATTATTACTTTTTTATACAACAAGAGTGGCAAACAAGCATACGGCCCACCTGATGGGAAACGGTTACCGTAGCCTATTTACGCTCACGATACTAAAGTATCACTTGCGCGTTGCCACTCTGTGTTCGGAGAGTTATAGTGTGTTGGCAGCATAATGGGTTTAATCCCTCTGCTTCCAACACAATGTAACAATCCTCCCCCCTCCCCAAGGAGCTTATTACTGGAAACCTTATTAACCGCGTAGGAACACAACACAAAAAATTTTGTTATTTGGCTACGGACTTCTGTAAGGTCGAGGTCCTGCCCCAGTCGGGCAGCTCCGAATTCGAACGGGAAACCCGTTATGCCCTACCTCTCTTCTTTATTATTATATATTATTATTAATATAAGCAAATACAATATACATACATATTTCATCACGCCGAATCCCTAACGTGGTAGGCAGAGAGTATAGAGCGCCGTTCTCTCTAGACTTCCATACCTCTTTCGCTTCGTCCACATTCAAAAGTATTTTCATACATGCTCGTTGGTTAAATACAATATAATAGCGAATAATAGAGCGAAACATCAAAAATATGACAAAAGTATATCATCAAGCGTTCCAAAGACAGTCCATGTGATCCGTTGCCAAGATACAGTATAGGGAAAGTTACTGGTAAGGTTTGGGAGATCAATCAACTGAGAAAAGTTTGACGTTACCATATGATAAAGCACATATATATTTATATATATATATATATATATATATATATATACATATATACGGAATGACGGTTGTTTACTCGAAGACGGTGAAAATGTGGAAAATCTTCAAGCTATAATTAAATGAGTTTCTGATATGAGGTCTTAATGACGACCGTGAAGGATGTAAAGTTTAACGTCACATAGTGAGCAAATGTTTTTATAATAATAATATAAAATAATAATATATAATATAATCTTTATATATATAATTCTTCTGTGAGTGTGTATGTCACTGAACTCCTCCTAAACGCCTGGACCGATTTTAATGAATTTTTTTGTGTGTGTTCAAGGGGATCTGGGAATGGTTTAGATTCACAATTGGACCCGATAGGTGGCACCACCATCTTTTTTTTCCACCCGAGCGAAGCTGGGCGGGACAACTAGTATATATATATATATATATACATCGTTAAGGTAAAAATTCAATCATTCATCATTTATTATGGTTTATGGTTACTTTATTGTTTTGAGAATAATTCTTGAACTACCGAGCGAAATGTTTTTTTTAAGTAAAAATTAAAGTTACACTTCACGTTATACATCTATCATTTAAACATTCTTGAATTATGTCATTACGTCATGGGCCCTGAGATAATTCGAGTATGTAGGAGTAAAGTCTTAGCATTTGAAATTTAAAGTATTCTTTCCTGCTTTTAAAAAAATAGCGGAACATCGAATTGCGTAGCCGCTCGATAACGGTATCCGATGACCGTAATGTATTTTATATGCTTATTTTCCTCTGTTGTGCCTGTGCATTGTCTTTGTAGCAATCACTGTCATGCCGATTGCATCTTAGTCATGCTATTTCGCAACGTCAACCGAAAATTTCACGGAGAATACGTCATCTCATATTACAATCTAATCACAGATTAAATTCAATGTATTTCTTTGAATCCTCAAGAGATCTTATCTATTGTACGTATTTCTTTAATGTCATAGTGAAAAGATTAATATAATATCGTCACGCCTTCCTACAAGGGTACCTGAAGGTGTAGGCAGTACTGTTCGCCGGAGATATAGTTTATGTGGCAACGTGGGAGAAGGCGAGTCCATCGCCGTTACTCAAGCACGACTGTACATACATACGTCTTTGAATTTATTCTCAAACGTATGCAGGTTTCCTTACTTAAGTTACTTAACTTAGTACTTAAGTTCGCAAAATCTCATTGGTACAGTCGGAATTAGATTGCATGTTGTCGTCATCATCATCCCCTCATGGTTAACGGTAATCGCCTTAGACATTGCAACATCATGTATGTAATATTCAGTATGTATGTGTTTTTTATGCAGATAAAAGGATTAGTGTTTTTCCTTAGGTTTGGATTCTGTGTCACTGTTGGAGAGTGGTCCCTTTTCAAATTTCGAATAAGCAGTCGCTACCAAACCTGCATAAACTTAAGTCTTTCCCATCTATTTTATGCGCATATCGTTTTTAAGCTATTATGAAATCCCCAGTGTAGCCGAATTCCTTTACAGATAACGTAGGATTTAGATCTTTATCGTACTTACCAGTAGGCTCATTATTTCACGAAGCATATGATTTATTGAGTAACAATTTAATTATTCATCGACTTTAAGGGCACGCACGAATTCTTATACATTCATTCATTTGCAAATTCAAGATCGCAAGTTCGAACACTCGCTGTGCCGGATCTAAAAATATTTCTGAAATGTTCGTTCCAAAGGTTCTAGCCACGAGTTTCCCTGTAAAGAAAAACATCGTAATAAAACCTGTTTAGGTTTGGAAAAGAAATCAAAGACTAGAGCTATTTGACACTTAATAAAAGGCGCCTAAAAAATTCGAATCAAATCGAAAGGAGCTATATCTATACTCTATACTAATATTATAAAGAGGAAAGATTTGTTTGTTTGTTTGTTTGTTTGTTTGTTTGTAATGAATAGGCTCCGAAACTACTGGACCGATTTCAAAAATTCTTTCACCTTTGGAAAGCTACATTATCCCCGAGTAACATAGGCTATATTAAATTGGACCCGATAGGTGGCGCTGCGATCGAGTTTCAAGAATTTTACCTTTTTACCCGGGCGAAGCTTTCTGTGTGTTTCTGTGTGTCTTAAGCTAGATTCGAGAATGGTTTAGATTTACAATTGGACCCAATAGGTGGCGCTGCGATCGTGTTACGGGCAATTTAACTTTTTCACCCGAGCGAAGCTGGGCGGGACAGCTAGTCTATCTATATACCTTTCCTTGTTGGAACATATGAATATAGCTTGTTAGATGCTACTGATCTGTCCGCATTACCACCATAGGAATCTAATACAACGTGACGGGAATCATTTACATAATTTAAAATGTATCTATGTAAATTCTTAACGCCTCTCTGTTTGCTTCCTCAAGCTCACTGAATAACAAACCAATCATCCTACTCAAAAGTAGGGCTTCTGTACTATAGCGAGGTAAGAATATATTCGTCAGTTTATAGTCGACATGTCCAGGGCCATTATCAGTAATGCCAACATTTAATTTTAAACGAAATAGAAAATCACATTGACTTTTTCCACGCGCAAGTGATACTTCGGTATCGTGGGCGTAAATAGGCTACCACTCTTGTGGTGTTAAAAAGGGGTTATTGATTAGCTGTGTCATGTGGTTACACCCGCGTAATTTTTTTTTAATAAAAACCCGTTATTGCAATTTTTTTATAATGCTCATTGGTGATCATGTTTGAGCCTACTGCCTACCTCAATAGACGGTCTATCTAATGATTTTTTTTTCTCAAATCGGATTCGTAGTTCCAGAGATAGCGCGTTCAAACAAACATACTCTTTAGCATTATAATATTATACTATAGATAGCTAGGAATACCAGTGAAAATATGACAATGATACACGCTGACAATTAAATAAAACTAACATATTATCACGCCGAGGGTAGGCAGAGAGTATAGAGCGCCAGTTCTCTCTAGACTTTCGCTTCGTCCACATTCATCAGGTCTCTTCATACATACTCGTCGATTTCGAGTGCTCTTGACGTTCCCCTTCTTGAGCGGGAATTAAATAAAACTTATTGTTCCAATCTAGGCTATTATAAAGGTTTAATATTCATTTAGAAACTAGATTATAGATGAAAGGTGTAATAATATATAGATCAATATTATTACATCAAATAAGTACAATTAGTTACAAAAGCTGCTCCGAGTCTACGACTTGATTAGACTATTCGACCCGACGAAGTCTTTCGAATTCCACCAGTAGGTATATGACAAAACGCACATCACATTGCGGTCATTACCCATACTGACGTTGCCGAAAATGTTAACTATACGCCAACTAACTGCGCACTATGTATAGTCGTGCCGACGGTCACGTAAGCCTGAACCCTTCGAAGGCATCACTGCCTATAGGACCTAATTTCATCATCGTTTAAGCTCAATTTAGAATAGCAGATCAACGTGTAGGTACGTTTCTGAGGTGGTTCGTTTCTCATTCACCGACCTTAGCCGTGTCAGTTGTTTGTTTTTTTTGTTGATTTATGATCATAATAGTTTGCATGTCGGAAGTGTTTTATACTCGTAGCCCTTGAATGGGAGTACTGGTACTGCGACTTAAACCTCGTCAAAGATAATTCCTTTTCAATGGAATTCTTTTTTGGGTAACAACTGTTTAAATATAAATTTATGTATGTTCTACGGATTCTTGTCTCGAATGTTATACATATTATCTGTTACGCCAAGGATATACTATATTAGGCTTTACTGGAATACGTTTAAATAGTTTTATATCTAGTGTTTTGGCATTGACTTCATGCATACAATTTGTTGATTTTTATCTCTCTCATAGATGATCAATTCAGATGTATTAAGTTCGTCGATTGTCAGTTGCAAATAATTATATAACTTCATCTATCTCGTCGCTCACGTGTCTCGTTAACGGAAATACGAACTCGTTATTTTATGTTGAAATATGTGGTATCGGGCAAATCTGGTTAATTAATATATGTATGTTTTAATAATTTATGAGAATTCCGTGTGTGATAATTTTCATTAGCTTCATTGAAGACTTGATAGTCGGGTCATTGGCTCTATAAGAGAAGTGATAGGTCGGGCGTCGAACACGAGTCTATTACAAATATAGTTTAGTTTGGTACCAGGTTAATTGTGTGGGATCGTCAACTACATATGATGTTTTATTCTAGAAAAAATATGTCATTAAATCATATTTTACGCACGTTAAACCACGGAGCATACATTCACATTATCACGAGTCAGTTATGAACACGCAAAGAGAGGAAATCACCGGTTATCTTTTCACACACGGTCACTGTATTCGGGTACAATAGGCGTACCCATTCTTGATTGTTTGATTGTTAATGAAACAATTGAATAAATAACCATATTCTACTGTCAAGGCATTAAAGGTCTTGACATTAACATGCCTAACGCCAACCGTATGTATACCTTCAGAGCGCCTTTAATGTAAATCATAATTACTGCCGGTGCCCTTGGTAGGTTCAACTTTAATCCTAACAGTATTGAGTCTAAATTAGGTCACGGCTTTTGTAACCCTCGCATTTTGAATACGAACGTGCTAAGATTCACGATTTTCAACCTTCGGAACTTTAAGATTAAAGCTCAACCGCGCATTTATTTCTGTGGACCCCTTTTTACTGTGCGACAAACATTTTGTCCTTCAGTATAAGTTTACGATTTTCAACTATCGAGCGTACATCACTGACCGCCTGCTGCCGTAGTGGTGACCCTGCCAACGGCCCTGCTTTCCTATGCTAATGTTCGCGCTCCATTCCCACTTGTAATCGACATTTGTGTGATGAGTACATTAGTTTATGATATATCCCAATGAGTTTTTCTAAACTTAAGTACAGTGATTTGTCCCACCGCAAGCTTTATGGTGAAACATGCAGGTTTCATCGATGCATTTGAGCATTACATCAATTACATATAGTCGTGCTTGCGTAACGTCGACGGACTCGCCCTCTCACGCTGGCATCAAATATATATCTGTGTCTACACCTCTGCCTGCCCCTTCGGTGACCCTAGTGGGAAGGCGTGATGTATATTATACATGGTTTAACTGGCCGACCAGGTGGGATGATGATCTGCGAAGGACTGCTGGCAGATGCTGGATGCGGCAGGCTGAAGACAGGGTGCTATGGCGCTCATTAGGGGAGGCCTATGTCCAGCAGTGGACTAGTGTGGGCTGATGATTGATTGATTGGTTTAACTATTGATCACTAAAGAGCCGCGTAGAATATTGTTATAAAGGATTATTAATGGTTCCAAAGTTCCGTGTGACCCGTTGTGCACATTGCGTGTTAAATGTCCTTAACCTACTTATTTCACAGTGAACCAGATAGTACTGGAGAAATTAAGTGTCCATGGACACTTGGATTGCGTACTATGTCGAGTCACGTGCCAAGGGCGATCCAATGATACGTATTATCGCTATCTATACCCACAATTACTTTATCTACTTATAATACTGCTGATTTAAATTCCCAGTTCTTATGTTGATTGATTATATTTGTTCGTTATCTTACTTAAGTTAATACTAAATTCGTGTACAGGATAAATCGAATAAAACACCTTTAGAACTAAAAAAACGATGTACTTATATGTATTTTATTGTTGTGCTTCAACTGTAAGTAGTTCAAAGAGCGGACATTCTACAAAAAAACTTTTTTGCTCTATACCAATTATACCACTGTCACTGTTGACTGTACCACTAAATAAAAAAGTGTGTCTCCATTTTACAATAGTGACTAAATATCCTTCAGTTTTCTCTTCACGTTTACTCACTACTATATATACATTTGTAGGTCTCACCTTGATAGCTGTTTGTGGAGGTCATCTTTCGAAGGCGACATTCCACACGTCTTTGAATTTCTATACGTATAGGTTTGCAGTATAAAACGTTGAATATCGAAATTATACACATATATATATATATATATATATATATATATATGTATACATATAGTCATGCCACGCCTGTACGGTACGTAGAGAAGGCACTGCCAGTTCTCTCTAAATCATTATAGGTAATAATAATAATAATATATAATATATATATATATATAATATATCCTCACGCCTTCCCACAAGGGTCCCCGAAGGGGTAGGCAGAGGTGTATAGGCAACACCCACACACCCGCTTTCCGCCAGAGGTATATTAGGTGCCAACGTGACAGATGGCGAGTCCATCGCCGTTACTCAAGCACTTTTTCACAAGAATTTCTTCTCAGACGTATGCAGGTTTCCTCTCGATGTTTTCCTTCACCGTAAAGCTCGTGGTGTGACTTATCAATGTACTTAAGTTTAGGAAAACTCATTGGTACAGTCGGGATTCGAACTTGCGACCTTTACGTCGCAGGCAACTGCTCGAACCACTCGGCCACCACGGCGTTATAGGTACATACTTGTAAAACATAATGGTACAGACGGTACAGTCCAGCGAGGCTCAATCTAACAGCATCGAGCATCTCAATTTAACAGGTAAAAAATACGTCCAGTACTATCATCGGATATAGCTTAATCCCTGTATTGTAATATAGATAGGCAATATCTGTATACCATTCGTGCCACCCCCATGCGCACGACGGGCGCTTATTGATCGCGTCATTTCGGTGTTACTTTCTCGAATCTTCTCGTTGTGTTATCGGATACCAGTTGTATTGCTGGCTTATTGCTTTATTAATTCCACATAGTAAATATATTTTATTTTTATCGGGTGGCCGAGTGATAGGAGCAGTCGCCTGCAACACAATGACTGCAAGATTCAATGCAGCACCAGTGTGAACTTAAGTACAGTAATTAGTCCTGTCACGAGCTTTACGGTGTTATACTGTGTCCACGTTATTGACACTCTAAGTGAGAAATAGAGATTAAATTAACGGATTTGTCTTTTCATTGATGAAAATTTAATACCATGATATCTTACAATACCATGTCAGCTGCTCAATCAACCAACGCGCCTATTACCTCAAATGTTTTCGTTTATTTGTTATTCTCTACTGTAAAGCTCGTGATGTGAAAAATAACTGACCTTAAGTTCAGCAAAACTCAAATCTTTATGTTTCGAAGCACTCGATCGATGATCTAATATAGATGAAATAAGTCGCAACTTATCCTATCTTTGTGATTTGCCAATCTCTCTGTTGTTGTCTTTGTAAACACCTCTTTACGCTCAGAGGTCTCTGAGAGCTTCCTTTTCATTACAACTAGTGGGCAATAAACGTTTCGCTGTCGATCTCCTCAGTAAAGGATTACAGAATTGAACGCAATCAACCGCGACCTTGGTCGAATGGTTCCGATCGACTATTTATAGGTGTCTCGTTTTTACCTAATTGACATGCAATTATCTGTAGTTACCTCGTTTTACAAATTGGTAGCCAATTCAAGATTGGAAAATTCCACTTCGTACAAAAATAGCTCAAATTGTAATAAAGATAACGTTTTAATTAATGTATGTTATTATGTGTAACGAATGTCTACGGTGATAAATTTGAGTATGTTGATGCATACTGGTGATAAACTTTCAAGGGGTCATGTAGTTTTAGGTACGGTTAGAACTGATATTATGTATGTTTCGCTTGTGTGAGAGACTGATGAATGTTAAAGGAAAGGGGTATGTCAGTCTCGAGAGACCTGGCGCTCTACTCCGTCTGCCCACCCCGTATCTGCGTGAGGATATGTTTATGCCATATGTCAACGTGACAGCGAATCTAACGTCGCGCGTCGTCTCCCAGATACGACTTTATATTCGTCTTTTCTCGCAAATTGGTTTTCTTAAGGTCGCGGTGTGATAAAACACACTGTTCTGAATAATTAAATTAAAAACACTTTTATCTGTGCACACAGTTGGACTTGAGAGTTAAAACTCTCAGCTGGTACTTACATTAATTTTAATGGCAAAAGGCTATAATACATATCCGTTGTATACATTTGCCTGTTTAAATTGGAAGGATAATAGAAATGTATGTCGTTAAATTGTGATTAACCAAATTTCAGTAACTTTCCAAATTACTTGTGTGTTTCTTATCTATATGGATTACACGTCATTAGAGTATGTTTATAAATCCTTGTTAGGTCGTTATACAAATTTTTTTTAGTTTCTTTTAGCCTATACATTGGCATGACGACCAACAAATAATATTTTCCCTCCGTAAAGTTTTGAAAGTTAATAAAGTTAGCTGTAACATACATATAGACTCAATAGATGATATCAGATGAGATGATAAGAATAAATGTGCTAGCAACGAACGGAAAAAACGAAAAGAAAAGTTCTCATTCTGCCTGTAAAACAATTACTTAATTATTAAAAAGTGTTCTGAAAATCTTTCTCATCGCTGGAACACCCCACAGAACCCGAAAGCTGAATGCTTTCTGGTTGTATGGCACGTACCTGGAAACTTCTGGAAGGTGCAACTACTGCCCTTGTCGAGAACTTCTGCATGTGAAATCTAAGACGTCGTAGTGATTTCGATTTTGATTATGTTATAATTATTCTGGTATTCATACTTCCCTGTCCATCTCGTTGGAGATACGTATAGGATTTAGGTTTCTTTAATAATTTACCAAAGCCTTAAAATTGGTTAAAATCATGACCTTTTTAAGGACGATTTTGCAACGCGAGATACAAAATAAGATCTTTAGCGACCAGTTTTAGAAAACAGTGGTTTATAGACTAAGTAAATACCATTTAATTATTGTAGTCCAATTAGATACACAATGTAAAGTGTGAAGCAATATTTTTTTATACAGAAGACGTAATCCACTACAGAACGGAACAATTTTAATTGATTGTGTGACAATTACGTCAATTTAATAAGGTATTTAGATCTGAACCGGTAAATGAATAATCGCCATCTGTCACGTTGGCACCTTAAATAATACCTCGGCGGAAAGTGGGTGTGTGGGTACTACCTATACACCTCTGCTCTACCCCTTCGGGGACCCTTGTGGGAAGGCGTGAGGATAAAAAAAAAATTGTATTGGTAAATTGACGAAATTGGCCTTATGAGATATAATGTTAAGTGGAGGGGTTACAAACTGACGTATGCATAGGTTTAAGTACATTCCATAAACTCTCGAATACTTGAATGTATGAAAACACTGACTGCATATGACATAGACTGATGAACATGGATGAAGTGAAAGAGGTCTGGTAGTTCTAGCCCGAACTGACGCTCTACTCTCTCTGCTACTCATACAAACTCGTCGTTATGAAATGAATGTATGTACATCTACATGGGCAATCTAAATGTGTCATCGTGAGCCATTCCTATACTTGTCAATCGGGAGATATTTTGGCACAGACTGCATGAAACGCAGCTGTAAATTCACGATTAAAGACTTTGATTCCAAGCTAATAAGGTTGAATATTACAAAATTAAATCTTTATCAGTATGTAAGTTTATTATTGTGACGTAATTTCATGGTTATGTAACTGATATTCCCACGGGTTGTTTGTTTACATTCCTTACTTATTACGTTATCTTGATATTAGCGGTTTAATGACAAAGAATGTGTATGGATTTCGGCCTTTGTCGCTTAGAAGGTCCACGCTAACATATATATGCATATCTCTAATATCAGTTGGATGTATCGTACTTAAATACCACAGATAGTAGTTTGAGAACATAACATAACTTAAAAGTGAGCTAATTCGTAGGTACCACCCAGCTCCATCTTCAAGTGTAGATATAAACATTAACTTCTCTCAATTATTTGGTCTGGCGTTGCCGTAGATACATAGATTGCTATGTATCTATCTACGGCAATAAAGAGTTGCTCATCGCAATAGTATTGTCGTAATGTATTGCTTTTGTAGGTATTTACAATATGTACGCCGATACGAGATTGAAATCCTAAATGAATTTATGTTTTTACCTTGTTTACACAACACCACAGCTGCAATAGAGACTTATTAAAAAAATACCCAATAATTGTAGTTACGTATTACGGTATGTCGATTGTAGGTAGGTATGTTTTCCTCAATGGTTGTCTGGGTTTATGGAACGCTTATTAACGTCATTGTGCACTGAATCACTGCACACATCGAGGTTCACGGTCTTTTGTAGAGTTTTTGAATTACATGTAGATAAATGTTTGGTTGCCGTTACATAGAAAAGAGTATTATGGTCGTCCGGAAGATAAAGAATGCCGTCAAACGCCTCCCCACAAGAGAGTAGGCAGAGGTGTTTAAGTATTACCCACCCACTTTCAGCCGGATATATACGAGACAGATGGCGAGTCCATCGCCGTTACTCGAGGACGATTATACATAGGTCTTTTTTAATTTCTTCTCAGGTTTCGTCTCGTTGGTACAGTCGGGCTTTGAATCTTTGTGTTGCAGGCAACTACTCGGATCACTCGGTCACCACGGCTATTAATAATAAATTTAGGTCCTGCTAATATCTGATTAGTGCCTAATTTTATTTGTTTAACTCTAATGAGGATTGTGGAAAAATACTGTATTGTTATGCGTAACTCAAAATACGATAAGATTATTTGGTCAAACTGGTTTGTCGACATTTCTAAACTAGAACTGAACAGTTCAGAAGTATGATTAATGATTTGTTTTATTTTTATTTATTTGTACGCCAACTTATTGCTATCTTTGCAGGGTTACCTAATACAATAGCATGGCCTTGTAATTAACTTAAAACTATAGATTATAATTCACAACATAATACAATTAATAGTGAATAAATCTATCCTCCCTGTCTTCCTGCAAGGGTCTCCAAAGGGATATGCAGTGAAAGTGTTAATTTTTTTTTGATTACTGGTTAGTCAAGATTTATAGGACCCGATAGATGGGGATGGGATTGTTCGTTCGTTCGATTTGTGTTTATTTACCCGAAAGGGTACAGCTGGGCGGGGACAGCTAGTTCCTAATTAGTATATTGAGATACAATAGAACGGCGTGTTGGCTTTACTAAACTATTACTAATAGCGGGTTCAAACCCAGGTCGGCCGTATGAATGTGTACAATGATTTATATCACGATGAGCTTTACAGAGATGGAATACACTATGTGTATACGTATGTGTGAGGCATGAAGATAAAAATAATCCAAATATCCTTGAGTTTAAAATTCTTAATTAAATGTGACTGTATTTAGTCGTAATTAATATTGTATTTAGTGAGGTTAAAGACTTCCTAGACACTATTATATATAATGGTTATTTTTAACCTTGTTACATAAAAGTAATATTTCATTTTGTCATAACTAGCTGTGCCCCGCGATT
This sequence comes from Drepana falcataria, assembly GCA_945859725.1. NCBI lineage: Eukaryota > Metazoa > Arthropoda > Insecta > Lepidoptera > Drepanidae > Drepana > Drepana falcataria. The sequence goes on along the minus strand of OX243933.1, from coordinate 10,238,552 downwards.
TCACTCGCGTACAATTTTATTTAATTAATAGTTTTATTCAACAAATAAATATTTTCTACAATATAGCCTATGTTCCTTGGTAAAGATGTAGCTTTCTAAAAGTAAAAGAATTTTAAAATTCGGACTAGGAGTTTTTGAGTTAAATCGTAACAAACAAACAGCCAAAACCCATACAGATTGATATAGTCCCAAATTAGGCAAAGCTTGTGTTATGGTAACTAGATAACGGTATATTTACTTATACAAAATGTAAATGGATCATGTTATCTGATAAATAAATAATAATAATAATAATAAATACATAGGACATCCAAGACTAAGGTACAAATACTCGTGTTCATCTCACAAATATCTGCCCTCAGCGGGAATCGAATCTCAGCCTCAAGTTTCGCAGTCAGGAACTCTAACCACTAGACCAGACGGCCGTCATTGACTCTTGATATTTTCATCCAATTTTCTTATTTATTAAGGAACATTTATAATATTAGTAAGATTATGAACAAAATGTTGCTCTACTTTAAAGCTGATTCGCGTGATACAACTGTCACGCGACGTTTTGTTATCATCACCCTAATCTGTATAAAGCATATTTATATCTTGCGAAATAACTTTCCATGACAGGTCATCGTAACAGTTAAATATTATTTATTAAACTATTGTGTCTATTTCTTCACGCCTTCCTTACAAAGGCCCGAAGAGGTAGCCAGAGGAGGCGTACGCTTATTTTTTTAACATAGAATTAGAAAGGCTAGAATTATATGCAATAATGCCTGAAGTATACACTACTTGCTACTTAACCGGTCAATGGCGAGACCTAGGCCTCCAGCCAGGTTTTTGTCTATATGCTCGTATTCCCAATTTATAGTTGGACCATGAAATAAAAATATATTCCCTATTGAGCATTCCAGGTTGCAGGTACGAAATCACTAATTTAATTTATATTGTATTAAGAGACAGAGTAAGGCTATCTGCACGTGAGAGTCATGATCAAATCGGTCTAGCAGTTACGTACTGTAAATTGTGTTTATTTTATGAGCTCAGTACATACTTTCATATGCGCTTGAAAAAAATGTTTCGATATTACAATCAGACCCTACATTTTTTTTAATATGGATTTTAAGCTTATAGGAAACACGCCTGAGTTTTGATTGGATCAGCAGGGTCTTGGCAATAACATGCACATTTAGATCTAGTAATTTAGAGAATATGTGATTATTTTAATTGGAACATTCAATCATGTCTAGTCGGCTTTTCTTTACGCAGTTGGCTTCGTGTGAACTGTCCATTTAAAAGACATTGGCGCCGATTAGACGAGGGTGTGTCATTCATTTTGCATGTTTGTTGCATATGACGAAAGTAGACGGTAAACGTTTGTTAGCACGCGGGCCGTATTTGTCGTCTTAGTTCCAATCACTGTATGAATATCAAATTTGGCTTAGCTTGAAAATTATCTATAACATAATTTTACTCTTAAAGCTTACCCTACTTGTATGTGTGTGTATCCTCACGCCTTCCCACAAGGGTCCCCGAAGGGGTAGGCGTGGGTGTATAGGTAATACCCACACGCCCACTTTCCGCCAGAGATGTATTTTAGATGCCAACGTGACGGATGGCGAGTCCATCGCCGTTACTCTAGCACGACCATACACACGCCTTTGAATTGCTTCTCAGACGTACGCATGTTTCCTCTCGATGTTTTCCTTCACCGTAAAGCTCGTGGTGTGACTAATTACTGTACTTAAGTTCCGCAAAACTAATTGGTACAATCGGGATTCGAATTTGCAATCTTTGTGTTGCATAATTCGATTTTCTCTAATTGAACGCGAGTGAAACTTAGCATTAGTAAAAAAAAATATACTTATATATAAACACACAAATATTTACGGTTGGCGTCGAACGTAACCCATTTTAGTACATGAAAGGAAAGGTATTGTGCAATTCATTCCCAAGGTTGTTCTATCTTTTGCTATCTTCTTAACGGACGTTTCATCTTGTAGATTGGTATTTTCTAGAAACGAAATATGCGGATTATTTTGATAAATGTTGCACGTGTATGATAAAACGAATACACTGTATCACGATGAGTTGAACAGACACAACAGCAAACTGAATTTGCTGGTATTGAAATCAGATTCATACAATATGTCGGGTTGTCCGTCATAACTAAATGAAGTAATTTTTGTTAATAAAATAGGCTATTGGTTGTTAGAGAGAAAAAAAAACAAAAGAAGAATGTTCGTTCATATCGAGTGACGTAAAGTAAAGTAACGAGAAAATTATTCTCAAAATACACGTTCGCTTGTTTGTCCGTTCATTAAGCATTTTTTTTATATTTAGGAACAGGAAACCAAAACGTATTTATTTGTCAATATATAGAATAATAAACCAATTATTTTCATTTAAAAACTATATGCACTTCCGAAAGACCTTAAATGAGGTCTCGATAATAAATAAATATAATAATGGTAATATTAACTCAAATCAGGAACCGTACAGACAGTGTACGAAGTTTATTGTTCTAGGCCAACTACAATGTATGCCATATCAAAGGTTAATTCGTCGTGAATGAATTCGTTTCGTGCTCTACAAACTGAGGTGAGACTATCTTACACGTTATCGGCGACAGAAAAGTTTGAATTAAATGTACATACATACGCTGATTATAATATGTTGTGGGCTTTAGATTGCAAAGTTTGAATTAGTGTAGAGGCATTGACTTGAAATGGAATCAAGAAGATGAAGGTTGATTACGAGAAAACCCTGAACATGACAATTAGTAAGGAAATTATATCCACTAATGTGTAATGGCGAAAGTCTGTAAGGATGTTTGTTTGTTGAATCACGCGAGAACCGCTGAAAGATATAGAATTAGATTTGGTTCAAAGATGGATTATTAGCGTGTGTTCTATTCGAGAAAAATAGAATACAAATAAATAAATTAAATCTTACGTGATGAGTTGACTAAAGGCAGATCTGAAGCTAATAACACTTGTTTAGCGCTCTTGGGTCGTGTCGTGTTTTGTTGAGTAAAGGTCCGAAATTTCACCAAAAAGGACGTTACTATTTCAAAGGAACAGTTTGTTTCTTATGCCACTTGTACCTTACTCGCTACAAGAGCTTCAAGCTGTGATCTTCTGTATGATGGTCCAGTCACGCAACCACGAGTAGAATATCTGTTGTATTCCTCTCCTCATCAGCAGTGTTTAGCGTCAACGACGATGATGTGAAGGTTTTAACAGTCAAGTTCTTACGGGAGTAGCATCAATCACACATTAATTATTAATTAATGATAAAAATAGAATGAAACGAAAGTGGTCTGAAAGTTTAGAGATGACTGGCGCTCTACTCTCTGCCTACGTCGTGAGCGGCTCGACGTGCTGATATCTAAGACGTGTCTATTAAATGCGGGTTACAGTTACGTAATCATTTCTTTCACATTTTATAATTTATATATGTACAATGTTATGACTCTCTTAATTGTTTTAAGAACGGGTCAATAGTCTATGCGTTAAATGTTTTCTTTCTTACGATAATAACGTGTATTTAATGTATGGGTATAATGATTCAATATCGTAAATGCATTCTTGCACCGTGCGTCAGTAATATTAAAACGACAAGTAAAGTTGAGTACATTCTATTTTAGGAACAACATCTCTTGTATCAAATGACAATCGCCTCGTTTTTCTCCTTATAAAGGCACGCTTTGAGGCGCTTAAAGCTATTTCAAACACTTGTTCCAAACATGGAATGAGGCGATAGACTGGATATAAAGTGTGACGGCATGAGACTATAAATAGACTCCACTGCATTTTAATTATGCACTCTATACGTATGCTTTTGAGGTCAAATTTGCAAGTTGCAAGCTTATGCCGTGCATATTGTAGCTCAAGGCATATTGTTTAGTTTCCTCGGGGAGAAATTTTGTAATTTAATTTTTGCTTGTACGATGGTGGCTTACGATTAGTATAAGTACTTTTATTGCGATTTCGCAATTTATCAAATTTGGAGCACTGTGCCTCATTTTATGACGTTCTAATATTATACGTTTGTATACACTGAATGTTACAATGCTTATGCATGTGGCGAGAAAGCAAACAAACCGTCAGATAACACATCAGTTAAATAAGTTCAATAAGTGTTCCCTGTGTCCCTTACGTTGAATAAAATATTTTGATTTTGATTTTTTGATTTTGAAATGAACAAAGAAATGCGTAAATAAAAATATCTAACAGTTTATCAAATGGAAACAAAATAAGCAAAGATATCAAACTAGATTAGAGATTAGACGATGAAGATTTTACATCAAAATGGCATATACAGGTTTATTGTCGACGTATTTTTATTTTAATAGTGAAGCAACGAGAATAATTACTCGATACTGGTTACGACGCCAAAGACGTTAGATCCGATTGCCAATGAAGAGTGTCTCAAAGCAACTGATGTGTATGATGTATGCTATACGTTGGTTTGGACGTATAGAAAGGATGAGTGGAGAAAATGTTACGAAACGGTTATGGAATGTGAAAGTGTGTAGAAGAAGAGAAGGTTCAAGACAAACACGAAATCAAAATCAAAATATTTTTATTTCACATAGGCCCAAGTGGGCACTTATAAAACGTCGAAAAAGAAGCACGGTTCGGGTTGGTCGCTTCCATGGAGAAGAACCGGCAAGAAACTCCATGGTTACTCTTTTCAAATCATTAGGCATATAGAATAACAATATTTTTTCGTTACAACAATAGTACCCAAGTATGGAGGAACAACGTAGGCCCGACAAACCAAGTTGCAACTACCTAGATCAAATCGATCACAACACAAGTGTGGGAACGTCACGAGTACCTACTCGAAAGCAAGCAAGCAAGTCTTAAGTAAAACTGGTGCTTTTGACTTTTGATAGATGGATTTAAAACCTTAAGGCAGTTTTAAGGTTCATACTTATTTTATTATTACCTGGCCTCAATTGGACATTAACAGGATGAAATACCCATCTCAGAGCTAAAAATCGTAACATCTAAAAATATACCGCACGTGACTTCGACATTTATTTTGTTCTTTTAAATTGTTCCTTTTCGGGCTAAAAACTTATTTTGCAGACACATCTTCGACCTTTCGTTGACTAAATATAGCGACACTGTTATCGATTAAAATAAGATAATAATAAGGTTGAATTTGTTTTGTCTGAAGATAACACTTTTATAGTGTCTCGGAATTATTTTTGGCGCCGCGCCAGTCCCGTACGCGTTGCAAAGCACGCAGTACGAATGTTTAAAGTGCTTGAACAGTTTGGCAGAAAATCTCAGCAATTTCACGTAATGCATACGTTTTATCAGTCTGACCATGTCACCGTACTGGGCAACGTCCCTTTATTGGATACAACATGCAACTATTGTAAATGAAAATGTATGTAAATTTGCATGTTTGTTTATTCATTTGGATGAAAATATCAATAGAGATCGCCTATTTCCTAAATTAGTGCTTAAGCTCACATGCCCGAAAAAAAAATCTATGAGATGTAGCCATGGGTAAAATCACATTAGCAAGTAGTTACTATAATAATAATAATATATCTTAACGCTTATCCTACAAGGGTCGCCGTAGGGGTAGGCAAAGATGTGTAGACAGTACCCACACACTAGTTACTATATATTTTTTTTTATTATATCCACGCGATATGTCTTGAAAATACGCGTCATCTCCTGAAAATGTGTCTTGAGATAGATGTATGTAGGTACCGTAATGTGTTCGTGTAATGATTATGAAAGTTTTTTTTTCTTCTATACAACTAGTGTGGCAAACAAGCATACGGCCCACCCGATGGAAAACTTTAAGCGCTTACAAAACCGAAACATCACTTGCGCGTTGCCACTCTGTGTTCGGAGAGTTATACTGTGTTGACAGCATCATAGGACTAATCCCTCTCATAGGACTAATACCTCTCTTAAAAAGTATTATATGTTCGTACATAAATCAATTGAGATTGAATACAAGTACTGTTTTCACGTAGAACGGTGTAGTCAATGATAAACGAGTCCCGTATAATGTAATGTCCGATGCGCTCTTAAATAACGAGCACCTTGGACCACTAGAGTACATTTGTAACTGCAAAAGAATTTCAATTGTATGCCAGATAACATTGGAATATTGTGGATACGTTTATCTGTTGGGTACAAGTTAAGAATGGAGTGATTTTGTAGATTCACTATATGTAAGATTCGTAATACTTTTTCAACTATAGAAGTAGCAAATATGTAACCGCCCATATTATACTTAAAATAAATATTATACATAAGTACAGTCGTATATATAACGTGCCGAGACCCTTGCGGGATAGGCAGAGAGTACCAACACACCCACTTTCCGCCAGAGATATATTTGAGGTCAATGTGACAGATAGCGAGTCAATGACTTTTTCTGAACTTAAGTACAGTGATTAGTCACGCCACGAGCTTTACGGTGAAGGGAAACATCGAGAGGAAACCTGCATAAGTTGGAGAAGCAATTCAAAAGACGTACGCATAGTCGTATTTGAGTACCCTACCCTTACCTTGAGTTAACACTTGAGTACGCTCGCCTACCCCTTCGGAGACCTTTGTGGGAAGGCGTGTTGTATTGTAATAACATACAAATGTACAACACGTTTGTTTATGCAAGGATTTATCATTATTTTCTGAACTTAAGTACAGTGATTAGTCACGCCACGAGCTTTACGGTGAAGGGAAACATCGAGAGGAAACCTGCATAAGTTGGAGAAGCAATTCAAAAGACGTACGCATAGTCGTATTTGAGTACCCTACCCTTACCTTGAGTTAACACTTGAGTACGCTCGCCTACCCCTTCGGAGACATTTGTTGGAAGGCGTGTTGTATTGTAATAACATACAAATGTACAACACGTTTGTTTATGCAAGGATTTATCATTATTTTTACAATATTTTTTTGTACCCAACGCCTGGTATATACTACAGCCAGTCTAAAAATACGAAAATGATATTATGCGTAGCGGATGTATTTCTGTTTGTAACAATGGAATCATGCGGAAATATGTAGGAAGATTTGCCAGAAGCAATATGTATGTGTGTACAATTTGATTGCATTACATGCATCGGCTAGGGGAAGTGATATGAAATGTCAGGTTGCAATCATAATATTCAATTATTTTTCTTTGTTATCTTCCGAAATCTGGTCAGAAAATCAATTATTAAAAGAATATTTAATATTTATGGTTGTTGAACATCAGTCAAATAATTTTACATATAAATATAAGTTAGTCTGTGACCACGGTCTAATTTAAAAGGTCGTTAAATTTCCGTCGTGAAATATATTGATTTTAATGTTAATTGTCTGTCACCCCGTGTGTGTACCCTTGTAGGATTTTACGGTACTTTACGGTTTTTTACGGAGAAGAAATTACATGTTGTATGTATGGTCGTGCTTGAGTAACAGCGATGGACTCGCCATCTGTCACGATGGCACTAACTTCACACTATGAAGAATGTGATTTGATTTCGGGAGTAAGGCCTCTCCAACATGCCACTGTTTTCATCATATACAAATCGCTACCATTTCCTTCCAGCCACCTATGCGATGCCATCTGAATATCAGATTGGTGGTCTACTTGACAAAAATAAGATGAAATGAAAGAGTTTGATAAATATTTTTTACATATTTTGATGATATTTGTCAATGAAAGAGTTTCAAGGTAACGAGTGTACTAGTAAACCAAGTTATTTATTTATACGCGTTTGAGATAACATTTCTTTAAACATGAAATTTTGTTGTTGAATAAATTCGCTTTGGCACGTTTTTCAGGATGTTGTCAACACATGGTGAACAACTATGTCATTATGATGTCTATTTGTTATATATTTTGCGGCTAATATGTAATGTATTCTACACGCTTACCACGAGGGTGATCGAATTACTACAATGACTAGATTTATACACATTTTTCCATCCACAAGGGTCCCCGAAGGAGTAGGCAGAGGTGTATAGGTAGTACCCACACAACCACTTTTCGCCACAGATATAAATTAGATTCTCTAGATAGAAATTCTAGAGCAAGTGAATGAATTTGTATATCTTGGAAGCATGTTCACACGAGATGGAAAGTATGAAAAAGATATTGAAAGAAGGATAACTGCCGGAAATAAGGTGAATGGAGCCATGTCGGCGTTGATGGGCAGTAAAAGTCTGAGCAAGAATGCTCGAGTTGCTGTCCACAACGCGATATTTGTACCTACCTTATTGTATGGCAGCGAATCCTGGGTATGTCAGAGGAAGTATGAAAATAGCTTGAATGCAGTCGAGATGCGATCTCTTCGAAAAATGTGCGGCGTAACGATATTAGATCGAATCCGCAATGAAGAGATTCGCAAATCAACTGGCGTGAATGAGGGCGTGATTGTAAAGATGAAGAAAGGCATGTTACGTTGGTTTGGACACATAGAAAGGACGAGTGAAGAAAGATTGACGAAACAGATATACAAAGCAAAAGTGTGTGCAAGAAGAGGCAGAGGAAGGCCACGTTCCAACTACCTGGATCAAATAGATCGGACTCTCAAGGACGGGAACGTTAAGAGTACTCGAAACCGACGAGCATGTATGAAGAGACTGATGAATGTGGACGAAGCGAAAGAGGTATGTAAGTCTAGAGAGAACTGGCGCTCTATACTCTCTGCCTACCCCGTTAGGGACTTGGCGTGATGATATGTATGTATGTATGTATGTATGTATAAATTAGTATTTTAAATTAGATTGGAAAACATCGAGTACCACATAGTTTCCTTTTTTTACTTACTAAAAACGGTACTAGACACGGTACGGTACGTCGGTAACTTACGGACCGACTGATGGTAACCGTTTACCGGAGACTATGTAGGGTTGCACAAGGTGTAACTCGTGCACAATCGTTTCTGTCTTACCAGTACAGGCAAAAGTTGACCCTATATGAAACAATTGATGCCACAGTCCAATTGCGCCAAGTTGGTCACAAAGATTTTTTGCTACTAACTGTCGAACTACGCATGATTCTGTACAAGCTAATTTCGATCTTGGATCGATTATTAATAGATGCAAAATTGCACACGAACTTTAGTGAATTAGCGTGTGCCAAATTGAGTAATAATTCTAGCGATATTTGTACGTTTGATCGTACATTTTGACCTGGACCTTGATCAAGATACTATTTGGTATGCTTAAACGTAATTCCTGGCGAATTTCCAGTTATCGAGGGATTGAAAGCTTTTCGCGGTTTGTTTACTAGCTTTGAACTAATACCAGAATGTAGATACATCATTCATTTGCTATTCATCACTGCACATTGCATGTTTACGCACATACATACATACATAAATAATTATCACGCTGAATCATTCACGGGATAAGGTGAGAGATGTCCTCGCCCTTTTCCACAAGGTTCCCCTACAAACGGGTAGGCAGAGGTGTAACAGCCTTTATCTCTATCTTTTCGTTGGAGATATAATTTAAGTGCCAAGGTGACATATGACGAGACCATCGCGGTTTCTCAAGCACATACATACCTCTTTGAATTTTGCTATAAATTTAGGCAGGTTTCCCCTCGATGTTTTTCTTTACCGTTAAGCTCTGCCAACCTGCAAAAGTACCTACAATATTTGTTTGGAGGTTTCTCCAAAATCCGTTATTTAATAGCCGAATAATATTATGAACCTTATTCAATGGTGGTCTGTCAATCAGTAATTCATAACGGATATTAAACATAAGAAAGTAAATTTCTAAAAAAAATCATTTGCATGAACGTGCAAGAAAATACTATTACTGAGTGATTGAAAATTTGCTTTTAGACTTGTCGCCATTATAACACAGGTATGCGTAAAATTCGCTTAAGAATTTTGCCTATAGTATCCCCTGCCTGTCGTACGAGGCGACTAGAAGGTTCTACGATGGAAAAAAGTTTACGTATACCTTTTTTCTTTTAACTCTGCCTTTGACAAAAATATAGTGACATTTATAAGTCGCTGAAGATGTTATATCGATCCGGCCCATCATGTCACTTGCAAACATACAATGCGCTAGAAACCAGTAATCATGTTCACAACATAATGTTATTCTATTTATAGACCGCTATCGACGCAAGTCGGATGCATGCTGCATATCTACGAATATTAATACTCCATACTGTGTGTACACATATGTACATATCATCACGCCAAGTTCTTTACAAAGTAGGCTGAGTGTAGTTCGCTAGCTCTCTTTAGACGTATAACGGTTAAAAGCTGAAAAACTATGATGGCTCTTCAAAATCCAATGACAGTCCAGTCCCATGGTGTCTGTATGTTGGCATTATTGAAGCGACCAAAATTCTAAAATCAAAATAATATTTTATTCAACTCAACAGACATAAGGCATCCTTATTGAACTGTAAGGAGAAGAAACGGCGAAACAAACTTCGCGTTTTCCTTTCTTAATATTGGTTCCCTTTTACGTATAGGTAGAAAAGGATTAAATTAATGTATGTATATAATTACTATCATTTAAATATTCTTATATACCTATCCTAGAGCCTTCCCACAAGGATCTCCGAAGGCAGAGGTGTATAGGTAGTACCCACGCTCCCACTTTCCGTCAGAGATATATTTTAGGATTTTATTTAGAAAAAAAACGGATGTTACGTGATAACCTTTTTTTTTATAATTTCCATAATTGCCAAATTTAAGTTGTCATTGTTTTTGTATTATATTTGGTGGCAGTCCTGTTAGTTATTATTGCAGAAAATATAGATTGACTTGAGAAGTTTTATTGTATTGCGCATTATATGGCGATGCCAAATTGGAGTTTGTATTCATAGTGTGTTTGTCATTATGTCTGTGTACATCCATACATGCATGCATGCATATGCTTACGCTTGTATCCCATAGGCGTGAACAAGCAATTGTTTAACACATGCAACGTTCCTTACCCGTCTCCATCCGGTCTGCCATGTGTCCGGAATACTGTTTTATCAACTTTGAATCCGGATATTTTTAACCGACTTCAAAAATGAAGGTTTGTGGACCTTATATATTTTTAGGAACTTATACCTATATGTTATCTTAATTTTAAACTATATTAAGTACATACGCCTTTGAACCTCTCCTCAAACGTATGCAGGTTTCCTCTCGATGTTTTCCTTCACCGTAAAGCTCGCGGTGTGACCAATCACTGCACTTAGTTCAGAAAAACTCTTTGGTATAGTCGGGATTCGAACTTGCAATCTTCGTGTCTCGGGCGACCCATTCGGCCTCCACGGCTTATACACCATAAACCATAATATTAGTAGGATATATAATGTTCCATATAATGACATTTGTTATTCGCCGATATACAATGTATTTACAAACGAATGCCATATATTATTGGCTCCATTTTCCTCTGACACTGTTATCTAAAGAGGTCATAAAACGATAAATTTTAGTGCCGTTGTATGCAAGTATATAAATAGATTTTAGTACCTTTGTTATTAATTTCGAAGCAACGTTTTAACCCAATTTGTTTTACAATACAGATATTATTATGTTATTTAGATCTGTGGTAGCCAAGTCGTTAGACTAGTCTGCAACACAAAGGTTGTAAGCTCGAGTCCCGGCTGTACCAATGAGTTTTTCTGAACTTAAGTATACTGATAAGTAACACCGCGAGCTTTACGGTGAAGGAAAAGACATCGAGAGGAAACCAAGAAAAGATTTGCTATAGATCGGACCTCTAATTCATGGACTTTTACTTCCACTATACATATTTATATTTCTTCCCAATTGTTGATAGCTAAGCAACCATCTCGTGATTTATGATCGTCTTTGTTTAACCCAAAAAAGCGCTATTATTTAATTTACTCAAAGAACAAACATCTATTTGTACCCATCAAAAGTAATTACATAGAATCAAATGATATTACACGCATACTTTTTAAGGACGTTGCTTTCAAAGAAATACTTTTACCGTTTAAGCCAAATTGCCCATAAATACATACATACATATCATCACGCCGAGTCCCTAACGGGGTAGGCAGAGAATATAATTTAAAAATAAAAAAAAAAATTAATTTAAATTGCTTGGCTGCCCGAATGGAGTTTTAATCTTCGTAATGCATAAGACTGAACACACGCCACCGTATACGTGACGTTTCATGTTCAGGCTTCGCATTAGTAAGCACAAAAATACGTTGCTCCGTTGTTGAAGAACATTATTAGAATAACAATAGAGCAGATAATCGCTTAAACAAGATGTCAGCGACAATGGGTAGCTATGAAGTCCTGAAACTCGTATGATTATTGTCTGACTACACAATGCATTTAAACTTAGATTTATGAGTATACCTACTTCCGCGGTTTCACCTGTAAAGCATAAAAATAATAAATAAATACCTTAGGACAATTCCATACAAATTGACCTAGCTACAAATTAAGCAAACCTTGTACACTATGGTAGCTAGGCAACAACGATATATATATACTTATAACTAGTTGTCCCGGCCAGTTTCGCTCGGGTGAAATATTTTTTCACCCGATGGTGGCGCCTCCTATGGAGTCTAATTGTGAATCTTAACCATTCTAGTATGAATACACACAGAAAATTTCATTAAAATCGGACCAGCCGCTTAGGAGGAGTTCAGTGACACATACAGAAGAAATACATATATATACTCGTATATATATATATATATATATATATAAAGAAAGATTGATATCTACGTAGTTCATCACAATAGGATCTGTCCTCAGCAGCGAGAATCGAAGCTTCGCAGTCAGAAGCTCTGATCACTATACCAGACGGTCGTCATATCCTATGTGTTAATACAGCTAATAATCTATATTTGTAACAAATTTCATCCAATTCCGTAATGTAGTTTTGGGGTGGAAGCGAAACAAACATTCGCATTTATAACATGAGTAGGATTGGAAATTGAACTTGAAGGATTTTATTTGTGAGGTTTGATTGCCGAATAAGTAATAGATATTGAACAGTTTTTTTTTTTTTTGTATTGTCTCTCGTAGCGTGAGTTCCGGGAACTTTTGCTACTTAACCGGTCAATGGCGAGACCTAGGCCTCCAGCCAGGCACTTTATTTCTAAGCAACACAGCTAAGGGCACCCCCTGTGGGGTACGAACCTCGGCTTAGGGCGTTGCTGGATCGCGAGCAAGGGAGCTGGGCTGGACTGGTAATTTTATTTAAATATTATTTGGGGGCGGGATTTGCGCGTCAGGCTCGGCGCGGGCCGGCGTTTGCGGCGGGGGTCGGGGGGGAACATTACGGCTTATTCGCGTCGAGCCTCGTCGGCGAGGACGGACCAGTGGTCGGTTTTGTGTAGTGTTGGTATGTTTTTGTCGGGCGTCCTGGAGGACCGTTATGTCGTCATCCGGTTCGATGACGGCGTGTCTTGGACGCCTTATCTTCGAGATAAGGGAAGGAGTGTATCGGGCGGCCGATACGACGAGGGGGTTGGGGTGATTTACAGCAGAATCGAAATGACGTTTGGACAGTTTTTTCAAAAACTGTTTTATAGTGGGGACTTTGAGGTCAACGTGGAGTTGACTATTACGCATGTACCACGGGGCACCTGTGGCTCTCCGGAGAAACCGGCTTTGGAGCACTTGCAAGGGGTTAAGTGTTGACTTGCTAGTGTGTGCGAACACTACACCCGCGTATGTCATGATTGGTCGAATGCACGTCGTGTAAATCCTCACCTTGGATTTCAATGAGAGTTTACTTCGCGCATTCAACATGCTGTGAAGTCTACCGAGCGCGAAGGCGGCTCGCGCGCGTACCGCCTTTACGTGGTGACGGAAAGAAAGGCGTTGATCGAGGATCACACCCAGGTATTTGGCTTTTTCTTCCCATGGAATGGGTTTGCCAAAGAGGGTGATGGGGGCTACCCGTGGGCGTTCGAGGCCTTTCCAGAATAGAATGGCTGCGCTTTTGGTGGGGTTCACTTCAATTCTCCATTTCCGGAACCACCGCCCCAGGGCTGTGACCGCGGATTGGAGGTTGTCGTGAATTCCCTCGGGAGTTCTACCTTTGTAGTAGATAGCCGTATCATCGGCGAATAGAGCGCTTTTAACTCGTCTATGGAGGGGAATGTCGCTAGTATAAAGCGTGAATAGGAGTGGCGAGAGCACTGAGCCTTGCGGGACTCCTGCTCGTATGGGATGGGGGGAAGAGAGTGTGCCCTCGACTCTGTAGCAGAAGGAGCGGTTCGACAAAAAGTCCCGTACTATGCGTACTAGACGGTCCGGCACGCCCAACTGGTACAGCTTGTATATTAAGCCGTTGTGCCAGACCTTGTCGAATGCCTTCGCCACGTCGAAGAGGAGCATACCCGTGGTATAACCGAGTTGGAAGCCGCTACTGACGTCTTCCACTATACGGTGGACTTGTTGGACACAAGAGTGTTTGGTTCGAAAACCGAACTGTTGGTCAGGTATGACTTTCTTAGAGTCTGCAAAACTCTTTAATCTATTGTAGATAAGTCTCTCGTAAATCTTGCCAAGGACGTTGAGGAGACTGATGGGGCGATAACTGGAGGCTTCGGTCTTGGGTTTCCCTGGCTTGGGAATACCTATGACCGTTGCACTTTTCCAGGATTGGGGGAAAAAGTTGTTGCTCAGTGCTGCATTGAAGATGGCAGTGAGCAAAACTATGAGATAAGGAGAGAAGAGTTTGATAACTCTATTAGCGATCCCGTCGGGACCTGGGGCTTTCCTGGGGTGAAGATCCTTGATCACTTTCCGGACTTCGTCCACCGTGATTGGGGCGATAGGGTGGTCTGGGTGTTCGGAGGGTGGGTGGGATAGTTTGCTTTCGACCTCGGCGTCCACCTTCTTGAGGTGGCGCTGGTCTACTGGCAAGGTGCTGGGCGTACATTGAGCCTCGAGACTGTCGGCCAGGCACTCGGACTTCTCGTCGTCGTCAAAGGCGGGCCCTTGATTTGGACGAGTGAGTGGAGGCATAGACGAGATTTTGTCTGATTTAAGTTTCCGTTGGAGATGCCAAAAGGCCAAGTGACTCGGTTCAAGTTCCCCTAGGAACTTGTTCCAGCGAGCGTCTCGCAGGTCTTTCATGCGGTATCTCAGATTGCGCTGGAGTGACCTCAGAAAGGTGCGGTTCGCTTCAGTCGGGTGAGCTCTATGCGCTCGGAGGGCGGCGTTCTTTTCCGTCACCAGTTCACGCACGTCATCGGGAAGTTTCCAGCGATGGTCTTCCATCACCGGAACTTGTCGTGAACAGGCGTCCACGGCTGACTGTACGTGAGCTGTGATGGAATCGACCGCCTTTTGAGTGCCGGCTGCCGACTCTATGAGGGGCGGGATACTATCTAAGTGAACAGATGAAGAGGACTTGAGGAGTTCCTCCAGCTTTCTCCAGTCTGTTATCTTTTTCTGAGGTGGGGGCTGACCTGAGTCCGGGGGGCCTAGTCGGGGGGAGAGCGCTAAGGTAACAGGTCGGTGGTCGGAATCTAATTCGTCGTGCGACCTCAACGAGTGCAAACGGAGGTTTACATTCTTGATGATCACAATGTCTAGTACGTCCGGTCGGTGGTTGATATTCTCGGGGTAGTGGGTGGGATGCATAGGCGCAATGACGTCGAATTGGAGGAGCCCACTGAGGTCCTCCAATTGGCGTCCTCTGTTATTTCGTGAGTGGCTGTTCCAAGCATCGCTCTTGGCATTCAGGTCACCCGCGATAATAACTGAGCTACTGAGGTTGATGAGGACTTTGATATCAGCTTTGATATCGGCCGTCGAGTTAACAGGGGAACAGTATGCAGAGACTATCGTGATCGGCTGATGGCCGGTCATTCCTAATCGACAGATCGAGGTCTCTATGTGGGAGAGGGTTGGTGGTTGGATCGGGATACAGTGCAGGGACCTCTTGTAATAGATCAAAGTACCGCCGAGGGCGGATCGAGATCTATCATTGCGAACCACGCAGTAGTTTGCAATTCTAGGGTCTCGGTGTGATGGTTTCAAGAAGGTTTCCTGCACTAAGAAAACGTCGATATTGTTGTCGCGGAGGAACGCGGCGATCTCTTCCTTTTGGCTGTGAATGCCGTTGGCATTAAAGTAGCCAATTGAAAGTGATCGGGGTTTGATTCTGCTGCTTACGTTTGAGTCCATTATTGGTTGGACGAGAAGGTAGCCAGGGACTCTGATACATCGGCGTAGTCGCCGAGCACTTTGAGGAGGGCCAGAGGGTCCTTCCGGACGGCCCTGAGGCTTCGTGCCATCTCGTTAACCCTTGAGAGGTTGACGGTGGAGAAAAGATCCGCCAGGAATGCCATGTTGGCGGAAGTTTCAGAGGGGGAGGAAGTGGGCTGGACCGCCTGGGGTCTACGCGGGGGAGTAGCAGCCTGGGGCTGGGGCTGTTGAGGTTTGGCGGTGGAGAGCGACGGCAGAGGTGTAATCTGCGGGCTCGGAGCCGCTGAGGGGACAGGGGGTGACGCTTGTGGGAGGGGTGGAAAGTCCCTCGGAGGGAGGGCCCTCCACGGGGAAGGTCGGGGTGGGGCGGGTTGCGCGGGGGGGGCGTTACGCCATTCGCGGGCCGCTGCCCTCTTGACCACGACCGGTCTGGGTTTGGGGGCTTTGGGGCATCCCCTGTAATTGGCCGGGTGGCCTTCTTGGCGGCACAGCACGCAACTAGGGGGCGAGTCGGCGAGTGTGCGATCCTTAGGGCGCGAGCAGTCGCTCGTCCCATGATCGCCCAGGCACTTGACGCACCTGGGTTTCGCGTTGCAGTTACGCGAAGCGTGCCCGTATAGTTGGCAGTTGTGACACTGCCCTATAGGGCCGCCCTTGTGGGGGGTTTCAACCCTTATGCCAGACAGGTGGCATAAGGTTTTTATCTTAAAGACGGCTTTGCCGTCGGGGGAGTTCTCGCAGATGGCGAGAACCATGTTGAATGCCTCTCCGGCATTTTGTCGGTGCATGCGGTGCACCTCCTTCACCGCGACATTCTGAGCCTTCAGATCATCTTTGATCGACTCGGTATCGATTTCGCGTGGGACGCCGCGGATGACGACCCGGAGTAAACGGTCCTCCGGCAGATCATAAGTGTGGTATTCCACACTTCTGGCCTGCAGGAGCCTCGTGAAGGCTCTGAATTCGGTCGAATTCGGGAGGTGCACCTTAATGCCTTCGGCTGTGGCCGTGGCACGGGTGAAGGTGATTCGGTTGGTTTTACACCAACCGGAGATTTCCGTCCACTTGGACTTAGTGTGGACGAAAACGGGGGGGCAAGAGCGCTCCTTCGTCGAGGAAGGTCGCGTAGGTCGCGGGACGGGGGAGAGCCGGCTAGCCTGAGGGGCTTCGGCTTCCGGAGAGGCGAGAGGGGCGGGGGAGGGGGGTGCCGGGGAGGGGGCTACCGGGGAGGACTGTGCGGAGGGCACGGGCACGGTCTTGGGGGCTTTAGTGGGGGGAGAAGGTGAGGTTGAAGCCTCCTTCTTTTTAGCGCGTCTGGCGCGCTTCTTGGAGCCCGTGACGGGCGTAAATTCGTCCGAGGAGCCCTCGGACGACTCGGATTACAGTGACTCCATTTCGGAGTCCACAATGACAGATTCGGGGGACAAGGGGGAGTCTTGAGACTTGTTGGCCTCGTTTGTTACGGCTATGATGGCGCTCTTGTCGAGCGCTGCTGTCGCCTCGGCAGTGGGGGTACCCGCGTTTACATCGCGGGTGTATTCGTCATATTGACGTCGGAGGGTGGGCACGGCTTCTAAGAGCCGCGCGAGGAAAGCCAGTGAGGCTTGGGGGTCCATTATTGTGGACATGGTGGATGCAGACGTGGGAAGGCAAAGCGGCAAGGGAAACGTGTTTCGGGGCGCGGTCGCCCAGGGGAAGAAACACGCAAAGAAACCCCTGGTGACTTAAACGTTAGGAGACCGATCCCCGGGGGGTTGACCCGGGGGTGTGTACTGAACCCTCCCTGTCGGGTGTAGACAGGGAGGTGAGTGTGCCTATGGTGTGAGCCCTAAGCTTGTATTCCCGCTGCCAGTCTTATTGTGCAGCGGGTTCCTGACAGTTCCGGTGTAGAGAGCACTAGTCCGTGGACAGTGCCCAAACTAACACCGGAGGATAGGAGGTAAGGGATAGGTAGGGTGGGCGGTGGGTGATAACCAGGCGCGACTAGGGTAGACCCCAAGGCCGGTGAACCTGGTCCCAACCGTTTTTAGCCTTACCCTGAAGGGGCAAGGCTAAGAGCGCAACGGGTCAGCGCCCCACTCGGTTTCGTTGGCACCGTTTGGTTTCCACCGAATGACCACGAAACTGTGGATTTTCCCGGAAGGGGACAAATATTATTGTCGAGAAACAAGAATTGTGATTGTTGTTGCCTTGAAAAAGGCGACCAACAATCACCACGTGCGGTGCGTAGCGGCTAGCTAACGCGTGGCGATTTGCGTAGCGGCGGGTGTGGCTTCTGCCGGTCGTAGCGGGCGCAGAGCGCGGGAGCGGTGGGAGCACACGTCTGCTCGGTACGGCGGCCGGAGCGAGAGTCCCGATATTGAACAGTCTATAATTTGTATCTTTATAGGAATTGGGATAACATAATAAATGAAATTGCGTTTAATCAACTCCAACTTTAACGATCAAGAGAACTAACTACTAAAGTCTGTCGGCTGTTTCTGTCTTATTTGCACGTTTTATTGCACCGTCTGCCACGAGTTTCTGTTCATACTATAGTCATATACATATGTATACTTCAACTATGAGTAATTTACACGTATTTCCATAAATGTATGTTCGTTTTCTTTTTCATGTCCAATGTCTATTGATAGTTTTCATTGTGAAACATATTATCCTTCTGTCTGTTTCAGTATTGTCACGTCTATAACATTATTTACACCTGCCTACTACCTGCTTCTTCGGTGTTTCCATAGCATACAAGTTGTACTACTTAATTTACGTACAATTGTTCTAGTTCTGGGATTCTACTTCTTTAATTAACCATATCTGTAGACAAAGGAAGCTCAGTGCTGGATGTTCTATTAAATTTAAAGAGAGGTAGGGCATAACGGGTTTCCCGTTCGAATTTGGAGCTGCCCGACTGGGGCAGGACCTCCACCTTATAGAAGTCCGTAGCCAAATGACACAATTTTTTTTTGTGTTGTGTTCCTACGCGGTGAATAAGGTTTCCAGAAATGAGCTCCTTGGGGAGGGGGGAGGATTGTTACATTGTGTTGGAAGCAGAGAGATTAAACCCATTATGCTGCCCACACTGTAACTCTCCGTAACTATCGTGAGCGTAAATAGGCTACGGTAACCGTTTCCCATCTTGAGGGCCGTATGTTTGTTTGCCACTCTTGTAGTATAAAAAAAATAGGGGAAAAGGACCGATTTTGACGGGACTTTCACTAGCAGATAGCTCACGTAAAAAGGATTAACTTGTGCTACTATAGAAATGAAACAATAACTTTATTGTTAAATTACACGCGGACGAAGTGGCGGGCACAGCTAGTCTATCAATAAATTTTAGACGAACACCTGATCTGTATCATGTAGCGAGATGTAATTACGGCCGGCGCCGGCGCCCACGTATGATGCCACGTGCGTGACCGCATGTATCATGATCAAACCATACCACTGTGAAGCTGTATTGTCTGCAGCGTCTAATTATTATTATATTTCTCTTAAACTTTCTGGTCCCTATAGAGCCAGGTCTTTTATTTAGGCTTGTGTGGGGATATATATCCAACACGTGCAGGCCTTTTCGAGGGCTATAATATAAGAAAGGGTACATGAAAGACTATAAGAAAGATTCACTCAGCAACTGCCACGCCTAATTATTATTATTATTTTGAGGATGAAGCAAAAGAGGTTGAGAGAGGAGCGCTCTACTCTCTTTGCCTATCTGTGGGACTCGGCGTGAGGATATGTTTGCTGTATTATTAATTATTTACGTCCCACTATATACCTGTATATATAAAATATCATTATATATGATCTAAACTACTCTCGAATCCACCTGAAAAAAACAGAAATTTTCATTACAATCGGTCCAGCCGTTTACGATTCCATAAAGGACATACAGACAAACTTTCATTTTATACTACCTATCCGCTCCCTTGGGAATAATATACATATATATTTAATAAGGTTTAGTTAGAATAAGGTTTCCAGTAATGAGCTCCTTGGGGAGGGGGGAGGATTGTTACATTGTGTTGGAAGCAGAGGGATTAAACCCATTATGCTGCCAACACACTATAACTCTCCGAACACAGAGTGGCAACACGCAAGTGATACTTCGGTATTGTGAGCGTAAATAGGCTGCGATAACCGTTTCCCATCAGATGGGCCGTATGCTTGTTTGCCACTCTCGTTGTATAAAAAAAAAAATATATATATATACCTACACTCCCTGACACCTAAACTTGGCCAAATGTGAATTTGTCGATAATTCTAATCGGAATATATTTTGCTACTGAATTGAGAGTAGATGCACTATGTACATAAGTGTTTCTTTTTATGCTTTTCTTATAACTAATACTTCTTGTGACCACTCAGGCCATGTAGTTGTTGATTGGTTGTTTATCTAATTTATCAGGAAGTGTAATTTCCTCATTGTGTTGATGAATATGATGAATAATCGTGCTTGCCTAAGGTCAGTTACTTTGCCTATTGTATATGTGTATAAGGCGCCGTAAAAAACATATGTTTGAATGGTTTAAGAAGTCACTTATAAGCAAATTAAGATTGCCGCTTCCAAATCCACGTGAGCCTTTGAATTTCTTCTAGAACGTTAAAATCATGTAAAACACTGCATTGTATCCTGCTTGCCAGGAACTGGTTGCCTGGAACAAATGAGCAGTAACGCTTGAAAGCAGCGTCGCACCTACCAGCTGTAACGCTTTCACGTGAATGCTGCTTAATAGCTTTTATATATTTAAGGGTGTATGATCAAAATAGCTGACCTAATAGGTCGAGGCAGTTTCGCAGAACATCGCATCGAAATTCTGGATAATATTAATCTCTGGAACTTCCTCCAAGAGACACTTGTAGAGCGATTTGTAAATTAGTGATACAACTTATGATTGTCTTTAAATAATGAAAAAAATTCAATCTACTTATCTCGCGACTCGATGATGTAAATAAAAATGTACCTACCAAATATAATAATTGAAAAAAAAAGACAATTGCTTGCGACATTTCAAGTTTAACTTTGGAACGTGATCCAGACAAAGTATCGTTAACTGACCTAGTGTTTACACAATGTATACTCCATGTACTACTCCCCTATTGTTCTCAGAGATTCGAATGACGTCACTAAAAAGTAGATCTATGCTACCTCCGAGATGTGCGAATGGGGACACAACCTTGGCATGAAAATAACGTAGACAATGAATTCATGATGCGATTTATCATTCATGACCTGAAATTGATAAGTAGGTAATCTTTATCGATAAACTTTTATGTCTTTCGTTACGATTGATTGCTTCGAAACGAGAATCAAATATTTTCATGGGCCGTTAATTCAGTGACAGTTTCGATGAGACAGAGGCATAACAACACCTCCCTTCCGTTAGGGATATAAAAAAATGAGCATTTTTTTTAAATTTAGTTGTAAGGAGCCGTGGTGGCCGAGTGGTTCGAGTAGTTGCCTGTAACACAAAGATAGCAAGTCCGAATCCCGACTGTACCAATGAGTTTTTCTGAACTTAAGAACAATTAGTTACACCACGAACTTTAGGGTGAAGGAAAACATCGAGAGGAAACCTGCATACGCTTGAGAAGAAATTCAAAGGCGTGTGTATAGTCGTGCTGGAGTAACGGCGAAGGACTTGCCATCTGTCACTATAC
The DNA here is from genome assembly GCA_945859725.1 of Drepana falcataria. Taxonomy (NCBI): domain Eukaryota; kingdom Metazoa; phylum Arthropoda; class Insecta; order Lepidoptera; family Drepanidae; genus Drepana; species Drepana falcataria. The sequence goes on along the minus strand of OX243933.1, from coordinate 10,216,753 downwards.
CTGTGTACCTAAAATATATGTCTGACACTGTATTTACACTTCTGCCTACCTGGGACCTGTTAGTAAAAAAAAGTCTCGTACTTGCCCAATAGACCCGATCTATTGGGCAAGTACGAGACTTTTTTTTACTAATTGGATCACTTTATTTTTCATCATAAACCGGTTTTTTTTTTGAGTTTATAGGAGTTTACTCCTTAAGAATCGATTTTCATATATAAGGCGCCCGGTATGAGAAAAATATGAGAGGTAAAATCTACTGATGAATGACAGCGTTACGTTTTTGGTGCTCTCGTACTCTCCATGGCAACGAGAATAACAGAATGGCGATGTAATTAATGTTAATATTTACTTTCAATTGTATATTGTATTAACCTGATATAAACCTACAACAACTGTCAACTTGCGGAGGCTTTATCGTAAATTTTATATTTTATTTATAATTGATATAAATATAAATGTATATCAATTGATATTTATTTCAAAATTGAGAAAATTACTCAATGAATAAAAATCTATCTATAGATGTGTCATGCATACTCTAAGTAATATAAGAAATACATTCATTTACCCTTATTAACTAATCTATTTATTTTATAATCGTTCGTAAGGAGTAAACTCCAGTCGTGCGTCGGAGTCAGCTCCGACGCACGACTGGAGTTTACTCACACACCCTTTTTTTTTTTATACAACAAGAGTGGCAAACAAGCATACGGCCCACCTGATGGGAAACGGTTACCGTAGCCTATTTACGCTCACGATACCTAAGTATCACTTGCGCGTTGCCACTCTGTGTTCAGAGAGTTATACTGTGTTGGCAACATAATAGGTCTAATCCCTCGGTTGCCAATACAATATAACAATCCTCCCCTCTCCCCAAGGAGCTCATTACTGGAAACCTTATTCACCACGTAGGAACACAACACAATAAATTGTGTTATTTGGCTACGGACTTCTATAAGGTGGAGGTCCTGCCCCAGTCGGGCAGCTCCAAATTCGAACGGAGAAGCCGTTATGCCTTACCTCTCTTTTTTTTGTTTGAGAGGTTTGAGAAGACGTTGACACGTTGGCACCTATAATATCCACCTCTGCCTACCCCTTCGGGGACCCTTATGGGAAGGTGTGATGGAATATATTTCATATATATTTTGATTTCATGGTGAAACCGCGGGCAATTCTCGTCAGTTTCACTTGTTGGCAAAAACACTTTTGAAGCTGACGTCTTTTCAGGGAATCCTTTCGGCGAAGTTAGCGATAACAGGCATTAGATTATAATCCATTCAAGTTGGATTACGCAAAGTTAACGTCACAAAGGCCATAATTTTTGTTCCCGCATTATTATGTAAATTGATCAGGAAGTCTGCTACGCCCGCACTCCGCAGTCTATCATCGCAGATCGTTGCGACATCTGTGCTGTAACAATCAATGTAATCTGAGATACTTTGGTAGAAAGTTACCTCAGAACTGCTCGTTTATCTCAAGATTGTCTCAATTCCAAATATTTTATTCAGCGTCATACGTCATAAATGAAATATTCAATTACCACCATATCTAAAAAATAGCCCGTCAGGAGTAGAAACGGTGAATCTAATTCTCTGGGTTCTTTTAATATAAGTTCTGTATTATTTACATGGCTGACTATTTATATATATATATATCTTTATACATACATACATATCATCACGCGAAGTCCCTAACAGGGTAGGCAGAGAGTATAGAGCGCCAGTTCTCTCTATATCTTTATATATATAAATAATATTCACGCCTTCCCAAAAGGGTCCCGAAGGGGTAGGAAGAGGTGTTTAGGTTGTACCCACACACCCACTTTCCGCCAGAGATATATTTTAGGTGCCAACATGACAGATGTCTATTTACTATGGCAACTTTTATTTTCTAAACCTGTGAAGGTGGCTCACACATAATAAAAAAATGTTGATGTAAAGAATGGCGTACTCGCTTGACTCGCCGACCCTGTTTACTTCACCCATTGTCATTACAATTGTAAATTCGTTTTTATTTATAGTCAAGCTGAGGAGTTGTATACAAGAATGCCTATAGATACAACACTCACGTCCATTCTAACAATGTCAAAGCAATCATACATACATACATACATACATATCATCACGCCAAGTCCCTAACGGGGTAGGCAGAGAGTATAGAGCGCCAGTTCTCTCTAGACTTACATACCTCTTTCGCTTCGTCCACAAAGCAATCAGCCGTTTTATTTACTTTGTTGTCTGATGCCTTGACACTGTAATGTCGAGGATGTAATGTAACGTGACCATGGATACGGAGGTATATTAGGTGCCAACGTGACAGATGGCGAGTCCATCGCCGTTACACAAGCACGACTATACATACGCATTTGAATTTCTTCTCAGACGTATGCAGGTTTCCTCTCATAATACTTAAAGGTCAGCTATTTATAAATAGCCGTGGTGGCCGAGTGGTACGAGCACTCGCCTGCAACACAAAGATGGCAAGTCCTGACTGTACCAATGAGCTTTTCTAAACTTTATTACAGTGATTAATCACATCACGAGATTTACGGTAAAGGAAAACATCGAGGGGAAACTTGCATACGTTTGAGTATAAATTCAAAGATGTGTCAGATGTCAAAGATGATTCAGAGTAACGGCGATGGACTCGCCATCTGTCATTGCCATCTAAAAATATCTCAAGTGGAATGTGGGTGTGTTGGTACTGCCTATACTCCTCTGCCCACCCCTTTGCGATCCCTTGTGTGAAAGGCGTGAATGTTATTTATCATTAAATCTTTTTAATTTTCACCCCATTCCACAATGGGCGACTTTTGAGTAGGCAGGGTAGGGTGTAACTGCACCCTCTTTTTGCCGGAAATAGATAAATGTAAGGTCTATAAAAATATCTTTCAATTTGGTCTGAGACCAAATTGAGCTTGCAGGTTTCCTGTAGACCTATTTTAACTTTTGACTTATTTTTCTAATTAATTAAATAACCAATGTAATTTATGGAACATTACATTATTACTCTATTTCCTCTATTTCCTATCGCCCGACACACAACCTTTAATGCGACTTGAACATGAACATTCGTATTCCAAGCGTTGTCGATAAAATGCCTTAGACGTTATTCAGCACGCGTTGGATATATTTAGGTTGATGCGATAGATCGATCCAGGCTATCATATAGCGCCGATAAGGCACTGGACAATCCGCCCTCCTATACCAGCACTCCAAATCCTACTTATATTATAAAAGTTTGTGAGGATCTTTGTTCTTCTTTCATACAAAAGCTACCGGAGTCGGAACAAATTTAGCACAGAAATGGATCATCAAACAAATCTGCCAATGAAATAAAATTTTATTATATAAACATAGGCTGAAATGTCACATACGACATATTTAGAGCACAATGTAATGAGAAATGTTTTTGTAACTAAGATATTTTTTGCCGGAGATGATCTGAACCAGAGTTTAATCGCCGCTTTCGAACTTACAAAGAGGTCCAAGAACAAACCCAGGCGGCCAGTACCAATAGAACTCTCGGAACTATTAATTAAAGTGACTTAACATCACGGGAAGCCACATGCGTCGTAGAAAGTATTCATAACTGTAGTGTCTGAGACACTGCGTCAGACTCATATCGAGCCACTTTGTCACTACAACATACCATCATAATCATCCCAGAAAATCAAATTGTGTTTTTAAACCTCGTTTACATATATCAGTGCCTATATACATAACTACCTATCTTCATAATTAAACAAATTCTGTGCATACCCGCTGCCATGTTTCTCCTGTCAAGGATGATTGACTGGTAGAAAATGCTTATTTTAGCATTTAGTCCACCATTGTACTTTAATTGCGCATTAATATTAAATATCTTGGGTTTAACTAGTTTTATGATTGAAACGACAAAGAATTCAACCGGTTAAAAGATTTAATATAGTTGAGTTATGTTGACCAGTTCGTTGCGTCGCTTTTCATTCCAAGGGAAAGCGAGTGTAAGGTAATTAAATAGTTGATCTTTGAATTATTTATCAATCCTTCACTGCAATAATTTATATGTTGCACTTTAATCATAAAGTTGCATAAGACATTATATGTCTAGTGAGTTCTTACAAATGTAAATAATATCTTCAGTACGAGTACCTACAGTACTGTAGAGCACCAGTCCCACTAATGCTGTAACATAATATTATAATATCAAATGATTTCAAAAGAGTAACCATGGAGTTTCTCGACGGTTTTCCATAGAAACTTCAACCCGTACCGTGCACCTTTTACGACGTTTTATAAGTGCACATCTAGGCCTACGTGAAGTAAAATATTTGGAATGTTAATTCTCTCTAGACTTAAAAAGCTCTTAATAAATGTGAGTGTTTTTAGAACTCCGCCTAACTATATTCAGTTTTCTTCTCCTTTGAAATGAGCCTCAGCAAAGCTACTGCTTTATAGATATAATTGAATTCAAACGTTGGTAATAGATTATCTTCCTTATGTGAACCAATTTGTATCTACCAAATAGAAATCCTCGTGGTGCCTACTACAAAGCAATTTGAATCAAGAGAAAGCCATGACTAACGCGATTTAACTCGTGAAATGTTTTGAATTAGCTTTGTCAGTGTAACCCATATCTTTATGGTGCGTTAATGCTCTCTGTTATACCGGTAGGCACTTTCTACAATCTGATCGGTGAAATTACTCGTTTATTAGCAATTGGATTATCCAGACCAATATTATGCAGAGGACGAGAGAGAGAGAATGCGCAAACTTTTTAGGTGTCAATGTGACGGGGTATCCGTTCCGGTGCACGACTTTAATTTTTAATTTTCTTAAACTTAAATTTTCTTCTCCAACACATGCAGGTTTCCTTTCGATGTTTTCTTCACCTCGTGGTGTGACTCACTGTAATAAAGTTCAGGAATAAAATATTGGTATCGACAGTTTTTCATTCAAACTTCGAACTTGACTACTCGAACCACTCAACCACCACGACCGGCGTAACCGTATTCTCCAAGTATCGATTATTGGGTGTGGTACATTTGCCACGCGGATTATGTCGCCAGCCGAAGCGTAGTTGGATTACATTCCAGACATGCCAGTCCTCTGCGCTACAGACATTACAAGCTGGATTCCTCCGTTATAGCTACAGTTTCGATACAACAGGTAGGTATGTAAATACTTTTACCACTTTTAGAAAGTAGGAATAAATGAAATGGCATTTTCTTAATAAAAATACTTACAAACATACATATCATTACGCCGAGTAATTATCGGGCTAGGCAAAGAGAATAGAGCGCCAGTTCTCTCTAGACTTACATACCTCTCTTGCTTCGACCACATTCGTCTCTTGATACAAGCTCGTCGGTTTCGAGTTAACAATACTCACACGCATAAATAAGTACTTAACCAAAATAAGGGGTAGGTACCTAAACCTAATTTATTATTATAAGTTTTCAAAACGAAGTAATTTATATTGGAGAAACGTCAAAGTCTCACAAATCTAATTTGCAATGTCTTATAATACAAACATACATACATACGTGTCACGCGGAGTCCCTAACGGGGCAGGGAGAGTAGAGAGAGTTCTCTCTATACTCATATATATGTACATACATCTTTCGCTTAGTCCACAGTCATCAGTCATCAAGGTTTAAAGATAATCTTTCATCAAGATTTAAAGAGTGTCTGATTGTCATAATGAAATATGTAATAAATATTAGTACATACACGTGTTATTGTACCTTTTCGCAACCATTGTAATACAAATTTACTAGTATCCTTCGTATAGGTACAGTCGCTAGCGGAAAGCTATTTATCTAGCATATTATTATAACTGCAGCAATGGATTTCAAAGGATTTTAACGAGATTAATTCAAGTTACTCTCAACCGTATTTACAGGGTTGGTCATGAGAAATATTATATCACTGTACTTTGTACAACGCTAATGCACATAGGTATGCAATAATGTTTCTGTTTCTCATATGTATGAAATCGCTTGTAGATAATGAAAAGAGAACATCATAAATACTCTCTCCAAGAATGTGATTTATTTTAAATGTAAACGTGACAATTGATAATATGTCATTTGCCGATAACGTTGAGTTATTAAAGCAGTATCTACACATCGTGGTTTGCGGTAATTGCAGCTATATGTTATTATATTTTAAGTCTAGGGTACTCCACTCCTGTAATGATATGAATAAAAACCTATGAAATTATACTATAAAATCGTTAAACGGCGATGAACAAGCTCTCAGTTGGCACTTGAGTATACTTTATATAATCTATACTAATATTATAAAGCTGAAGAGTTTGTTTGTTTGTTTGTTTGTTTGTTTGTTTGTTTGTTTGTTTGAACGCGCTAATCTCAGTAACTACTGGTTGGAATTGAAAAATTATTTTTGTGTTGGATAGTCCATGATTCTAGGAAGGCTTTAGGCTATATAAAATATAAATAAATAATAGTTAATATTAAAAAAATCTCTGAAAAGTGAGTGTGCGAAAGAGACAGACAACAAGATACTGAGACGTTTTCAATATATTGACAAATACTCTGTCAGAGTGACGTGTAAATATTGACGGTAAAGGTGCGTTCCACTAAGCGCCCACAACAATGAAAATTCTGCTATACCTAATCGATCCACATAACGACCGCGGTCGTTGTGGTCGCGGCGAAAACGTCAATTATAATGTCATAACTTACGCTCACGACGACCCATCTAAAAAGGTGGGTCGAAGTGATCGTTGAATCGAAGAAAATTTGCGTGATTTTCAAAACTCAAAGCATATAAAATGGCGACTGTACCTCTTACCAAATATCCAAGTGTCGCCGCAAGACATTTTAATTCTATTTGAACGTAAATTAATTTAAAACACCAATAATATTAAATATAAAAAAAAACATTATATATTTTTTCAATATAAATCTATTTAAATTAATCAAGTTTATTTTCAAGGCTTACAGATTATAAACTATCATCTTAAATGTTTTGCTTTCTTTTTACTAACTCGCCGTTTGTATTATTTACCTGCACGCTCAAAACGCTCTGTAATCCATTCCATTTGAGGTTACGACAGTAACGCTTACAAGCAAACTGTGGTCGTGAGCGTGATCATTGTGAACGCTTAGTGGAACGCACCCTATGTATAGCTAGACTGACATTTCATTCAAGTAGTAGTTTTGACAAACCTCAAATTACAGTTTCTTTCATAACAACAAAAGCAAAAAGATGTTTGTTGTGTTTTAGTGTGAGTTTCATAATTAATCTTCGAGCCAATGAGACTGAAGAACAGCGTAGGCAATGGTAAATACAAATTTCTCCAGATTTATTTCCTGGGGAATTCTGAAGAAGAGGTAAATGAACGCTGTTCGCAGATATCATTTAGCAGTTACAACAACTTTTGCATGAACATAATCAGTTGATCCAATTGTTCAAAACTGTCTTACAAGTAATGTGATGCCATCGGACAATCAGAAAATAGTGATCACAGCAGACAAGCGACCTGCAGGAGACAACATGTCATGAGAGAGGCATCAATGCACCAATGTTAAATGATGTTGCCTTAATCGTGATTGGGGAGAATATGGAGTCTCGCGATATTGTAATGTAACCAAGAAATGATGCCATCATCCTTCAGCATATTAGGGCAAATTCTCACCTCTTATCAAAATAATCTAATATCCATGTAACAATAAATGAATATAAACTACACCTAAACAATACTTTTAATGCCTAACTTTTTAACATAATAGTAATGTTTCAAACTACTTAACCCTTTCGTTAACAAGTCAGCAGGCATTTCAGTAGTTGGCAAATTGCCTTGGCATTGAAATTTTGACATTGAAAAAATTGCATTGCCATGTACTCGGCCTCAGTACTGGACAATGCCACTGTCGGTTGTTTTCTGCATTCATGATATTACAGTACCAGACAATTTAAAACAGAAACCTGTATAAGATCTCCTGTCAATAGTATTTGATGTCCAATCTGAGTCTACAAATCCTTCTAAGTTTTTATTATCATTTGTAAACATTAAACCATAAGATTTTGTTTTATTTAAATATTCTAACACTCTCTTTGCGTTTTTCCAGTGAACTGCAGTAAAACAATTGTTAAATTGGCTTAAATAGCTGACACTGTAACTTATATCTGGGTGTGTAAGTATAGACAAATACATAAGACTTCCTATCAGTTGCTGATAAGGATATTATTTACAAACATTTTCTGACTTATCCAACTTCAATTTACATTCAATAGGAGTATCAACAACATTACAGTTTGACATCTTAAACTTATTTAAAATATGTTCGACAAAATGCTCCTGATCTAATGATATACAACCATTTTTATATACTTTTACTCTCATACCTAAGCATTCTTTCACTTGCCCTGAATCTTTAGTTTTGAAATTTGACATTAAACTATGTTTCAGTTCATCTGTCAATGCCTTGCTACTGGAAAATATGAAAAAAATCATCGACAAACACAGTTTTTAAAATTTGTTCATTATTTACCTTTTACTATATAAACATGGTTCCAATTTAGACTTAATATAACCCTGGCTTAACAAACAATCATCTACTCTCTTATTCCACTGCCTTGCTGATTGTTTAAGTCCATAAATTGCATGTTTTAGTTTGAGTACACTGTTACTCTGACATTCTAAATTAGGTGGTACTAGCATGTATACTGTTTCATCAAGGTACCTAGCCATTTAAAAATGCAGTGTTAACATCAAGATGAGTAATTTCTAAATTTAACTTTACACTTAAAGAAAATAACATTCTCAGTGTTAATACAGGTGAGTATGTTTCTTTATAGTCCACACCTTCTACTTGGGTAGAGCCCTTAGGGACTAAACGAGCCCTATATCTCACTTTATTATCACTTTCAAACTTTCTTTTGAAAACCCAAATTTTAAATTCTTTTCACAAATTCTAGAGCAAGTGAATGAATTTGTATATCTAGGAAGCATGTTCACACGAGATGGAAAGTATGAAAAAGATATTGAAAGAAGGCTAACTGCCTATTAAGGTGAATGGGGCCATGTGGGTGTTGATGGCCAGCAACGGTTGCTGTCCACAGCGTGATATTTGTGCCTACTTTATTGTATGGCAGCGAACCCTGGGTATGTCAGAGGAAGTATGAAGATAGCTTAAATGCAGCTGAGATGCGATATCAGCTGCGAAAAACGTGCGGAGTAACGATCTTAGTTCGAGTCCGGAATCAAGAGATTCGCAAATCAACTGGCGTGAATCAGGGCGAGATTGAAAAGATGAAGAAAGGCATGCTACGCTGACTTGGACATATAGTAAGGTTGAGTGAAGAAAGATTGACGATACAGATATACAAAGCAAAAGTGTGTGCAAGAAGACGCAGAGGAAGGCCACGTTCCAACTACCTGGATCAAATCGATCGGACGCTCAAGGACGGGAACGAAAAGAGTACTCGAAACCGACGATCATGTATGAAGAGACTGATGAATGTGGACGAAGCAAAAGAAGTATAAAGTCTAGAGAGAACTGGCGCTCTATACTCCCTGCCTACCCCCTTAGGGACTTGGTGTGATGATATGTATGTATGTATGTATGTAAATTTTCACCCATGCGAAGCTGGGCGGGTCAGCTAGTAATAATATATAATATAACCTCACGCCTTCCCACAAGGGTCCCCGAAGGGGTAGGCAGAGGTATATAGGTAATACCCACACACCCACTTTTCGCCAGAGGTATATTAGGTGCCAACGTGACAGATGGCGAGTCCATCGCCGTTACTATCCGCCGTTATTATCCAGCACGACTATACATACGCCTTTGAATTTCTCCTCAGACGTATGCAGGTTTCCTCTCGATGTTTTCCTTCACCGTTCAGCTCGTGGTGTGACTAATCATCAAGTATACTTTAGGTGAAAATATGGTAGGGAACACCTCTGACTACCCCATCGTGAACCCGTGTGGGACGTGAAACAAATATATGAATTATACTTTTATATGTTATATTTTCTTCACCTCGTGGCGCCACCAAAAGCCGTAGTGGCCGAGTGTACCAATGAGTTTTTCTGAACTTAAGTACAGTGATTAGTCACACCACGAGCTTTACGGCGACGGCAAAACAGCGAGAGGAAACCTGCATACGCCTGAGAAGCAATTCAAAGGCGTAAGCATAGTCGTGCTTGAGTAACGGTGATGGACCCGCCATCCTTCACGTTGGCACCTAAATATACCTCTGGCGGAAAGTGAGTGTGTGGGTACTACCTATACGCCTCCGCCTAACCTTTCGGGGACTCTTGTGTGAAGGCGTGAGGATATATTATTATATTATATGTTGTATTTTTCATATTCGCTCGAGATATTTATTATATGACATATTTTCATGCTGCCAGAACGCTTAGTTTTGTTCCCTTAACAAATAGATATTAAGATGAATGGGTTGAATATTTGAATGAATATTTTCTATTGCCTCTTTTCTACATGTATTGCCTGTATGACCCATTTTTACTCTTTACACATAGACAGCGCAGCAGCTCCCAAACAATTTATTGCCATAAAGTTTATGATACTGCGTCACGCTGTCACGGGTGTCCGCCTACTACGAGTGAGAGATCTTAAGTAGCCGGACATACCTAAATGCTATTTTTATTAATCTTTTCATGTGCTATTACGATTTGTGTGTTCAGGTCAAGAACATTTCGATTTGTATAAGAAAATGTATGACGTATTTGGCATACATTATGCAATTAATTTTAGATTAATTACAGATGCACCGCGTGGTTTTACTCGCGAAAAAATTTATGTTCTTAACGTTTTTAAAATCCTTTCAGCCATTTTGTCGTCATTGAGTAACCAATATCCACACTCGTACATCCTCTCAAACTTGCATTTATAGGTAAAATTCATCCTGGTGGTATGTATGTATATACTGACACATCCTGAGTGAAGCTAGTTCTGAATAAAGGAACATTTCTTACTAATATACAATCAATTCTCTGAGTATTGTTTGGACTACCGCAGAAGAATGGGTACAGGAAATTAAACTGTACAAACAAATATAATGTTCCTACGAATTCTGTACTTCTGTCATCAGTAAAAATGAATGTCTTTTTTAGTCCTGTACATTTTAAGTACAAGTGTTAAAAAAATGTATGTATATAATGTATATAATACATATGTACATAATAGATACATACGTATAAATACTTTAACAATCACATGACTGCGAAAATAGTTTTATGTGTGCAACATTCTTTCATTAACGACCGTTACGCGTTCGCCGTTGTGATTCAAAATAAGCCAATCAATAGGCGTTCCTGAGTTTTAAAAATAGACCTTGTCACGTGATTGGGGGCTTGGCTTGGTTTAAACATAGAACATGTTCCAAATGACTTCGCCAGCAAGACTAATATTAATAATTAGGTAATTTTATTCAAATTTACGATGTGGGTGGGCTGATAATAGAATCAGTCTGCTCGAACACATGTTTTAGTTTTTAAATTTGGAACGTGTACATAATTGGTCGCCAGGATTAAACCAAGTATGAGACTTAAAACTGTGCCACAGTTAAGATCTCCATAAGATATTTTCACGGCTTATTCAGCTATCCGAAAAGCTAAGGAAATTATATCTATTGATAATAGCATCCATGGTTATAATCCAAAAGAGCATCCTTTTCTTAGATACGTAGTACATCAGCCCTAAAATAGCCTCTAATAAGCTCTCTATTTCGGGAACCAATAACGTTCTAAGCCGAAGATCGTACCGTAAGGAGTGTCCTTAGCTGTGTTTGCTTATCACTCTGTCTCTCTTTCTTGTTGTGTTGTTGTCTTTCTATGAGTGAGAACTCTCGCTACGAAAGACAACTTAAATAATTGCGTTATGATAGCTTGAAATTACCTCAATATTTTTATTGGCGCCTATCATTACTACCCGAAATAAGCCCTTTAATTTTATTTAAAACATGCCCTAAATATTAAAAGCATCGCAATTAATTGGATCACGTGGCGGCGCGCGACGTGCCAAATTGGGCCGAATCACAATAGCAGTATTTTGTCGGTATGTATGTATGTCGGTATGTATGTACCTATCTTTTATCCGAAATACTACTGTGATCTTTTACGTGGTTTTAACTCTCTACTATACTTAGCAGTTTCTTGTCTAAAAAGTTGACATCTAAAATGACAGCCAATGACGGCTCATGATACTATGACGTCAGTGTCGATAGGTGTATCTCACGACTGACTTAAACCCAAATGAAGCTGTGCTTGTTATGTGGGAACGACACAATGATAATGAACTAATAAACCCAAATGAAACAACCAAGATTAGAGCGCAAATTAATTGAAATGCATCTACAGATATCATGCCCTACGTGGGGATCCAACAAAAGTACCTTTTAATACGACAACATATAGTTGACTATATAAATGGGAGATATCTAAACTAATATTTAAAAGAGGGAAGATTCGATATTAGTCGTTTCTATGTTTGTGGATTTAAGTAATTAAAAAATGTACATATCCGAACGAACAGTGGTGTGACCAAATTTAATATGAAAAATTTTATGGGACTTATTTTTATATAATTATAATGTTTATATCGAATAATTCGGATAAATCATGCTTAATTAAATCCTACTGGAATTACTTATGTGAAATAGAGTTCACGCAAAAGCACTGAAAGTGAAATTTGGCACAGATACATTATACAACATCCAGGAAGCCAATGGACCCTGAGTTGTATGACAAGGGTTAACATAAAACTTCAGTCCCATGGTATGTTAAGGTGAGTCTCTCAATAGACAATAACAATTATGCGAAACTATCAATAGCGCAGAATGTAGAAATTGTCACAAACAAATCAGCGCCATCTATTGACACACTTGTAAAACAAATCAATCTCGATACATTGAATGAATTATAAAAAAAAAAAAAACAATTAATTAAAAAAAAAATTACGCGGGAAAAACGCGGGGCATAGCCGGTATGTATACATAAATATAGACGAATGGGTAGCCATCGCCGGGAGAAGTTATTTTTACCCCCAGCGGTCCCGCACGAGAGAAAGTCCTAGCGTCACCCATTGTCTCAACTACGTCACTGCCGCCGGCGACAATCTCTTTACTCACCGCACGTTATTTTATCATTTCATTTGCTATACTATATATTGTTTTAACGTTATTACTAACCGTATACCCGTATAATCCTGTGGATTCACCCGCGTATTTTTTTTTACTTGGTTAGATTTTTATGTATGTATTAAAACATTTACTATGTGTTAATCTCATATAATTCTGTGCCAAATTTCAACAAAACAAACATCCTCACAAACTTTTACTGTATGATGTTACTAGGATTTGATCATTTTAATGATCTGTCAGTACTTACTTACAAGACATTGCCTGCAACGCATATAATGGAAATTTGAATCCCGTATCCCGACCCGTTTGTGCTCTCTAACGCAAACACTACTGAACGGAGTCCGATGAAATTGGGCACAGAGATCAATTATTAGCTGGATTAACAGAGGTTTATTCCACCAAATTAATTCAGGAGATAAATATACCAATCAAATCAATTATTGCGTGTGTGATCTATACTAATATTATAAAGAGGAAAGATTTGTTTGTTTGTTTGTTTGTTTGTAATGAATAGGCTCCGAAACTACTGGACCGATTTCAAAAATTCTTTCACCTTTGGAAAGCTACATTATCCCCGAGTAACATAGGCTATATTAAATTGGACCCGATAGGTGGCGCTGCGATCGAGTTTCAAGAATTTTACCTTTTTACCCGGGCGAAGCTTTCTGTGTGTTTCTGTGTGTCTTAAGCTAGATTCGAGAATGGTTTAGATTTACAATTGGACCCAATAGGTGGCGCTGCGATCGTGTTACGGGCAATTTAACTTTTTCACCCGAGCGAAGCTGGGCGGGATAGCTAGTACGTTATAAAATGTTGACTTTCATTAAGGGTGAACTTTGTCCGCAATATATTTAAAAAAATTAAATTTCCAATTCCAAATATACAATATATTATCATTTATCAGTACATATGTCAATGACTCGTGCTATAATACAATAAATTATATTTATCCTTTCCAGACAGTGTCAACAGTTTGCCTTGAATTTGACGCAGTAAATAAGTCGTATGAATAAATCAATCGTTACATGTTACTCGTAATATGTGAAATGTGTCTGTATATTGGACATATTTGAATAATAATAATGAATACCTGGGATAATTCCACACAAATTGACCTAGTCCCAAATTAAGCAAAGCTTGTGTTATGGTAACCAGACAACGATATATTTACTAATATATGTAGAGATATACATAAATACATAGGACATCCAAGACTAAGGTACAAATACTCGTGTTCATCACTCAAATATCTGCCCTCAGCGGGATTCGAACCCATGACCTCAAGCTTCGCAGTCAGGAACTCTAACCACTAGACCAGGCGGTCGTCAAAGCTTCTTGAATTTAATGAAAAGTTGTAACCTCAAAACCTAATAAAGTTTGATAATTATGGTTGGGGCAGCGGGGGAGATGGGCAGGAAGGTTTAATAAAGAATTAGGTCTACATATTTTTTTCCTAGTTTGGTTGGTGGTTTAGTTTGGCTGGCAGTATACCTTAATATGATTTCGATTTAAAAAAGGAGCTAATTGAGGTAATTTTGCAATTCCAATCAAACATCGCGTTAATTTGGCAATCATTCAAATTCTACGGTATTATTTTTAATCATCGTCAAAGCGTAATCTCTTTGAACTCCCTGTAAGCCATCACAGACTCTCTTTAATTTGACTCATGTGACGTGTAGACTACTAGTCTAGGTGAATAGGTAGAATAGGTCAAGGGAAAAAGAAGATAAATTCTCTTTCTCTTCACATATTACGCCATTCTCAGATTTGACTACACACGCCTTTGAGTTTTAATTCTTTTGTGGTAAAGTCGAAAGTCGAAGCTAGTTGATAATTATTACGTTATTGTCGTCCGTTGTCCCATTATTGTACTGCGCAGTATTGTATTCTCATTTATTCTTAGTACTTGTATCGTTATCAGTTAGACACAGGAAGAACGACAACATTCTTGATTATTTAATGGATATTTCAAGCGAATTCTGGCAGAAAATATCACTCTTCCAAGCGTTCAAATAAAGCTCATAAAACATCACTCGGTGAAAGCAGATAGTGGATTAAATTCCCATTTTTCCATACAATAGGGTCCCAACGACTGGCGCCCGAGATAGCGGGCTTCGTATTAAGCCTTCAAGTGAACCGTGTTTTCTCGTTTGGGAAAAGCTGTTATTATATGCTTTTAATACAAACGTACACCATACCACTACAAATACTCTCGGACTAAGCAGAGTGTGGTAGTTCTGTCTAGACTTACAGACCTTTCGCTTCGTCCACATTCATCAGGCTCTTTATAAATATTCGCCGCTTTCGAGTTCCGATCCTTTACTGTTCGGTCGATTTGATCTTGCTTGATAGTTGGATCGTGATTATTCTCGGTCTCTTCTTAGTGTAGATTGATTAAAGTTCTAAATAAGAAGTTAATACTGTTTTATAAACGGAGGAATTTTGAGCATAAAATAAAGACTTCATTCAAAGAGTATTTATCAGCAAAGGTGCCAGTTAAGGTTTTTTTGATGATAAGCTATTTGTGCAAAGCCTTAAACACTAGCAATGCGGGGGAAAGGTAGCGGAAAACTCAACAGTACCCATTCGATTCTTGTTCCCCGCCCTCCTCCCTGAAGAAGTAGCGCTTCCATTTTTGAACGGAACTACAAATCGTTCATAATACTTGTACAAAAAACTTATCACTGAGCAATCCACTTCAAAAGCAGCTAGAGCGAATGTAATGAAAGGCCAATAATAGCATCATTACTCATGCCACCTAGACCAGTCAAATGACCAGGTAAAAAGTGCTCAGAAGGCCATATTACAAAAGACCAGGAAAATGCTTCGGTGATTAAACTTTTTTACATTTTTGACGTATTTTTACAGAATTCAATTGTTGTACAGAATATAATAAGAGTCGTGGTGGCCGAGTGCTTCGAATAGTTGCCTGAACTGTACCGATGAGCTTTTCTGAACTTAGGTAGGTACAGTGATTAGTCACACCACGAGCTTTACGATGAAGGAAAACATCGAAAGGAAACTTGCATACGTTTGAGATGGAATTCAAAGGCGTATGTATCATCGTGCCTGAGTAACGGCGATTGACTCGCCATATGTCACGTTGGCACCTACAATATATAGGGCGGAAAGTGTGTGGGTGTGTGTGTGTGTGTGTGTGTGAGGCTACTTACTACCTATACACCTCTACTCCTTCGGGGATCCTTGTGGGAAGGCGTGATGATATATATTATATTATTGTTATTGTAATGTAATCTCGTGTATTTATTTGTTCTAGGTGGTAGCCAGACGTTCGGATCTCAAGCTCATAGTGACGTCAGCGACAATGGACTCTACCAAATTCTCCACATTCTTCGGCAACGTGCCGACATTCACCATCCCTGGACGTACCTTCCCCGTGGAGACTTTCTTCGCCAAGAACGTGTGTGAAGACTATGTGGATGGAGCCGTTAAGCAGGTAAGCAAGATAATTTCGAATATAGAATAGAATAGAATAGAATATTGGAGTGCAATATATCGTGTATCCACAACTCTTCGGAGATCCGACAGACGTGACACGCAGACGTGGAAGAAGAATATGGCGGGTCAAACTGGACATGAACCTCGACAATTGTTAGGAAGTTGCTCTTGATCGCAGGCCTCCACCCCCTAACGTTTGATATAAATAATGAGCCAGGTACTGTTGGCTAGATCGAGTCCCAGCCGAAACGGCTTAATCATACATTTAGTAGATATGTACGAAGAATTCACATAAGTAATGAAGTCGCCAATCATCCTAATTATGAGCAGTTTTATCTCGACCACTAAGCAGTCGTAAATACAAGCCTCAACTCAGATAGATTCTAACTTGGTATAACCAAATGAATGCAGTCATAGCCAGCGATGCCATTCCTTCTGAAAAAAGGGCATCAGTTTAATTGTATGTATTTAGGAAGGTTATGTATGAGGATATACTTGGGATGATAATAATATAATAATAATAATAATAATATTTTTATTTGCAAAAACATGGTATATACAGGTGTTACAATTTTCAAATAGACAGTATAATCATGTTTTGCTGGATATATTCCAGCGTGCAAATATAGTGTATATGAGGATAGATATCCATCGTCCATCGATTTTTAAAGAGCTGAAAGTGGCAGGGCTTCAGAGAGGCAAAAATGATATAACTCACCTGCCTACCTCCAATAGGAAGGCAGGGAGACAAACATTTGTCACATTGGTTTATGTCCTTTTCTTTATGTGTTATTGTAGTTTGACTTACTTTTGGGACCCTTGTGAGAAGGCCTGAGGATATATATTACTTACAGAATTTTTATAATTGGTTTCAATCCACCTAACATTGAAGAATGGCCGTCAACCTTACGGCGTATTTATTGATACGTTCCAAATTAAATACAGTTAAATCAGCGAAGACATTAACCTTAGGTACCAAATAAAGTGGGGCTAAATAATCTAGACATACCAAATAGATGTCAATGAACTGACCGCATACCTATTCTAATTTCCGCTGCAGTAATATAAGCTTTTGCTTAAGGCCGTTCTGCTTCATATTGAAGACCAAATGTTTTTGCGCTAAATATATCTTTATAACTCGCATAGAATGTAAGTGAAAGAGATTTTAAGAAGGTAAATATTTGTTTGTGCCAACAAGTATAAGGCACGCCTTGAGCTACCAACTATACTGTATAATAGTTCATTCTATATTATTTGTGGTGTGGTAAATATACTTAAGCATAAGATTAAAGCATTTTTTTATGATGTGTAAAATTCAACACTTTTAATATATTAATAATTACTGATGTATTATCGATACTTCTTAATTGAGACAGAAAGCGTGTGTAGGTACGTGATTTTAAACATATGGGTAACAAAAATCTTGAACGTACATAAATGTGAAATGTTATGAAATCTATCGCTGTTACTCAATCCCGATAATTTTGACGACCTTTGAATTTTTCTCATACGAATGCAGGTTTCCTCTCGATGATTTCCTTCACCGTAAAGCTCGCAGTAGGACTAATCACTGTATTTAAGTTCAGAAAAACTTATTGGTACAGTCGGGATCCCACTTGCAATATTTGTGTTGCATCCAACAGCGTGAACCTCGACCGGTTGGGGCATTAATATGTAAAGCTATGTATAAATAATTTTACAAATATGTTCAATAAGGTTTGATCAATTACTGTAATAAACAGTTACAGTAAAGAAGGCACAGAAATAGGAACGTCCAACTTTAACACATTGTTTGATCAATGGCCAAAGTAATTGCTAACCATTAAAGCATTCTTATAGTCATAGAAAAATAGTTTGATTATAACCTAACCACTTTTGGTTCGAACACTTGACGCCTTACAAACTACTAGCAGTGTCTAATGAATAAAGCCCTAGAATGTCCAATAGCCAGCTATTGAGACGCCGTGAGGCTAACAACCAGCCCTGACATTAATAGTACGTACTAGGTATCTACCTGCCAGTGCTTTGACTCGGACAATAAGTGTCTCGTGTTAGGCAACTTAGATTTGAGTTGCAGCTTTGTCGAAGGTTTATAAATAACATATTTTTTATGTCGATTTGTTACAAGCGGAATATACCTTTCATTTAAATTTTCAAGACGGCAGATGACAACAATGACTGAACTTCGGGTGAAAAGGTGAAATGTAAATGTATGTTAAAAATAATTACGTTTTTTACGGTAGCAATCATGCGATCCTCCTCCAAGGTAAATGGTTACTACCGCCTATGAACGCTTGCAACACCAGAGCTACCCACCCGAATTAGGATCGACATCACGATAGGTGGAAGGAATCCAGTTGTTTCTCGGTTTCTTAATATTTTATTATTGCGTCTTGGACGTGTAAAAAAGATGGTTGATAGATTGATGAATGAGATATACCCGTGAAGTGTATACAATACCAATACAATGCGAATGTGTTTGGAAGAGGAGGCAGAGGAAGTCCACGTCCAATTACCGAAATCAACTCCATCAAACACTCAAGGACAGGAACGTCAAGAGTACTCGGAACTGGCGAGTAATTAGGTAGAGACTGATGAATATTGAAGCGAAAGAGGGCGTTAAGGCTAGAGAGAAATGGCGTTCTCTCTCTGCTTACCCCGTAAGGGACTCGGCGTGATGGTAAATATTTGTGTATTTTATTTGTTCAAAAGAGATAAAGTGGATAAAGTCCTATTCAGAAGCTGGTTATCTGAATCGCAATATAAATGGAAAGGTGTGCCGTGTTTACAGTCTCGTGCGCGATCGCGTATCGATGTCGGGCCAATTAAATTTGCACACATTGTCGGCCCGGTCGTTAACCCTGGTCTGCGATCAATTTCACAAAGCTATTGCTAAACATTGTTAAGTATCGTACTAAGGCTATACCTACCTACCTTCTACATTCTGCCTCCACCCTGCAAAGCCTCGCCCCGTGTGCTTGTGCCCCGTGCTTCCAAAAGTGTTGTTTGCAATATTTGTGTTGCAGGTAACTAACTACTCGAACCACTGCCACCACGGCATAATTACACACACACACACACACACACACACACACATCACTCCGATTCCCTTACGGGGTAAGGAGAGAGAGAGAGAGAGAACGCCAGTTCTCTCTAGACTCTCTCTCTATTAAGAGATATGAAGAGACCTCGTAATTGAGAGAAACTAATTAGGGTTAAGACCACTATCTCTCGAAGATTCAGGCTTTATTTACCAACATACATCGTAATCCGTTAGTAACATATACATTTCATAGAGCAGGGGGTATAGAGCGCCAGTTCTCTCTAGACTTACATACCTCTTTCGCTTCGTCCACATTCATCAGTCTCTTCATACATGCTCGTCGGTTTCGAGTACTCTTAACGTTCCCGTCCTTGAGCGTCCGATCAATTTGATCTAGGTAGTTGGAACGTGGCCTTCCTTTGCCTCTTCTTGCACACACTTTTGCTTTGTATATCTGTTTCGTCAATCTTTCTTCACTCATCCTTTCTATGTGTCCAAACCAACGTAACATGCCTTTCTTCATCTTTAAAATCACGCCAGTTGATTTGCGAATCTCTTCATAATAATGTATATTTATGTATATACCCTTGTGGGATTATGTATTGGTGACGTCAAGGCCACTGTTTATCAATATGATATCATAGTTTTCCGCGTTACTCTTGGTATCTTATTTGGCTAACTAACATGCTAAGCCAGAGTCAACTCGATTTAATCATGTATTTACCCACTCTTAAGAAAGAACATACATTAAGTGGTACTCTGTATTTTTTGCAGACCATTTTCGCTCTCATTTTATATATTCTACCAATGTATAAGTACATATAGCCGTGGTGGCCGAGTGGTTCGAGCAGTTGCCTGCGACGCAAAGGTCGCAAGTTCGAATCCCGACTGTACCAATGAGTTTTTCTGAACTTAAGTACAGTGATTAGTCACACCACGAGCTTTACGGTGAAGGAAAACATCGAGCGGAAACCTATATACGTCTGAAAAGAAATTCAAAGGCGTATGTATAGTCGTGCTTGAGTAACGGCGATGGACTCGCCATCTCTCACGTTGACACCTAATATACCTCTGGCGGAAAGTGGGTGTGTGGGTATTACCTATACACCTCTGCCTACCCCTTCGGGGACCCTTGTGGGAAGGCGTGAGGTATAAGTACATATATACCAAATTGTATATTGAGAAGATGTTTTTTGTATTTAATATTTTTTTATATTATGTTATTTTATTATGTAACAATTTTATTTCAATTATTGTTTTACTTAACAAACACAAAAAGAAACTAATATTTCGTATAATATATAATACGAATAGATGATTAGTTTTAATAAGATCTTTCAATAGGTGAAAAATAAAATAGTATCATTAAGTTTATCCATTACAAACAGTTAAATCTTCCCCTTTTCAAATATTAGTTTCGACATCTTCATGTCTTCCCACAAGGGGTAAGCGCTTTAAGGACGCCCTGTATCCGACGGAGATGTATTGGCCAACGTGGCAGATGGCCTACATGTGAGGGACTCGGCGTGATGATATGTATATATTTGTGACAGATGGTGAGACCGCCGCGATTATTAGGTACGACAAATTATACATAAGCCTTTGAATTTCTTCTAAACGTGTGCACGTTACCATAGCAATGTCTTTCACTGTGAAGCTCGCGATATGCCTGCAATACACTGCAATTACGTTAGACATAAAAATAACAA
Organism: Drepana falcataria; assembly: GCA_945859725.1. NCBI lineage: Eukaryota > Metazoa > Arthropoda > Insecta > Lepidoptera > Drepanidae > Drepana > Drepana falcataria. Next base: position 10,195,421 of record OX243933.1, on the reverse strand, counting down.
TTAAAATATTTAATCAATGACACTATAATTATGATGTTCACTCGTTGGCTATTTGAGTAACTTAATGATCGATTTATGTGTTAAAATATTCGTGTCATCATCATCAAGTCGTAATTCGTGTAGGTACCATGGATAATGCGTAATTCCATCTTGTGTCCGCGCGCCACTCGATCGGAAACATTACAAATGGGATACTTCAATCAACAGTTCAACAGGGACAGTTCAATCAAGTGTGTATGTCGCAGTATCGCCTCACAGTCATTTACTGCCAATCGGCTAATGGACGTCTATAGAGGCAGATTTATACAATTTCCGCCAGGCTATTTCAATGACAGCAAATTTTCATGTATTTCGTTCCCGCGCTGCAACTATACGCATTTACCCAAATTATAGAACAATATCTAAATGTGTCAATAACGTGTTGATTTTTTTTATATTTGCGTGGACCTAATAACATTTAGGTAGATAGATTAGATATCATTAATTTTGCTGCCTCCTTCTTGCAGGCTCCTTCTCAGCCTATTTCGTAATCCGCCACTGGATGTCTATACAATTGAAAATTATAAAGGAGGATTAGTTTTATTATCAAATTATTACAAAGCTCACATTTTTCGTACTGGCTTTCTTTACATAGATGACAGGTTCCCCTTTTATTCCCAGAAACTTTCTGAGTTCCATAACACTTTGCCTTTTAGGCCTAAAGAAAGATCGTTTTAGCAAGGATTGCTTTTTCGCGGCTAAATAACGGTTGTCGCTTTCAAAAGTGCTATCTTTTCAGAAACAGCACGTCTACACCAAATACAACAAGAAATCAAAATTACAGGTCGTGTCTGAAAAGCGTTAACCCATGTATATATCTAAAAATGTTGGTGTTAACTATATATATATATATAATAACTGACAACCCCTTCGCTCTTGAAGTAATCCATTAGCCTAACTTTGTAAATATGTCGACGTAAAAGTGACGTTTATATGAATCTGTGTAACCTTAGTCATAATCATCTGTTGTTAAATAGTCTTTGATAACGCAACAAAACAAAGCCTTAATTCAATATTGATTCATAAACATATGCTACCGGCGCGTTGGCGTCATAACTTTTCTCCATAGCATAGGAATCGCCGCCCACCACTAACAGGCCTCCGCTAGGAGGCTTGTTTGTCCTGTATTATCAGAATATTAACTGTTACCCGAAACTTTATCCGCATGGCTTAAGTTATCATATCATAATAGTCAGAATCTGCGCCTGCGCAGAATTTGTTCCACCTTAGCTATTATTGTTGTCCTTTCAATATTTTCATAGCAAATTTCACCCCATTCAATTTGAATTTCCGCGACAAAAAATTCTAATCGATTATCAAAAAGTCCCATCTATGTCTTTACGAAAATTGAAGAAACTGTATCAGATTATAGACATGACAGATTGAGAGAGAGAGATAGAGAGAGAGGGAGTAATTTTTGCATTTATGATATATTGGCCGTTGCACCCGCGTAAAATTATATTGTATTAGTAGATTTTTACTGGAATAAACCTTTTATGACCATATGACCAAATAATCTATCTCTGTGCCAAATTTCATCCAACTCAGCCATTCTGTCAATTATGACAAATTGTCGCATTTATAATATTGTTAGTGGTAAATATGTATGAACATTTGTATGTAGGGTGAGAATGAAACAAAAAATCAAGCTCATTCGATACCTACAGTGTGGTCTGGTCAGTCTACTGCAGGTCACACAGGTCAGCAGTTAAACACACGAACAATGCCAATCGATACATTACCATCCGATCACTTACGGTTTAGTGTTGTGTTTTTTAGGTTGTAAGCATTTACTCATATCATATCTTCACGCCTTCCCAAATGGGCCCCAAAGGGTAAGCATGTGTAAAACAACAATATCCTTAAGCTGGAGATATAAGATAGAGGTGCCAACGTAAACGAAGTCCAGGCCTAAGTCGTTTCTTAAACTGCTGCTTGGAAATTCAAAGACTTGTATATTCATCTATACATTCTTTGGTTACAGGTTTGCTCTCGATGTTTTCCTTCACCGTAAAGCTCGTGGTGTGATTAATCACTGTACTTAAGTTCAGAAAAAACTCATTGGTGCAGTCGCATTTGAACTTGCCATATTGGTGTTGCAGGCGATTATTGGAATAAGTTAATCCCCACAGCTTTAGTAAGGTAAACAATTAGTCTATTAAAAGTTCAAGGTTGCTCTAGTCCCCGGTGCCTGGCGACCGCACTTTACTTAAGCGAAGTCATTTGCTGAGCGATCTAATAACATTTTCCAGGAAAGTTTTGTTGCTGTTGTTTTCTTTGTATATAAAATTACTGCATAGTCCTTCCTGTCAGCTTGGAATAACCTCAACGGTAAAATTTTCCTTAGGGAGTTCGGCATAGAATTCTTCAGCGTGTGAAAGCAATTCTGCAGCGAACGAGTTATACTCTTGGCATTGCAAGCATTCATAGGCGGCGGTATAGATAGTGCCATCCACGAAGACGAGCCCCACCAATTTCTAGTCGAGGGGGTCGCGGGATGTTAGGGAGTATGACCCGAGTCTATTAATTGTAGTGTGCGTGTGCACTCATAGGTAATCAATACCGAACATCAAACATTAGTGGATGGATGCACACTCACACTTTAAGCTATAGAGAAGAATAGTGGGGCGCGTCATCGTGGATGGCACTATCTATATAAGAAACCTGTACTCACGTTGACGCTATTACAGACGCTATTCTATTATATCTTATGTAGTGTCCCTTTGAAGTTTCCTATTGAAGTTTTTCAATAAAAAATAACATAATAACATAAATTTCTATTGACTACGAAGTCGATTGTCTAAACGATGGATGTACGAAAGGGCAATTACACAGGGTGGTGTAAAATGTGACCCGACAGCTCACCCCGCCGGAGGTCACGAAATCGATATCCCCACTGAACAATATATAGGTACTCGTATACATAGTTACTAATGAATGCTCAATGCCAAGCCCAACTTCACTTGTCGTTTTACTCGTTAGGTTTAGGTTTATAGTATTTATTCGCAAAAAAACTTACATAAGTTCACTTACCATGAGATTTGGTTTAACAATTTTGAGAGAAGTAGGGCATAACGGGTTTCCCATTCGAATTTAGAGCTGGCCGACTGGGGCAGGACCTCTACTTTATAGAAGTCCGTAGCCAATTAACTCGATTTTTTATGTTGTGTTCCTACGCGGTGAATAAGGTTTCCAGTAATGAGCTCCTTGGGGAGGGGGGAGGATTGTTATAGTGTGCTGGCAGTAGAGGGATTAGTCCCATTATGCTGCCAACACAGTATAACTTTCCTAAAACAGAGTGGCAACGTGCAAGTGATATTCCGTATTGTAATCGTAAATAGGCTGCGGTAACTGATTTCCATCGGGTGGGCCGTATGCTTGTTCACCATTCTTGTTTTATAAAAAAAATACAATAATTTAAAGTACTTAGAGAAATATAGTCAAATGGCGCTGAAAATAACCTCTTATCATAATAATTGTATTGTACGCAGAGAGAGGTGCATCAAAACCTTTGAATCGCGGAGAAGACTTATTTTATAAACACTCTGCTTCACTTGTTCGTGGGCGAATGTAACCGGTTACGTAGCGATGCGGTTTCAAGCGTTTTAAACCGGCTTGATCAGTGCTTGATACGTATTATAAATACATGCTGAAGTTTTGGCAGCTGCTGTTGAAGAAATCCGGTGCTACGAAACTACCACTATGGAAAAGTTGTCTCAATAACCTAAAAGTTGTGGAAACTACGAAAGAATTTCTAACGCTTTTATTTTTACATACATACATATCATCACGCCAAGTAAACGGGGTAGGCAGAGAGTATAGAGCGCTAGTTCTCTCTAGACTTACATACCTCTTTCGCTTCGTCCACATTCATCAGTCTCTTCATACATGCTCGTCGGTTTTGAGTACTCTTAACGTTCCCGTCCTTGAGCGTCCGATCGATTTGATCCAGGTAGTTGGAACGTGGCCTTCCTCTGCCTCTTCTTGCACACACTTTTGCTTTGTATATCTGTTTCGTCAATCTTTCTTCACACATCCTTTCTATGTGTCCAAACCAACGTAAAATGCCTTTCTTCATCTTTACAATCACGCCCTCATTCACGCCAGTTGATTTGCGAATTTCTTCATTGCGGATTCGATTTAATATCGTTACTCCACACATTTTTCGAAGAGACCGCATCTCAACTGCATCAAGCTATTTTCATACTTCCTCTGACATACCCAGGTTTCGCTGCCATTCAATAAGGTACCAATATCGCGTTGTGGACAGCAACTCCACTTTTTGCTCAGACTTTTACTGCCCATCAACGCCGACATGGCTCCATTCACCTTATTTCCGGCAGTTATCCTTCTTTCAATATTTTTAGACCTTATTTTTAGGCTTTTATTTTTAGACCAAATAATTCGATATTTCATTCTAAGGGCATATTGTCCAGACCACTTTAGCTATTTGCTTAAATTATTCTCTCTTATAAAAGACATTTAATCAGTTGGTGTTACATTATTTTCCGAACCACAAGGACATAGGCGCTGCCTTACATGAGTCTCAATTGACCCTTAATAGAATGTATACATAATATATATCCTCACACCTTCGCCCTAAGGGATGTGGTGGGCGGGGCTAGGCAGAGGTGTATAGATAGCCACACATCCACATTCCGACAGAGATATATTTTAGGTGCTTTACCTTGGAACGCCAGTGCTCTCTAAACTTACAGAACTATAATGTTTCTACTCATTATATAAATGTAAGTTTTACACGGTTTCTATTGGGTATAGAGTTCTTTTCCGTTATATATTCTATATCCCACAGCTGGACAAAGGCCTTCCTCCAACCTCTATAACTCCCGCATTGCTTGCGGGAGTTATAGAGGTATTCTTCAGGTGTATGTCTAATTCGTCCGCTCATTTTCCTCCCGCCTGTCTACTTCTGCGCGTCGCGTTCTATTAGGTCCATTGTGACGTTTGTTTGGCCCAGTTTTTGTCCCAAATGTTAGCTTATATAAACAATGCCCTGTCATATAGTAAGTGATCGTATTCTTCTCGTCGATCGTCTTATTTTAACTATGTGTTCCAGGCGCTGCAGATCCATCTCCAACCGGACGAGGGAGACATACTGATATTCATGCCGGGGCAGGAGGACATCGAAGTTACTTGCGAAGTGAGTTACGCGTTTATTCAACAGTCGTTCTTACCTTTTGATGTACCATGGCTATTTATACCTACCAATAAAAATTGAAGGGAAATAAAAGATATTATCTACACGTTAACAAATTAAATTAATAGATTCCTTAGTGTACTTATAAAATAATATAATCAAGACAACACAGTATATATCTGCGTACACAGAGTGGCAACGCGCAAGTGATACTTTGGTATCGTGAGCTAAACAGGCTACGGTTACCTGGTTTTCCCATCAGTCTAGTTGTATAAAACGTGGATTGTGTTACCGCAGGTGCTGACAGAGAGGCTGGGCGACCTGGACAGCGCCCCGCCGCTGACCGTGCTTCCCATTTACTCGCAGCTGCCGGCCGACCTGCAGGCCAAGATATTCCAGCGCGCGCCGCCCGGCCAGAGGAAGTGCATCGTGGCCACTAACATTGCAGGTAAAGATAGCATCTCAACACTACCACATACACTATGACTCAGAAGATGGGTCAGTTGCTCAAATATGAGAGGTAGAGCATAAAGAGAGCATAAACATAGAGCATATGTAAGTCTAGCTAGTGAGAACTAGCGCTCTATACTCTCTGCCTAGCCCGTTAGGGACTCGGCGTGATGATATGTTTGTATGTATATAGAGCATAAAGGGTTTCCCGTTCGAATTTGGAGCTGCCCGACTGGGGCAGGACCTCCAACTTATAGCTCCTTGGGGAGGGGGGAGATTGTTATGTTGTGTAGGCAGCAGAGGTATTGGTCCTATTTTGCTGCCAACACAGTATAACTCTCCGAGTACAGAGTGGCAACGCGCAATTGATACTACGGTGCCGTGAGCATAAATAGGCTACGGTAACCGCTTTCCATCAGGAGGACCATAAGCTTCTTTGCCACTTTTGTTGTATATAAAAAAGGTGATCTTATTTTAGCACTACGTTCTTTATGTAGCTAATTACTTTCATAAAAAATATAGAACCATGTTTCGAAGTGAGTGAGTATAACTCCCTTGAATAATGAACACTTCGTATTGTTCCAGAAACATCGTTGACCGTTGACGGTATTATGTACGTGATAGACTGCGGCTACTGCAAGCTGAAGGTGTACAACCCCAGGATCGGTATGGACGCCCTACAGGTACGCATGTATTGCACTTTACATTCATTTTACACATATTAAAAGAAGAATTAAAAAGAATTCATTCATTCATGTGTAATTATGCCCGGTTGTGGTGGACCTACACCATTTCTAACAAAGTATATATGTCCCATTATTATTATTATTACTATACACAGGGCATAAATTATAATAATGTATTAACCACAAAAGCGCGTCTGCGGAAATTGCTTCTGTGCTTATGTGCGTAAGTGCGCTGTATGTGCGTATATGCGATGAACGTGCGTATGTGCGATGAACGTGCGTATGTGCGCAGATCTACCCTATGCGTACGGCCAATGCACGGCCACGGTATGCGCCTGCGCGTGTGTATGCGATGTAGGTGCGTGTGCGCAGATCTACCCTATGAGTACGGCCAATGCACGGCCACGGTATGCGCCTGCGCGTGTGTATGCGATGTAGGTGCGTGTGCGCAGATCTACCCTATGAGTACGGCCAATGCACGGCCACGGTATGCGCCTGCGCGTGTGTATGCGATGTAGGTGCGTGTGCGCAGATCTACCCTATGAGTACGGCCAATGCACGGTCACGGTATGCGATGTAGGTGCGTGTGCGCAGATCTACCCGGTGAGCCAGGCCAACGCCCGTCAGCGCGCCGGCCGCGCGGGCCGCACCGGGCCGGGGCGCGCCTACTGCCTGTACACGCGGCGCCAGTACACGCACGAGCTGCTGCTGGCCACCGTGCCCGAGATCCAGCGCACCAACCTCGCCAACACCGTGCTGCTGCTCAAGTCGCTAGGCGTCGAGGACCTGCTCGCCTTCCACTTCATGGACCCCCCGCCGCAGGTCACACACACACACACACACACACACACCTATCATAGAGTTGCTGAAGGCAATAGAACGACGTTTTAACATACTGCAAGAAGGGTTTACGTGAATTTAAAAAGGCGGCTTTCATTCGATTTAAAAAGTTTCCGACTTAATAAAAGTAGTTGTCATTTCGACTCGTATTATCAAGTTGTATAATATGTATGTATGTATGTTGTTTCACGCATATCTTCGAAACTATGAATCGTATTTTGACGCTAGCTCAACTAGTGTGCAATAAAGCAAATGTGTTATGTATTGTAAACTAATCCTAAATAATTAGAGTTTGTAACAGCGCCAAATGTACTTATAATAATGTCGTATAAGATAAACCCGCGAACATTATCACAAGGGAAAGAATGAACTTTCCAACCCCGAATCTTCCCCAAAGTAAAGGGTCGAGTATATTGTCGTGTCCAAATACACATTTAAAAGTATCAAGCTTCTTCTTGGCGCAATGTGATTTACAAGCCATGCCGTGACAAGCCGTGGCCGAGTGGTTCAAGTAGTTGCCTGCGACACAAAGATCGCAAGTTCGAATCCCGACTGTACCAATGAGTTTTTCTGAACTTAAGTACAGTGATTAGTCACACCACGAGCTTTACGGTGAAGAAAAACATCGAGAGGAAACCTGCATATGTCTGAGAAGCAATTCAAAGGCGTATGTATAGTCGTGCTTGAGTAACTGCGATGGACTCGCCATCCATCACGTTGGCATCTATTATATCTCTGGAGGAATAGTAACCACACACCCACTGTGTGGTTACTATTTATAAAATAAATAAATAATAAATAAATAAATAAATAATAAATAAATAAATAAATAATAAATTTATACACCTTTACTCGTTTCACGCCTATCTCTGAAATTATGAATTGTATTTTGACACTAGCTTAACTAGTGTGCAATAAGGTAAATATGTATTAAATTCTAAACTAAGTGATGGTCGTTGTCAGGACACGATCCTGAACTCGATGTACCAGCTGTGGATCCTGGGCGCGCTGGACGGCACGGGCGCGCTGACGCCGCTGGGCCGCCAGATGGCGGAGTTCCCGCTCGACCCCCCGCAGTGCCACATGCTCATCGTCTCCGCCGAGATGGGCTGCAGTGCCGAGGTGCTCATCATTGGTGAGCTCACTCCACACTTACTCCGACTCAAAAGTATTATTATATTTTAACCCTTGCCGTGGCAACACAAATACTAGCACCTTAAATATAAATATGAAAAGACTGATGAACTTGGTCGAAGCGAAAGAGCTATGTAAGTCTAGAGAGAACTGGCGCTCTATACTCTCTGCCTACCCCGTTAGGGACTTGGCGTGATGATATGATGATGATGAAGTTTGTAAGTTTGGATGTTTGCTGCTCTTTCACGACACGGCAAGTAAAATATATCGCCGGTGGAAAATGGGAATGCGGACGACGGGAACGGGAAAGTGTGCAGGGAGTTCACACCGTCCGGTTCCCGTTCGTGAGTGTTCGATGGATGTCAGGAACGGGGTCGTTCTCCGCCTCCCCTACCAGACACGCATTGTATATTATGTTATTGGAACGTGCAATAAATTATGTAAAGTGGATTTTGATAGTATATTTGGTTTGGGCAACATATGAGCGAAGTTGAATTATTCCTCATCATCAGGATGCAAGTGCAGGCGTGTGCTAGCCTTGTGTAGTGTGATATACATTGACACCTGTGAATTGAGTCAACGATCGCTCACCGGGGCACGGACACGATGGCCTTGGACAGCGGGCATTGAATGTGACCTGCATTTCTATAAACCTTTAAATTTAAAATTTAAACGTAAAGAAAACTAGCGTTCTACTCTCTCTGTCTACCAAGTTAGGGACGCGGCGTGAGGATATGTATGTATGTAAATATTCTATTATTTATGTCAAGCTAAACTTACTAACTAACTTACTTACTAACTTACTAACTAACAACAGTTATCTGTTGGTTATCCAAGAAATACAAAATGAAATACATAACATTCTAATAATAATATAATGTATCCTCACGCCTTGCCACAAGGGTCCCCGAAGAGGTAGGCAGAGATGTATAGGTAGTACCCACACAACCGCTTTCCGCCAGATATATATTTTAGGTGCCAATGTGACAGATGGCGAGTCTATCGCCGTTACTCAAGCACGACTACACATAAGCCTTTGAATTACTCAGAAGTATGCAGGTTTTCTCTCGATGTTTTCCTTCATCGTAAAGCTGGTGGTATGACTAATCACTGTACTTAAGTTCAGAACAATTCATTGGTACAGTCGGGATTCGAACTTGCGATCTTTGTGTCGCAGGCAACTACCCGAACCACTCGGCCACTACGGCTTCTTAACACATAGAATTCAACACTAATATAATAGCGAATGCCGTTTAACCAACGCGATTGAATCATAGCTCATTAAGAATTATTATCTCACTTCCAGTGTCGATGTTGTCGGTACCATCGGTGTTCTACAGGCCTCAAGGCCGCGAAGAGGAGGCAGACTCCGTGAAGGAGAAGTTCCAGGTTCCCGAGTCGGATCACCTCACACTGCTGCACCTCTACAACCAGTGGAAGGCTAACAAGTGAGACTCTTTAGTTGGTACAGAATAGGGCCTATTTAACCTAGTAAACGTAGTGTAGACCGCCCTCCGACCACGTGGCGCTCATTGGGGGAGGCCTATGTCCAGCAGTGGACTAATATTGGCTGATGATGATGATGATGATGATGACGAGGGTCTATTTTCGAAGACGCCTTTTTAAATTTAGTATTTGATAGTTCTATCGTGTTGTCCTGTTGTCAGAAAGAAAATAGTATGGCATATCTACTCGTTTCGGGATCACGTGTTGGGGTGGTTCAACAATCAGCTTAGTAAAAAATAAAAAAATAACTTTTATCATCGAAAGTCGACACAATTAAGATTTATCGAACGTCACATACTAAATATAAAACTACAGTTACCAACTTTACGAGAAAAAAATCTGTCAGGAGAAGAAAGTAATGCCGAGCGCGCGAGCCAAACTCTCGGTGATGCAAGCGTCGATAGGCGATGACCGCTTACCTCAATACCCAATAACCGCCCCCCGGCAGCTACTCGGGCCAGTGGTGCACGGAGCACTTCGTGCACGGCAAGGCCATGCGCAAGGTGCGCGAGGTGCGCCAGCAGCTGCGCGACATCCTGCAGCAGCAGCGCCTGCCGCTGCTCTCCTGCGGCGCCGACTGGGACACCGTGCGCAAGTGCATCTGCTCCGGTAAGCCCCCACCCCACCCCATAATGCAATACCACTGCTCCTACAACGCATCCCCCCATAATGCAATACAGCTCCTCCTATAACGCATCCCCCCATAATGCAATACCACTATTCTTATACCGCCTACCCCCATTGTACTTATATTTATGTCAGTTCTTGTCTCCTAACCTGACGGGATAGGACGTCCTATTCATGCATATACTTTCAACTCTCCTCCTATCCACAACCTCACCGATAAGTTGTGCCTAAGGTTATGTTAGTTCATTCAAAACTGCTCTCTTCACTTTTGTCTAAGTACTAGGTAATCTAGGCATGGCTAGGTAGGCCGTCTGACCTCTGCTCGCTAGTAGATAGGTTGAAAGATCAAAGCCAAATGCGAACTTGCATTTGTACGTTAATCAATCCTTCCCCCCTTCCCCAGCGTACTTCCAGCAAGCGGCGCGGCTGAAGGGCATCGGCGAGTACGTGAACAGCCGCACCGGCATGCCGTGCCACCTGCACCCCACGTCGGCGCTGTTCGGGCTGGGCACCTCGCCCGACTACGTGGTGTACCACGAGCTCATGATGACCACCAAGGAGTACATGCACTGCGTCACCGCCGTCGACGGCCGCTGGCTCGCCGAGTTGGGGCCCATGTTCTTCTCGCTCAAGGAGACTGGCAAGTCAGTACTAGCTGTGCAATTTATATCCGTTGCGTATGCGTTATGCCCACTCATTATTGCTGCGTCTAGAAGCGGCGCGCACATGTGTTGCACCTACTTTTTGCAGGATTTGTGTGTGACAATGGCGAGTCTATCGAAGCTCAGACACGACTTTATATATGTATGCAGGTTCTTTAATGATTTTCACATACATTAATCTCACGGTGTTATCAGAGCGAGTAGAGCGCCATTTGTATCTAGATTTATAAACCCCACCCGAAGTAAGCAAAGCTTGCACAATGAGATCTAGTCAAATATCCGACCTCGGTGGGATGGAACCCGCGATCGTAAGCTTCGCCAGGAGCTATGGCCGTCTGTCCTATGAGCCGTCTGATACATACATAATTAGTACGACTATAAACCAATTACACTTATTAGCGAACCAAACAATATTAAGAACCTCATAGACTCATATGCCAATACTCCAGACATGCCAACATGATAGGCTCCGTCCGCAAACACTTCACAGTCAGTGTTGGACTCCAAGAGGGCTCACTTTATATTGGTACACCAGGTCCCACCGAGACAAGCGCAAGGAAGCGGCCGTGCACCTGCAGCGCATGGAGGAGGAGATGAAGCAAGCCGAGCACAAGATGGCGGAGGACAAGAAGAGGAGGGATGAAGACGTGCCAGTCACGCAGGAGGTCGCCACGCCCGGCCTCAACACGCCGCGCCGCACGCCGCAGCGGCTGGGGCTCTAAGGGTTCTAAGGGGGGCTCAATGGGGCTCTTAGGGACTCAATGGGGTTCTAAGGGACTAATTGGGACTCTAAGGGACTCAATGGAGCTCTCTAAGGGCTTCAATGGGCTCTAAGGGACTCAATGGGGCTCTAAGGGACTCAATGGGGCTCTAAGGGACTCAATGGGGCTCTAAGGGACTCAATGGGGTTCTAAGGGGCTCAATGGGGTTCTTAAAGGCTCAATAGGGTTCTTAAAGGCTCAATGGAGTTTAACAGGCTCTAGTGACTTCTAAAGAGCTTTAGGATGTTCTAGACTCCTCGGAGTCCTAAGGGGCTCTGGGAGCCGCCCTCGGGTCGTTGTCGGTTGTATAATGTTACAACTTTATATATATTTTTATCCATCAGTGTCCATTTATTTAATCAAGTTTTGACGCAGCTGGGTTCATTGAAGTCAGTTTGAAACATGATTTGATTTGTATTACTTAGAAAATAAGCAAATACCATTGTAATAATTTAATAAAACATATTCATCTAAATGCTGAAAATGTGTAAAGCAAAAAAGTTCTTTTTAGAGTATATTTTTTTAATCAATCATTGTTTTTCAATTAGTTACAAACTTAATAATCCGGCAACTAATGTATAGACAAAGGAAGCCGCTCCCTGAGTGGATGTTAACCATAGACCACGGTGAGCAAGGATACGTCTATAATGCCCCGGTCACCGAGTATAAACCATTTCATTGTGCCCTTCTAAAATTCCAAGGAACGTCTTATTTTCGAAAATGAAAACCTAGTTCAAACATTGTTGTCATTAATTTACTTTCGTAGTAAATCTAGGCGATTCTTCGCCACAACACTTACAAAACCGAATTTGACGTATTATTATCAGCCTTCAGTAAGCTGTTCATATAAGCTATCTACTCGATGATCGGCTAGGTCTGTCAAAAGAGCAAGTTCTTCTAAGATATATGGCTATACCAATTTGCTATGTCCATCTATTGCGTGACGAGATGTCATTGCTTTGAAGTATTTCCTTGAGAAGTTATGAAGGCATGTACAACGCGTATAGTATATAGGATTCAAAATAACGTCGCCATTATTCAGCAGCCTTAAACAATTCGTTGTTCACATTATTTAACATGTTCCGAAGCGCTGTTACCACTACTTTGGGCCCGCTACATTCTCTCTACAGTCTAGAGCAGTGTTTCCCAACGTGGGGCTCGAGCCCCACAGGGGGCAATATGATAGTTAAGGGGGGCAATTTAAAAATGGACTCGACACCACTTCTACCCTTTCGCATTGGGTTATTTTAAAAAAATTATGGGGGGGCATCAACATTTTTAAAATGCGAGGTGGGGCATGGCCTAAAAAAGGTTGGGAAACACTGGTCTAGAAACTATATAGCTCGTTATATTAATTTTCATACATACATACCACGCTGGATCTCACGGTGGAAGACAGAGAGAGTCGAGCCCCAAATCTCACTAGTCCTCAGACCTCTCTCTTCATCTACATACATCAGTCTCATCATACACGCTAGTTTCGAGTTCTCTATTATCTAGATAGTTGGAACGTGGTCTTATTCTGCCTCCGAAGTCATTTGACTAATAGTGGTAGCCTAGTTTGGTGTTTGGACAATATCTGATGCCATCCCTTACTCTATGTTCTACAATCATGAGCTATGTATTTACAATGTACCGCTACAAGCAGCCATAGATGCTGCAATTAAACCTCTACGATGAGATCTACAGTGACATGATTGAGACTATTCTAACTAAACCTAAGCCTTCTAATTACAAAAGATGGTATATAAGGCAAGGCTGACGTTATACCAACATTTTTTAATCTTTCAACTTCATGACAAGGATCAAAGTCTTTCTGTCGAATACTTTTACAATTTACCTTTTTTCGTTTTAATCAATATTCCCAGTTACAATTAAAATATGCCTGACATAGACACTCATAGACCATATTTTGTAATAAGTGGAGTAAAGACACAATAATGTTACAATTACTTTACAATTATATTATTTTACAAACTTAATGAAACTTCCACAGTTGAATTGTGTGATTGTGTTTTAACTTGCATGTATTTCCTGTTGACTTTTCATGGTTATGGAAAAGACGCTCCAATTTTTAACGGCCATCTTCAATTAGCCAATGAGAGCGCGCAAACGGGTTTTGTACTACTTTTCTGTGCCCATTTCACATCATTTATTCCAACAATCCTAAATATTGTCGACTAAAATAGTTTAATATGGTAGGAATCTATTTAATTTCAACAAGCCTCCAAATGGACTAGACAAAAGATCAAAATATTCCCCTATTTATAAAGAAACGAAATAAAAAAATGCAACTGCTTTTAAATCATAAAACATAATGTATGAAAGACAAAGTAAACCATCTAAATTATTTAAAACTATTTAACCCTGAATGTGCAATTCAAGCAGGTTTATAGTAATAATAATTATTATAATAAAAGAGCATACATGGTGTTGTCCAACACAGTTAGTGGCGTCTTGTAGAACAAACGCGCGTAATTACTTTTGAAACTGAACACATTTTTTTTTTCTAACCCCTAATATACAATGGCTCATATTACGAGTCGCTTTTTTCTTTCATGAAAGGAACAGTCGTTTTTATGATTGACTCATCACGCCTCCCCTAAGGTCCCGCACCGTCTCTTCGGCTTGCGCCAACGTGACCGATGGCGAGTCCATTGCAGTTACTCAAGCACAACTATACATCAGGTTTCCTCTAGACATTTTCCTTCATAAAGCTCGCGGTCTGATTAATCCCTGCACTTATCAGAAGAATATCGTGACAGAAATTGGTACAGCCGGTATTCGAACATGTGTGGCGACTCTTTTGTTTATGCCAAAGTTACATATTATATTAATTAATTCATATTTAATATTAACAAAATATATCTACAGACCTCGAGACGTATTTTGACACCAATATGGACATAATTGGTATAGATAGTGCCATCCACGAAGACGCGCCCCACCAATTTCTAGTCGAGGGGGTCGCGGGAATGTGTTAGTGTGCGTGTGTACTCATAGGTAAACGGTGTGTACATTAGGAGCAGGTTGCACACTTACACTAACACTGAACATTGGGAAGAATAGTGGGGCGCGTCTTCGTGGATGGCACTGTCTATATGGCAATTACTGAATTTAAATCCTCTTCAAGGATCTCTTCTGAGAGTGACAATGACATTTCACTATCGTTGCAATATGTAAAAAAGTTTAATGCTTATCGCTCGTGGTAATTAATATGTCAGTGAACAAAAGGGTGCGATTTAAATTTTATTTACAATTGGAAGGATTTACAAATAGGCAATAAGGTTGATTTCACTTCGTAGGAAATTTTCACTTTTGTCGTACTGTACAAAAATAACAACGAACTCGTACCGTACCCCTTTCGGACCCATTCAACAGTACCTTTATTCTCTCACCAAATTCTATGATAAAGATTAAAGTTATGACAAAGTAAAATCAACCTTACTGCTATGTAATTTTGAAATTTAAAATATAATTGTTTAGGCACTACAAACGCGTAACACGTGCGCTACTTACAGCTATATAGAATTAGATGTCTCTAAATACCCTTCTACATAGTCAATAGTAGACAAGAAACCAATGGGATATTAATGGTATAAAGCCAGCGGTTCTCAACCACCGTGTTGCCTATTCACCAACATATTGGGGTGTCGTGTATCGAGAAATTTACAGATATGATATTTTAAGTTGCGTGACTTTCATCTCAGTATTGCATAAAGATAAATCTATCTTGGTGCGTCGCTGAATAAAAAAGTTTGAGAACCACTGCTCTACACGATAACTTGTTTAATGTCTCCAACAAATTGATATTGAATTGTATATATACAGTATGGTGATATTGTATTGTGTTGTTACAATTAAGAGTAATATAGTGTAAATTTCAGTGTAATATAAAGTGACGGCGCTAAATACCTTCAGATATATAATAGAATTTGTATCATCTGATGCATGCCAATAGTGACGTGATGATAAAAACACATCGATACTGCTGTAACTATCGATATCGTTAGTCGTTTGAATAAGGATTCAAGACATAAAAAACAGGGTTGGGAGATACTATCACAAAGTAAGCATTTTCGTTAGACAAAGTGCAGAATCTGTGTCGCTAGTTCGACGTGTCTTAGACACATTCTGTTTCTATCACAATTACTTAAGGAATAAATTAATATCTTTCTGATGATTGGCACATATACATATATATAATACATAAATGTAAATCCTATGTTTTGTGTAGTCCGTGAGCAGGTCTGCAAAGCTTTCAGTCCACAGCAAAAATTGCCCCTAGGCTATTTGAAATACAGTCGAAGATTTATTGAAATGCACACTAATTCCCTCCACACTACGCTACATCGTCCATAAATCACGAAGATTCGGAAAAATCAAGAAATATGACATGCGAGAAACTATATCTTTAAAGATTAATTTTGGTAAGGGTCGGGCTATGAGTCTAAAAACCACGTAGCACTAAAGAAGGGAGGGGTAAAAATCTAGCTAAAAACATAGCGCAATTAATGGACGACCCCTATTTACATGAGAACGTTCTACATAGCGTGTTTATTGATTAAAATACATCACTTCCCCAAAGATTAAAATGTCACTGTCCTGTAACTATTCAACCGAGCCAGCTCGATGTATACGACCCAAATGTCACCCTGAGTCACTAAACAGTCGAGCGAGAGGGCACACAGGAGCGAAGTGGTCGTCAACACGGGTGTGGTTCAGCACTGTAGAGGCTCTAGGGGCAGGTCGAGCGCGTGCTTTTGGATGTAGCGGCGTCGGGCGGCGGCGATCATGTCCGCCTTGCGCTCCTGGAAGCCGCGCTGGCGCTCGTGAGCGCTCGCCGGGAACACGCCCGTGGGCGGCGGCGTCACGTACCTGGGACCACGCACTTATGATTAAAATCAGCTGATCGACTGCTTACATCACCTGAGGTCGCAGGTTCGATTACCGTTGAGGCTATTTGCAATGATCTTGCAAAGTAAGAGTTCCTTAGTGCAGTCGTGGATTGCGCCCTTGTGTGTGGATTGAAGGACTCCATCCAACATAGGCATAACTCAGACATTGCTGAACCCTAAGGCTACTGCTTACCCTTGCATATGGTGACATGGTGTCGGTGGTTAAAGTAATGTTATGACATAAGGCGAGGCGCGAGTTAGATATGATATCATTATATTAGGATAGTACCTAAGGCAGTCTGAGTACGATCTGCTTGCGGATGAAAGGACAAACATATTGTCGCAATGCATGAAGTTCTGCAAGCGCGATGTTTGATTGGGGCACATACATTACATATATATGTATATAAATATATATCTTCTCGCCTTCCCACAAGGTTGGTAGGCAGAGTGAATATACGCTTTAATAATGTTATAATTTTGTTATTTCTTGAGCTATTCGTTTACTTCTTTGTCTTGTTTATTCACAATATTACAATATATACACTTAAGAGAGGTAGGGCATAACGTGTTTCCCGTTCGATTTGGAGCTGCCCGACTGGGGCAGGACCTCCACCTTATAGAAGGCCGTAGCCAAATAACACAATTTAGGTATTGTGTTGTGTTCCTACGCGGTGAATAAGGTTTCCAGTAATGAGCTCCTTGGGGAGAGGGGAGGATTGTTACATTGTTTTGGAAGCAGTGGGATTAAACCCATTATGCTGCCAACACACTATAACTCTCCGAACACAAAGTGGCAAAGCGCAAGTGATACTTCGTGATCGTGAGCGTAAATAGGCTACGGTAACCGTTTCCCATCAGGTGGGCCGTATGCTTGTTTGCCACTCTTGTTGTATAAAAAAAAAATCCCGACAACTTTTAGATGACATCTGATCTATTTTCTGAGTCAAACAGTGTAAAGATAAGAAAGAATAGTGCGCTGTACCTAGGGCGGGTGTCGGGTTGGGCGGGTGTTGTCTCGGGCGTGTAGGGCGTCACGCCCTCCAGGAAGTTGGTGATCGTCACGTCCACGCTGCCCGTCGCCGCTGGCACAAACACCACACATATACAACCCACGTATTCCCAACCCACATCCTATTAGATTCACCTGCAGTGAACAATCTTTACGCCTTCCCACAAGGGTCCCCAAAGTGGTGGGCAGAGGTTTGTAGTTAGTACCCACACACCCACCATCCACCAGAGATATATTTTAGGTTCCAACTGGACGATTATACCTGTTTCCGCTTGATATTTCACCGCAAATCTCGTGGTGTGACTAATCGCTGCCTCTAAGTTCAGAAACTCATTAGTACAGTCGGGATTCGAACTTGTAATCTTTGGGTTAAAGGCAACTACACGAACCATTTGGCACCACAGCTTTGGAAGTGTTTGGCATAACAGGTGTTTCAAGTGTTTAGGTGTAGTCGAGATATAAGTGTAAGTGTTTAAGAGTTTGTTTGTTGCGTTAGTCTTTTTGAATCGTCTTCAACTCTTGTGCTCTGCTGTCGTTGCCCAGCAGTGGGGCAAAGTGGGTTAAACATATATATAGTTACCGAGGTCCCTTAGTATGTCGGGCATGGGCACGGCGGGCAGCACGTCCTTGACCTGCCGCGCCAGCCTAGTGTTGTCCCGCGGCGCCGCACGCCGCGCGCGAGCCCCCGCGCCGCCCGCGTTCAGCTCCTCCCACTTCAGCTCCGTCACCTCCACCTGCAACATGACGTGTGCTCTACATGTCACACTTCTATACGCGGCGGGCAGCAGGTGAAGCGTGTGGCTGTGGGGGGTGTGGGGGGTTTGACGTCACCTGCAGAGCGTCGGCGATGCAGCGCGCGAGGTCTGCAGCGCGCGGCGCGGCGGGCAGCAGGTGCAGCGTGTGGCTGTGGGGGGTGTGGGGGGTGTGACGTCACCTGCAGAGCGTCGGCGATGCAGCGCGCGAGGTCTGCAGCGCGCGGCGCGGCGGGCAGCAGGTGCAGCGTGTGGCTGTGGGGGTTGCGGGGGGTGTGACGTCACCTGCAGAGCGTCGGCGATGCAGCGCGCGAGGTCTGCAGCGCGCGGCGCGGCGGGCAGCAGGTGCAGCGTGTGGCTGTGGGGGTTGCGGGGGGTGTGACGTCACCTGCAGAGCGTCGGCGATGCAGCGCGCGAGGTCTGCAGCGCGCGGCGCGGCGGGCAGCAGGTGCAGCGTGTGGCTGTGGGGGTTGCGGGGGGTGTGACGTCACCAGCAGAGCGTCGGCGATGCAGCGCGCGAGGTCTGCAGCGCGCGGCGCGGCGGGCAGCAGGTGCAGCGTGTGGCTGTGGGGGTTGCGGGGGGTGTGACGTCACCTGCAGAGCGTCGGCGATGCAGCGCGCGAGGTCTGCAGCGCGCGGCGCGGCGGGCAGCAGGTGCAGCGTGTGGCTGTGGGGGTTGCGGGGGGTGTGACGTCACCTGCAGAGCGTCGGCGATGCAGCGCGCGAGGTCTGCAGCGCGCGGCGCGGCGGGCAGCAGGTGCAGCGTGTGGCTGTGGGGGTTGCGGGGGGTGTGACGTCACCTGCAGAGCGTCGGCGATGCAGCGCGCGAGGTCTGCAGCGCGCGGCGCGGCGGGCAGCAGGTGCAGCGTGTGGCTGTGGGGGTTGCGGGGGGTGTGACGTCACCTGCAGAGCGTCGGCGATGCAGCGCGCGAGGTCTGCAGCGCGCGGCGCGGCGGGCAGCAGGTGCAGCGTGAACACGGTGACGGGCGTCCACAGGAACCACAGCGCGTCGCTCCAAGGGAACTTGTCGCGCGCGTCGCCCGGGCGGTGGACGGTCACGTTCGTGAACATGCGCTCCACCTCTGTACCACCGCGCATATATATCGCATTATTATGGCTACATGGCAAAGGTGGTTTAAGTAATCAGTGAGAGTTCATTACATCACGAGCTGACGGCGAATGAAAAAAATTTTTCGAGATTCGAAAAACTACTATGACGTACATAATATGTAATAGGACTTTACGTGAAACTGACGTATTGAATAATAATTTTCCTGCCGTTTCAATAGCTTATTGTTCCACATCTGCCTACCCTCCCTACTTACTCCTACTCCTGTGGAAAGTACTCGCATAATACTACAGGACGTACCAATGTATTGCTGCCCTCTATGACCTCAATCAAGTTGACATATTAGTCAACTTAAATAGTTCTATAGCGAATAGAATAAGTATGGATGATATAGTGTATGGAAACTCACTGATAGCGACTGGTTGCACCCTATTGCCGACCGGGAAGGGCCAGTCGGTAAACTTCAGCAGCCCTTTGCCGTTGGTGGGGCCGCCCTCGGGCTGCAATAGCACCGGCTTGCTGGGGCAGTCCGCGAAGTGTTGCCTGCCAACATAAATCCTTGAGAACACATCCGGATCACAGACGACGGAAGTGGTTACTGGCAAGTAATGGCGACAAGAGTTCCCTTTTTATTTCTAGCCTAAGCTGGCATGCTCTTGCTTTAATATAGTAATGGGAAATTATATTTATAAAATGCAAAAAATATTTCCATAGCTCTGCAAAGGATAGTTTATCACTCTACATATTTTAAAACAAAATCCTTGGCCGCGTCTATCTGTCTGTCTGTTCACGAGACCGCTGACAAGATTTTCACGCGACTTCCACCAATAAATAGACAAGGGAGATTTACAAGGAAGGTTTAAGGTGTATATTTTGTTAAGGTTGTGTGTTACTGTCACTATTTATTAAGTGATCATTTTTAAGCTTTATTATTTTTTACAAATTCTAGAGCAAGTGAATGAATTTGTATATCTAGGAAGCATGTTCACACGAGATGGAAAGTATGAAAAAGATATTGAAAGAAGGATAACTGCCGGCAATAAGGTGAATGGGGCCATGTCGGCGTTGATGGGCAGTAAAAGTCTGAGCAAGAATGCTCGAGTTGCTGTCCACAACGCGATATTGGTACCTACCTTATTGTATGGCAGCGAATCCTGGGTAAAAGTAGAAAGAGGAAGTATGAAAATAGCTTGAATGCAGTTGAGATGCGATCTCTTCGAAAAATGTGCGGCGTAATGATATTAGATCGAATCCGCAATGAAGAGATTCGCAAATCAACGGGAGTGAATGAGGGCGTGATTGTCAAGATGAAGAAAGGCATGTTACGTTGGTTTGGACACATAGAAAGGATGAGTGAAGAAAGATTGACGAAACAGATATACAAAGCAGAAGTGTGTGCAAGAAGAGGCAGAGGAAGGCCACGTTCCAACTACCTAGATCAAATCGATCGGACGCTCAAGGACGGGAACGTTAAGAGTACTCGAAACCGACGAGCATGTATGAAGAGACTGATGAATGCGGACGAAGTGAAAGAGGTGTGTAAGTCTAGAGAGAACTGGCGCTCTATACTCTCTGCCTACCCCGCTAGGGACTCGGCGTGATGATATGTATGTATGTACTTTAACCTTACTTACTTCCTTACAAACTGCGCTGCATTCCTGATGCCCAGTGTAGATGCAAAAAATGGTGGTACTTTCCATTTCCTTAACTGTAATTATATTATATAATATAAAAATTCAACAAATTATATTAAAAACGCTATGCCACTGGCTTAAAATTTATTTTCATTGGTAGATACCCAAGATTTAACTGGAATAAAATCCATCCAATAATCAATTTATGGCAAACTTCATTGTATTCTGTTCAGATGTTTTGCGAAAAAGTGGAACATACGCATGTATAATAATATAATAATAATATAATATATCCTCACGCCTTCCCACAAGGGTCCCCGAAGGGGTAGGCAGAGGTGTACAGGTAATAACCCACACACCCACTTTCCGGCATCAGGTATATTAGGTGCCAACGTGACAGATGGCGAGTCCATCGCCGTTACTCCAGCACGACTAAACATACGCCTTTGAATTTCTTCTCAGACGTATGCAGGTTTCCTCTCGATGTTTTCCTTCACCGTTAAGCTCGTGGTGTGACTAATCACTGTACTTAAGTTCAGAAAAACTCATTGGTACAGTCGGGATTCGAACTTGCGACCTTTGCGTCGCAGGCAACTGCTCGAACCACTACAATAATAATATGATAATGATCAAAATAACACAACAACACGTTGTTTGTTAGAGACATCTATTATTGCTTTTCAGAACTATTAGTCACTATCGATGTTGATACATTGTAATACTTGTTGTACGTTAAAATGGGTATTTACGCGTAAAATGATAAACTCGTGTACATATATCACAGGAATGTTGACTGTAGGTCACTACCTACCAATCTAGGTTTATTTACAATAATTAAGAAACTATATGCAATTATTTGGTTTTAAGTACAAATAAAATGTTTATAATAAGAGACTGATGGATTTGGTTTAGGTAAAAGATCTGTAAGTATTAAGAGAACTGGCGCTCTACCCTCTCTGCCTCCGCAGTGAGGCGTGATGATAATATGATATCAAGATTAAAGTATAACTACTAATCAGTGTACAAAAAAACTATCCAATTAGTTATATCTGAAACCCAGTCAACCTACCAATAAAAAAAACAATAATTACATTAATTTCAAAAAGTTTACATACATATGTGAACGTCAAGAGTACTCGAAACCGATTATGTAAAAAGAGCTATTATGTAAAAGAGAAAAAGATAAATAGCAAAAGAGGTCGGTAAATGTAGCTTTTAGTGCTTTTACCCTCGCTGCTGCGAGGGTAAAAGCTACATTTACAGGTACCTGACGACTTATGTACGTATGGATTTCCGTATATTGCTATACAGTACAATAATGACTATTATACTCACGCTTATAGTTCCTAGGACATGCGAGGCCGCTAGCGAGTCTAAGCACGACACATAGTTGGCCACCATTACACTACAGCGGGGGTCTCTTGTACCCTTCAGCTTCACATACACTCCTGAAAATCAAATAATAATTATATATCTTCACGTCTACACACTTCCCCCGAAGGGTTAGGCAGAGGTGTTTAGGTACCCAAGCACCCACTTTTAGCCAGAGAAAAATTGTTGGTGTCAACGTTACAGATGGCGAGTCCATCGCAGTTTCTCAAGCACGACTATACATACACCTTTTAATTGCTTCACAGATTGTGCAGGTTTCCTCTCGATATTTTCCTTCACCGTGAAGCTCGTGGTGTGACTAATCACTGTACTTAAGTTCAGAAAAACTCATTGGTACAGTCGGGATTCGAACTTGCGATAATTGTGTCGCAGGCAACTACTCGGCCACTACGGCTGCTTATAGACGCAAATATGAAGAGATACATTCCTTCTGAAACTAATTCTCTGCTCTAGAAATTCGTTGAAAGTAACAAGTGAGGTATGGGTGCTTACCAAAAGTCCAACACGCCAACAATGACAGCATCTGCCTGACCCCAGACTTATTGGGGAGGATGATGGATGCAACCCATAGTACCAGCGCAAGTATAGTTCTCACGCCCAGCAGAATTATACCAAGTGGAAGGTACAACAGGAACTGCAGAACATTCTCTCCACAAAATCTGCAAGAGTTATTGATAATAAAATAATAATGTCTTGAGACCATTACTTGGGCCTAGAAAATTGAAAGGTTTCTTATAGCTGTGATAGTTCACAATAATGCAAGAGCAAATAAACAATCCTGTTGTTATGAAGGTATGTGTCTGAGAAGAGAACTGGCGCTCTATACTCTCTGCCTACTCCGTTAGGGACTCAGTGTGATGATATGTATGTTGTTAAATGTATGGTTCATATTAAAAGTCTCTGAAAAAATCTATGAAGCAGTATGGTATAGTAAACAGTAGCAAGAACTTTGATTCTCTTGTTGACATGTTGTTATCTTTGAAGCTATTTCTTTTGTTGCATTGTCATATACATATATATATCTATTCACAATATGACACACTATAACTTCTATAAGCTAACTGTTCCATTGTCTGAGGCAATCTGTATATGTAATTATATGGAACATTCTAGATGCTTCTGTCTTAAAGTTCTTGTGATCACACAAACACTGGCCTCGACAGGTATGCTACGCATACTCACTATTCAGCTGTTGGGAAAATGCATCCTACTAATATTATTTATATTAATTTGTTCCTCCTACATACCGGGCAAAGGTTACTGGCGGGATTTATACAAAGAAAATGTTTTATTACAGCAAAAATCTACCAAGTAAGACAAATTTTACATAGGCATAGAAACTATGGGTCACTACCAGTAGGTATAAGTAAAAATCATCAAAATTATATGTTGATACAGAAGCTGAGGTTTTACATACATCCTGACATAGCTACAAGTATTCGTTAATATATCTAAACATAACAAAGGGAATGTTCCTATGCACTTTATGTCTGAAACATTAGTCCATTCCTCTTAATTAATTCTGTATAGGTATACTTTAATTAATATATCTTGATGCATTCCAAAAAGGTCCAATAAGGGATATACAATAGTATTACAACACCCTCTATGACCCCATCACCTCTACGAGCAATGTACTTGGTTTTTATGTTTTTAAAATTAATGCTTCATCCTAAACTGTAGGCATATTTCAACATTATACAGGATGCAAACATTAGTAGTATATGAACAAGAACCAATCTGTTTATTGTAACATTTCCCATCTATTCCAAGATTTGCTACAGTTGAGATTTACAGTATCATTGGTAACCTTTCGTGGTGATTAAATCCCTAATCAACTTGAATGTCGCAAGATACATGATAAAAAAACAGCTGCAGAACTAGACAATGGACTCAGCTTGATTTTTCTCATACTGGTGTCCACATTCAACGTTTTAGCAAGTCCCTGTTTAAAACCAAATTGGATTTCCCCAACTAAGTATCATTATCCAATTTCCTACAATATGACCGACCGACCCTACTGGGATTATATCAACTTTCCCTTGAAAGAATATCACGTACGAGTATCGCAATCACACTAACCTGTCGTCATTCATTAGTTTATCCGCCGTAAGCGCCATAGCTATACACTGCTACGACTCGCAAGTTATTTGTGCAACCTTCCCAAAAATCGTGTGATTAAAATGAAAATTTCGAACTTTTTTCCAAATACGTGATGTGTACCATTTACGACATGAGGACCATAGGCTATAATTTGACAGCTGAGTACAAATAATTTTTCTCTGCAATTAGTTGTCTCTTTGACTCATGTCATTTCCACATGTCAAACTTTTCAAAATACAAAGAACAGATCTACACACAGAGAAGTAAAACATATTCAGGCAAGCTCTTCACTGCCTGATTACTATAAGAATCTAAATGCCATAGTTTGTCACAAGTCGTGAGACGCTGGTTGTTTCTTTGTATTTTTATTATTCAGTTTCTTTCGTCACATCAGCTGATGTGTGATCCAAATAGCTCGCCTTCATAGAGTATACAGGATCTTACTCATATTTCAATGTATTTGTCATTTGATGGTATACATACATCTGTCACTTCTAAATGATTAGATAAAAACAAAGACAAAGGTACCTAGTTGAAGGAAGAAAAATAAATATAATAAACTCTTGCGCTAGTAGTTCAGAACATTTTAGGTCAAATGGTAGGCACCTCATGAGGCACCTACTGGTCGACTTTAGTACATACTTAATTATACTGTGCTCCAGCAACGGTTCGTGCGAAGAAATCATCGTGCTCAATAGAAATCATATTCATGGACGGCATACCCTCAACACCAGACGAGACGACGTGTTCCGAAGAGGAGGAAGAAACAAAAATGTCAGGGCGGAGTCCACCGAACCGTGAGATCGATCTGGGATATTCTTCTCAACAAAATTCGTTTTCTACACTCACTCAAATGGAAGAAAAAATGCGACGTAAGCTACAGTTTTTTTTCATGAACCCCATCGAAAAATGGAAAGCCAAGAGGAAGTTCCCGTATAAATTCGTTGTACAAGTTATCAAGATCGTACTGGTGACCTTCCAGTTGTGTCTGTTCGCGCATAACAGGTATAATCACGTGAATTATACATGGGACAATCGCATCAGCTTTTCCCACTTGTTTCTCCTCGGTTGGGATTCAACGCGGGAGATAAACGCATATCCACCAGGCGCAGGACCGCTTGCTGTGTATAAAATCGAAGACTTCTACAACTCTCTGGACTATGCCTATGCAGGCTATTCAAGTATCCTAACAAATGCCATTGGGCCCTATTCCTACAATGATGAGCTCAACAATATGGTGGACCCCACATTCTGCATCTACAATTATGAGAAGGGTATTATCAATGGGTTCAATGAAAGTTATGAATTCAATTCTGTAATTAACACAACTTGTATCAACATTACAAAGCCAGCCTCCGAACAAGCATTCCATTTTGAACCATATTTCAAACAAGTTGGGTTGAACATAAGCTTTGCAGCCTTAGTGAGAGCAAAGTTAATGTTTTCAATCAAAACTATAAATTTCCGAGCAGCTGGTCCGATCACACCCCCAGATTGCTACAGATTTGATGTGGAAATTATTTTCGATAATGAAGATCATGACGGTCAGATGTCACTGACATTAGATGCGGAACCATACAAACTAGTCTGCAAAGGAGACAAAGCATACAGTACAGACAACCAAATTGATCAGATTTTAAGAAGTATATTGAATATTCTTGTAATATTAGTCTGTGCTGCATCATTAATATTGTGCAGTAGAGCAATCTATAGGGCGCAGTTGCTTAAGGAGCTTACTGTACAGTTTTTCAGACGGGCATATGGAAAGGAGTTGAGTCTAGATGGTCAACTAGAATTCCTAAACATATGGTACATAATGATTATAGTAAATGATATACTTATCATTATGGGGTCAGCAATAAAAGAGCAGATTGAACGTAATCAGTTCACCAATGATCAATGGAATGTATGCTCTTTATTCCTAGGCACTGGCAACCTTCTTGTTTGGTTTGGAGTGTTGAGATACCTGGGCTTTTTCAAAACTTATAATGTAGTGATACTCACCTTGAAAAAAGCAGCCCCAAAGATATTCCGGTTCTCTATCTGTGCCCTGTTATTGTATGCAGGTTTCATGTTCTGCGGTTGGCTTATTCTAGGTCCGTACCATATGAAGTTCCGGTCCTTGGCCACTACATCTGAATGTCTGTTCTCTCTTATAAATGGTGATGACATGTTCGCAACATTCTCCATAATGTCTAAGAAATCTTCAATGCTGTGGTGGTTCAGTAGAGTGTACTTATATTCATTTATAAGCTTGTACATTTATGTTGTACTTAGTTTATTTATATCTGTTATAATGGATGCATATGATACCATCAAGCAGTATTATAAGGAGGGATTCCCCAAGAGTGACTTGCAGCAATTTATTGGTGAGACAAGAATTGAGGAAGTATCATCAGGCCTCTATAGGACTCACAGTTCAACATCACTCAATAATATTATGAATTCATTGTTTTGTTGTAACTTTTACAGAAATGCCTACTCTGCTATTGGAGGAGGTAGCAACTCTAATTCAATGTAGAGAATCGATCTCCCTTATTCAATTAATATTTATCAAATTGTGTACATTTTTAGTCCTGTATGTTTAGTATTCGGAGATGTAAATATGAAATTGTTATCTTAGCTAATTAAGTTATATAATATAATTAAGCTATAGTCGTGGTGGCCGGCTGGTTTGAGTATTTGCTTGCTATACAAAGATTGCAAGTTCGAATTCGGACTATTTCTGAACGTACAGTGATTAGTCACACCACAAGCTTTACGGCGAAGGAAAACCTGCATACCTTTGAGAAGAGATTCAAAATACATATGAATAGTCGTGCTTCAGTAACGGCGATGGACTCGCCACCTGTCACGTTGGCACCTAAAATATATCTCTGGTGGCAGGTGGGTGCGTGGGTACTACCTGCACCCCTCTGCGTACCCTTCAGGGACTTTGAAGAAGGGCGTGAAGATATGTTATTATTATTAAGTTATTGGCAACTTGTTTATACCTTGTATCTAACTATGAAGTGTTGTTTATAATGTTGTGCTGAAAAAATGTTACCATAATTTATGTACCAAAGTATTTTTTAAATATTGATAAGTGCATACAATTCACATGTAAATGTACTCATAAAAATAAATCGTGGTTAAGAATGTAATAAATATATATGTTTTGTACTTAGTTGTTGTTTCGTATCGATATCAACCGCAATGGGGACGGCTAATTGCATGCATTGACTTGTAATACTATCCAGAGACTGTGGTGAGGTCATTCACATATCGAACAAACACTACAATCATTGTAATAATAATAACTCATGGATAATTACCTACTAGATACATAATGCGTGATAAATTAAACAGTAATTTGAGAAAACCAGATGTCTACTAATAAAAGTAATATAGACGATAATGTACTGAACTGTGAACTTGAGTAAAGTAAATAGTCACATCGCGAGCTTTACGGTGAAAGAAAATAAGAAAACCTCGCATACCTTTGAGAAGAAATTCAAAGAGGTTATGCTTGAGAAACGGCGATGGAACCCCACCTGTCACGTTGATAAGAGTGTGTGAGGATAGGGTACTACCAACACACCTCTGCCTACTCCTTCGGTAACTTTTGTAGAAAGGTATGTAGGTATTTATATCAAAAAGGAAGTTATTTTGTATGAGCGATTACTCCGCAAATTTCGTAGGTATATTGTTGATTCTTCGTATCAAATCATTCTTTATTTTAACTAAGGTATTTTAAATACGCAATAGTTTGTTACGCTTTCCCCTAGTCTTAACTATTCGACCAGTCATTACCAAATTTTGCGCACATGTTAAGGCTATAGAAGAACTTAGTTGGAAAATAACGATCTCGAGGCGGGACTTGAACCTGCGACCTTGGATTTTTCCTATCATTTATGCCACCAACTAGGTAGATACTCATTATTCACCTCACGTGACGAACTTTTTCCTGGAGTCGCGTCATTTGAGTCACGCCTCACGCCATCTATTGACCCGTGCCTCAATAGAGATAGACCATTTATGTATAACGCTCTCGCTCCTTTAACATCGTGGTTAGCGTGTATCATTATTACCTATTATAAAATTGCGAAATTAATATACCATGGTTAGATTAGATATTAACAGCTGTATGCAACCTTGTTTCCTATCACAAAATAACACCTCGTTGAGCCAAATAAATAGGACCACTCCTTACGGATTTATCTCAAGGTCTTAAAACAAATATTAGTTACATACCTATATAAGTACAAATTAATACAGTGTATATTTTGTTGTGGCCGTGGTGGCCGAGTGGTTCGAGCAGTTGCCTGCGACGCAAAGGTCGCAAGTTCGAATCCCGACAGTACCAATGAGTTTTTCTGAACTTAAGTACAGTGATTAGTCACACCACGAGCTTTACGGTGAAGGAAAACATCGAGAGGAAACCTACATACGTCTGAGAATAAATTCAAAGGCGTATGTATAGTCGTGCTTGAGTAACGGCGATGGACTCGCCATCTGTCTCATTGGCACCTAATATACCTCTGGCAGAAAGTGGGTGTGTGGGTATTACCTATACACCTCTGCCTACCCCTTCGGGGACCCTTGTGGGAAGGCGTGAGGATATATTAGTTATATTATATTATTTTGTTGTGACAAATGGTCATCCAGTTACGGATTTATCAGGAGCCTAGGGTGGCAAATTTGGGGCCAAAAGGCTTCTCCGATTGAATATGGACTAGTAAGGCAGAAGGGCGACCCCTTCTGATTTACTAATCCTTGTTCCTATTCAACGACTACTATTGAACACTGTTCCTATTCAAGCTGTCGGCAGCATCGATATGCTTCTACTGCATAAGTATGCTAACAGCTACAGGTTGCGCGACAGTAATATACTACATATTTATATTACAGGTGCTTATCTCTGTGGTAAAAGAAGCGGTGTCGACAAAGCGTCTTATTTAACTGTTATTCGCTACCGTTACCTATTACTTTATCAAAAAGTTATAGTAAAAAAAGGGCTCGTTTAATGTGTATAAGAGACGTACGCGATATGGCAGGTCATGTCCAAGCTTCTTTGAATCTTTTTTAGTTGTCATAAATGTGGGTGTGCCAGGGTGGGTTCCAGGAACTTTTACTAGGTACAGTACCTCTCTTAGGTTCTCTTATCATATCCTTATATTGCTTCTAAGACTTTCCTAAGCATATTCCTTCACGTTTTACTATGTACCAAGTTTGCGGTGTAACAAATTACTCTACATTAAAACAGAAGAGCTAATCAGCACTGTACAGGATGGGGTTTATAATCTAGAATTTCATGTGACCGAATACCAAAGGATAACCACGACTCTAGGTTTTTAAAGTCCTGTACTACAATTACAGTGAATAGGTACCTATTTACATAAAGTTTAGTATAAAGAGTACTTACGCAATAATTCAATTACCTTGGATGGGCTAAACAAACTGGCTGTAGCTTTTACAAGTGAAAACGAAAATGTAAAACGTCTGAAAAGATACTCCATTAGCGAGCTAGCAAATAGAAAATTACCCGTTGTCACTAAAATCCAAAGAGCAGATCGTTTTACTGAAGAGGCCATCTCCCTCCGCTAATTACCCTCAATATTTGCTGCTCATAGTGGGACTGGGAACACTGAATGCTGAAGGAAACCTAAAAAGGAAAAGAAAAAAAAGCTTGGATGGGTTTACGGCAACATACCTCATACGAGGAAGGAAGAAGGAAAACCATAGAGTGAAGAAACTGGGAAAACGTGTTTTATACATTTACTATCACTATCAAACTTAATATTACTCTATTTAGCCACAGGCACGCATCATTTTAGTACAGGTTACAAGTGTTACAACGGATAGAGATTTTCATGTCGTTTGCTATACAATTGATTATTCCTGCTATATCGACGAAATTTCTAGAATAATAAACATCAATAAACCGTGTCTTCTCCAATTACAATTGCTAGCAATAACAGCTAAATGAAAAGCATTGGCGAATATTACTGTGACAAAATCTGGTGCAAATCGCGCCATTCCTGAATGGCTTGCCCACAGATTTACTGTGTCGAAATATCAATAAACTTCTCTTATATTCCACAATAGTGAATACATTAGTTGCATGTATAAAATATATTTCGACAGCAGAATTTCGACAGGCTAAGAGCGAGACATTTTCAGTCCTAAACTTTGTGCCTTTAAGCTCGGCTGTTTAAATAACAAAGTTATTGGTAATGTAATAATCTTGCCATATAAAATGCTTTTTTATTAGCTCTGTGATCAGTCAAAACTATACTGTCACTTTTTAGATATTTATTTATAACTAGGTACTTAACATTCTTCAACCAAACAACTTCAATATACACACTATATTGTGATAATATATTGAGCGAAACAATATTATGATGATAATTCCTTAACACGGAAACCGTAGCATAAATTAATTAAAATACACTTCATTGCACTGTTACAGGATAATACCTTTTGACTATCGTTTATCATACCTTTATTATTTACATACCATTTTTATATTTATATACCAATTTTACATACATTTTATTATCTATATAAAATAGGTAATTTGATTGCGAATATGATAATCTGTGCTATTTGCACTATGAGATACAATATCTATATAACACAATACATCTTATATTGTTAATAAATATAATATCAAACATTTAAATTACCTACCAAAATATGTATTGGTTTAGCCCTTTGTAACAATTACCTTCTAATAGCCCAATATTATATGGCATTTGGTACCAGAATACAAGATATTGAGCTTGAAATATATAACAGATTAATCTCTGACGTTTATCTATCTTTTGTTTTCCAATAGGATCGGTGTTTTAAATGAAATTAGATCAAGTATTTTGTATGTCAATCTTAAGTAGAAATATCAATAAATATATTGTATTTATTTGCTAACACGTAAATAAGACCTGTTATTGTTAGTTAACTAGTGTTAAGTTAAGTTTTTAACACGATAGTAGATATAGTTTCCAACAATGTAAAGGTGATTAGTCTTATAAACAAATATCCAATCACTAATGTATTAATGTAGGAATATTGCCGCAGATATAATATTCTATGCCCAGTTCAAATTAACTGAAGTGACGTCATTGATCTACGATAATTTTGCAGAATTTGGATATTTGTCTTAACAGTAACCAGTATTGTTTAAAAATTTTAGCGTAATTTTAATTGTACCGTTTACATGTTTGATATGGCGGCATTTTTATTTCTACTATTTACACACTACACATATCATCACGCCGAGTCCCTCATGGGGTAGGCAGAAAGAGTAGATTCTCGCCATTCTCTCTGAACTTACATACCTGTCAGACACTCAAGTGTGGGAACGTCTAGAGTGCTCGAAACCGGCGAGCATGTAAAAGGAAACTGATGAATGTTGCTAGAGCGAGAGGTATGTAAGTCTACCAATTATATATTATTATATATATTTTTTTATAGTTGCGATAAATTAGTTATGTACTGCCCGGTTTTGAATTAACTTTGTAATTGTGCGAACAACAAAATTGAAACTCAGGGTGATGAACATTATAATAAATTTTTAATGAATTAATTTGTTTTTTATAAATATTTATATTATGATTTACTGTAATGACATCCCGTGTCGAATATAAAAAAAACTAGTATTTTCATACCTAATTATATATACAAAGAAATAACAATATTTTCGCATATATTATTATAAAGTTAATGTATATTAAGTCCATATAAATAAAATAAATAAAAAATCTACACACTCATCATAGTGGAATGGCTCATAATCTTAATACTAGACCTTAATATAATGGGCATACAACGGACAATTCTTTGGTTCAACAAAACACTTATATATTGCTTACGACGCAAAGACCACAAAGAAACAATATTCAACAAAATTCTTGAAGCCGAACGCGACTAACCCTTAACAAAATACTCTTAACGCATCAGTCTGTTCTCTATTTCTTCTGGTCACCGCTAGTTTGTGATGGGGGCTCTGCGCCCAGGAGTAATTGGATCTCATCAACGCTCTTGCCTTTAGTTTCAGGCACAACGAAGAAAATGAACACGAAACCCACTAACATTATACCAGCGAAGAGCCAAAACACTTGGCCTTTTCCGATGGCGTCGTTCAAAATACTGAACGTACTGGTTACAGTAAAACTGAGCAACCAGTTCAAGGTACCAGCTGTAGAGCTGACGAAGGACTTGATACCAATAGGGCAAAGGTCCCCGGCCATCATCCACGGGATGGGACCGAAGCCGATCGAGAACGCTACGATAAACAGGGACAGGGATACCAATGGTAGCCACGTGATGGACTGGACAATATCAGACTGTGAACCGTGAGCGTCTTGCAGGAAGAAATAAACACCCAGAGCAGTAGTGCACAAACACATCACCAGCGCTGACAGAAGGAGCAGAATGCGGCGGCCAAGTTTATCCACAACCAAACTCGAAGCGAAAGTGGCAATTACTTGGATAACTCCAATAATAATTGTGGAAATTGTTGCCGGTATCGCTGCGCCGGCGTCGGAGAAGATCGTTGAAGTGTTGAAAATAACTGCATTGATACCTGACAGCTGTTGGAACAGCATGAGGGCGTAGCATATGATCAACGCTTTAATGGCTGTTTTCTTCGTGATCGAGGTCGCGAAGGACACGGGGTTATTCTTGGCGTGTTCAGCCTTCGTCCTAAGGTTGGTCAGTTCGTAATCAACGTCGTAACTCCTGCCGCGAAGTCTCACCAAAGCTTGCCTAGCCTCTTCGTTCTTCCCCTTTATGACCAAATACGTCGGACTTTCGGGCATGAAGAAGAAAACTGCACCGAATATTAATGGTATTATGGTACAAAGTATGTTGAACACAAACACCGACGTGTAACCGCCGACCACGTAGGCGAAGAGGACGCCGATGGTGATCATCAGCTGAAAAAAGCTGCCAAGGGTTCCTCTGATGGAGTCCTGTGCTATTTCACTCGTGTAAGCCGGTGCCGTGACGCAGAAAGCGCCTCCGGCCACGCCTGTTATGAACCTGCCAGCTATGAGCATGCCCACACTGGTCCCGAAGGTGATCAGCAACCAACCAATTGTGAAGGGTATGACGAGGAGCAGCATAGTATTCTTCCTACCCATGACGTCCATGATTAGTCCGACGGGGAAGCAAACAGCAGCTGCTCCGAGGTTGATGATAGACCCCACCCAGGCGCCCTGAGCCGTCGATACGGGGAAGTCGTAGTCTGTACTGTTCGCTGGAGTGATTTTATATAGCACTGGCGATGACCAGCCGAGCATCGTACCTGCTGCTAACGCACCGAGGGTAGCTGGAATGGAAAACAAATATTATTAGACTCGTATATACACATATTTCAAAAGCTCGTATTGGTAATCTTATCGTTGCAGGATATTACTCGAACCACTCGGCCACAACGGCTCTTTGTTATACCGCAATGGTGGCATACAAGTATGGGGTCCGCTTGATGGTAAGCGGTTACCGCCGCCAATGGAAGCCGCTGCCGACCCTGCAGAAATCTTTCCGCACCCTTTTTGAAGAACTCCATGCCGTCTCATTATTATGATAGGGTCGTAAATAATTGCCCTATGACTGTAAGTAAAGCGAGTCTTAGTTAGTTACCTGATAAAGCAGCAATGTACTGTGGTAGCTTTCGGCCGTTGTCGCCGCGCGGCTCCACGAGCCCGTCCCGTGACACGCCAATGTCAGCCATGTTGCCTTGTCGCTAGAAATAGAAAATATACCGTTAATAATGCCCTCAGGTGGCAAACAAGCTTGCAGTCAGCCTGATAGTAAGCGGTTTACCGCCATCTGTGAAGTGCAATATCAAGGGTATTGCTCGCGCTCTGCTAATTACACGAATTTCACACACTATTAAAGAACTCTATGGTGTATCAAATTGATCGATATGAAAACTACAATTTGTTTAATTAGAATCGATCACTATTTATTTCAAAACAAGCTGTGCCCGCAAGTTTCCATTTAAATCGTATTGTATGTGTAATACAGCAAATACTTTTCTCTGTGCCAAATATAATGAAATCCCCAGATGGACGTTTTCCAATAATAAAATAATAAAAATAATATCCTCACGCCTTCCCACAAGGGTCCCTGAAGGGGTAGGCAGAGGTGTATAGGTAATACCCACACACCCACTTTCCGCCAGAGGTATATTAGGTGCCAACGTGACAGATGGCGAGTCCATCGCCGTTACTCAAGCAAGACTATACATACGCCTTTGAATGTCTTCTCAGACATATGCAAGTTTCCTCTCGATGTTTTCCTTCACCGTAAAACTCGTGGTGTGACTAATCACTGTGCTTAAGTTTAGAAAAACTCATTGGTACAGTCGGGATTCGAACTTGCGACCAACTCGCAGGCAACTGCTCGAACCACTCGGCCACCAGGGCTCTATACGACTTTTTCCATATTATTTTAAAGCCGTGGCGGCTCAGTAGTGGCCGTGGAGGAACCCTTGTGGCAAGGCGTCAGGATATATTATATTTATATTACTACTATACTAAAAATATTAGGGCTGGATAACCTTTATCACTTAAGGGTATGAAAAATAGATAGTAGCCGATTCTCAGACCTACTGAATAATGAACTATGGAATATGCATATAAAATTTTATTAAAATTGGTCAGGCCGTTTCGGAGGAGTAAGGTAGCTAACATTGTGACACGAGAATTTTATATATAAGATTATTTTTTGAAAAGGGAACGATCAACCTCACAAACTTCCACATTTATCATATTAGTAGGATGTAATTGCTATCATTGCATGCAAGGGGCAATGCATTGATAGGACAATGATTAATATATTCAAAGGAGTAAATGGTTGTAATAAAGAAACACTTAAATTTACGAGTTGGTAGGTAATTGGTTTCTACTTCCACTTCCACTAAGTTTTTCAATTCTACCTGGTTATACTATACAAAAAAATTATGCTTCTTTAATCTGTTGCATTACATATAACTTACTATATTCTGAGTAAATATTTAAATAATCTTCCAATAGGGTCTCCCAATGAATAGGCAGAGGTGTAAAGGAATATAATAATAATTGATTGGATACTCAAGGCTGGGAACATCAAGAGTACTCAAAACCGGAGAGCATGTGTGAAGAGACTGATAAATGTGGACGAAGCATCAGAGGTATGTAAGTCTAGAGAGAGCTGGCACTCTACCCTTTTCTACCCCATGAGGAGCTTTTGTATGTACATATTTGTCCAGAAATCACAAATTATGAGGTACAAGAGCAACCTTCATAAGGCAATTCTAGTAAGTATTTATGCTGTATCTGTTTAACCTAGAATGCAGAAACAAAGCTAGTAATTAATTAATCATTGAAACTACCCGCATTTTTAGTAGTGGTTTTGAATTAATTATAGTCTGTAACACAAAAAAAATATTAAATTTCTTCTTTTAATTATTGTAATTTCAGAATAAATATTTTGTTGAATAAACCCTTTATTTATGTTATTAATTACTGTGCTTGCAGTTAAAGGCACAAAAGATTCCATATTTGTTAACACAACATTATATTTAATTACCCATAAACAGTGACATTTGACTGCTACTTAGTATGGTGTAATACTGCCCCATTCAGGCTAATTAAACAGGAGACCCCATTGTTCCCTAGCTCCCTTATATTTTAAAAGTATCTAAATAGTTCTTTTAAACAGTGTATTTTAATAGGTAAAAGGTGGTACTAGAGTTGACGTGGTCAGTTAGATGAAAAAAGTAATTATAGTTTAAGCAAATGTGGTTCGACACAAAGAAAGCACAATGGCTGATTAAGAGATTACGTGAAAGTAGTTAATTATAGCCTACCTCATTTTGTATATCATTGCTAGTACTTGGCGCAGGTATAGCTGGTAATAAGGGTTCATTCTCATCATCACTTGCGCGGCTTCTCAATCGAGGTCTCATTTTAACGGTAATAAAATTATTATCACAAATTGTATTACAGTGACATGTTTTTCACAACAAATAAATACAACAGATTTATCTACATATGTGCGAAGTGCGAATCATCCATCAAGTAGGTATTTAAAGTAAACAAGTCATTTTCACAGCTTGACTTGTTGACTCGACAATTCAATTGTCAAAGAATGACAGTCAGCCGTCAACAGCACACTGACGTATGTCAGTGTATTCACTGTGCATGATGATAGCGAGATTATATTAAAAAATAAATACGGATTAATCGATTGAAAGTAGGCTTAATTTATATTATAAAAAAGTATTATCCAACGATACAAGCAATGGTTATATTTTCCTATATATTATAATTAAAGGAACTAAGCGCCTGTGGTAATTCTACGACAATATGAAGCTACCTGGTAACTTGTTGCTATAAATATATATGTAGGATAAAACTTTTACTTACGAATACGATACAGATTCTTTTAAGCCTGTAAAAAACATAGTCTCAGTAAGCGCGGAATAAGATATTTTGTTAAGGCACTGTACGAATATAAATACGACCTGCTTGGATAGAAACAAACCAAGTTTGACAAATTTAATAAAATGATCGTGGATAGGCAAAAATCCACTAAATTCCGATTTATTCAATTATATTTGTCATCCACTAACAATATCATAAAAATCAGTTTAGGATGGGCTACTAAAAAGGATTGTCATTACAGTGCCATATTAAGCAGTGATTCGTCAACACAAGATAGCACGTGTCTTATTCACGTTGCCATTACATCTGAATGCTCCATAATTGACCAACAGTCAAGGGCAAAGCGTTGTTATGTCAAAGTCAAGAACGTTCGTTACCCATGTGTGCTATACTATCGACTATGTAACCAATAGTTAGATGAATAATATTCGCTATGTTTTACTGAAACTTTGTATTGCTGGATATTTATTACTGCCTACAATGTTTATTGTACATTGTGCGGGACATTTTATGGTAGCGTTCTCATCAACACTGAAAATAGATTTCTAATGATAAAGAAAATCTCAGTTATGTAATCTATAATGTATTCAAACTATAACTTTGAATTTAGGTGCAATCTATGCATTGTAAAGGTCAAAGCCATCGACTATGACAGACTAGCTAGCTTTTACGGCTGTCTGGTGAGAGTTTCAACAGCCTATAGTCACTTGCAATACCCAGTATTCCTCGTAACTTTAGTTTAGAAGTAGTTCAGAGAACCTTACTCTTAATGTGAAAACAAATTATCCATGCGTAGTGCAAATGCGATTTTCTATATATCCATAGATGTTGTAGTTTATTATTAATCATTACATAAGTGCCGTGGTAGTCAAGTGATTTAAGTACATAAATATCATCAGGCTGAGTTCCTCACGGGGTAGGCAGTGGGAATATAGCTAGACTAGCATACGTGATTTGAGTAAACGCTTGCATTACAAAAATTGCAGGTCTGAACCTTGGCGGTCTGACTGAACCAATGACTTTTTGACTTAGTACACCACGAGCCATTGAGTAAATTCAAAAGCACATGTGACGGTGACTTACTGAGAACGGCGACGGACTCGGCATCTGTCATATCGGTGTTTAAATATATCACCAACGAAAAAAAACGTGTTTTAACATATCTGTCTAGCCATTTGGGGACCTAGTGAAGGCGTGAATAATATAATTATCTTAAGAAACTGTAACAACGTAAAAAAATGTTAAAATATCGACGTACACTAAAATTTCAATTATATTCACCGTTAAGCTGGTTGCACATGAATTCGTAAACAAATCTACCGCCAACACACCGACAACCACTTGCGGCCCAAAAATTGGCAGGCCAATTAACGTTGTTCCAAAACGTGGACCGAACATTATAAAAAAAATACCACTAAGTAATAAAATGGAGTAACGTAGTTTTAAGCGAATTCTATTAACACAGGAGGT
The DNA here is from genome assembly GCA_945859725.1 of Drepana falcataria. NCBI lineage: Eukaryota > Metazoa > Arthropoda > Insecta > Lepidoptera > Drepanidae > Drepana > Drepana falcataria. Next base: position 10,156,812 of record OX243933.1, on the reverse strand, counting down.
TTATAAATTCTTTTTTATTAGTATTTTTAATGTAAATAAGATTTATGCAGAACAGCCGTTCAAGTGGCTTCAAGTACAAAATAAGAAATAATCTTGATACATGACATATCTTCTCTCTGTCTTTCAATGATAGAAGATAGTGTCAATTTCAAGATTGTACTATAAAGTTATCTACGACTTGACGAAAACAAATAACTTTCACCATAGATGTTCTTAAATAACTGAAAACATTCCAAGTCCTGCTCGAGGTAGGCAGAGACAGTAGAGCCCATTCTCTCTATACTTAGTTTTAGGCTTATCACTTTATTTTCTGGGTTAAACTATACATTATATGTACTAATCCATGTAATAATCCATATATGTTCCGAATTTCTGTCTTCATGTTCTCCATTCGTGATGGCGTAACAGACATCTTCACAAATTTTCAAATTTATGATATTCCTACAATGGGTATGATTTAGTGTTTAAGGAAACAAGTATGAGTAAATAAAGTGGTTATCCCCGTAATATATTTTTATACGCATATAAATATTTATTGATCACGCGCAGTTTGGCTAAAGGACTATTGATTGAAAACTGCCTATAAAATATTAAGTATGTAAATTAGTTCTCTATAAGGATAGATGAATAGATAAATGCCAGGCATTTTAATACAGTACACAAGTATCACGATATATGTAAAGTGGATGACCTTTTTCCCTGTATCCGTTTCCGCCCGGACGTGTCTTGCGCACGTCCGCATTGAGTGAGAGTAAAATAAAAAATATTTTTTTAAAGATTTACAAAAAATATGGATATAAGTACTTGGAGATGTCCTAGATTTAAAAACAAATATATAACATTTTTTTCTCGCTTTATTCCCACAACCTTATATCCACTTGAATTGTCATACCATAGAGATGGTAAATAAGCACGCGGTCTGCTTGGTAGGTTGTTACCACCGATTATGGACACTTGCGACACCAGGGATTGCGACCCGCAGGAACAATTCTCTAGCGTCTTAAAGAACTTTCATACTATATTGCCAACTATATGATACTAATACAAATATAATATATTCTGACGCCTTCACCACAAGGGTCCCCGAATGGTTAGACAGAGTTATAGCCACACATCCACTTTCCGCCAGAGATGTATTTTAGGTCCCAAAGTGACAGATGGCGAGCCCGTCGCCGTTACTCAAGCACAATAAAATTACTGTATATACGACTTATAATTTCTTCTTAAACGCATGCCGTTTTCCTATTGATGTTTTCTTTCACCGTAAAGCTCGTGGTGTGACTGATGATTGCCAAGTAAATATTCTGTATTTTTAGGGTACCGTAACAGCGTGTAACAAAAAGATTGCATAGTTTTGCTTGGGCGTCTGTCTGTAGTATCACGTGAAAGTTTCCTAGAAACTTTAGTTTACACTTTGGCGTGCACATGTGTATTTGCTGAGATCTCAGGAGATTTTCAGGATGATAAAGTGTCCAGATGCTCAACTCCGTGTATTTGCCCCAATTCAAGCCCATTTTACACTCTTGAATAATGAAAGCCATAGCACTTTGATTAGCCTTATGACAATAAAACAAAGTTCTCCAACGCGTCTGTCTGTTCGCGATAAACTCTAAAACAATTGAGCAGATTTTCATGCGGTTTTCAGTCATTAGAATGGTTTAGGTGTATAGTTTGTTAAGATTTTATTTAAATTGGTTGAAATATGGGGCAAATTATCTTTCTTCTTTCATCGAAAACGGTTACTTACCCTTCGTCCATTTGAGACATAACAAAATAATCTATGTACCCGATCGACGCCGGGGCGGGTGCCTAGAAGATAATAAACTATCGTGAACAGTCAGCACATATAAACTTGCTTAGACAAACGAAACATGCTACTTTTGTTTAAAATAACAGGTATGAAAAGCATTGCGTGAAGGTTATGAGCTACGCTCGATCACAACCATATAACCAGGTTACACGAAAGGCGATTTTAAATTGATTAGACCTAACGTACGGTTCAGACTACCAACCCCATATTCCTTATAATACGTGTATATTAAGTAGGTATTTTATTAGATAAAGCAATACGTATATATATGATTATTTTACATAGACGTATATATCTTCTTACAGATACCCTTAGTACATTGTTATGAGGGTGGGATGACTAGCATATTTATATCAATGCACGGTTGTATGGTAATTTAGTATACAGTTCCGCTTTTTAATTTACTGCAGCACACAAAAAAATATAGTTAATAGTTAAAAGTTTAATAGACCAAGATAGCATACTCCACTCTTAAAATATTAACATTTTAATAATGACCAGAGTGCCGCAGTAAACGAACAAAACGTAACTATAACAATAAAAGTATTTGCATTGCTTGCATTGCTCACATGTTTGTGTAAAAATCTGCTAAATAAACAAAATTCATATCAATAGATCTATTGAAATAAGGCTGACTGCTGCTGAAAGTTGACAGCTGTCAACATTGACGTGGAGAGATCCAATATAAACTGAGTTACAATCTTGATACTTTGTACATTTGTAGATCGAACAACGACGACTGGCACTATAGACAGGATGTGCAATAGTAAAATATTTTTTTATTCGTTTACTATTTTTGATTGTTTATTACCGATTCTCAATATTTGTATACGTATTATGTTAATGTAAATAGAGTGCAAATGTCGTTATAACTAAGCAATAAATTATTTGTTATATGTAGGAATGTTGGGGTTGGATTCTCATAGCACCTCAAATTGCTAAAGATAAAGAACTTACCTACCTACATGGTAAATATGATACTTATCTCACTGTGTTAGCAGTAACACCGCTGCTAATCGAAATTACGTATGGACCTAATTCCAATGTAGAGCATTCACGATATGAAATCTGTTAATCAATCAAGTATTATACTACCCAGGTAAGTAGGTAACATTGGAATGTGACTTAATAACAAAGTTAGATCTAGTAGTTTTACGACTACGACTAGTTTTTAATACTTCGTGCTGTGCTGTCGCATAGGGTATAGTAAGAAAACCCCAACCAATATTATAAGTGTGAAAGATAGTGAGAATGTTTGTTCCTCTTTCATACAAAAACTACTGAACGGAATTGGATGAAATTTGGCACAGAGATAGATTAAAAAATATATAGAGATTATTAATTTCACCCATAAGATTTACGCGGTTGAAACCGAGAGGAACAAATATAGTACCTACAAAATAATTTGCAAAGTAAAGGTCCCTTAATTAATTCGTCCCAAGTGAAGCTAATCATGTAAATCTTTTCTTCGAAATTAACACATTGAACGCCGTGGTGGCCACCGGTGAGCGACACTATACTTTCCATATGGGCTGACGCCGATTCGCGATTTCGACAAATTTTACACATTATATTTTATTGGCTCATACGGTTTAAAATAGTCAAAAACCCCACTCTAAATAATTATTTCTTATTACTATCCAAAGAATTAACGAAATAATTGCTGCCGTACACTGGTGACCACCACGGCGCATGCCGTAGAAAATCTGCATTTCGTTCGCGTGGGGCCGCGGGGGTCGGGGCGCCGGCCACAGTTTATTTTTTACTAAATTCAAAAATAAATGATTGCCTAACTTATAATAAAAAGTTTTTAAATATTTTCTGATAAAACATATATTTTTTAAACCTTCTTTTATTTTAAAACCACATCTTGTGTACTTAGCCAAAAAATCAACAAAGGCTTTTTTATACCTAGTGTCGAAACGAGCTAGCATGCGTAAACTGTTCTCCAGGGCCGCGCCGGGCACGCTCAATATAGTATTGTACCGGCACTGCGTCCTCCAGCGAGAAAAATGAGTTCAAACACGAGCCCGTCGCGCGGCCACCGGTGAGCCCCACGGCCTGAACGGGTAGTATTGCTGTCGCTCACCGGTGAGCCTCATGGCCCAAACGGAACATCACCAAATTTGAATCGGTTTTTAAGTTTAATGTGTTAAGAGTGCTAATCAATTGAATACGTTTGAGAAGAAATTCAAAGACGTTTATAACGTCTAAGTGCTTGACAGACGGCGATAGACGGTGATACGCAACCTGTCACGTTGACACCTAAATATATATGACGAAAAAGCGTTGCTTGCTACATGTTCGTCTAACCCTGAGGACCCTTGTGGGAGGGCGTGATGATAAAAATATACGTTTTAAATGTAATAAATGTTAATTTATCATTCGTTTTATAACTCAATCAACTTATCGTCAATATTATTTTATTGAGCCGTTCTCTTTTACTTTCAGTGAAATAAACTTGAAACAATTGTACGTAATATAGATATTATTTAAGATTAAATTGTTTATGATAGGTTTATGGTTATATACTAACAGCAGGTTGGACAGCGGATATTACAATATTGCGGATATAAATGCTTGTGTGGAGTAATTGTATTTGTACCAAGCAAAGCTGGGCGGTACGCATGTGTATCAATTAATTATTTTAAGGTTACAAAAAATGCCGTTGTGATGATGTTCTTTTAAGTGTGTGTTTTTTTAATTATAAAAAATATATTTATCAACGAATTTCAGTCAATTTTTGTATTAATAAAACAGTGTATAGAACCGCAACGAGCCGACCGTAAATGATAATTGAAGAATTTCTAACAAGACCTTGTATTTTTTTATACCTTTAATTGTTATATAGTATACCTTTTAATTGTTAGTACGTTCGAACACCTCTAAGTGTCTACAATAGCAAGATATTTTCACAGCTTGTGTTAAAAACAATTTGATTTCTAATTTGATCGCACTTTCGAAGATATTTAAAGTAAATGATGTGCAAGATGCTTTGTAACGACTTTGAAAAATGTGGATCATTATAAAGACTACGGTTTATGGTGCCCGATATTTTGGTAAATTTTTCATTCTCTATTTATACAATAGCTTGAATTAATGACAATTCGATGAAATATTCACACCCTGGACGTAAATGGATATACTTCTACATCTATGGTTATTTCGCCATTTTGGTAAAGTAGTTATTTAAGCTCCATGTTTATATATATATATACTACGTACGTATACGAAAACATACATATACGTCAATGAAATTCTTTCAACTGTTTGAACAAATGTTGTGGCTTAAATTCTGTGTATCTTTCCGCAATTCTTTCTGTAATAAATTTATTGTTATTACACATTAATAATCTACGGATTATAAGAATTATCTTTATACACACATACATATATACGCAATCTCTTACGGTGTAGGCAGAGAGAGTAAAACTCTGTCTAGATTAACAGACATCTTTCACTTCATCCACGTTCACCAGTCAATAAATTTTTAAGGAAGCTATTTTCCGATACGATTATTCATCCTTCTGTGTCAATTAGACGTGGGCTCGATTCCTAGCGAGTGTATTTGTTGCAAGCAGCTAAAAAGCTTTTTTGTCGTTGAGTAACTGAGTGCAATATTTATCCAAGCATATCTGTAGTTATAAAGTGTGTAAATACATGTATCAGTCACTGATACTTGTAATAAAGGCTCTGCTTAGTTAGGATAAGTTGGTTTTATATGAAAAGTTAGGAATATTATTGTTATCTCCTTTATTTAATCGAGTTCTTATACAGTATGTTTTTAAGTATAAGTGTTATAAATAAATAATAATTGTTTTTTTTTTTTAAGACTACTCTTATTAATTTTATCTGCGAAATGCAAATGTTTGTGAGGATACCACGATCTTTACGGTAACGGAAAAAATCGAGAGGCCTGCATACGTTTGAGAAGAAATTGCAATACTTAAATATTGTCGTGCTTGACAAATGGCTATCTGTCAGTTTGACATCTAAAGATCTAGCGGAAACAGAGTGTAGTTTTTTCTATCTACCCGTTCCCCTGTAGGTGTGTAAAACGGTTTTGCTTAAGAGTTCGCAGGTTAAGTACCAAGTGACAGTGACGCCAGTGACAGATGTCAGTGAAAGAATGGAAAAAAGTAAAATGAGTTGTGCTTTAGAAAAAACAGTGTATACAGTTGTACAGTGTCATGAGCCTCATGTATTTTTCTTTATCACACTTTTATCTAGCGTTTATCACGTATTATCGCCGAGTTATGATATTCTCTATTGAATGGTATCTCATGTAAGATGGCGTGTGCGCGATGTACGCATTCTATCATATTAAGATGTGTACATAATAATACGTGGGTACATATATATGTATGTATCTACATATATATGTACCTACGTATTATAGTCTAACCTAAGTAGGTTAGACTTAAAAAGTTTACGCTTTAAGCCGATATTAAATATCTAAGCGTTATCTCAAGGTGATTTACTGAAATGATTTGTAGAATACTTGAAGCTAGAATAAAAAGCTGTAGGTACTAAGTAATTTGTAAACTGTCAAAATCAGTTGTATTGAAGGCAAAGTTAGTCTAAAATATATGCAATATTTTCAATCAATTTTTTTTTTCGTAAAGCCAAGTTTTTTTTAATTCTATAGTATTCCTAGTTAGTTACTATAATATAAGGTTACTAGTACACAATGCTTACAATTTGGGTCGAAAATAAGTCTTAAAGACGGCCGCTATAAGTTTTGTCCATTAATTTTTATTTTTAATATCTCACGCAACCAACGAACGATATTAAAATAAAGGCATAATATTATTGTGCAACAATACGATAGGTCTTACAGGGTCTTGTAGACCTGAGACAACCAAACTGTTTGCTTATAAACATGAATTTTAAGAGTTGATCTATAAAGAATTACAAGCGAAGGATAACTTCAATTAACTTCTGGTAAATTATTATTGCAAATTTATAATTTGTTTGATGTGACTTTATAACAATTATAAACGTAAAATAAACAAAGATTATGACTTACCTAATTTCAACGTAAACAATATAAAGTTGAACTGGCGACTTAGAAAACTTTCTTCAAAACCGCTTTAATTATGAAAAAATAACGCGTAATTTAAAAATCGAACTAATCATAGATTACTTTCGATTTTTTCGCCCACGCGTCAGGCCCTGTCGTTGGCGGCCTATTTTCCTGAACTTCGGTGCGACACTGACCGCGCGGTGGTCGACGTGTATGGCTGCATTTACTCTGCCATTGCAGGAAATATGTGACATACGGTCATGACGCATGCGCGTGTTGTAAAACATTAAACTTTTGCCGTGAGAAGAATAATGTTGCCTAGACTCGCTTCCAGACGTTTGATGTTGTCGAAAATCATGTTTATTTACTTAAGTCGTCTACTTTTAAGTACCTCACTTGTTTGCTGATTTTCCTGTTTGATTTGTCGCTGGTAAATATTTTTGAGATTTAACTGTTTGTTTGTCTTTCTGAATATGATTTTTTTTTACACAAAGAACTAATGAATTACTTCAATCGTAACTGTTTGTCGAGTATCTTCGGGTCGGTGATACATTGAGAGCAATCAATTATTGTTATGAATGCCCTTCAGTACTTTACGTGTGATGAAGGACTCAATTGAGGAAGTGTTATTTAGCGTCAAAATCAGTTAATTTTCCTTTACATATATATAGTACCTAGCAGTGCCACACGATTTCATCTGCGTAAAAAATTTCATCTTCTTTATACATAATACATATTATAAAATGTAATCGCTTCTTCATCTTAAACTACTTAAGGGAACGCGGCGCTCTGGAAGGCGAAAGAAGTCCTAGTTGCGAAACATCAGGGAGTGGACCGGAATCAGCAGTGCAGTGCAACTATTCCGGATGGCTCAAGACAGGGAGATGTTTTCCGAGCTAACGGCAAACCTCCAGTAATGGAGTGGCACTTTAAGAAGAAGAATCTTAAACTATTCAACGTATTTTAATGCAGTTTTCAGCAATAGATAGAGTGATTCAATAGGAAGGTTTATATGTATAATACACATATATTATAGTACAGAAAAGCCGAAAAATTCAAAGATTTGTAATGTGATGTCGTAACAAACATATTTTTAGTGCGCTTAAATCGCAAACGCTCCAAATTACTGTACTACGGGAATTGTATACTTAAGTACCTTAAAAAGATAGATAAACATCTCCACGATAGTATATATTTATGTGTAAAGGATAACCCACAGTAATCATTGTTATCCTTTAGATTTTATTAGTATCTACATTGCACCCGTACGAAGACGGGGCGGGTCGCAGTCCTGGAATAGAACATAGCCTATTAAATTGGATTATATTTAGTACTAGATACTAAATTACGTTTTGCCGTTCTGACGTGATTTGAGTTTTGACTTTCGCATTTATAACATTGGTAGTATTAAATGTTTGTGAACGACTTGGCGGTTCTTTGGCAAAACAATACTGTTTAACATCTGTGGAGAACAATGGATACGGAAGTTTAATAACAAATCAGAATATGCGGGATACTTGGTAGGCGACACATTCCTCTGCCTTGTGCGGGCAATATCAAACAGTTGCAGGGGGTCTACCACCGCTTCCCGAATGAGATTGCGAATTAATAGCATTCTTCACACGTTTTCGTGTGACTGCTATTCTGAATACCTGCTATGTTTGTACATATATTCTACTGATATTATACAAGTGGAAATTTGTATGTTTGTTGCTCTTTCAAGCAAAAATTACTGAACGGAATTGAGTGATATTTTGCCTAGAGATAGTTTATTACTTGGATTAACATACAGGTTATTTTTACAAGAAAAAAGTCTTCCAATAAAATCAAATTCAAAGACGACCGTCTGTTCTAGTGGTAAGAGCTCCTGACTGCGAAACTTGAGGTCGCGGGTTCGAATCCCGCTGAGGGCAGATATTTGTGTGATGAACACGAATATTTGTACCTTAGTCTTGGATGTCCTACGTATTTAAGTATATATCTATCTATATAAGTAAATATATCGTTGTCTAGTTACCATAACACAAGCTTTGCTTATCCCAAATTAATGGGACTAGGTCAATTTGTGTGGAATTGTCCCAGGTATTTATTTATTATTATTATTATTATAAATTTTACATGGCAACCGATGGGCATATTTCATGGATGGATTAGTCATGAACAAGGGAACAATATCAAATGAGAATGTTCAGAAAAGACATGTTTTGCTCTTCATTCGTGCGTGAGGTCTTTGGTCATACATTGTAGTACATTTCCTGAGCGTTATCTACTCACAACCATAAATCAATGTTTTAATCAAATTGTAATGACAGATAAGACATGTCTTGTTGATTAATTTTATTAGTATACTGTGGAATGTAAAAATACCCGCGTCCAACTGAGTGCGTGAATGTTTTTGATGACTGCGGAATCTTGCCAGTCCATATATTATTTAAATGTATGGATGAAATTAAATGCATTTTTTTATACAACATGAATGCCAAACAAGCATACGGCGCACCTGATGGGAAACGGTTACCGTAGCCTATTTACGCTAACGATAAAAAAGTATCACTTGCGCGCTGCCACTCTATGTTCGGAGAGTTATACTGTGTTGGCAGCATAATAGGACTAATCCCTCTGCTGCCAACACAATATCCTCCCCCCTCTCCAAAGAGCTTATTACTAGAGACCTTAATCACCGCGTAAGACCACAACACAATAAATTGTGTTATTTGGCTTCGGACTTCAATAAGGTGGAGGTCCTGCCCCAGTCGGGCAGCTCTAAATTCGAACGTAAAAATCCTGTTATGCCATACTTCTCCTGATGCCCTACCTCTCTTATTAATATACGGTGTGTGCAAGAAGAGGCAGAGGAAGACAACGTTCCAACTACCTAGATCAAATCGACCGAACACTCAAGGACGGGAACGTCAAGCGTCCTCGAAACGAATTAATATAGATCCATACTAATATAACACATGAAGGTACTCGGTCTGTTCGTTTACTTTATTTTCAGACTTAAGTCGTTGAACTAATTTTTATGAATTTTGATATGGTATGGATAACTATATTTAGAGACGTAGAAATTGGAGTAAAGGATAGGCGACACAAAGTACTACTATTTCTAGGAGCACATTAAATTATAATATCTCAAATTCCGTATTATGATTATTTACACTGTAACTTTTTCTACATAATCCTTGAGAATGATAGCTTATCGTATTCTAATGCTTTATAGAGCATATAGGCTGATATATCAATGTTTTGAAGTTAGCTACAGGTGGCATCACATGACAGCTAATAATATTCACGCCTTCCTAATAGGGTCCCCGATGGGGTAGGTAGGTGGGTGGTACCCACATACCCACCTTCGCCGGATATATAATTATGTATCAACGTGACAGACGGCAAGTCCATCACCGTTTCTCAATTTATATTTTTCTAACTACGGCGAAGCAAATGGTAGGGTTGTGTTTTTGACCGGCAAGTGTTACACACAGTAATAATTTTTAAACTATGAAATTTACTTTACATTTAAACAAAAAATGTTTTATGATTTTGCTATAACCTCAAAATACTTTATTAAAAAAGTTTAAACCAAACCTTACTACTGAACAATCACGCTCTAAAAAGTGTGAAAGAGAAACATTCCTCATCTGAAATTTTCATGTTCAAACCGTATCGTAGCAAAACAGTAATTCTGCAATTCTGCAAAGTAGCATATTACATAGCATATAGCATGGTTAAATTACTATAAAAGTTATAGTTATCAAATAGTTTGTACCTATATAAAAATTTTAAATGAGACTATTTTCTTTGTTTCATACTTTCTAGGATTTTTCAGTAGTCGGGTTTTAGTTTTGAACATGTGCTTGTTTAATCTCGATGTTTCCTTTACCAAAGGAGGTACTGTGCCTGCAATTTTTTTTATTTGTATATTAATACAACATACTACAATAGCGAAGCCTTTTTACAGTTAATTTATTCCATAAATAATGACCTAACTTTAATTTAATTGAATTCCAAGTGGGAAATTCAGTATACCCTCTTCACTGTAAGTACTTTGTACATTACATAACACGAATGAAACATGAGTGGATTGACATGCTTAAGTTTAATCTCCTCACCACCCGCGTATCAGTTGATAGTGTTAACAACTCTTTATGCGCTCTATAAAGATATCAGGTACTTAGGGATGAGATATTATTTATCTTGGACCACACTGTTACATTATTGCCAAGCCAATGACGTACTTACGTCGCATTACATCACCTGTATATATTGCTTTATATTTGTGGTACTATTCCGTTTTACAATACTAATTTAAATAGTATTTATGTAAGTCTAGAGAGAAATAGCGCTCTGCTCTCTCTTTGCCTACCCCGTTAGGGACTCGGCGTGATGATATGAATATGTATATACTTCTAATTGAAACAATGTTTACGAGAATAATTATACCCAAACCAGTCAAATTTTATACTAGTTTTGGTGGTTATAGTATAGTATATAGATCGCATACGATAATGTTATTACCGTACAATTGGAATAGAAATTGAAAATAAACAACCCACAAGGGGTAGGCAGAGGTATGTAGTTAGTATTATACCCACTTTTCGCGATATATTTTATGTGCCCAATCGTCAGATAGAGATTCCATCCCTATTTCTCAAGCACGACTATGCATACGTCTGTAAATTCCTTCTCAAATATACACAGGTTTCCTCTTTATATTTAAATCACCGATAAGGTCGCGTTCTAGCTAATCACTTCACTTAATTTCAGAAACTCTTTGGTACAGTCGGGATTCGTACTTGCCAGCCTGCAATCTGTATGTTGCAGGCGGCCTCTCGCACCACTGGGACAACTATTTTTGAGTTTTGGCCTAAAATGGGCTTACATATTCTCTGCAGCCCTAGTACTCTTGGTTGGTCTATTGATAGATGTTTGTCAACAGTGACGCATGTAGGTGTGTAGGTGACACAGTACCCACTTATGCCATAGCTATGACGAATGTTTTCCCTGTGTATCGTAGGCACGGTATTGGTATAAGATTATCCAATGTGACAGGTCTGGAGTGTAATGTCACCTACTCGATTTTTTTATATTACAGAGCTGTAAAAGAGTGCAAACGATCAGTTTTTTTCTAATTTGTTATTGACTAGTTGTGCCTGCTGTTTAATCCGTGATAAATTTGAATTCTTGGTAGATTTTCTGCAATAAATCATATGCTGCGTTCATCCAGCTACTATCTATCTATACATGTGCAATATTTAATGTTCAGCCGTGTGGAATTTAACTAAAAAGTTATTAATTAGCCTAATTTACTCCTTTTTGACAGTGAAAGCCCCCTCAAAGCCGTTTCAGAGGTTAGCCGGGACAAACAGACAGACAAACATTTAAATATATATTATGGTAAATGTACCGTATACCTATACACCCATATGCATTTAGTAAAAAGTGGTTATTTTAATATTACAAATAGACACTTTTTGTTTATTTATATAGATTATAAGTGAAATAATCTGTCACGTTGGCACAAAGAGGGTGTGTGGGTGCTACCTATAAACCTCTGCCTACCCCTTCGGGGATCCTTGTGGGAAGGCGTGAGGATATATTATATTATAAGTGAAATTTCAAAGGGTGCTAAAAGCAGGGCAGCCAGTTAATACAAACAAAGTCGCGGGTAAATCGCCTAAGCAATTTGTCGTGCTCATACAATTTACACAGTTGTCAGTATACATAATGTTTTTCAATTGCTATATCGTTTGTTGTAATAATATGGAAGAAAAAACGCTGAACGGATACAAAACATTACCAGTCGCCTCAGCCTCATTGTAATTGTCGAACTTTGGGGTAATTCTGTTTGATACGTGACACTTCTTACGTTATATATTAACAATTATATTATAAATATTTTATTTACAATAACTACAATTTTATATCCTCACGCCTTCCCACTAGGGTCCCCGAAGGGGGAGGCAGAGGTGTATAGGTAATACCCACACACCCACTTTCCGCTAGAGGTATGTTAGGTGCCAACGTGACAGATGGCGAGTCCATCGCCGTTACTCCAGCACGACTATCGTATGTATAGTTTTGAATTTCCTTTGAATTTCTTCTCAGACGTATGCAGGTTTCCTCTCGATGTTTTCCTTCACCGTAAAGCTCGTGGTGTGACTAATCACTGTACTTAAGTTCAGAAAAACTCATTGGTCGGTCGGGATTCGAACTTGCGACCTTTGCGTCGCAGGCAACTGCTCGAACCACTCGGCCACCACTGCTCTACAATTTTATAATATTAAAAATGCGAAAGTTTATGAGTATGTAGGTAGGGAGGTTTGTTATGCAATCACGTCAGAACGGCTGAACGAAATTGAATGAAATTAAGGGTTTGGGTAAGCAGTAAGATAGCTTTGTTGTACATTAATGACACTTACCTCGTCGACATAAGGGTTATGATACAACTTCACAGAAATGGGAACAACGCTATTCTGTTGCATTTTCACAGTTCAGTATTTTAAAGCAAAGTTACGCACTAACAATTTCATAAATTAAATTCGTAGATGTTTTTACACGACGTATAAAAAGCCACTGTGGGTCGTTCGACAGAGTACGTAATTTATATTAGGACCAGTATCTGAAGATTTTCCTTGTAGTAGAATAAAGTAATATTTTGAAAAAACCAAGACGTCATCTTTGGTTGTTTGATACACATACGTCTCCGTGCCGCCTGTACGGAATAACAAATACAGTTTCTCAGCTAGAATGTATCTTTACCGAGTGAGTGTCAGATTCTAGTGAAGTTCAATTCACTTAAATATATATTTAAGTGAATAATAAAGTTAAATAAAGGTTTTATTTATTTAATTCCACATATTACATGCTTAGAATATTGTATGAATATTATATGCAACCTGTATGACACAGCCGTGGTGGCCGAGTGGTTCGAGCAGTTGCCTGCGACACAAAGATCGCAAGTTCGAATCCCGACTGTACCAATGAGTTTTTCTGAACTTAAGTACAATGATTAGTCACACCACGAGCTTTACGGTGAAGGAAAACATCGAGAGGAAACCTGCATACGTCTGAGAAGAAATTCAAAGGCGTATGTATAGTCGTGCTGGAGTAACGGCGATGGACTCGCCATCTGTCACGTTGGCACCTAATATACCTCTGGCGGAGAGTGGGTGTGTGGGTATTACCTATACACCTCTGCCTACCCCTTCGGGGACCCTTATGGGAAGGCGTGAGGATATATATATATATTATATATGTATGACAGTTTGTCGGCGAATTTTATAAATAAGAATATATAGGATTTGCGATCGAGGGTAGGTTTATTGATTCACAGTATTTTATGTATCACATCACGCCGTGTCCTCCAAGGGGTAGACTGAGAGAATAGACCGCCAGTTCTCTCTAGACTAACCTCTACATCTCTTTTGCTTCATCCACATTCACCGGACTCGTACAAACATGCTCGCCGTTATCGAGTACTCTTTACGATCCCATCCTTGATGTAAATGTTGTCTCCTTCCAAAATAGTAATTAATATATACTACTCGTATTTAATCATCATCATATCATCACGCCGAGTCCTTAACGGGGTAGGCAGAGAGTATAGAGCGCCAGTTCTCTCTCGACTTACATACCTCTTTCGCTTCGTCCACATTCATCAGTCTCTTTACTCGTATATATATATTATCTGAATTCCTGTTACTCAATCACGCCAGAGATGACACACTGATAAACAAATTTAACGCGGTTGATACCATAGAGCTATCCTAGTCTATACATACAAATAAATAAAACTAGAGTGTCTGTTTGTAATATAAAATAACCGCTATTAACTAAATGCATATAAATGTATAAAACACTGTACATATACCAAAATAATATAATATATCCTCACGCCTTCCCACAAGGGTCCCCGAAGGGGTAGGCAGAGGTGTATAGGTAATACCCACACACCCACTTTCCGCCAGAGGTATATTAGGTGCCAACGTGACAGATGGCGAGTCCATCGCCGTTACTCAAGCACGACTATTACATACGTCATTTGAATTTCTTCTCAGACGTATGCAGGTTTCCTCTCGATGTTTTCCTTCACCGTAAAGCTCGTGGTGTGACTAATCACTGTACTTAAGTTCAGAAAAACTCATTGGTACAGTCGGGATTCGAACTTGCGACCTTTGCGTCGCAGGCAACTGCTCGAACCACTCGGCCACCACGGCTCTACCAAAATAACTGCTTTTAAATTTTTGTCTGTCTGTCTGTTTATTCCGGCTGATCTCTGAAACGGCTGGACCGATTTTGACGGGACCTTCACTGGCAGATAGCAATGGCTGATGCAAAAAGGAGTGACTTAGCCTACTTTTATTAATTTTTCGAAGGGAGTCATCTCAAATCAGTGTATGCTGTTTTCTCTGACATTCCCAGGATTCGCAGCCGTACAATAAAGCAGGCACCAATATCGCGTTGTTGACAGCTACTCGAGCATTCTTGCTCAGGCTTTTACTACCCATTAACGTCGATGTGTCCCCATTCACTTTAATCCCAGCAGTTATTCTTCTTTCAATGTCTTGATATCTTTTTTTAATACGGAAATTAATATTTTCCATATGTACATACATAGACACAGGAGATAATCATTATATAACGTAATTTTCCTGTTCATACATTTTCCTCTTTATTCACGTGAACGAATAAAGATGCCGCTTTATGAACATAAACGCAATAACAATAATAATTTGTAGGGTTCTTAAGGTAAAACATATAATGTTATTCTACTAAAATAAAATTTTCTATTTGGATTATTAATAATAGTTTATGTCTAAATGAATGGGAAAGTATTTACGGTACGAAAATCAAAATAAATATGTCTGTCTTTCCTATATTTCTCCCTCTTCTTTGCTAAATAATTGTAATTAATGTTATTGTTGTGTTAGTTATCCAATACTAATAGCATAGTTAGCCATATCTTCGGCTGTCCTGCTTGTCAATCACCACAATAATTGTGCCTTTATTATCTTTTGATAATTAATAACGTAGTACATACGACATGATATATATTGATAGAGCAGTCATATGCCCTCTCCAGATCTCACTCCTCGCAGTCCAGTAGAACGGACCCAATACGTCTGACGCGAGGTTCGAAAGAGTAGTAGGTAAGAGTAGCTAGACAAACGGTACCCGACCTAACGGGTGGGTTTTGTGAGATGTCTTCTCACTTGAACCCCTTCAGTGGCCATCCTCTGTGCATATATACGAGCCCTTGAACATACCGGTGCCCTGCAATGTGCCCTAGAACGTCCCATCACCCTCATTGTGCCATCAGCGGTACTCCACATTGCGCTGTTGTCTACTCTGTCTGCGTCATCCATAGCCCCCATTTATTTATCCCTTACGGTAGGAAGGGGGATATCATAGCCAAATTTTATAGGCTATAGGATAAATCAATGCTTAGAATACTATAACCACGCTAGGCGTATCAGGTTCAGTAACGATGATGATATCAGATTGATGTCCTACGTGCTTACAGTCACAGACGTAAGTCCATCAAAACGTGCGTGGAATGTCAATCCGCGGCTACTTTACACAAACAAATACCAGCACATTTTACCACATCACATACATACATACGGATACAAAGCGATACTCTTCAGCAAATGGCGTGTTAAGTGTATATTGAAACTACATAGGCATGGTTTCGGTACTAAAGCAAAAAAGTTTTAGCAAATTTCTAAAAACATTTCGTCTTATTTTTTATTGACCGAGTGGTTTGACTAGTTGCCTGAAAAGCAAAGATTGCAAGTTCGAATCCCACGAAGTTCCCCGAAAGGGTAGGCAGGGGTTTTTATATAGGTAGAAACACACACTTTACGGCAGAGATACAGATGCCACATTAATAGGTGGCGAGACCCTCGCCGTTTCGCCAGCTCGATAATACATACATACGACTTTGAATTTCTTCTCAAGCGTTTGCAAGTTTCCTCTCGATGTTTGTAGCTCTTGAGATAAACAGGAGCTCAGGACAGACCATTAGTAAGGGCATTATACATTTTAATTATTCTTCTCGCGCCTTCCCACAAGGTTCCCCGAAGGGGTAGGCAGAGGTGTATAGGGAATACCCACACACCCACTTTCCGCCAGAGGTATATTAGGGGCCAACGTGACAGATGGCGAGTCCATCGCCGTTACTCAAGCACGATTATACATACGCCTTTGAATGTCTTCTCAGACGTATGCAGGTTTCCTCTCGATGTTTTCCTTCACCGTAAAGCTCGCGGTGTGACTAATCGTTAAGGTTAATTTATGCTCTTTAGATATTAATTACTGTTGTCTGTTTGGTATTGAAAGTGACTTGAATAAAGCATGTCATGGAAAAAAAAAGTTATCAAACGATTATAAACATCTTGATGCTTTCGATAAACATACCGTGATTTTATATATTTTGCGTATTCGCAACACTTGTCATTATCGCAGATCTAATTGGGAGCTACGTGATCTTATCACGGTTGTTATTTTCCCAACTACGTATTATTATCGACTCGTTTTGAATTAATATTCATTAGGTGTTTTTACATACATCCATTTATTTACACCTATAAGCATTTACATAAATAAAGATCGCCATTTATCAACGGTTAATTTGGTATTACGGAGTCACATTATCTGGCGACAGTCTATTTTTGTGTAAGTATTGTTTGTAATTGTTTCCGCAAATAGTATTTTACGCTTAGTTTACCTTACTTAAGTGTAAATGAAATTGAGATTTATGAAAGAAAAGCTATTGAGATGCGTACTCTACGGCAAATGTATCGTGAAATGATATTAGATCGAATCCGTAATGAATAGATTCGCAAAACAACTGGTTGTAACGAAGGTGTGATTGAAAGATTAAGAAAGGCATTTTTATAACACCGCGTTGGTTTCCTATCAACGCGCGTTGCCGGAATCTTTTCACACTCTTCTTGAAGAACTCCATGCTGTACTCTCCAGGGAAAACCTCAACGGGGAGTACATTCCACAGCCTGAGCGTTCGCGGAAAGAATCTTCTTTAAAACCGCGCAGTGCGAGACCTTTGTGGTACCAAGGTTAATTTTACATTGAAAGGATGAGTGAAGAAAGATTGACGAAAAGATATACAATGCGAAAGGCTGTCCAAGAAGAGTCAAAAGAAGACCACGAAAATCGATCGTACACTCAAGGATGGGAACTTCAAGAGTACTCGAACGAAACCGGCTAGCATGTATGGAGAGTGACGAATGTAGACGAAGCCAAAAAGGTATGTATGTAAGTCTGGAGAAAGTTGGCGCTCTATCATCTGTGCCTACTCGGTGAGGATTCAGCGTGATGATGTCATAATAACACCGGAAGATAAAAAGGCAAGTACAATTTACGACACCCAGCTAAATTTAATTTTTCACTTTCAGGGGTAAAATTATCCGAGTGCGGTGCACGTTACCTCATGTACTTTGTAATAGGCCCAGTGTGTATAAAACATATGCAATTTTAATACTTCCTATTAAAACCTGGCAAAATACAGTTCCTAAAGCGATTATGTTTATACAATATCGACAGTCTAGTGGTTAGAGCTCCTCGCACGTAAAGGGGCCTTTTGAACAATTATGTGTAGTAGTATCAACACCCTCACTTTTCGCCGGAGATATATTTTAGGTGCCTACGTAACAGATGGCGAGTCCATCGCCCCCCCTTATTTTTTCTCAACACAACTATACATATATACGCCTTTTTTCATCTCAAGCGTATGCAGGTTTCCTCACGATGCTTTCCTTCACCGTAAAGCTCGTGGTGTGACTAATCACTGTACTTTAGTTATGAAAAATCATTGGTACAGACGTGATTCGAACTTGCAATCATTGTGTATTGCAGGCTCGAACCACCCGGCCACCACGGCGCAGTAATAGATACCATTATTTTAGGATTTGTTTAAAAGGACTAACTAGATCTTGGTTCTCTAACTAACGAGTTATCATAATAAGAAATAGGCTAGTTTAAACAGGCCTATTTTTGTTACATAACTGCGAAAACATGTTAATGGTTGTAACTTAGATATAGTTGTATATTTAGATTAGATGTAACTGTATGCTTTCCTATAAAAAATTAAATACATACATATCATCACGCCAAGTATCTAACGGGTTAGGCAGAGAGTATAGAGCGCCCGTTCTCTCTAGACTTGCGTACCTCTTTCGCATCGTCCACATTCCTCAGTCTCTTCATCAATGCTCGTCGGATTCGAATTAAATAAAAATGAAATTAAATTATTATTAAGTGGTAAGCGCCATGGTTGCTTCAGTTTTTCATGATCGTTGGAAAATGTGTCAATCGTATGACCCTGATACATTTCGTGTGTCAATTGCATTGTGATATCTGGGCGGCCACTCAAGGCGACCAGTCGATCCGATCATTGGATATATATATATATATATTTAGCAATGAGAATTCGCCGGATTACGACGGCCGTCTGGTCTAGTGGTTAAGAGCTTCTGACTGCGAAGGTTGAGCTTGCGGGTTCGATTCCTGCTGAAGGCCGATATTCGTGATGATCACAAGTATTTGTACCTTAGTCTTGGTCCTATGTATTTATGTACATATATCTTTATAAGTAGGTATATATACCTACCGTTGTCTAGTTACCATAACACAAGCTTTGCTTAATTTTGGGCTATGTCAATGTGTGAGGAATTGTCCCAAGGTGTTCTTTTTCGTCAATCTTTCTTCACTCATTCTTTTCTATATGTCTAAACCAAAGTAACATGCCTTTCTTCATCTTCACAATCAAACACTCGTTCACTCGAGTTCTAAAATGATTTCGGCTAGACTCCGGATTAGAATTTCAGGATGTATTGTGTTCGCAGTCAAACAGGTTGTATCGGCACTGATGCCAATGTCATGGCCTGTTCAACAATACGAGCTTTTTGTTCGCAATTCGAGCATTGTTATGCTACAGTCGGATTCCTACAACTAACATATACACGTATATATAACATAACCACGTATAATCCCGTGTGTTGTACTGCAGTCATGGCATTTAGTCTGGTTTTTATCTCAGGCTGGGTTTCCAGAATCATGCAATAATAGATAATCTAATTCTTATTAGATTATCTATTATTGCATGATTGCACCTACAACATTTTAGGAAACAACAAACAAACTGTCCAGAGCCGTGGTGGCCAAGTGGTTCGAGTAGTCGCTTGTAACGCAAAGGTTGCATGTTCAAATCCCGACTGTATGAATGGATTTATACACCAACACCACGTTTGGAGCAGTCAGCAGCCGTCAGATAGGTAGGGAGCGGTAAGTAGGTTCGAAAACTTCTCAACATGGGGCACAGTCAGTGTATTTATTTATTTGACCAAACATGCTTCATTATTCATCATATTTAAAAAGAACTTAAATAAAATGGCTCAACGAAAAAGCTACTATTCTATAAAGGATTATTTAATGATAAATAAGAGAAAGCTTGATTTTTAAATTGTAATTTCTACTAAAAAGATTGTATTTAATTGTTGTAAAATATTGCATCGTAGTTGGAGTTAGTTAGGAGGTATATGAATACCTCCGAACTACGGTAAAATTTGCATGCCAATATTATATGGCCGAATGCGCGATACAAAACTATAATAATAAATAATAGTATATCCTCACGCCTTCCCACAAGGCTCCCTGAAGGGGTGGACAGAAGTGTACAGGTAATACCCATACACCCACTTTCCGCCAGAGATATATTTAAAGTGCCAACGTGATAGATGGCGAGTCCATCGCCCTTACTCAAGCACGACTATACATACGCCTTTGAATTGCTTGATTCAATACTATGTACCACCTAAACATCACATTATGTAACAAACCGTATTCTGGCGAATAAACTATTTCATATTTCATTTCATATTGCCGGATGCATGTTTACGTATAAGATACGAAGACACCTACGTATAAATTAGCAACTAACAAGATTTTCGTTAGCACTAGTGTGTGAACCAATAGCCGTGTCGTCGCTCGGTGGAAAATTATCACAGGTCAGTCTCCATGTTTGACATCGTTATGTTTGAAATGATTGCAAATTAAATATTTTCTCACTTATTTCGGATACACATCATAAGTTTGTTGTTCGGTAGAAGTACCGTGGTTACCTTTCAATTATACGTCTGTATGTACAAACAGAGCTACAAAGCTATGTGAATAGTACCCAATATTAACGTGATAGGTGGCAAGTTTTCGCTGTCCTGACTCCTAAATTTTTAAATAAAATTATCAGTACAGCCCAGCTGCCATGCTCGCGATCCAGCAACGCTGTATGCCGAGGTTCGTTACCCCACAGGGGGTGCCCTTAGCTGTGTTGCTTACCACTAAAGTGCCTGGCTAGAGGCCTAGGTCTCGCCATTGACCGGTTAAGTAGCAAAAGTTCCCGGAGCTCACGCTACGAGAGACAATACGAAAAAAAGTTTTCGCTGTATCTTAAACACAAAATTATATGTATATCACAACTTATTATTCGTTGATTTAGGCATGATGATAATTTGTTTATTATATATATACCTTCACCCACGAAGGTCCCCGAAGTAGTAGACACAGGAAGGTAAGTAGTCACACAGAGACAGACAGAGATGTGTTACGACAACTACTTGTCGCCAAATATATATTTGGATGTCAATATGACAGATGACGAGTCCATTGCCGTTTCTCAAGCACAACAAAAAAGATAAAAAAGGCGTGAAAAGGCGTGAAGATTTATATGTATTTTATGAAAACATTCTTATTTATAATTAATTATAATTATAAATATCTCTTATAATTAATTATAGACTAAGAAACAAATATATTATACTATTACTAATAAAAAAAAAAACGTGAAATGAGTCAATTACTTACTGATGATTAGTATACATAGGGAATCTGTCTATATGGAGTAAATCGTCGACAAACTGTCTTTGCTGATAATAAATTCTTTAAACCTTATTTAAAATGTAGTAAGTAACAGCAAAGAAGCTACATAATAGGTAACCAGAGCAATAAATATATATCCAGTGCAGGTTATAAAAACCCCAAACTAAGTACAATTGAGCAATGTATTTCATGATAATTCAGTGTTGCACAGAACACTTGGCAGTGACATTGGATTTCTATGGTTTTGCAACGCTCCTATCTACTCGACTGCACCACTTCACTTACCGTTCAACTTGTTACTCTTAAGAATGGAGAGATTATTAGTGCTTAACCCTTTTCTTGATAACACGGTAGTTAGGAAACAAGACGGCTAATCACGATCTGAGGAAATACCTTGAAGTATACTAATCAAATAATGTTAACAGTATTAGAATGCATATCAGCGTACGTGCATTTATATGAAACGATCTTAAGGTTAGCGTACATCTATACTAATATGTTAAAGAGGAAAGATATGTAAGTATGTTTGTAAGAGATTGGCTCAAAAAGTACTGGACTGAAATTTTTTCACAATTTGAATGCTACATTATCACTGAATAATATAGGCTATTTTAAAAATGTTTAAAAATAAATGTCGACCCGTGCGAAGCCGGGACGGGCCGCTATAAGGCTTAGGTGCTCTTTGGTACAGTCGGGATTCGAACATGCAATAATTGTGTTGCAGACTACTCGAGCCACTCGGCTACCAGGGCTCTAGTATATTGCGTATTTGGACAATTGTGGAGGAAACAATAAAGTGACACAAAATAAATTCTGCCCTTTTATATTAGATTAATATAATATGATATAATATAATATGATATGTATATGTATCTATATATTATATTATATTATATTAGATTATACACCTATAATTCTCATTGTCAGCCAAAACATTACCTATCTTAAAAATATCGTATCATATTATCACGCATCGGGTTGAAAGAGTAGGGCTCGTCAATATTAATGTTGCCTTAATTAATGTAAACACTGCCCAAGAGCAGTATATTTCCCTGTAGTGCTTAGCTTGCAGAACAGCATCATATCCTTGCTACTTAGGTCTTTGGACATGTCCATAATAAGCCTATCAGACTATGATTTATGCAATCAAACTTTCTTAGCCTCAGCACACTTTTCCTTAGTAATTGAACCGACAAATAACGATCTATTAATTTGTATTTTTTTATATAATTACTGTCAATTGTTTCAAATATCCATTGCCATTGGAAAAACGCAACAGAAATACTTGACATTTCTAGGAGTCAATAACACAGATTCCTCAGAAGACGGGAGAGTCAAAAGCCAATTTAAGGCAAGGCTTTGTCCATGCAATCAATAAAGTTGGTATTCGAGCACGGTGCCCGCCTGAGAGTGATAAGTGTACATGAGAGCAGTGCTAAGAAAAGTTGGTCATAACGCGATACCTAGCTTAAACATGGTCAAGCACGAATGGGTATAGATATGCATATATATATATATACAGTAATACCCCGCTTTACGCGACCCCGTTATGCGCGGTTTCACTATAACGCGAATTTCAAATTTCTAAATTTATTCAGGTTTGGACATATTGCAGAGTATCTTACTAATATTATAAATGTGAATGTTTGTAAGTTTGGATGTTTGCGGTTCTTTCACTACAAAACGACTGAACCGATTTGGCTGGAAGTTGAAATCGTGATGACTTATACCTAGGAATAGGACATAGGCAACTATTTTTTTTTATCTCGAAAATTCAGTTCTAATATTATAAAGTATGATGCTCTTTCACGGCATAGCAGTTTATATTAAATTTTAACTATGTTTAACCATAAACCTCGATATACGCGAATTTCTGTTAACGCGATTTTTTCCGGAACATATCCCTCGCGTAAAGCGGGGTATTACTGTATATATATCTCATAGAAGATATATATATGGCATATATTATATGCATATCTATTCAAATAAATAAAATCGGAGCGTCTGTTTGTAATATTAAAATAACCGCTTTTTACTTAATGCATAATTGGAGGACGGTACATATGGCAAAACATTTTTTTTACATTTTTGTCTGTCTGTCTGTTTATCCGGCTAATCTCTGATACGGCTGGCTCGATTTTGATACATCGTGCCATAAATATCATCACGCCGTGTACGTATAAAATGTGTTGTAGCAAATTTTACAAATTGATTCTTAAGGCTAGTTTCACATTGGTTATACAGTATCTTTGAGGCAAATTTTCCACATAAATTGCCCCCTCTGAAGGAAATACTGTCCGCGCCTGATTCTCATTCGTAGGTATAGTGATGAACTTATTATCAGTTAAACCCACCCATAGATAAATTAATTCGTGAGTAAGAACCGATTAGTTATAAGCCCTAAGTAATATAATTATAACAGGTAGAGGTATATAGGTATATACGAAGCGAAAGAGGTATGTAAGTCTAGAGAGAACTGGCGCTCTATACTCTCTGCCTACCCCGTTAGGGACTTGGCGTGATGATATGTATGTATGTATGTATATAGGTAGTTTTATTGTTGTTGATACAATCGACTGTTGAATGTGGATAAGGCGAAAGAGGTCTGCAAGTTTGAAGAGAGGTGGGTCTATACTCTCTCTGCCTACGCTGTGTGGGGCTGACTACTGACGCGAGATATGGAGGTCTTCAAGAAGGTTGTGAAAAGATTGCTCCTGGGTCGGCAACTCGCGAGTGACACCCCTGGTATTGCAAACGTCGATATGTGATGGTAACCGCTTTCTATCAGGGGGGCCACATGCAAGTTGGCCACCCCAATATAATAAGAAATTTGGTATGATTAAATACGGAACCACCAGAATCCTGTCCTATTAATTTTTCGCTGTCTGTGATATTACGGTTCTGTTGGCAATATATTTTTTGTAAATGCTATTGTGTTTCCAATTGCAAAGAGAAGGCAACGTACAACTTTATCATCTTGTCTAAGCAAGACACTGGGAAAGTAAGAAGAAAAGTACATTTATTAATCTATACTAAAGGACCTGACCGGTAAGTACTGGACCGATTTGAAAAATTCTTAAATAAAGTACGGTTAATTAAAAGAATACAATTTTGCAGCTTCCTTGTCGCCTTTATGGGAACGTGCATGACTCCATCCGTCCCCAAACCTGTTCCCCGCAATTCGAACTGATAGTTGGCAATAATGATACCCATTATGACAAGTACTTACGTTTACAAATTTAAAAAAGTTTGAAGGCTACGGAATAAGTACTGTATGTAGCGTGGAAGATACTGGCCGGAGGTAAAAAAAAAATATGCTGCTAAAATTCGAGCGGTGCGTTCTAAATTTTTATTATTTACAATCGTATCAGAAGATTGTAGGGTATTAGTGTTTTAAGTCTACTGTGTTGTCTTCTGATACAATTTTTTATATACATTTAAATATTTTTATCTACAAATCGAATCAAGGTATAAATGATTGATGTTGGAGCGTGCTACGATATCATTCGGGTAATTATGAGTTATGTAATCTTTGACTACTGGTTAAACTCAGATTAACCCGTGAGAAACGTCGCTCAGACGTTGCCGATAAAGATTTTTTACAAGGTTTTCCGTAACGAGATAAATCGGGACATATTATATAGTACAAATAAAGTTAAACAATATATATTTTTTACACCGTCTTAACTTACTGACCCATTTCTAGTTCTTGTAGTTATTACGACGTTTTTTTGTATAAGCAATAAATCTAATCAAAACCGGCGAGCGTGTATGAAGAGACGGACGAAGTGAAAGAGGTACGTAAGTCTAGAAAGAACTGACGCTCTACTCTCTCTGCCTACCCCGATAGGGACTCTGCGTGATAATATATATCTTCGGGCATTCCCACAAGGGTCCCCGAAGGAGTAGGCAGGCAGATGTGCGTAGTAACACACCTAGGTTATTCGAGTCAGATAGTAATAATCATGTTTTCAATTATTTAAAAATAAGTTTGGGTACAGTGGTATATAGCCACAAAGCCGGTATCTTGCTAAAGATTATTTGCAAGAAGAGGCAGAGGAAGGCCAAGTTCCAACTACCTGGATCAAATAGATCGGACTCTCAAGGACGGGAACGTTAAGAGTACTCGAAACCGACGAGCATGTATGAAGAGACTGATGAATGTGGACGAAGCGAAAGAGGTATGTAAGTCTAGAGAGAACTGGCGCTCTATACTCTCTGCCTACCCCGTTAGGGACTTGGCGTGATGATATGTATGTATGTATTATTTGTATATGCTTTTAAGGTAGGTAAGGTAATATCATTGCAAAGACAATTTTAATTACTTCAATTGAATAAGCAATCTTCAATTATAGTCAAGTGCTCGAAGTTTTTCATTCGAGGCATCGCCAGGTCTCCGCCGATCCGGTTTTACAACAATTACACTCACGTATAATGCCGTAAACTTACCAACGAAATAACGTGGCTCGGTACCTTGCGATAAAGTCTGAGCACACCTTTATTTTTAGCGTTAAATAACGTTCAGTTGTAGTGGAGTGGTTTGAACAACCCGAAATTCAAAGATGTTCGAACCTGATAGGGATTTAATTTTATTAATTAATTTTAATTAAAAGGTGTATTCCAGAAAAAAAAATATACCGCAAGGCTATGCAAGTTTTTAATATAGGTTGCTAAAGAGTAATTAGAATGGCGCTCTGCTTTCTCCGCCAATCCCGGCGTGATGATATGTATTCTTAGGTAACAGAACAAATAACATGTAAGACTCGCAAACTACAGACTCGATGAACGTTACGAGATGCTAACAAACTTTCAGATTTCAGTAATGGAAAGTTGTATCAGATGGGACTCAATAGTTACTTACTTTAGTCAAGAATTATTAGCGATTCTTCACGTCGATTATAAAAGGAAACTTCCTTTAATAAATCACAGCCTATATAGATTCCCCATTTCTATATGAATAGGTACTAGGATTTTCCTTAACGGACGCACGCACGGACGTATAGAATAACTTAACAAAAAATATCCGATGTATAAAATACGTTCAGGGAAATCATAATATTATGCAGAAGATATTAAATTTTTAACGTTCCAGAGTTGAGATTTACTGACAGATTAGCCACGTAGCGAGAGTAAGACAGTACCTTTCTGACCATAATAAGTATCTGTTTATTACCATAGATCCCACTATATATAGGATAGGGTCCCACCCCTTTGATAGACTGCAATCGGCTGACTTGAAGGGGAACCGGTCCGAACATAAAGAAAGTATCTATCATCATCATCAATATACATCATGTACGAAGTGCGGATACACAGGGTAAGTCCCTTTTTAACTTAAAAACGTGTTTTGTGAACTTAAGCAGGCACAGTGAATTGTCACAACAGCTTTGCGGTGAGGAAATATGTAGATGATAACAACCTGTATAGTTTGAGAATTATTTAATGACTCATAATGTGGATGAAAGGTGGTGATAAATTAAACTTTTTTTTCGCACCTGTCTTGAAGGACTACATGCTGTACTCACTAGGAAAAACATCGCAAACGCAATTCATGCTTGAACGTTCGCGGAACAAAACTCTTTTCAAAACTGTACACTCTTTGCTCTCAACTTTTTGCCACAAAGGAAAAATATGGGACGTAATATTATTATGTAGATACTATGGGCGCTTGTAACACTATGGCTTCAATCTGGGGTTCCGAGCCTTTTGATTACAACCAAAATTACATCTCCGGCGAAAAGTTTTTTCTCAATTCTCTCCGCCGAATTGATAAAAAAGTTTTCATAGACTGTTTTCTCAATTCGGCACTTTTTTCAACATGGACATGTAAGAAGAAAAGAAGAAGACATGTAAGTATGTAACAAGTAAGAATGGGAGACGAGAGGAAGAAAGGGAGTGTGTAAGAATTCTATTAGAATACCTATTATAAATGCGAAAATTTGTGAGTATGTATGGGTTTGTTACTCATCCAGCGATCAAAACTAAAGAAATCAAATTTTGCGCGGGTGAGACCGCGTGGCACTGCTAGTACAAAATAATGGTGTATAGCATGGGGTCCTTCAAGAAGGATGTGAAAATATTCCTGTAGGGACGGCAACGAGCTTGTGATACCCCTGGTGTTGCAAGTGATATAAAAACATTTTTACACGCAAATACAATATAATAGTCATCTATTTAAGCCATCTCAACGCAAAGCATGTCACTAATGTATTTCAACGAAGTCTCCCTTTTTTACCACGTGCAATTTGTCCGTCATTATTTATACTTGATGACAAAAATACTAAAAAAGAACACCACTCAGACAGCACGCAATTCGGTAACAAGCCTTTGCCGTGAGACTAATGCAGGCAAATTAGAGTAGGTAATTCTCAAATAAGTAGGTAGAATGTTAAGACCTTAACCACTGAAGAGACGCTAGATATAATAAGACTATAACAGCAAACTTTTGGTGCACCCGAGAGAATAATAACTGACCGAATCTCGGCATTTAGCTCAAACGATCTTCAAGATTATTAAGATATATTAAGAAAATTATATATATCGGGTGGAAAGTGGGTGTATGTATGGGTACTACCTAATAGATAATATATAGGTCATGAGTTCCAAGGTAATATACACCTCTGTCTACCGGATCGGCCCCTGTGGGAAGGCGTGTGGATATTATAGTGGATAGAACTATTGTATAGTAGTCTGGAATTCAGTGCATAAGCTTTGTATGTTATCTGTTGCACACGATCTCGTATACGTGAATAATAGTTTTATTATGGCGGACCTCCGTTGCGGATTCCCGTTCCGACTTTATGAATACAATGATGCAATACAGTATCGCCAACTGTTTGAAAATATTCCCTCTAAAGCAACTTTGAAAATCACTTAATTCGAACGTAAAATAGACGTAGGAAAAACTGTGAACTTAATTTTTAAAAATGTGACCCTGACAAATTAACACCCTAAAAAGAAGATACTTTTCTCCCTAAAACCACTCGACCACCACGGGGGTTATAAAGTTTCATGCTCTATTTCAACCCTTTAATGTTTTTTATTCGCGATAAAAATAGCCCATGTTCTCCTCCACGATTCCTTCTATCATTGTAGTGAAATTCCTGAAAATTTCGTCAGTGGCTTAATTTTAAGCGGAGCAGAGTAATTTTCGCATTAATACGGATTGCCCTAGTTTTGTTATATAAATTTAATAGTGCGGTGAATGGTGAAGTGACTAAGTATTGAAGAATGCTAGGTATTGGTGAACTAGTTAATTCTAGTTATAGGAAAGATAACGCCGTGTGTAGAGGTTGCGGTGGGTGTAACTTCTGTGATGACGAAGTTTAGGACTTTGATAATTGATGTTTATTATGTGCACCATCATGGTGATCTTACCTAGAACAGTAACTAAACAAGGGGTAGTCCTTTTTCCTTGTCCGTGGTGCGGTTCTAGACTAAGAAGTTCCAAATATAAAAAAATTACAACAATTTTAAATGAGGTAATATGAGTGGGTGTGTGGGAATTACCTATACACCTCGGCCTACCCCTTCGGGGACTCTTGTGGGAAGGCGTGAGGATATATTATTATATTATTTATTATAATATTCACTCCGTCACATGGTCTTATGGGTTTTCTTCAGAAACGATTAATGGCATTTAAAACGTAGTTCGTTGTACTTGTATAACATAATCGTTACATTTTTTAATCCGAAAATAGGGTAAAAAGATTGCCATAGCTTTTATTGTTCCCGTATTAAGTGTCCGATCGATTAGGTAGTTGGAACGTGGTTGAAAAGATTATGGCAAGTTATCTCTATCTATATAACTCAAAGGTGACTGACTGACATAGTGATCTATCAACGCACAGCCCAAACCACTGGACGGATCGGGTTGAAATTTGGCAGGCAGGTAGATGTTATAACGTAGGCATCCGCTAAGAAAGGATTTTGATTAATTCTACCTCCAAGGGGATAAAATAGGGGATGAAAGTTTGTATGAAACTTTGTCAATTTTAAACCGATCGGGCTGAGACTGCATAGGTCAAGCTACTATGACGTAGGCATCCCCTATACACACACACACATCCAAAATAGATAAAAAATACTGCGCATAGTCACTATCCCACGCGGGCGAAGTCGCGGGCACAGCTAGTATGTATATAAGATCTCTGGTGAGATACGGTTGTTGCTCTGCGTTCAGAACTCTGTCGCTTCAACCCAATCATCAGTTTCTTCATTCATGCCCGCCGGTTTCAACTACCTACTTCTGACCAATTTTATGCGACTTTTGTAGCGGTAAATTCTAGAACATTATTTGTGTCTTCGGAGCAAATTAGTTGGTATTTTCGTCTTAATAGATAATAAACTTTCTGACCGTTAGCTGTCTTTTGATTTCAAATATATTTACACTCGGAATTTGTCTATTCATGAGAGGTCGTTGTGTTGAATTTACCTACTATGTATCCACTCTACACACAAAGTAAGTAAGCATGTAATATGTAACCGTTGTCTAAGTAAATACCTACTATTGTATTTACTAAGAAAGCAGTGCCATTGCAAATTTAGTATTTAAGTATCTTCACGGCTTCCGACAATGGTCGCTAAAGGGATATACATATATGCCTAAGTTTGCATCATCTTTTCTGAGTGCCAACTTGGCAGATGGCGAGTCCATCGTCGTTTCTCAAGAGCATACCTACATACTGGTACGACTTTGTTTTTGTCTGCAACGGTTTCGGTTTTCCTCACGATGTTTTCCTTCGCCGTAAAGCTCGTGGTGTAATCACTGCACTTAAGTACTGAAAAACTCATAAGTACAGTCGTGATTGTATCCGTTGCGTTGCAGGCGACTCGAACCACCTGACCACGGCTCGTATACGTAGTATTTAAGTATGTAATATTTACTAGCTGTGCACGCGGTTTCATCCGCGTTAAAAACCATTTAATTAGTATTATTTTATCTAGATTCATTTTCGGAACAAAACATATTCCGTGCCGAATTTCGTTCAATTCCGTTCACCCGTTCTGGCGTGATTGAGTAACAAACATACATACTCAAATCAAAAAGCAAATTAAATAAAAAAAAAATAATTCACATAGGCCCAGGTGGGCACTTATAAAACGTAGAAAAAGAAGCACGGTTCGGGTTGGTCGCTTCCATGGAGAAGAACCGGCAAGAAACTCCATGGTTACTCTTTTCAAATCATTAGGCATATACAATAACAATAATTTTTCGTTACAGCAATAGTACCCAAGTATGGGGGAACAACGTAGGCCCGACAATAGGTAGTTGCTTACTATACAAAGCGTACATAAAACAAGATAATTATAACAATGTTAGCAAGATCTAAGAATCTACAAATCCTACAATGTTCTCACATTCACAACTTAGACAAATTAAACAAGTGACACAAATATTGTCATCAGTACTGTCACTAATTCTGGGCAAGATATGGAATAAATAAAAAAAAATGTAAAATACATATTAGATTATTATTGTAAAGAAACCCGAATTGAGAAAAGAAAAAGTTATATAAGATACAGAATAGTTAGAGACATCCACTCACTAATTTCGCATTTATAATATTAAATAGGACCCAGGAGTGCGAATGGAATGGATCAAGAAGGTTTCATATCGCTCTGAGTGTTGCCTCACCAAATATTTAATATATCATTGTCTTCAGGTTTCCTTTTTCAAAAGATTTTTTTATAACAAAACACGGTTGCCTTTAGTTGAATAACACGAACTGGAACCCATTGACTGTTTTAACGTATCTATTGTTATGACTACCCTTGTTTGGTCGTAAATAAAAAATAAAAAAATGCTCCGATTGAGCCTTTATTCCCCGGATAAATGAATATGCAAATAAAAAAAACAATATACATAAAAACAAATGAAAAAATAATATTATTAATACGTTACTTTGAATACCTTCATACGTATATCAACAAAACGTATTCTTTTAAAATACCTACTCATATAATTGTCTCAAGGCAGGCTTCTTACTGAATGGTCACACAACATTGTTATTTTTAATATGTATACAAAATTGTATTTGTTTTTGTATTTTTTTGTATTAGTTAAAAAGATGGAACGCTTTACAAATGTTAATCCTTAGAGCCCAACAAGATCAGTACTAACACCGGTAGATCATACACGTCTTTTAACTGCGAATATCGAACCGGGACCCCTATCTTTTATGCCATCTAGGTGGAAACTAAACATTTACTCCACCTGATGGTAGGCAGTTACCGCCGCTGGACACTGACAACACCAAAGTATAGTTAGTGGATTGTCGTCCCTTATATCTTTGCTGCGCATATGACTTTCAGCGCAGTCAGTGCTGTTTATAAGTGAAAGGAAGATTTAATTGACGTTTATAATTGCATTCCTTTCACAGTTTTGAATAATGATTGCTCCTGAAAATTTGGAATTAGAAACCTTTATAGTCCGCCGCTCAGATTAGAGAGAGATACTCAGATTAGAGAGGTGGGGCATATCGGGCTTCCGTTCGAATTTGGAACCGCCCGACTGGGGAAGGACCTTATAGAAATCCGTAGGCAAATATTTTTTTTGTTGTGATATTACTCAATGAATAAGATAATATCCTCGCGCCTTCCCACAAGGGTCCCCGAAGGGATAGGCAGAGGTGTATAGGTAATACCCACACACCCACTTTCAGCCAGAGGTATATTAGGTGCCAACGTGACAGATGGCGAGTCCATCGCCGTTACTCAAACACGACTATACATACGCCTTTGAATTTCTTCTCTGACGTATGCAGGTTTCCTCTCGATGTTTTCCTTCACCGTAAAGCTCGTGGTGTGACTAATCACTGTACTTAAGTTCAGAAAAACTCATTGGTACAGTCGGGATTCGAACTTGCGACCTTTGCGTCGCAGGCAACTGCTCGAACCACTCGGCCACCACGGCTCCGTATAATCTCCGAACACAGAGTGGCAACAAAAAAGTGATACTTCGGTATCGTGAGCGTAAATAGGCTACGGTAACCGCTTCCCATCGTATGGGTGGGCCGAATGCATGCTTGCCACTCGTTTATAAAAAAAACTCCAGAAAGATTGTAATTGACCATAGATACATATTAACCCCAACCCCTCCCCTACTGAATGGTTGCTTTTGGTTTTAGGGAAACTACCGATTGTTGTATCTATAGCGCAGTTCAAAGGAAAACTATCATCTAAGTCGGCTTTCAAGTTAACGAGTAATAGTCGACCAACTCACAACCGCTTGCCTCTCACGCGGTGGTATTCAAATAGATGGTAATTTATAATTTCTAACCGCACATGGTACATTGGTGCAGTCGGGATTCGAACTCTCAATCTTTGTGTTTACCACGGCTCTGTAAGCGAATTAAATGAATGCGCTGATTCTGATCGTCATGCTCCGACAAACTGGCGTAAGGTAACGAGGTAGGTACCTACATTCTACATAATAATGTTAATACATCCTCCTCCTTGCAATTTTACTTTACTATTGTAATCTGTTATAATAATTATGTGCTCTGTATTTTTTTTTATTTAAAGTAACTTACCTCTTTTGCCTTCAACCCATTTTTCTCTGCTAGAACAAACCCGGAATTGTCAATGCCGCATTTTTCCCCCTTAACTTTCTCACGCCCGAAGGAAATCTTATCACAGTCGTTCATTTTACTGGTATTCTTACAGAGTACTTAAATTGTAACTAATTTAAGTACTTATCGAACGAAGTAAAGGTATTGTTATCACTGCGCGCACGTGCGATGAAAACCTTGAACGAACCACATATAAGAAAGTTATTGGAACGTAAAATGCGCAACGTCAATAGTCACTTTTATTAACTAAGTTTGTGTTTAAAAAGGTTTTAGTCAGTAATCTTTCCGCCAAAATGCCCTGTCAATGTCAAAGTGACAGCTGCAGCGCGGCTGGTTGGAGTCCCGTCTCAACATAGACTGACCGCGGCTGAAGATTCGACCGAAATAAATACTTTAAAAAAACTGTTGATTGGTCTAAACGTCGTACGATGATCTTATTTGGACGAGTTCAGTAATTCTCATATCCGTAACAAGCGTGCGATTAATGAGATTCAAATAAAAATTTTCCGAAGCTAAACAGTTGGATCTATTTTTTACACGCTTTTTATTATGTTTTTTCGATTAGAAATCCATACAAAGTATATACCTACATCTAAAAAGAGGTTGCATGTTTGTAAACAGCAAACACATGCACAGCCAATAGTAAACGGTTTTATATAAACAAATGCTATACCAAAATCACCCTTCCTTCCCATTCACCGTTAACCACTCGCCGTCAAGGGCAAAAAAGGTCGAGCGGGTCCTGGAATAATTGTTTTCAAAAACAGGTTAAAGAAAAGGAATACAGAGTAAGGAATGATAGACACCTGATATGATACTATCCTAGTATAATTAAAAAAAAATGGAACGAATTATTCAAACAACTTCTTAATCTTTAATGACGACCTTGATCTACATGGAGACAAAATCAGAGAACCCTAGTTACGGAGACCATTTTTAAGCGGGAATTGTGAAATAGATATGTTCCTATATTGAGTGAACGCAAATCTTTGTTGTATAATTCCCACAGTATATTTACGTTATTGTTTAGTAACTTAGTGATTGATTCATAAATAGACTTCGTGAGAATCGGAGTGTATATAGGTACTACGAATGTTTCCCATTCTAGACATCCTCGATTTTAGATTCGTTTTTCATTGTTAATATTTTTCAGAGCCCGTAAAATATACATGATATATTTTGTAAGCCATTATGGCCGTGGTTCGATTCATCGTCTGTAAAATTATACTTTCAGTTTCGAACCCCAATGTTTGTGCAATGAGTGCACATGCCCACTACAATTAATAGACTCGGGTCATACTCCCCGCATCCCGCGACCTGCTCGACTAGAAATTAATGGGGCGCGTCGTCGTGGATGACACTAAGTATAGAGGTGTGATAAAAGTTCATGCGCCAATGTGAATTAATCAACTTGAGAGCAAGTAGGACGTGTGTGCATCATTCATTGATTAGTCTTGCAATCTCGTGCCCATTGGCCGAAGGAATATTAATGCCATGCAGGGATGGACTCTGAATGGAATCGAGGGAGCTACATGTTTGAGTTTATATATTAATAATAGCTGCGCCCGAGACTTCGTTCGCGTTGAATTTAACAAAAAAAAATTGTTCAGTATCTAAAATAAAAGTAGCCTAAGTTACTATCAGCTATCTGCCAGTGTCAAAGCCAAAGTCCCGTGAAAAATCGGTCAAGCCGTTTCAGAGATTACACGGAACAAACAGACAAAAAAAAATTTTGGTACATGTACCTTGTAATACATTCATATGAAGTTGGTAATAGCGGTTATTTTTATATTACAAACAGACACTCCAATATCTTTGCTTGAATAATTTTGTAGGAATAAAACATTTCATATCATATTCATATATCTCACGCCTTCCCGCAATGGTCCCCGAAGGGGTAGGCAGAGGTGTATAGGTAATACCCACACACCCACTTTCCGCCAGAGGTATATTAGGTGCCAACGTGACAGATGGCGAGTCCATCGCCGTTACTCAAGCACGACTATACATACGGCTTTGAATTTCTTCTCTGACGTATGCAGGTTTCCTCTCGATGTTTTCCTTCACCGTTAAGCTCGTGGTGTGACTAATCACTGTACTTAAGTTCAGAAAAACTCATTGCTACATTCGGGATTCGAACTTGCGACGCCGTGGTGGCCGAGTGGCCACCACGGCTTTTTAACAATAAAACATATCCTATGTATATCTCTAGCGAATAATGTCTGTGACAAATTTCATCCAATCCTTTTCTGGTGTGATTGGGTAACATCTTGACAAAGTATTACACATGCTCTTGTAAATATTAGCAGGAAATGTCTTCACGACTCTTATGCTCTTCATTTTTATAAGGATGTCTCGAGGAAACTTTTTGAGGCCTCCCGTGACATCTTGAAAGTTCGAAGTCAAATATAGCACAAATTGTATTGTGTTCAAAATCAAACTATTTTATTTCACATAGGCACTAGATGGGCACTTATAAAACGAAAACGAAAAAGGTGCACGGTTCGGGTTGGTCTTATCCATGGAGGAGAACTGGCAAGAAACTCCATGGTTACTCTTTTCAAATCACTTTGTATTACAATATACCTTACAGCATAAGTACTTAAGTATGGGGGGACAGTTCCTTCTTCGAGAAGGTTTCCAGAAACCCACACGGAATAACTATACCCGAAGAGGTACTCGTTCGACCGTAGTATTGCGGCAAAGCCGGACACCGCTTGCTATCAGCGAGCCATTCGCTTGCTACCTAGTGGTAATAAAAAAAAGAATTAAAAAATACAGTCGTATTTAGTATTCTCAGAGAATCTTGTTATTGTTTTGACAGAAATTAGAAAAACACATTGAACCTGTTTTCGTAATAAATCTGAATAATTTAATCTGATCATATTCATTTATGCGTTCGTTAACAATATTATTAATAACATTTCGGTTATCAGGTGTTACTAAGCTGATATACATATATCCATACTTAGATAATATGATAAACGCCGTGGTGGAGTGGCTCAGTTGCCAGCAACACAAAGATTGCAATGAAGTGAAGTTTGTCTGAACTTAAGTACAGTGATTAGTCACACCACGAAATTTACGGTGAAGGAAAACAGAAAAGAAACCTGCACCTGAGAAGCAATTCAAAGGCGTATGTATAGTCGCGCTTGAGTAACGGCGGTGGACTCGCCGGTGTGCGCCGCCGCCAGTGGGTGTGTGGGTACTACCTATAACACCTCTGTCTACGCCTTCGGGAACCCTTGTGGAAAAGCATGAGAAGTACTTAATAAATAAAGGTAATTTTATTATTACGGGACTTACAACGCAGCTTTTTTTAAACATTCTTCTTCTGAGTTGTGTTGAGCCTTAACACCTATTCTTCTTATTATTTTACCTTTTCTGTAGCATCAACACTTTGATCGTGCCACCTGTCATATCGATGCCTTTATCAAGACTGATTAAGGCATCGACCGTGACAATGACATTGGCACGTGTCCGGTGAGCTAGATGGGCTGATAATCGGAGGTGATAATCCCAAAAGATTTTGTTCATATGCCAGATTATGAAAATTTATCACGACATTTGGCGGCCGAAATTTTCCGTGCAGATACATTTGATAATGTCAACGTATAGATAGTGCCATCCACGACGGCGCGCCCCACCATCTTCTAGACGAAGGGGGTAGCGCGATGCCGGGTGTATGACTCGACTCTATTAATTGTGGTGTGCGTGTGCGCTCATTGGTAATCACTAATCAGTGCGTACCGATAATACTCAAACATTAGTGGAAGGTTACACACTAACACTTTAAACTATGAGGAAGAATAGTGTGGCGCGTCTTCGTGAAAGGCACTATCTATACAAATTTACGCTACCGGCGAGAATTTCATAGGATACACGATATACACTGGATTTGGTCATACATTTGTGATCAGCTTAGTTTGGGCTTCTGTGCCTGAGCTAGGCTTAGCCTGTATTACAAGAAACATTGCTCTTCCATAGTTTTACTTAAAATAACCAATGTGTTTATGTTTGACGAATGTGGATGAAGCGCTAGAGCTAGAACTCCCTCTCTGCCTACATCATAGGATGCGCATGGGTTAGTATGAAGGCAATGCCGAAATTCTTCAAAATTTCTTCTGTAATGTTAAACTACATTTCAATTGAATCTTATCAAAATATCAAATTGATAATATCGTGAAAACAAATGTTTCGATTTGAAGGGCTTTGTCACGTGTCATTGTGTGCTTTCGAAATAACCATCCTATATAAACTAAAGATCCAGAATCCCACAGAAAGCCAGAAAGAGGGTGTGTTAGTACCTACAGCTGTATCTACTCCTTTGGAGACCTTTCAAAAGACCTTTGGAGATCCTTCAACTCATTAGTACAGTCGGGAAGTCACCGTACATAAGTTCAGAAAAAACTCATTAGTACAGTAGGGAGGTCACTGTACATAAGTTCGGAAAACTCATTGGTACAGTCGGGATTGCCACCTACAATCTTAACAGTGCAGACGACTTCGTCTCTTTACGTAAGATATATTAAGTCAATGTTCACTTCCCAAGTCCGTCCCAGCATTAAATAAGGCACCTGCTCGTACCGAACGGGTTGCGTAGTCGTGCCTGTGTATGCAATCTGCGTTTTCTTGCACTTCGAGCTAGAACCAGTTTCCTCTCGAGAAATCAGGTAGGCACGAGACATACTTTTAGGGTACCTTACGATACTTTTAAGCTGTTGCTGTAAAAATTGATTATCTCAGGCAAAACTAAAATAAATAAGAAATCTAACACTAGACCTAGAAATTGATTTAAGGGAGTAAAAAAATTGTGACCTCATGACTGGCTCGATAGCCGTGTAAAAATCTCTTGACATCTTTGTTGAAGAACACCATGCCTGAACTGCTCCACCTTAAAATTAGTTTTTCCTATTTCGGGAATTTTTTATTTTGAGAAATCAGCAACTAATGCAGAATATTCACGTAAAGATTGAAAATTAACGTGCAATTCGTATTAACTTTTTTATTAACCCAAATTTACCTGAATATTCAACGATGTCCTAAAAAGTTGATACGTTATACGTTGAACGTAAATTAAATGTTAAAAATATATGGTTTAATTTTATTTTTCAACAAATGCCGGAGCCCTCTATGCACGAGGCATTCGCACTTGACCTATTTTTTTTTTTAAAAGAAAGCGTTTTGCGCGTAGAAAGAGACGGAAGGTGGTATTTAGATTTAAAGGACGTCGTATTGTCTAATTTAATAACGCCCCTCTTACTGACATAGTTTTTATCTTCACACAACGGCCAGGGTAGGCAGAGGTGTGTGTGTGGGTAGTATTCACACACTCACTTTTCGTTTGAGATATATATTTTAGGTGCCAACGTGACAGATGGCGAGTTCATCAAGCACAATAACAAATATGTACTTGTTGTTTCTTATCACACGTGCAGGTTTCCTCTCGATGTTTTCGTACACCGTAAATTTGTGGTGTGGCTAATCTTAAGTTCATAAAAACTTATCTGTCGAGTTGAGATTCGAACTTACAATCTTTTTGTTGCTGGCTACTGCTCGAACCACTCGGCCACCGCACTTCGCTTACACTTGACTTCCTCCATTCCTTGAGAGACCTGGAGCGAAAGCGCAGTCTAGACCAAAAGGTAAGTAATGTCTGAACACCTCTGTCACAACTAGGGTCTTAGAAAAGCAATAATAAACTAATAGACTGCCTGGCACTTAGCTTGGGAATCAGTATTATTATGGTGCCAGCTCTCGTGGCTCTTGGATGGAATATCCTTTTGCCAGTTGTATGTGCATGATATGTTTAAAATCCTGTGCTAAAATTTTAGTTTACTCAGTATCAGTTGATTTTAACATATCCTATTGAAAATTTTCTTTTAGTTTCAACGTTAATAGCTTTCTTACGTCAAAGAGTCAGATATAAATAAATTATCGGAAAAAGCATTTGGTAGGTTTAAATTAATTTATTTAAAGTTTTGTTTCCATGGAATTATTTTACAACGTTCTAACTTGTTGTTGAAAGAAGCATACGTGTTTGTTTAATTTATTGCTCACTGACCGGTACGGGAAAATTTTAGACGAAAAAGTTGCCTTTGGTTATTCAAAATACGTCAGGACGTCAAAAAAGCGGGCCCCGCCTGTTGGTAAGCGGTTATTGCCGCATATGGACACTTGCAATACCAGTTGTATCATTCGCGTGTGGCCGACCGTGTAGGAATCCTTACACACCCTTTTTGAAGAACTCTCTTAATGGTCGAAGCGTGACGTTATTCAGCCTTCCAAGGTAAATGGGATATCTAACATTAAAATATTACATTTCGAACCAAAGTCGTGGTGGCCGAGTGGTTCGAGTAGTAGCCTGCGACACAAAGATCGCAAGTGAAATTAAGAACAGTATTAAATACAGCTTTACGGTAAAGTAAAATCGAGAGGAAACCTCCATACATCTGAGAAGATATTCAAAGGCGTATGTTTAGTCGTGCTTAAGTAACGGCGACGGACTCGCCATCTGTTACGTTGGCACCTAAAATATATCTCTGGCGGAAAGTGGGTGTGTGGGTACTACCTATACACCTCTGCCTACCCCTTCGGTGACCCTTGTGGGAAGGCGTGAGGATGAAAAACTCTCATAAGTGCTTCGCTCTTAACGGTCGTAGCGTGATGTTATATAGCCTTCCAAGGTAAATGGGCTATCTAACATTAAATAATAAATACCTGGGACAATTTCACACAAATTGACCTAGTCCCAAATTAAGCAAAGCTTGTGTTATGGTAACTAGACAACGATATATTTACTAAATAGATAGATATATATACATAAATACATAGGACATCCAAGACTAGCAGACATATTCAATCAATTTCTGTCCTAGCAGACATATTCAATCAATGCTTGGACAGTGGCGAGTTTCCTGATCTAATGAAATATAGTAAAGTAGTACCAATTTTTAAATCGGGTTGTAAGAGTGATCCCTCTAGTTATAGACCTATATCTGTGCTTCCAGCATTGAGTAAAATCTATGAAAAAATCATGTTGGACCAGATGTGATATCATTTCAACTCAAACGGCATTCTGCATAGTCAACAGTTTGGTTTCACGAAGCGTAGGTCGACAACGGATGCGGGAGTAACACTCGTCACTCACATTTTGGAATCCTGGGAGAAGTCCCAGGATGCCATTGGCATTTTCTGTGATCTCTCGAAAGCGTTCGACTGCGTCGACCACAACACACTGATCTGTAAATTACACCACTACGGAATTCGTAGACTCGCTTCTGATCTTGTTCTTTCTTATTTATCAAACAGATAGCAAAAAGTTAATGTAAATGGGGCGACGTCCTCCGGGTCTTTAGTCAAGATGGGCGTACCCCAAGGTTCAATTCTCGGTCCTTTTCTATTTCTTGTTTACATCAATGATCTCCCTTATATGATGGCCAAGTTATCGGATATTATTCTCTTTGCTGATGACACCTCGCAAATTTTTTAAATAGATAGGAAAAATACGAATGTCTTGCATGTTAACGAAAGTTTAACTGTTCTCTCGAAATGGTTCGCAGCTAATAATCTTTTACTGAATCCAAACAAAACGAAATGTCTTTTTTTTTTTTTTTTTTTTTTTTTTTATACCACTTGGGTGGCAAACAAGCATGCGGTCCGCCTGATGGTAAGCGGTTACCGCCGCCTATGGACGCTTGCAACACCAGGGGTATCACTCGCGCGTTGCCGACCCTGCAGGAATCTTTTCACACCCTTCTTGAAGAACTCCATGCTGTACTCTCCAGGGAAAACCTCAACGGGGAGCTCATTCCACAGCCTGAGCGTTCGCGGAAGAAAACTTCTTTGGAAGCGCACAGTGCGAGACCTTTGTGGTTCCAAGGTATGGGGATGAATTCCCCGTCGATGGCGAGAGGTGCGGTGGTAGAAGGTGGAAGTGGGCATCATATCGAACAATTCTGCAGAACACTCCCCGTTATACAAGCGGTAGAACACACACAGGGAGGCAAAGTCTCTCCTCAGACTTAGTGATTCCAAGCCGCTTGTGAGCATGGGATCGTCGACAATTCTAGCGGCGCGTTTCTGAACCGCGTCAAAAGGCCCAAGCTGGTATCCAGGGGCTCCAGCCCACAGGTGGCAGCAGTACTCCATATGTGGCCGAACTTGCGACTTATAAAGTTGCAGCCTTTGTTGCGGTGTGAAGTACTGCTTAGCTCTGTTGAGCACACCGAGCTTCCTCGACGCCAGCTTAGCCTTGTCCTCTAAATGACCACGGAACTGAACGTCGCTAGAAATATCGACCCCAAGGATCCTAATGCTCTCCGAGATGTTCAGGGGAGTGTTCTGGAATTGTGGAGCCACAGCGAATGGAGTTTTTTTTGCGGTGAACGCGCAAACTTGTGTCTTAGTGGGGTTGAAGTGAACTAGGTTTAGTCGACCCCAATCGGAGACACTGCGAAGTGTACTCTCGATTTCAGACACAAGTCGTTCGCGACTTTCCTCCACAGTGGAACGAGGGAGATTAGCACGGCCCGTGTAGTAAGTGTCCCCAGTGCTGTCGTCTGCATAGCAATGAATGCCTTCAATAGAAAGCATGTCATTAATATGCAGAAGAAACAGAGTCGGGGACAACACAGAGCCTTGCGGGACGCCAGCATTAATTTCCATGCTTTCGGAGCAGCTACCGTCAACGACGGCTCTTATGCATCTGCTGGACAGAAAGCTGGCGACCCATTTGCATAATCCCTCTGGCAGTCCGTAGGATGGAAGCTTCGATAGAAGACCGCGATGCCAGACCCGATCGAACGCTTTCGCCACATCCAAGCTAACAGCTAATGCCTCACCTTGACTCTCAATGGCGAGTGACCAACGGTGCGTGAGATATACTAGAAGGTCACCCGTTGAGCGACTGTGGCGGAAGCCATACTGTTGGTCACTCAACAAACCGTGACCCTCTAGATATCGCAGGAGTTGCGTGTTAATCACTCGCTCCATAATTTTGGAGAGGAGGGAGGTGATGGCGATCGGCCTGTAATTCGATGGGTCTGATCTATCGCCCTTTTTGGGCACTGGGTGCACGTGGGCGGTCTTCCACGAAGTTGGGACTTTTTGGGTGGAGTAGGAAAGCGCGAATAGGCGCGTCAAAACAGGACACAGTTCAGGAGCA
Source organism: Drepana falcataria (assembly GCA_945859725.1). Lineage (NCBI taxonomy): Eukaryota > Metazoa > Arthropoda > Insecta > Lepidoptera > Drepanidae > Drepana > Drepana falcataria. The sequence continues at coordinate 10,114,342 of OX243933.1, read as the reverse complement.
CACTGCTTAAGCACCACTGCCGGAATACCGTCTGGCCCGCTCGACTTATGGACGTCCAGAGACAGCATCTCCCGCCGGACCTCCCGTTGGGTTATGCTTATCTCCGGCATAGAGTTCTCACACCGCAGGATAGTTGGCGGTGTGGCGCCTCCGTCATCCATAGTCGAGTTCGAGGCAAAGAGAGAGCCCAATAGATCCGCTTTCTCTTTGGCACTGTGGGCCAAGTTACCATCCGGCTTACGGAGTGGTGGTAGGGACGACTGGCAAAAGTTTCCCTCAGCAGCCTTGGCAAGGGACCAAAAAGCACGGCTGCCAGAAGGGTAGCTAGCGAGTCTCTTACCAATTCTGCTGACGAAATCGAATTTCGCCCTGGCAATCGCTCGCTTACAGTGCCTCGAGGCAGCATTAAGTTTCCGCTTTGCATCAGATATGTTGGGGTCCAGATTGGATCGAGCCGTGGTCCACGCCTCATACAAGGCTTGCTTGGATAATTTAGCTTCCTTGCAGGGCTTATTAAACCACGGCTGTTTCTTTACCCCTGTAGCTACTAGCGAGTTTGGGATGTAGCATTCCATTCCCGCCAGTATCGTCTCAGCGACGGCTGCTGCACAGGGGTCTGGATCTTCTGATGCAAAGCAGATCTGCCTCCACGGGTACGATGCGTAAAACTCACGCAATCCATCCCAGTCTGCTGCCTTGTAGTGCCACATGCGCCGCCGCCCCGGGGGTCGGGGCACTTCGGCCTTTGCGCACGGCACTTGCGTCCGGACCAGACAGTGGTCGGATGTGCCAAGTGGCGCACCCACCGAGATGGAATAGCTGTCCGGCCGCGTGGTCAGCAGAAGGTCCAGTAAAGAGCTTGTATGGCCCTCGATATCAGGTATTCTGGTTGGTTCGTGTACCAGCTGCGAGAAGCCATAAGCCAGGGCAAGCTCGTAAGCAGCCCTCCCCGCGCAGTCAGTGGACCGAGAGCCAAGCCACTCAACATGGTGAGCGTTAAAATCTCCTAAAACCACCAACTCCGCGGAGGGGTACTGCTCAAGTACTTTGTCCGTTGTCGATTGCAGGTGCTCAAATAGGCGAACTGTGTCTGTGTCACCGCTATGGGACCTGTAAAGGCACGCGTAGATTCGGGTGTTGCCACCATAGTCTACGCGCACCCACAAAATTGACAGGTCTCTGTCTTCAAGGCCGTGGAGACGTCGACAGCAAATATCCTCCCGGAAGTACATACATACCCCGGCGCGGCGCACAAAATTGTGTTCCATCTTGTACCCGGGGTAGTTCAGGTACGATGTATCATCAGGGCAGGATATCTGCGTCTCCGTCAGAAATAGCAGAGTCGGCTGTGTCGTCTCAAGGTGTTGGTGGACTGCATTTAGATTAGAATGAAGTCCCCTGATGTTGCAAAAGTCCATTTTTAATATGGAAGGGGAGGCCGCTGGGAAACTTCTACTATTTTTAAATTTGGCCATTTTAGATTTCTAAGGGTGCTGAAAAGGAAGAAGAGGAATCGTTGTGTCGGCATCAAAGAGGACAAAGCGCAGTCTCAATCCGCCGCAGTGATGTACAGGTAGTGCGGATTGCCGGAGCGGAAGTCGGAAGGGCCCCCGATCCCCCCCTGATGCAGCGGCCGGGTCCACTCCGGTCTCCTCCTCCGGCACGACCACTACACCAAGGACTTTACACACATGTGCGGGTCAGCCTCCCAGGGCGGAGATTAGGTGATCCCTGGGTTCGGGACCCCTACTATATGCGGGCGGCCAGCGGACAGCCGTTTCACCGGGTCTCCCTAACAACCGCACCGACATGCCGCGCCTGGTCACCACCACGGCGGAATTGCACCACTGGTCCTGTGCTGCCGACACACCGCTTCCTCTTGGAGCCTGGCGACCTTACTCACCACAGGAACACGACACACCCGAGGGTAATGCCATTTAGCTGCGATCTTCTGTAAGGTGGAGGTAATGGTACCAGTCGGGCTGCTCCGAATTCGAACGGGAATTAACCGTTGTGCCCTCCCTCCCTTAAAAGTTCTCTTAAGTTCTCTTTACCAAATGTAACACAACGGGATCTGAATTTAAATCTTGACGGCAACAAACTTGATGCTATAGCGGAAACTGTATTCCTAGGAATTACCATCGACTCAAAATTGCAGTGGGGCCCGCACATTAGAACACTTTCCGGTCGGTTAAGCTCAGCTGCATATGCAGTACGGAAAATAAAGCATTTAACTGATGTAGCTACAGCTAGGCTAGTATACTATGCTTATTTCCACAGTATTATGTCCTATGGCATTCTGCTGTGGGGATCAGCGGCGGACGTTGACTCAATTTTCATTCTTCAAAAGAGGGCGGTCCGCGCGATCTATGACATGGGTCCTCGCGAGTCTCTCAGAGAGAAATTTAAAGAGATCGACATACTAACTTTGCCTTCACTCTATATCTTTGAATGTATTTTATACGTCCGCAAAAATAGAGGGATTTACAAAATTAAAAGCGACTGCCATAATAAAAATACCCGCAGTAAACATGAAATTGTAATACCGAAATACAGATTAACAAAAACGAGCAAGTCATTTATTATATACACTAGCTGTCCCGCCCAGCTTCGCTCGGGTGAAAAAGTTAAATTGCCCGTAACACGATCGCAGCGCCACCTATTGGGTCCAATTGTAAATCTAAACCATTCTCGAATCTAGCTTACGACACACAGAAACACACAGAAAGCTTCGCCCGGGTAAAAAGGTAAAATTCTTGAAACTCGATCGCAGCGCCACCTATCGGGTCCAATTTAATATAGCCTATGTTACTCGGGGATAATGTAGCTTTCCAAAGGTGAAAGAATTTTTGAAATCGGTCCAGTAGTTTCGGAGCCTATTCATTACAAACAAACAAACAAACAAACAAACAAACAAATCTTTCCTCTTTATAATATTAGTATAGATAGTATACGCTTTTACAACAAGCTGCCAAAGTCTGTCATAGAACTGACCGATGTAAAGTTCAAAAACATTATCAAACAATTCTGATTAAAAAAGCATATTATAAAATCAAGGACTACGTTGAAGATAAAGAAGTTTGGCTCTAGTTCCTTCTGCGCATGCGGCTTCCTTGGTAGCTCATAAACGGCACAAATTTGTGGATGCCTCTAACTATTCTGAATCTTTTTCTTTTCTCAATTCGGGTTTTTTTTTTATTCAATAATAATTTTCCTTTTTTTTTTATTTTAATTTATTCCATATCTTGACCAGAATTAGTTACAGTACTGATGACAATATTTGTGTCACTTGTTTAATTTGTCTAATTTGTGAATGTGAGAACATTGTAGGCTTTGTAGATTCTAAGATCTTGCTAACATTGTTATAATTATCTTGTTTTATGTATGCTTTGTATAGTAAGCAACGACCTATTGTCGGGCCTACGTTGTTCCCCCATACTTGGGTACTATTGCTGTAACGTAAAAAAATATTGTATATGCCTAATGATTTGAAAAGAGTAACCATGGAGTTTCTTGTCGGTTCTTCTCCATGGAAGCGACCAACCCGAACCGTGCTTCTTTTTCGACGTTTTATAAGTGCCCATCTGGGCCTATGTGAAATAAAAAGATTTTGATTGGATTTGATTTGATTTGAACTAAGGTACAAATACTTCATCACACAAATATCTGCCCTCAGCGTGATTCGAACCCGCGACCTCTAGTTTCGCAGTCAGGAGCTCTAAACACTAGACCAGACGGTCGTCAAACGTTTTTAATGTAAAACACACTCTTCGGCTATATATATTTTTATAGTTATAAAAGCCAATGAGAAAGAAATACCCATTGAGCAACATTCCGTAGAGTTTATTGAACACTGACGATGAAGCGAACTTGACCGATTGTGATACAACCCATTGTTGCTAGGTGATAAACTATTGTTACCAAATATTATCTGTGGCCCGAGTACAAGCAGAATGCCATAGACACGAGTTCAAAAGCAAGCTCTGACATATGGGTTTTGGCGGGAATCGCGCGTCGTTCTAAAGAGTCGTTCGTTCTCTAATATTCGTTTTGTAATAATAACTAAGTGCCTAATCATTTTGTCCTGATCATAATAAATGTATTGATAGGTCGTTACTATTTTTAATAAATCCACTTCTGGTTTTTAATACTATTGTAATATACGAACTCGTCCCATAGACAACCAATTATGTTCCTCTAATAAGCACCTGCCAATATATTATAGTTATTATGTAAGGAAACATCGAACGAAACCTGCATAAGATTCCGGAAAAATTCAAAGACGTGTGTATAGTACTTGAGAGGCGGTGGTACCTAAATTAGCCATGGCGAGTCCATCGCCGTTACTCAAGCACGACTATACATACGCCTTTGAATTTCTTCTCAAACGTATGCAGGTTTCCTACCGATATTTTCCTTCACCGTAAAGCTCGTGGTGTGCCTAATCACTGTACTTAAGTTCAGAAAAACTCATTGGTACAGTCGTGATTCGAACATGCGTTCTTTGTGTCGCAGGCAACTGCTCGAGCCACTCGGCCACCACGGCAGGACATGTAGTATGGTTTAAGAGGAAGGTATAGATAGTGCCAACCACGAAGCCGCGCCCTACCAATTTCTAGTCAAGGATGTCGTGGGATGCGGGGAGTATGACCCGACCCTGTTAATTGTAGTGTGCGTGAGCACTCATAGGTAATTGGGGTGTACCGATAATATTGTAACATTAGTGGAAGGTTGCACACTTACACTAAAAACTATGAGGAAGAATAGTGGGGCGCGTGTTCGTGGATGGCACTAAATATAATAGTTTGATATTATAGAACACGAGCAAGCGTAGTGCGAACTCTAATATGAATCTAAGATGGGTACAGCTAGCGGGTTATCAATCATCAGCCGACACTAGTCCACTGCTGGACATAGGCCTCCCCTAATGAGCGCCATAGCGCCCTGTCTTCAGCCTACCGCATCCAGCATCTGCCAGCAGTCCTTCGCAGGTCGTCATCCCACCTGGTCGGAGGGCGTCCTACACTACGTTTGCCGAGTCGAGGTCTCCACTCAAGAACACGTTTACCCCAGTGGTTGTTCTTCGGTTCTTCGCGAGATATGCGAGATAGCGGGTTATCCGTGGAATTGAATTAAGATTCATGACCTTTCTTCCTGCGGTTGTCGGGTATATAAAGACATTCGCCAACTCTAAGTATTGCCAGATGCGGCTCATTGACTGAGTTAAAGAGTCCATTGTTACGTCTAAATATAGCGGACAGGTCACAGCGAGGAGCTCGGGGTCGTCAGATAATTGCGTTTACATTCACAATTCACAATGGTTTACAATTTCTATATCATCAATAGATACATATAATAAAAATGTAACGGATCGCTGTCTGTCTGTACATGGAAGATATATGAGAAAAAATATTATTGGCATCTTTATTTATTTGCAAATAGCACCCAAAACAATGTTTGTTAGAATTTTTTTCCGTTTGTCTGTGCTTTCGTGCACGCTAATCTCAGAAACGGCTTATCCGATTTAGATGTGGTTTACAGTAATAAACCAAAAGATATATCCAAGAAATGCTGCCTTAAGTTACTTTTCCACGCGGACGAAGTCGCGGGCACAGCTAGTAATAAATAGTTGTGTGATGATATGTATGTATGTAAAAGACAGGGTGCCTACTCCTGAGGGTAGGAACCATATGGAAAGGAGAAGTTACAAATACTTAGGCATTCTTGAATTATGATTGCAATTGCACGTTAGAGTAAGGCCTCTTCTGTTCATCCGTCTTCCTTACCCTTTCCTAACTAAGAATAACATTATTCACGTTACATTCTCTTTTTCGAGCTAATAACATGTATGTAGTATGTAAAATAATATGTATGTAGACTTGTATAAGTGTACATACATAGATTTAATAACAATTCTATACTTAGTAATAAGAACCTTTGTTTATAAGTAAACAATTTCTTATCGAATGAACTCTGGCATTGATTTAATCTTGCCTGTTTTATGCATATTTTATTATTGCATAATAAGTGGAAAAAAAACTTACGTTTTTTATTTTTACAAATCATCACGCTGAGTCCCATACGGGGTAGGCAGAAAGGGTAGGGTGCCAATTCCCTCTGGGCCTCTTTCGATTCATCCACATCCACCTCTCTCGTCTCTTCGTAAAAGCACGCCGATTTCAACACAAACCTTCGAAGTATATTTTAAGGGGCAATGGAGGTCACAGGTCAAAAGTGTAGTTGCTCGACTGGAGCCCGATACCTTGTAGAAGTTCAGAGCCAAAGATAATTCCCCCCGGATACCAATGATTCAATCAAAATGTTTTATTTCACATAGACCTAGATGGGCACTTATAAAAGGTCGAAAAAGGTGCACGGCTCGGGTTGTTCGTTTCCATGGAGAAGAACCGGTAAGAAACTCCATGTAACTCTTTTCAAATTTTAATCATTTGGTAATACAATATTATTATGTTACAGCAGTAGAACCTACCTACTTAAGTATGGTGGGGCAGCGTAGGCCCGACAATAGGTGGTTGCTTACTAAACAAAAACGTAAAGCATAAAAGATATCTATGACTTGCTTCTCAATGAAGCAAGCAAGCAAACAAAGGTAAAAATGTGACCAATATTTGTATGTAAGTTAGAAAAAACTCATTGATACAGTTGGCATTCGAAGTTGCAAACTTTGTGTTGCCAAACTGTTCTTATATTCTCATTATTATAATCAGACTGCAAAAAAAAAATATCGTACATATTATAAATAATGACTCAAGAAACAGACACAAGTCAGTATTTCAAAACGCTTTAGCTGTAAGGCAAACGTGTTAAGATCATGTAGGTACAAATAAAGTAATGCAACGAACTTCATCACATCCGGAATAGCGAGTAAATAACAAAGATTCACTCCATTGTCCATTGAAACCAAGTTTAAAATAAGTATCTACTAAATTGATGCTAAAATACGATGCAAACAACTTGTTTTTCCAACAGAACGCTGACGCTTTTTTCTGGGTCCGTTTCTATAAGCCATTTTATTGAAAATATTTTGTTAAAGCACTGCCAAATATTCCGCTAAATACATATTTCTTACGAAATTCCTGCTACGGTTTTTCCGGCAGGAAGTTAATTTGACGTGTATAGTGCAAGCGGGAAGTTCGAACGATCTTCGAAATTGCCTTAACCGGGCCTTAATACATACAATAAATTAAAATTTTTATGGTTTTCTGTTTTAGAGCTTGGACAGTAAGAAATATGAGTAGCGTTGTTAGGTGCTTGCATCTATATACACCACCCTCGACTTGTGAACTCCATTATGACCGTTAAGATGTCGAATAAGCATGATGGTTAAAGGTTTGTAATAATTCAGTTAAGCTTACCTAAGTAATAATGAAAAGCTATTATTATACTATTATAATAATAATAATAATATATCCTCACGCCTTCCACAAGGGTCCCCGAAGGGGTAGGCAGAGGTGTATAGGTAATACCCACACACCCACTTTCCGCCAGAGGTATATTAGGTGCCAACGTGACAGATGGCGTGTCTATTTTTTTTTTTTTTTTTTTTATTTTGTATCCATATTAGAACGGCCAGAAGCCACTTATACTAATAGGTAAACGCATTCATTCTGTCTTCTCACAGAACTCCAAACATACCGACAAGATATTCTTCCATTCATCCGCAAACAAATCACATTCGGGGTAATTATCCAGTAAGGCGTTGAATGCGGCGAGAGTGCGCGGGATAGGAGAGCGGGCTCGTGCGACTGTGCGCGACGCTGGCTCACAGAAAAGCTTGTGCTTTCTACCACGCGTATAATTATTGGGTACGAAGATACGACACAACTCGTCATGAAGAACAGGAGCATTAATGTAACCACGAATTGTCTTCAGACCAGTTACCATCTGGACATGTTTCCTCCTGGCTTGCAGAGAGTTATACCCTAGGCTACCAAGGAGAAACTGAGTGGGATATAGGTATGGGTAGTAACCATACACTCGCTTGTACAAGTATCTAAGGAATGCCTTCTGTACCTTTTCAAGCTGAATGGAGTATTTGCTCTCATGTGGGTTCCACACAGAAGCACTCGACTCTAGCTTGCTACGGACTAAAGCAGAGAAAAGCATCCTCAGAGCCTGCACACTGGTGAAATCACGTGTGTTTCTTAGAACAAATCCCAGACGCCTATAGGAATCCTTGGCAACAGTGTTCATATGTTCATGGAAAGTGAGCTTGCGATCGAATAAAACACCCAGGTCCCTCACGAGTTGTGGTCTTGAAATAAGGTTTCCTTCGAGTTTATAATCATATACTTTGGGGTGTCGTGCCCGTCCGAAGCTCATCACGTGGCACTTGGAAGTATTGAATTCCATTTTATTTAAGTGGCCCCACTGACACACTGCATCAATGTCAGATTGCATTGCTAAACAATCGGCCTCAGAACTAATTTCACAGTATAATTTCAAGTCGTCTGCATAGAGAAGGCACTTGGCTCGGTGGAGTACCTCTGGTAAGTCGTTTATCATGATAAGGAACAGCAGAGGACCAAGTACAGAACCTTGGCTTACCCCCGAGCGTGTATGGTAAGGCTGAGACTCATATATTCCTAGTTTGACATACTGCTGACGGTCTCGCAGATAGTCAGCAAGTAGCCTAAGAAGACCAGGTGTAATCCCTATGGCACTTAGCTTCGCCAGCAGTATGTCATTGTTGACCCTATCAAAAGCTATTACTAGCTAATAGTAATATATAGTAGTGTCCAGAGTTACCCCAATTCCAAAAACTTCTGACCTGACCAGTGTAACTGAACATCGTCCGATTGCGAACCTATGTTCCCCAGCTAAAGTATTTGAATTCATCCTCCACAAATTTATATACAGTCAGGTTGAAAGACACTTATGCGACGAACAACACGGCTTCAGAACTAAACGATCAGTCAACAGTAATTTACTCACGCTGGTTGAAGCTATTTCCGTTCATCTTGACAAAGGTCGCCAAGTAGATGTACTTTACTTTGATTTCAAGAAAGCTTTTGATAGGGTCAACAATGACATACTGCTAAAAAGTTATTACTACACTACTATTATACTATTATTGGCACCTCTGGCGGATAGTGGGTGTGTGGGTATTACCTATACCCCTGTGCCTAACCCTACGGGGACCCTTGTGGGAAGGCGTGAGGATATATTATTATTATACACATGATGAAATACCGTGACCTTTCACCGTGCGACTGACGCGAAACTGACGTGAAACGCGGGCTTTTAAGCAGTATTACAAAAGGGAGAAAATATGAACATTGTTGCTAGTTTTAAATATATTTATAATTCAAACCACATACATTAAATCGATCGGACACTGAGGATGGCAACGTCAAGACTACTCGAACCCGGCGAGCATGTACGAAGGGACTGATGAATGTGGCCGAAGCGAAAAAGGTCTGTGAGCCTAGAGAGAACTAGCGCTCTACTCTCTCTGCCTCTCGTTAGGGACTCGGCGTGATATATAGGTATATATAATACAAAAGTATCAACAGGTTCCTACATGAGACATGCAAATAATTTTTTTTTACTATATTAACGTACCGAATACTATCGCATACAGTCGAAAAAAAATTAAATATATTACCTATGTATCATCTTATATTGCTTGGATATTACAATATTATTCCCTGCCAATATTAGTAGGTAACATGTAGTTTTTTTTACAAAAAAAACACACGTACGTTTTTTAACAAAAACGAAAAGGCGGGTGTATGTGTACTGACGGAATTCTACAACGTAACGTTTATCAATAAATCTTTACTAAATGATTGAATTCCAAAAGAATCTCTCTTAAATATGCAGTATACGAAACTGCAATTTACGTCACATATACCAAGGTTAAGTAGAAATAACTCGCCAAAATAGTCTTTAACCCAATCAAATAAGGGCCGAAGTCACCCCTAACTAAATGACCTTTGCATGACATTACATCAGAAAGCCGTACCTTCTTGTCGAGAAGACCAATGGTTTCACCGGGCTCATTCGCTTTCTTCTCCATCTTCTCTGCCATTTTTGAAGAATGTTTTGTTGAATTTCACTCAAATACTTGGCGATTAATTATTTTCACCCGGTTAGCGTGGCCGATGTTCGCGTGGATGTCACCCCAACTGACACGCATGCGCTCTGGGACGCAACGACGGGACTAGTCAGTTCTATGATAATCAAATACAATACATATGTATTTTGACATTAGGGTACTGTGGTACCAAGTTTTAAGATCGATCTCGAATTTTTAGGGTGGTTTTTTAAGTAATTCACATTGTAAACTATTGTGGGATAATTGACGACCGAACTAAACTTAATAATTCTTATGATGAAAAAATATATAAATATAAGTATATATATATATATATCCTGTCACCTTCCCACAAGGACCCCCAAAGTGGTAGGCATCGGTGTATGAGTAGTACCACACACCCACTTTCCGGCTAGAGATATAATTTAGGTGCCAACGTTTCTGCCTAACCCTGGGCGTACTATTAAATGAAACTAAATTGAAGTACTACTTAACTAAACTAAATAAATCGGTACCAACTAGTTGTCCCGCGGGAGGGTGCCAAGAACGCTGCCAGCATTACATTTTAGGGTAATATATATTTTATAAGGATTTTGAAAAGTGCCACGATATAAAAAGTCTGGTCTTGTCAGGATTTTTCCTATACGGAACCATTTACGTCTTCGGTCACATGTATAATATATATTTCATGTACCACTACGATAACCTTTCACACATCTAGACCTTTGTTTGTTTCTGATATAAAGTATTAGATAATAAACTTAACTGACCAATAACAGATAATTTGTTCTATCTCGAATTTCATCACTGGTAATTTTTTTTATTTTCCGTGACGCACCTTTCGACACTAATAATAATCTTTGGTTTCACAAATACTTTTTTTTAGCGTTCACGATATTAAATGTATGGCAATATACATTATCAGGGGAGAACTATTTCTGCAGCCAAATTTCGTACAATAGTCTAAAGGGCCTGTACGATAGCACCTTAAGGTTTTTTAAATGCGGTCTGCAACGCTAAAGTTGCAATTTGAAGCCTGACTGTACCAATGAGCTTTTTTAACTCAAATATATGTCACACCACAAGCTCCACGGTGAAGGAAAACATTGAAATGAAACCTGCATACGTCTGAGAAGGTTTAAACACGAGTATATATATAATCGTGCTTGAGAAACGGCGATGGACTCGCTATCTATCACACTTAAAATATATTTCCAGCAAAGAGAGAATATTTTGTTACACCTCTCTCCTCATAAAACGTAAAAATTAACAAGATTAACGAGATTAAAAGGAAACAAGAATTTGTAATTACCTACAAGTCAGTTCAAATATTCTTGCATCATTTTCATCGGCCACTGTGCGATATCTTCACAAAATGTGCTAAATATTTGTTTAACATGCATACACACATACATACATGCATATAATCACGCCTCTTTCCCGTAGGGGTAGGCGGAGACCACTTCTTTCCACTTGCTACGATCCATACATACTTCTTTCGCTTCGTCCACTTTCATTATTCTCTTCAAACATGTTATTCGGTACTCTCGACCTGGCCTTTTTTCAAGACGTCCCTTATTTTGTCTCGAAACGTCCGCCTAGGTACCCCTACCAACACTTTCATTCACACTCACCTTATACACCTTTTTCGTCAATCGTTCTTCATTCATTCTCTCGACATGGCCAAACCTTCTCAGCATACCTTTCTAAATTTTTGTCACAACATCTTCTTTCATGCAACACGCCAAGCCCCCCACGGATTAGAAAGAGAGAGTAGAACGCCTTATTTTATAAATACCTTACATACCTGGGAGCCGTGGTGGTGAGTGGTTCCAGTAGTTGCCTGTAACACTAAGATTCGAATCCCAACTGTACCAATGAGTTTTTCTAAACTTTAGTACAGTGATTTGTCACACTATCGGGAGCAAACCTGCATCCGTTTGAGAAGACATTCAAAGGCGTCGGACTCGCCATCTGTCACGCTAACACTTTAAATATTTATCTGGCGGAAAGTGGGTGTGTGGGTACTACCTATACACCTCTGCCTGCCCCTTCTGGGAACCTTGTGGGAAGGCATGAGGAGAGACGTGTAAAATTCGGAATCTCTGGAATAAAACACCTCATATGTGCTAATCCAGCAAAGAATCTCTCTCTGTCAAACTTCCTCACAAACTCAAGTTTATAATATTGATAATCAGATTACATCTGACTTAGATCTCTATTCACTGTGGATCCCCAGAGCCCGCTAAGCGCAGTTTTAAGCCTAAGCGCCTACCCAAACAATCACAGCATTGACAATTTCAGTGATACTAGTAGGTATTGCAAGTATCCATAGGCGGCGGTAACCGCTTACCATCAGGCGGACCGCATTCTTGTTTGCTTCCCGTGTTATAAAAAAAAGGATCTATTCTATACTAAAAAAATCTGAGAGTAATTGACACAAATAGCTTAGATTGACGCTCACTCATTTAAATCACTTTAGTTGGTTTGAGCAATTAACAACTTAATTTAAGAAATCAACAAGTATCTAATAATGTGCATGCTGTGTTCGCCTTAAGCTGTTATAAATTCAGATTAAGAGCCATGATGTATAATAATTGGTAAATAATTTAAAACGTATGGTAACTGCTGTATGAATTGTATGACTGATGAATGTGGACGAAGCGAAAGAGGTATGTAAGTCTAGAAAGAACTGGCGCTCTATACTCTCTGCCTACCCCGTTAGGGACTCGGCGTGATGACATGTATGTAACTCCTGATGAACCAAATAAATCACAGGAGTTTCTCAATGGATTAAAGCGGACAAATAGTTTACACGTCTACCAATGGGGTTAAAGAAAATAACATAACACAGTTGAACACGTTTATTTTTTATTAAAATGCCATAATTACCTACCACATCAATTTTGGGGCCAAACACTGCTTACTTTGTTGGTTTCCTATGAATATATTTACAGATCTATATTATTTAACTTGAGATGGCAATAACATAATAATAATTATTACAACTACTTTATAATATCAGTCCACGTCACAATTCAATTATAGTTATTCATTTCCATACCATTTTTAACATAACATTTCCATCGTTATGTACCTTCCCACATATATATACAGTGTAAACTCTATATGATATATCATCATATCATCGACACTTAACGGACTGAGCGTTATAGGGAGTGGCCGTCTTGACTGAGGGAAACAAGTGGAAGATCACCTTAAAAAAAACTTAGAATCCCCAGTACGCCAGTCGAGTTAAACAAGTGAAGAACAAACTAGATACAACAACAAAACAGCAGATAAAAGAACATAGCTGCAGTTCTTATCAACTTCGGCAACTTCGAAAGTACCTACTGCAAATGATTTTAGAGCAGTAAGTAGTTAAATGAGATGAGCGTGACACTATGTTAAGTGTATCATTGTATAGGAAACAACCAAAGACAAGCTATTTCGTCGCTTTATGGAGTTTGTCGTTGCACCGAGTGACGTCATAGAGTTTACACTTTATATATACACTTCTCATCAGAAAAATCGAAAAACCTTGCAAGTTTATGGTATAGCATACTAGCTGTCCCGCCCAGCTTCGCAAGGGTTAAAAAAATTAAGATTGGGCAACCCTTATCACTTACCTACTGAACCTTGACCTACTGAATATGCATATAAAATTTTATGAAAATCGGTCCAGCCGTTTCGGAGGAGTATGGTAACTAACATTGTGACACGAGAAATGTATATATATATATATATATATATATATATATATATATATTTTTATATACCACTTGGTTGGCAAACAAGCATGCGGTCCGCCTGATGGTAAGCGGTTACCGCCGCCTATGGACGCTTGCAGCACCAGGGGTATCACTCGCGCGTTGCCGACCACAACACCGACATATATAAAAAGAAAGATATATTTAGTGAATAATATGAGGTATTTCGCTTATAATATAAGCGACTATTAAACGACATTTGACATATATTCCTAAATATACACAAGTTTCTGATAATCCTTACAAAACATAAACTTGCCAGGTGTTTCGATTTTTCTGATGAGAAGTAAGTAAGTACATTCATAGTATTTTTCGTATTACATTTATAGTACATATAGTTATGTTTATAGTATTTTCGCCCACTACGGCGGAAATATATTTTAGGTGTATACGTACATAAATATACATACCTATCTTACATTTCTTGCGGCAGACGTGGTCAAAAACACGTGACCAGGGCGTCGACCTTGACGGTGAAACATGCAAATGTCAACCATTCATTTGGACCAAAATCTTTGTTATTTATCAATGTAATAATAAATACGCTATTTCAAACTGCAATTGAAATATAGTTCATTCTATATAAAAAGTGCTTAGAAAATGGAACAATTGACTTCTATGAAGTTGAAGCGTGGTGTGAATATATCGTCATGTCAACGCAAAATAAAAAAAAAACAAGATTATTAAAAGGAGTAAACATTATTAGATCACATCAAAACACTGTGTAATGGTTTTTGTAAGACTATTGTACTTTGTCACTTTAATATTTAAAGAAAAAAATAATGAAGCATAGTTAGTCATTAGCAGATTTTTATGCGAAAACAAGATGTGCCCCGCGGTTTCACCCGCGTAAAAATCTATTAAATTCGTTTTATTTTTAACAAAAAGTATCCTATATCCTTTCCAATGCGTTGGACAAAGTGTCATAATGATCAGCTAAGTAGTTTTTACGTGAAAGCGAAACAAACAAACTTACATTCACATTTATAATATTAGAAAGATAAGGACATTATTTGCTCACCATAGATTTTTTATTTCATTTTAGCACTGTTTTGATTAATTGTATCACTTATTTGAGCAATTGTTCAATTTTCTAAAGCACTTTCCTACAGGCACATATATTACATATATTTGATTGCTATGCAAAGTTAGCTCTCTATTACATAAACCAATCCGAGATAATTTTCTGGCATATAATTTTTTTCAATTCATGGCAAGACATAATTGATAGTTTAAAGCTGATGTAATAAACTAATTCTAACCATATTTGTTTGTTGAAAATTTTATAAGCATTTCATATACACAATAAATACATTTATTTTATAACTAGTTACAAGTAAGTATATATATAATTATAGTTCTCGAAAGTATTTCGATATTTCATTAACTATTAGGCCGGTTCTACTACTCGTTGATTGTTTCATTAAAATTAAACGTACATTAGACATTTTATATCATATATACATTATTTCTTCCCACAGGCAATGGGTAGAATAACACCCACTTATCCCAACTACAATATTCTAGGTACGTCTAAATCCACTGTACACCATTTAATATATTTATGATAAAAAATAATCCATAAACATCTTTACTTGAACTATTTAAGTATTATTTATAATATTCATAATTATATAGATTAATATTATTACAAAAATAAGAAGAAAAAAATGTTACACATTACAATAATATCATATTTAGCCTTAAACTTTCACACATGAATAGTATTGAGTAACATAGTTGTAAATTTTGGATATTTTATGCCGAAAGATTTGATCTAGGTAGTTGGAACGTGGTCTTCCTCTGTCTCTTCTAACACTCATTTTAACTTTTTTACTACTAGAGTATATCAAAACATGTATAATTGGCCATAATAATTTACAACATACAGATACTTAGTTATCGTATGATGTTATGCTAATGTAACCTTTATTGTGTGTGTGATAAGGTATGCATTAAATATGTTATTTTACATTTTATTAAGTGGGAATATGGTAAGTTTTTTCAAAATGTTATTTTCACTTATAATTTCACTCACTGCAGTTATATGAACTTTGAACTAGTACGCCATTTCACCAGTGCTTTCTCTGGTAGTCCATAGCTGTACAGATGAACTGTACACAATATACGATAGATACGCAGAGAGAGTAGAGCGCCAGTTCTCTCTAGACTTACCCCAATTTCGGTGTAAAAAACTATACAGAAATATTGAAAATTATTTACGTACTATTATATGAGTCAACCTATTTCTAAATCATCCAAAAATCCATGCAAATCATAGGTTCGCCATTCTCGAGTTTTTGCGAGACTAATGCACGATTGATTGACATATATATATTATAGAGATGGGCTTATGTAAATATGATATGTTTCAATATATAAAGCTAATGACATACAGACACCTAGCTTATATTATTATTTACAGGTACACTTGTCTTCGTAAGCTGACAAAATTAAAGGCTACGATTTATTTACAGTGATTTTCAATTAATTATTTTTAAAACAATCACAGATCTTAGTAACAGTTATAATTATTACAATATATATTTAATTCGGTGTTTTCACTGCAGCCTCAAAAACTCGATTCAATCTTCAATCTAGTTTGAGATTTCATATTAATTTTAAAATTATTATTAAATTTCATTATATCATTGGGATAAATATTAATAGACTAATGTTATAAACTTATTATTAATATATATTAATATATATATATATATATATATATATATATATATACAATGCTCCCAGAAAAGTTAGGAAGTGTAACAACACGCTTTGTATATAAGATACCAACGTGGCAGATGGCGAGTCTAACGCCGTTACTCAAGCATATTGTTTTTTTCTCAAACATATGCAGGTTTTCTCTCGATGTGTTCCCTCACCGTAAAGCTCGTAGTGTGACTAATCCCTGCACATAAGCCGGACTTCGAAGCTGATATCTTTACATTGCAGGCGACTTTAACCACTAAGCCACCACGGGTATATTTGTTAAGAAGGTGAACTGGGTTACCTCGCACTATAAGTTGAGATTGGATGTAAATGTATGGACAAAGCCATGGAGAGTCCGTCGCCATCATAACCTAATATCGTCATCTAGACTCGAGTCCAGATCACAGCACGAAGCTAGCTCTTCAAAGGACATGCCGTCGATAGACAAAGACACCGCGGATATACTCTTGAACAGTGCTTCGGGGTCAAGATCCTCCGGCAGTTTGGTCAGAAACTGTGCTGCGGATATGAAGTCCATATCCTTCAACTCATCTTGGTACAGGTGGAGGATACCTGGAGGTAAAATACACCATCAGTATTATTATTGTTATATTCACAGAACCTTACACCAGCCACTAAAAACTCAAGGAAACTGTTCTATATTGAGATCTCCTGATCTGAGAGATCCTGTATATCTGCGCAATACACATATATCCAGAGTTACAATAAAAACCGCTTTAGAATAATGATATATCTTATTAATATATGTATAAATTACGTGTCACGTTGTTTTTTCGCGATGGGCTCCTAAACTACTTAACCGATTTTAATCAAATTTGCTCACGGGGTGCAGCTTAATCCAATTTAAAAGATAGAATAGATGACATCACAATTGGACCCCGATAGGTGGTGCTGCGATCGTGGTTCGGGAAGTTGAACTTTTTCACCCGGGCGAAGCTGGGCGGGACAGCTAGTCATAGTATATGTCCGTACAGTGCCCGTTTTGCAAGAGGAAGAAACTTCCGAAGTTTTTTAAATATACAACAAGAGTGGCAAACAAGCATATGGCCCACCTAATGGGAAGCGGTTATCGTAACCTATTTACGTTCACGATACCGATGTATCACTTGCTCGTAGCCACTCGGTTAACGGCTTTAAAAAAACAAAAATCAAAATTATTTTATTTATCCCACATACCAAAACTGGTACAGAAATGAAGGGTTTAATTAATCAGTAAAATAGCTTGAGTCAGCAGGTTCAGGAGGAGTTTACCTGTGCTAAGGGTCTCGTTACAAAAATATAATAAGTGAGTACCGAGCGCAGTGTGGAAGAGGAAGGTGTCGCCGTCGCGCAGGAACACGTCCCAGACGCGGCAGGCGGCGTCGAGCGGCATGGCCTTGGCGAAGGCCGTGTACAGCCAGTCCAGCAGGTAGAGCTCGGGCGCGGGCGGCGCCGGCAGCGCGGGCAGCTGGCGGCGCAGCGCCGCGCCGTATGCGCGCCACAGCCGCTGCATGCGCGCGCCGTCGCGCGTGTACGCCGCGCGCAGCACGGGCCCGCCCAGCAGGTTGGCGAAGCACACGAACGCTTGCGGCGCCTCCATGTTCAGGATCAGCACGGCCGCGATGAACGACATGCCCTGCCGCAACGCGCGCACCACGTGACCAAACGGGCATGAACAATTGACAGTTGCTCGCATATGGGCATTTTATCATGCTAAGATCGCTTCCCATCCACATTTATACATGCTCGCCAGTTTTATCAGAATGTTCATACACACTTGATAGTTAGACACAGATAGTGATAGTTTCGACTACTCTTGACGTTAAGGCTTGAGATCTACTGCTTCGACAACTAAAAATTAAGTATTAAATATTTATATCGTCACGTCTTCCCACAAGATCCCCGAAGATATATTAACATCCCTTAAAACTATAAGAGTATTTAACCTTTGAACTAACCTGTATGTACCCAATATCCGGCCGGTAGCACACGTACGCGGCTAAGAGTTCGTGCAACACGTCAAAGTACGGCCCGCCCGGCTGGAAGATGCACAGGTGGGGAAACGTCCTCGCTATATCCAGCTGGATGAGCTCCATGGAACACTCGTCACTATAATCGAGTAGGTTAGGGTTCGATTTGGAACAACACTTGTTTGGTCCGGGCTCGGAGGCGTGCGACTTTAAATTTTGCTCGCTGTAGTTGCGGGGTATACCCAGGCGGGACTTCTCTTCTTCTGTTAGCTTCTCGGGTTTGGTGGGGTCATCGAACTTGGCTACTTTCTCTTCTGGCTTCACAGATTTACAGTCGCATGTGTTTTTCTGTCTGACTTTTAACCTTTTCCTTCTCAACTGCGCCTCGTGTAACCTCTGCTTGGCCTTAGTGACATAGTCCTGGTACATTTCGTGTGTGATTTTCAATTTGTTCTCGATGGCCAGTTGCCAGACCTTGCCCCTGACCGCTGGAGGTAGACCACTCCACCATAGTTCTTGGGTCCGTTTTGCGTTTTTCCTGTAAATTAAAACGACTTTTTATTAGGGCGTAAAATTTTATTTGTAATATACAAACAAAACTGGAATGAAACAAATCCCATGTCTTAATCCAACAAATAAATCTATCTCTATGCCAAATTTCATCAAATACCAATCGGTTGTTTTTGGGTGAACGAGCATCCTAACAAAGTATATAATATTAATACCTTAATTAATTATAAAACCTTAATTATAACTATCTATTTCATTATTATCAAGAATACTCGTAACCGGCGAGTTTGTATGAAGGGACTGTTAAATGCTAATGAAGCAAACCAAATATTGTAAATCTAGAGAGAACTGGTGCTCTACTTTGCCTACTGCGGTCCTTTATTTTACACCACTATAGTGGCAATCATTAACCGCTTACGTGACGCACCACCCTCGTGGTAAGCGCTGGCAGCACTAAGGGATACGCGCGCGTTGTCAACCTTGCAGGAATATCACACACTCTTCTTGAAGAACTTTTCAGGGAATTGGCCAGATCATGTACTAAAAGACTACCTAGATCAAATAGATCGGAGTCTCAAGGACGGGAACGGTAAGAGTACTCGAAACCGACGAGCCTGTATGAAGAGACTGATGAATGTGGACAAAGCGAAAGAAGTATGTAAGTCTAGAGAGAACTGGCGCTCTATACTCTCTGCCTACCCCGTTAGGGACTCGGCGTGATGATATGTATGTATGTATGTACTAAAAGATCGTGGACTAAAACGTATAATTAAACTTAGCACGTTTTCAAATATGTATGTCACCATCTGTTTGATAGAACAAAGAAGTGACTAGCAAGGGATAATGGCAACTGTGGCACAACCGAGCTGTGTGAGAGGCACATAATGCATCGCTGTGGGGTTACACGTGTTGTTCTGTGTATTAATAAACAAAGTATTGTCACACAACACAACACTGTTGTTTCACTGTGTTAATCTATTTGATAATGTCTGATGTTATCGACTTTTATTTTGGTAAGGGAATTCCTGATACTAATATAGAGCGCCATTTAATTTGGGTTTTACAGACCGAATTCACATTCAAGTATGTATCTCCTAATACACGTAGTTTCCAATACATATTATAAAAGTACATATTTTATTTGCAGTTTAAATGATTTCCGTTACAATTTGGGAAAATTCACACATATATCTTAATATATGTATAAATTACGTGTCACGTTGTTTGTCCGCGATGGGCTCTTAAACTACTTAACCGATTTCAATCAAATTTGCACACCGTGTGCAGTTTGATCCAACTTAAAAGATAGGATAGCTTACATCACAATCGGACCCCATAGGTGGCGCTGCGATCGTGTTTCAGGAGTTTTTTACCCGGGCGAAGCTGGGCGGGACAGCTAGTATACATATATATATATATTTGTCTTTATCTATTTAATGACGGCCAGTTTGTCACGGGTTGACAGGGAGAGTAAAGCGCCAGTTCTCTGTAGGACGACAGACCTTTTTCACATTTAATATATGTTATGTAGTTACATAAATACATTTAGAATACGTGTGATGTCAGAAATGTCTATCCCACCGGAAATCGAACCCTCTTTCTCTCTCCTCTTGTAACGTGCTCTAAACTTACATGTTGTCCCAGTCGGGCAGTATGTGGTGCGTCCACTCCCTGGCGTGGTTAGCGAGACGCTCTTCCAGACGAAGTGACTCCTGCAGCCGCGCGTGCCGCGCCGCCGCTTCGCGCTCCACACGCCTCCGAGCCGCTTCCACCATACGGGCGTGCTCAGCTTTATGGCGCAAGGCCTCTTCTGTACACTTCGCTGGCAGGTTTGAAGGTCTGAAAAACCGGGAAAATTTACAAATTAGCTTAGCATTGTAATCGTTGTAAAAATGAATGTTTTTTTTTACCAATATTTAATCGAAACTGGAGATGTTCTCCAGTTGAAAGTCCAGCGTGAAAGGTGATCCCTACCCTATAAGGGACTCGGCGAGATGATATCTTTATATATATAATTCTTCTGTGAGTGTGTATGTCACTGAACTCCTCTCAAACGACTGGACCGATTTTGATGAAATTTTTTGTGTGTGTTCAAGGGGATCTGGGAATGGTTTAGATTCACAATTGCACCCGATAGGTGGCGCCACCATCTTTTTTTTTCCACCCGAGCGAAGCTGGGCGGGACCACTAGTATATGTATATATATCTCCACGTAATCCCACAAGAGGTAGGGGCAGGCAGAGATGTGTAGATAGTACCCACACCACTACTTTTCGCCGGAGATACATATATTTTAGGTGCCAACGTGACAGATTTACAGTTTCTTAAGACGTATATACGAGCCACTCGGTCACAAAAAGGTAAATATAATAAATAAGGGGTAAGGGCGAGAAAGACAGATGTACATGTATAACCAACCAGATAAGTAATAATGAATTGCGACGCATACGTTAGCTATTACGGCTAATAATGGATACCCTTAGCCCAGTTCGGAAATATGGCGTGATTAACTAGCGTAATTGAATATAACTAAGTTTGTTTGTTGCACGCAATCGCCTTAGAAACGCTGTCTGACGGCAATTCTATTTCTGTAAATGTTCATTGAGCTGCTCGTATCAAAGTCCGTTTTCCCTTTTTTTTGGTAGAATTTATGAGAAGTATAAAAAAGAATTAATGTGCCACCAGTACGGGAGACTTCTCCGGTCCAGGGTTAGAAAAGAACGTAATATATGTGCTTTTCCCACATCGAGATAAAAGAAAAAAATATAAATAAATAAATAAATTTACGTTCGCACCTAAGCATTTCTCCGACAAAGGGGGGGTTTTTCCTCCATATAACCCCACATCAAACCAAATGGGACCGCGTGATGATAGAATGATAATGACAGTTATTTTTATAACGTTGCATCTAAAGGCCAGGTAGACCAGGGACCGAAAATAAACAGCCGCTTCCGTACATTGTCTGTGGTCATGGTTGACAGATATGGGGCAGGTTAAGTAACAAAAAACAGATACATTTCAAAGTGTCCTTCATATCCATCCACATCCGTACTTAACGTTGAGGTCTTAAGTAATATCAGTCCGAGATGTCAGCAAGAACTACTACATTTTGCATCGATAGTCGCTGGCGAGTTTAATATATTTATGGTTTTTGACGTTTACCTGACATAAAGTACGGATCATTCAGTTCTATTTGAGCTATATGACCAAAGACTACTATTGAACATGAATATGAATTTAAATCCACCATTTGGGATGACACCTTGTTAATAATTTGTTCAGAGCCATTGAACAAAGAAAACACTTACTGAATGTCATATTTTAAAGAAAAAGCGTAAAAATAATATCTTACAATACATTGTTATATAGTAATTAATACATTTCAATGGGTGCCAAAGGACCAATAAATTTTCATGCCTGTCTCATATATTCTAGAACTAGTTTATGTTTGAAAGGCTTAATAGCCGGCCATACTTCCCGCGTTTCGGCCTCAATGACCTAGATGTCGAGAAAGCCTCATGGGGAGGGTCCGGTGACCCTTAACTAGGCAGAGGTCACACCCGAGCCCAACAGAAGCGCCAGACGGCAATTCAATTTAAACTTACATACATATCATCACGCCGCATCCCTCATGGGTTAGGCAGTGTAGAGCGTTCAGTCTCTGTAGACTATCAGACCTCGCTAAATTATATTGGCGCGTATGAAAAGCTCATCGTGGGAACATAAATAGAATATTAGCGAACGCAATACATATTAACATAAACAACACACGAACAACATATCAAGGAGGATTTAAAATGTACCCTGCAGTTATAATTTTAAAGTCCACTTCGTCAATTCGACGAAGTATGATTATGTCCTCAGCTGCGCCCCGGAGGCAGTCACGAGCAGGTAATTTGCAGGTAACATTTCATACGGTATTTCCGTTCCTACACTTGCCACTTCGCAAGCAACAAACAGCTTCATGACTTACCGGCGGTAGGGGTTACCCAATCCCCTTGCAATGATAACTAACTCATGCATACTATCCTTATACATACATACATATGTACATAATACTTATATACGTGTCTGTGTCATTCTTAGCTGTTCTCAAGGGAAAACCTTAACGCCTGTTGACAAGGATGTGGATTATTGCCATGTATGCGGATGTCGGATAGCGTGAACGCTAAAAAAAAGGATTCTCACAAGTGAGATTAGGCATAGCCGTGGTGGCCGAGTGGTTCGAGTAGTTCCTGCAACACAAAGATCGCAAGCTCGAATCCCGACTGTACCAATGAGTTTTTCTGAAATTAAGTACAGTGATTAGTCACACCACGAGCTTAACGTTGAAGGAAAACATCGAGAGGGAACCTGCATACGTTTGAGAAGCAATTCAAAGGCGTTTGTTTAGTCGTGCTTGAGTAACGGCGACGGACTCGCCATCTGTCACGTTTGGCACGTTTGTGGGTATTACCTATACACCTCTGCCTACCCCTCGGGGACCCTTGTGGGAAGGCGTGAGGACGAAATATAAGAAATGTAGGAAGCAGACTAGTAAACGGAAAAGTCGAGGCTTTCACTAGTCTAGATACTTAACAGTCCACGCCCAAAATGACGTCATTTAATTAGGCTATGCGGGTTTTAGAAATTTGCTTATTTTACATTAAACACCTAGCATCAGGCCGTGTCCTTCACCGGGTAGGCAAATAGCTTAGAGCGCCAGCTCCAGATCACTTTCACTTCATTCACGTTCATCAGTCTCTTCGTACATGCTGACCGGTTCTAGCGCTCTAGACATTTCTATCCTTGAGTGTTCGATCGATTTGATCTAGGTAGTTGGGACGTGGTAACATATTTGATCAGTATATTAAATATATTCCGTTGTCTTTTTCCTTAGATCAGTAGCAAGGGCAGTTCAATTGAAATAGAAGAATAGTAATTTAATGTTGAACATTTATATCACTTCATATAAGACAAAGACACGCCGACGCATCTGTCTGGCTTATCGTATTACTTTTGTTAAACTACTCGTATTAAATTTGATTTCAATCGTGGTATTTACTTTCATATCTTCACGCTTCCCGACAAGGGTTCCCGAAGGGGTAGGCAGAGGTGTGTAGGTACCCACAAACCCACTTTCGGCCAGTGATATATTTTTAGATGCCTTTGTGGCAGTAGGCGAGTCCATAGCCGGTACCCAAGCACGACTAGGTCACTTTGATGTATAAGCTTTATTTTTGTAATGTTTCATCAAAACATCTCAATAGTTTTTGCATAAAAGAGGGATGAATGTCCCTAAAAACAGCATTTACAATATTATCGGACTAGTACGATTAAGTTTGACATTCCAATGATGTACATTGCAAAAACACCACTGTCTGCATTGCTACGTGATTTGACTATACAAATTAAGTTTACAAAAAATATAAAATAAACGCCATAACAAAATCAAGCGAATCTTCGTTTTTACGATCAATATCATCATTGTGCGGTCACGATTTCGAGAATACAAGAATCATTAGCGCCTCTGCAGACTCCGCATAAATACAGGCAGTCACGAAGCAAGAACATGCTGGTGGATTTATAAGAGGTGTTATTTCAATTATAAAAATTTAAGGGAGCCGTGGTGGCCGAGTGGTTCGAGCTGCCTGCAACACAAAGATTGCAAGTTCGAATCCCGACTGTACCAATGAATTTTTCTGAACTCAAGCACAGTGATCAGTCACACCACGAGCTTTACTGTGAAGGAAAACATTAAGAGGAAACGTCGGAAAACGAGTAAAAGAAGAAATTAAAAGGCGCATGAGTTACGGCGGTGGACTCTCCGTCTGTCTGGTTGGCACCTAAAATATGTACATATATGTAAAATATTACTCGAACAGACAATCTTGAATTGGCTGATGACAATTTAAGCCACTCAACTCACTATTTTACATCATCAAGTCGATCCCTCGAGGGGTAGGCAGAGAGAGCCTATTCAGTCATTCACGTCCCTATCGTAATCTTGACGGTTATAAGTACAGTTCTCAGCAATGTTTAAAACGCAAACATAGTGCATGGCATCGCTCTGGCATTTCCTGTTGCAATTATTTGCACACCTGCAGGATATACAAGCACCGAGGTACGATGAATAATACTACAGTTTAAGGTAAAAACTTGTTACAAGCCCATCCAATGATAGGTGTGTTTCCTTTAAAGGAAATTCATCTTGAAACATCACACCATACCATACTTATAATCCCACACAGCCACTTTCCGCAGGATATATGCTGGTACTACCTACTATTACCTATACACCTCTGCCTACCCCTTCGGGTACCCTTGTGGGAAGGCGTGAAGATGTATTTAATTTATGAAGCAACTTATCGTGACCGCGTAAAAATTAATTTCCTCAGCAAATTTCTTTCACGCAAACACGACAATGATGCAACCTGCAATCTTAACTGTAGAAGCGACCATTTAAAGACCATTCACAGCCCTCTAATATTTTTCGACATTGGCTTGAATCCTTAGAGCCTTAGATTTTGATAGTTATTGATGTCATATGCATATGTATTTAGCATTCAATACGGTACAAACGCATTAATAACCCAAGCAAAATTAATCTCTTTTTGTTGAAAGTAGAGCAGAAAATTGTACGATAACGTTATCGTTTATACGTTTCTTGTAAGAAACAGACCTACATTATTGCAATGGTACGGGTTGACCTGATCTGATTGAACTTTTTCAAGAATCAACAGAACATATTTTTATTGTTATAATTTTTATCTTCCCAATACAAAAGAAAGCCCAAGGATCTCTCCACGCGAAACCTCGATATATAGCCTTCCCGTGCGGGTCTCCAAAGGGGTAAGCAGAGGTTTGTTAGGTATTATCCACAAACCTACTTTCCGCCAGAGATATATTTTAGGTGCCAACGTGACAGATGGCGATTCCATACATACATCTTTGAATGTTTTCTCAAAGGTATGCAGGTTTCCTCTCGATGTTTTCCTTCACCGCAAAGCTAGTTTAAGTTCAGAAAAACTTTGGTCAGTCGGCGATCGAACTTGTAATCTTTCTGTTGCAGGCGCATACTCGAACTACTCGGCCACTACGGCTCTACATCTAGTAAGTAAGTTCTAACTAAGTTCACTTTTACATTTATCTGAACACGTGCAAATTCGATTACAAGTTCAAAATGGCTTCGAGTCACACCATGCGTGTACGAAATACTCACAACATGGGCATGTTGAAAAAGTCGTGTAATCTCATTAACCGTAACTGGATTTGCTACGATCTTACTTTCATGTAGTTATTCTCTCACGTTTTCATCTGAATATTGATTAGCAATACATTGATTGTCTCCTCACCGCGCGCAGGGATTTCACTAATTTCAATAAACTGGTACATGGAACATTTATTATGCCTCTGAACAATGGAATACCTATTCGCTTTTAAGACATCGTATTTGTGGTATTTTAAATGTAACTTAGCAGCTATGATTATTTTTATTCTACTAAATAGTCTGTGATTAGTCAAGCTGTGATTAGTCAAGACATACCAAGTACGTAGTTTCCAGTAGAATCTTCGAGAAGGAGCAGTCTTTATTACAGATCTTTAATCTAATAACAGTCGGGAACGTACGAGTGATATATCCATTGGAGTCCATTTGGCTGTGGCGATTGTAACATGTATATTATCCTCCCACAATAGTCCCTGAAGGGGAAGGCGGAGGTGTATAGGTAGTTCCCCACACACCCACTTAATAATATAGGGTTTCTATTATACTGACTCTACAGTATTTTCGCCAACAAATTTTCACCTTCAGCTAAACTCTGTTAAAATCCAATACAGACTCGTAATGTTAACAGCTGCTTTCCTAGAACATTCAAGGCAAGGAATGAAAGCCTTGACGCAAGTTTTCCTTTAAGGCGAACAACTATTGACAGACATTAACAGTTTCCAGAGCTAATGCTAATTACCCAACAAGCAGGAGCAGCAGAGCATGAACGACAGAAATGTGAAAACATTGGGACACTGATTGTCAGTCAGGAAACTCATAATCCAGCTCCACTAATAACAGCAGAAGATATTGAATTTAAAGTTAACTTAAGAAACGTTTTCGTAACCAGGTTTTAGACAAAGTACGTTGGTCTACTTGAACTACGTGACCGCGTTGTAGGGTAGATACCTCAATTAAATTGGACTGGTTGCAAAATGTAGGACAGCTGTGGTTAGGCAGCTTTATTAAGGCTTCCAATGAAAGCGTTTCTTCAAATTTGTCTATGAAATATTGAGGTTAGTTGAGTCTACAAACGTTGTTTGAAAAGACAATCGTATGGAGGGTATTCTGTATTTCGAATGCAAAGGAACATTGCAAACGAAGTGAAATCCCTTGTTCACACTGACAACGACAATGGAGAAATTGGAAGGAAAATAATTTATACTAATACTATTTTGGTTTGATAGACATGTAATGCAAAAAGTTTTCATAATTGTTACCGTTAGCCTGTCCTTAAGTGTTGGCCAATCCGGGGATGTGTTGGCTGATGGCAGACATGATCTGAGAACCAAATACTAGACAAAATAGCCAAAATAATCACCGAAATAAAAGTCCTAAAAGGCATTATCCTCATAGGAAAGTGTTGACCCCCATTAGGGACCCCGAGACGTAAATAGGTTGACGACCCGCAAGCAATTAGCCGTAACGATTTATGGAAGGAAGCTTCTTTTCTGCTATATTTGAAGCTAAGTTATATATAGAATGAATGAGGTTAGGAAAGTTAACAAAACCCATAGACAATACGAGCGTCTGGGGGAGGCATAAGGATATCAGAGCGATCATCGTTAGTTATTTACTTCTTAAGACCCAGCATCTTATGTCATATATTGACATTAAGTTGTATACCATGACATTCCACATCTTGAGGTAAAACATGAGTTTAAATTACTAATGTGACTGTGCTAAATGTTGGTTATTCCCAACACATTTGCATATACATATATAGTCTTACTGTTCTGTACCTTCGGTAATGGAACAGTGATATATAGCCTACCAGCTGTCCCGCCCAGCTTGGCCCGGGGGACAAAGTCTTCCTGAGGAAAAAAGGAAAAAATCTTCCTGAAACACGATCGCAGCGCTGGATATTTAAGCCTTCCTCATTAAAAGGGCAGTCCAACGCAAAACACGTATTTCATATCGTATTAGTCCTTTCTGAGATTAGCGTGTTCTTTATAAAATTATGTAATAAAATATATCTGTGGAATGTACGTATCGTCATTCAAGCATTACCAAAACTTATAATTGAAAACCATCGACGTTCAATAGACTCACCTATCGTGTTGTATTAATGCGATGGAACTGGCAACGAGATCCTCAAACTGCTTCTCACTGGCGGAACTGCCTTGACGCTTGTGATGGTGCGGGGTGTTGGCTGCTGAGGACACGGGCGACAGGGATTTCTGAGAATCGGTGGTAGAGGTCTTTGATGACAGGTTTCCTGAAGATTTGCTGCCGAATAATCGCCAGGACACCGAAGAGGACGGTGCCGGCGTTGACTCGTTATTCTTCGATGTGCTTGAGCTACTCTTCCACGGAAACACTCCTCTGCAACAAAAAGGGAATACGCTATAAGAATAACAAGAACATACTTTCTACATACAGTGCCAACGGGATTCGAACTAACAGTCTTGGCGTTGCAGGTGACCCACTCAGCCGCAACGGCTGCTGTACTTGTGTCACCAGCTAACACAAGATCATGATCATTTGAAGAACATTAAATAGTGATACATTTAAAGCAATTTTGGTTTAATTTAGTCTCCGATCGAAATAAGTCTTCCTCTAAATATCAAATTATACAGGAATGACAAATACATGCGGTTTGCATTCTATAAAATCACGAAATGCGCTGTTTTTATCCTCAAGTAATATCTCATTGCCAATGAATACAAGGAAATCAATGTGTTTGAATTGTACATAAGGCTAGTGTAACTTGAAAGAGTCAACATTTTACGTACGTACTTATGTTTCAATATGTGTAGTCTTAAATGTATCTATAATAGGTATTTATCTTAAAAGTAGGTACGATGCATAGAAAGGCAGATTTAAGTGTGTTAAAGGAGCAGAGGAAGGCAATATAGACTACGTAGATCAAATCGATCGGACACTCAACATAGGAACGTCAAGAGTACTCGAAACCGGGGAGTATGTTCGAAAAGGCTTATTAATGAGGTCTGCAAGCCCCGCAAGAGAGAATCGGCGTGATGTAAAAGTTGTGAAAAAGTGTATGTAAAAGTTAATACAAAAGAAGAATAAACGAATAGTGAACATTCAATAAGCTACAATGAATCGAAGTATGCGTGCGAGAAATACATAAAATATGGCCTTCAGACAATTACGCAGTACACAGTTCATGTGATAAAAATATGCCTTTTAATTAAACCTGTTGAAGTACCAGGGTCTCATACTTTAAAGAATTCGAATATTGAAAACAAAAAAATCGAGCAATTCTTGGAGCCACCTGTTCTAAGTAATAGAGAACATAACAAAAGCTTGCATAACGAAAGGTACGTGTTTCCTTCAATTGTTTAGAAGCTGATTTGTTACGGGTAGAGTAGCTAACTATGGGGTTATTACCTATTGTTAAAACTAAAGATAGCGTTCAGCGTTCAATTCTCAAATATTTATGTAATCATTGGTCGTAGAAGAAAGCAGAATTAAAAACTTGAGTCCGAAGGAAAAAAACTCGTATCACGCTTACAGAAGCAATTGTATAGTCATATTGATTGAGGACCAAACAGCACATCCATTTCTAGATCTTCTTAGCTCAAAAAACTAGCTAGTCTAATAAAAAAAGAATTAGGGTTGTATCTAAATGAATTGCCATCAATGGTGATGCTACATTGATTGAGGACCAAATAGCGTAATAATTAGCTCTGAAACCTACGTATAATACCTAAATAATTAAGGATGTACCGTAAATCTTAAGACATTCTGATCTATCTCAACTTAAAAAGTGCCTCGTACTATTATTTACCAAAGCATTTATTCTAGGCTTTTGTCAGACCTCTAGCGATATTCAACTGCAACGCGAAAAATAGCTTAACATTGCAAATCACTTTTCCCCAGAGAGTACAGCATGGAGTTCTTCAAGAAGGATGTGAAAAGATTCCAGAATCGGTAAGGCAGGATCTGTAAGCGTTTCCCATGCTTGCTTGCCATGTCTTTGGTAGTTGAAGTATTTTCAATTTATAAAATGCTTGGTATCAATTTAAAATCATAATTCATAACAAAAGCAAAATCCCATCAAAACTATAAACATACATACAACATATATGAATGTACAAAAAGGTGCGCTCACGCTGATCGGCGCTTGGTACAAGTTGGTACGCGACGTGCGCACGCGCAGCCGGAGTGGGGATTATCATTGCGACCTGTTGACTTGTTCCCGCACAGATTGTCCGTGAGAAAGTCAACGCCACCGTTCACTAGATTATAAATACGACAGTCAGTTGGAACACTCATTAACCATCGTTCGTGTGTTCGCTTCATATTTTCTACCGTATCGATATTTGCAATGAATATTCGAATATAATAATAATTGAATATATAATAGTATTCTTAAACAATACAAAATGCAAATGCCAACCACATTTAAACAAGAAAAAATATTTTATATTATTTTTGACAAAACAGAAATTTGTAATAGAACTTTTTTTTAACGACAATGATAAATGGGAATATGTAATTATAAAATCATTATTACCATAAAAAGTTTATTGGATCAAAAACTGTAAAACCGAATTAAAGAATAAAATTTACTAAACATTGATAAAAACAACAATTACTGAATTACTTCCGTACAGTAATTGAACAATTTATATGAGGATCATTGTAACCAAGCATGAGTTTGATTAAGATAAAATCATCAACAATATATCTCAACAAGATATTGCTATGTGACGTATAAATTAACGTTGACGGCCGTCTGGTCTCGCGGTCAGAGCTCCTAACTGTGAAACTTGAGGGTGCGATTCCCGCTGAGGGCTGATACACAAAATATTTGCACCTTAGTCTTGGATGTTCTATGTATACGTATGTATAATAAATAATATAATATATCCTCACGCCTTCCCACAAGGGTCCCCGAAGGGGTAGGCAGAGGTGTATAGGTAATACCCACACACCAACTTTCCGCCAGAGGTATATTAGTTGCCAACGTGGCAGATGGCGAGTCCATCGCCGTTACTCAAGCACGACTATACATACGCCTTTGAATTTCTTCTCAGACGTATGCAGGTTTCCTCTCGATGTTTTCCTTCACCGTAAAGCTCGTGGTGTAACTAATCACTGTTCTTAAGTTCAGAAAAAACTCATTGGTACAGTCGGGATTCGAACTTGCGACCTTTGCGTCGCAGGCAACTGCTCGAACCACTCGGCCACCACGGCTTCTATGTGTTGTGTATACGTATGTGTTATTTTTTAATCGAATTGTCCCAAGGTATTATTACTATAACTATAAATAAAGAGTTCTAAACTTGTAGAGTAGACAAAAGGGCGCGGTCATGTTATCTGATCCGACATTATAAAAACACAATGAGTCCTGTAGCAGGTTCACACGATATTAGATTCACAAAATACGAGAAGAATTATTACACAACAAGATGATTTACATGCAATTGCATTTTAATATGGTACTTAGCAAAAAAAAAACAAAATAATCACGTATCCGTACATATAATAATCCGTAAAAACTCAACCTCGCGCAGTTTACTGTGAAAGATGTACCAGTACAATGTAGATGAGAACAAAACTCGCGATGACGTACAACAAATAAAAACCGTAATTGCAATAAATTACCTACATAGATTATAGATATGATGCACACACTTGTTCACAGATCATAAATACAGTAAGACAATAAAAAACATAGATTAGTAAATACGTAGATAGTGACGTACGAATCTAAATAAATATTGGTATCGCTAGTCGCTAAGGAAAACAGTCCCTTGTATAAATATTGACTTATATATTAGCATCTCTCCAAACAATAGAGTGAACATTTTAAAAGCATTTCTCTCGCAAATTAGATATAAACGATAATAGTCTAGGGTAGATAGAGATACTATGTATTTGTAAAGATCTCAATGCTATTGAGTTATAAATACATTTACAACTGATGCATACCGATGAATAGTCCTCGAAACGAGCATGTATGAAGAGACAAATGTGGATGTGATTCGAGTCTGTAAATATGCAGAAAGCAATTAATCCACTCATTATTAAGTAGGATGAGCCCATTAAATCTGTCTAGATATCCATGTAATGAATTTATCTCAGAACCATAATAAAAGGGTCGTTAACCTAAAAATATCCGGACAAGAATCTTCAATGATGTAACCCATGTATGAAGCGGGCTCATAGCGGAGGTTAGTGTGTGGCCTTTTGAGGGAGTGGGAACAATGCACGCAACGGACCTCGGGGCATTGTAAATATGAAGCCTTAGATATAAAATATATGCGGCAACAGATACACAGAAAGCACTGATATCAATTACTCGACGGAGTTTGTCTGGAGTCAAGTTACTAAATATTATTACGTAAATAATATATACCAACTCTGCCCTAAATTTTGACTCAGCTCCTCAAGCCATAACGTTATGATAAGACTACTGTTATTTTTTTATTATTATATTAATTAGTATTGGCAATACAGTAATTAGAAACTAGACATAACTATATATACTCGTATAAAAGAAACGTAAATTATCAAAGGAGAAAAAAATGCATAACATAATTCACGTGGTTGGTCACCTAACACTCAAGTTATCCAGCATATTTTATCGACATATTTGAAGTATCTTCACTAACAAATAAATAATTGTAGGAATTGCAGGTACGCGGAATAAAACTTGCTTCTATTATGGACAACTTTCCGCAAGACCTAATTCTTTCATACGGAAACACCTATGCATTGTTTTTTCAAATATCACACACAATTATATACATTATAGTGGTCCCGCCCAGCTTCGCTTGGGTGAAAAAAGTAAATGCCCTAAAACACGATCACAGCGCCACCTATCGGGTCCAATTGTGAATCTAAACCATTCTCAAATCCATCTGAAGACACACAGAAAATTTCATTAAAATCGGTCCAGCCGTTTAGGAGGAGTTCAGTGACATACACACTCACAGAAGAATTATATATATAAAGATATATAATGTTACGACGACAAAAAATTATAAATAACTCCCAAATGAATGGTGTAAGACCACAAGGCACCTAATCCCAAAATCGGACTGACGAAACATTCCGAAGCATTCGGACGTGGTATGGTCACGGGCAACTGCACAACAACACCAGATACACGAGGGAAGCCTATCAATAGCGTATCAAAACGCAACGCATTGTATTCAAACCACGCCTGGTGCCCATATATTGTTGCATTCCATTGTATGCTCGTGACCTTCTGCACATCACTGTGTTGCTCAGAAACAAATCGTTAGAGTGTGGGCGACGATTCCGTCCCAATAATTAATTTCACTAGTGGGTTGATAGTTACGAAGTTCCTACAACAGGTGAGTGGATATGGAAGTAGTATCAGTGTTCTCATTCATATTCATACATCACTTTTTGAATATAGCAATGACTTCGGTCCAAATTATGTACTCATATATGCTCTACATGAGTAGTACCTAATCTATAAATAAATAAAATTGGAGTGTCTGTTTGTAATATTAAAATAACCGCTTATTACTTAATGCATATTGATGTTTACTCGGTACATACACCAAAATATTTTTATTAATTTTTGTATGTCTGTCTGTTTGTTGCTGTTTGTTCCGGCTAATAATTGAAAGGGCAAGGCCGATTTTGACGGGACTTTCACTGGCAGATAGCTAATGTAATAAGGAGTATCCTAGGCTACATTTATTTTAGAAACTACACAATAACTTTTTTATTAAATTACATGCGGACGAAGTCGCTGGTGCAGCTAGTAAATTACATAGATATTTGGTTTGTCGGAATAAGCCAAGTTCACTTTTACAAGTGGTATGCAAGTCTAGAGAGAACTCGCGCTCTATTCTCTCTGCCTACCCCTCGGCGTGATGATATGTATGTAAACCCGTCTTTACCAATGAGATTTAGGTATTATTTCACGACCTTAACAGAATATTTTACTTCATGTAAAGTTGAGTCGAGAGACAACCACCATACGTTTAAGAAAATTTAAAACGTACAGTCGCAATTAAGAAACAGTAATCAGACTCGCCATCTATAACGATGGCACCTACCCCTCCGGGACCCCTATGGCAGGGCGTGAAAGTGAAACATAATATACAAAATTTACAACTCAAACAAATCCTTTCTTAAAAACTCCATACTTCCTTCCATTAAGATAAAACGTGACAATTGAACGATTTTTTTTTCAATAATCTTGAAACATACATTGTAATTCAATCATGCCAAAACTATCGCGTAACGTTTCGCTTTGATAAATTCAATCTAGAACTTCGAAACCTAATGTCATCGACGGAATGACATCTTTTGATTCATTTATACCAATGACATTTGTGTCAACTATTATTATTACATGCAATACAATTTTCTAAAGAACAATCCATGAATTTAGTATAAAGACTGCGGTTGCGCGTAAAATTAGATTTCATTCGTTATTTTTTTCTAGCATATAATATATCCCTATCCTTATTTTAATCCAGCCAATACAACAGCCTACACCTGTGCCAAATTTCATCCAATTCCGTTCAGCCGTTCTGGCGTGACTGAGTAACAAATATCCTCACAAACTTTCTTATCTTAATATATATATTTCTTGTGTGCGTGTGTATGTGACTGAACTCCTCCTAAACGACTGGACCGATTTTGATGAAATTTTTTGTGTGTGTTCAAGGGGATCTGGGAATGGTTTAGATTCACAATTGGACCCGATAGGTGGCGCCACTGGGTCCGTGGCTTTAATTTTTTCTCCCAAGCGAAGCTGGGCGGGACAACTAGTTGATATATATATTTCTAATTCTTAATACACAAACATATTGAAATGAATAACTTGTAAACAAAAAATATAATAAATAAGTAAATCTATATAAATAAAACAAAGGGTTATTTACCCTATTTATAACTCTACCTAACTATCAAGAAAGGTTAGACCGATTCTGATGATCTCTGCTTTGTTGGATTCGTCCAATCCGAGACACGTTTATCATTCATAAACGTATACAACTACATTCATTGACTTCGGCGGTACGAAGTTCGCAGTTCGCAGTTCGATGTTTGTAGACTATAAATGTGACACGCATTAATCACATTTAAAAAAAATACAAGATTTTTTTATATTTAACCAACCAAAAATATTATTATTTATCGGTTCACTGACATAAAGAGCCATCATGCACGCATCACGCAGCCAATAAATGTTTATCAGGAAATTGCTCATCTTATCGTGTAACTAGATCCGGCGCTAGGTATGTATACAAATAAATAAAATTGGAGTGTCTGTTTGTAATATTAAAATAACCGCTTTTTATTATATGCATAATATTTTTTTTACAAATTTTGTCTGTCTGTCTGTTTGTTTGTTCCGGGTAATCTCGGAAACGACTGGACGGATTTTAACGGGACTTCACTTCACTGGCAAATAGCTAATGTTAAAAGGAATAACTTACACTACTTTTATTTTGGAAACTGTTTTTTTTTATGTTATACTCCACGCGGACGAAGTCGCAGGCACAGCTAGTTAACAAATAAAGTTGCCACGTGTTTTCTCAAGTCTGGTTTACGACTTCCTCGGTCGTTCTTATGTAACACACGGCTATAATTAGAACACAACAAAGTTTTCTTTAATCCGATGGAAAGGATCTCTTATTTGAGGGCATTGCCCTACCACCTCACAGAGAGCAAATACATTATATCCTGGGATCGTTATATTTATTTATACATACAGAGAGCTGATTACTCTATGTCTACCTGTGAATGACTCAGGGTGTTGAAATATACGCCACACATCTAAAATACTGATCATGATTCTTATTAAGTCACGACAAAACGGCTGAACAGAATTGGTTGGAAATTGGATAAAAACACTGATAATATATTAGCGATCTTGTTCGACAAAGAGGTAATAGGACTGTGGAACATCAATGTACCCACACATGTATTATTTATATGAGTGAAGAAACATTAACGCGAACAGATATAGGTACAATACGAAACTGTGTGCTAGAAGAGGCGAGGAAGACCACTTTTCAACCACATAGATGAAATTGATCGGACACTCAAAGATGGGAGACGTCAATAGTAGGTACTTAGTAGGTACAGGAAACCGGCGAGCCATGTAGGTATGTAAGTCTAGAACTCTCTTCTCTACTCACTCCGCCTACCCAAATATCCGCTATACAAAATATACAAAATCAAAATCTTTTTATTTCACATAGGCCCAGTTGGGCACTTATAAAATGTCGAAAAAGAAGCGCGGTTCGAGTTGGTCGCTTCCATGGAGAAGAACCGGCCAGAAACTCCATGATTACTCTTTTCAAATCATTAGGCATATACAATAACAATATTTTTTCGTTACAGCAATAGTACCCAAGTATGGGGGAACAACGTAGGCCCGACAATAGATCGTTGCTTACTATACAAAGCATACATAAAACAAGATAATTATAACAATGTTAGCAAGATCTAAGAATCTACAAAGCCTAAAATGTTCTCACATTCACAAATTAGACAAATTAAACAAGTGACACAAATATTGTCATCAGTACTGTCATTAATTCTGGGCAAGATATGGAATAAATAAAAAAAGTAAAATATTAGATTATTATTGTAAAAAAACCCGAATTGAGAAAAGAAAAAGTTATATAAGATACATTTGTATGTATATGAGAAAGTTGCGTACATTTCTAAGACCTTCGGTCGGCGTATGGCTTTATTAGATGTGAAACGGTTACAGAATTGGCTAATGTCACGTCGGCACCTAGAATGTTTTACGAAACGTGGACGATATCGCGTCACTCCACTCGTTCAAAGCCCAAGTTTAGCAGCAGTTCATCAACCGATATTTCCCATTCGCCATGCTTCATCTCCTCCAAATCACCGAGCGGAAATGAACAAATTAACAGCGGCTTACGAAATAAGAAATGTTTTCTTGGATTTGGATAAACAATCGCTTGCAAGCAAAGAAACTGATATGTATGAAGAGATGCGTTCAACCGCACAAACAATCCGCTCAGGAACTACTACTTAATCCGATTTACAATTTTTCTACCAATCAAGCTTTGAGAACAGGAGATAGGCATGCAGGTTTAAAGAACCATAAACGATAAAAATAATTTTAAGATCTATATACTAAACACACCTCAATTCAGCTTTTTTTTATGTATTCCGCGTAATAATTTCGATGGTCAATTAATGTTCTTCGCAGACTTTAGTCTGAAGTCCAAATCTTCGTTGGCAAAACCGATATTTGCACTTTTAACTTCACATTGTAGGTTCAAGCACCGGTATTAACCAATGTGATCCTATCAATGTACGTGACAACGATTTATCACACCAAGCTACTATTCTATACTACTTTACCTAAGGAAAAATTCGCATGCCAATATTATGTGGCCGAACGCGCGATTCAATCACTATGTACTTTTAAGCATCACATTATGTAACTTACCGTGTTCTGGCGAATAAAATATTTCATTTCACCTTAGGCATTTCAGAAACCTGCATACATTTGAGAAGAAATTCAAAGAAGAAAACGTACCAAAACTTGTGCTTGTACTAATACGTTAGCACCTACCTACAAATATATGTAAATACACATATGGTTATAAATTTTTTGCGAACAGAAAAATCCCACAAAAGTTACAACACTTCGATTCGAATGCTTCCCATGAGTGTACGAGCACACATCAATCTAACGTTAAGCCGTGACAATCGTTAGTTTAGCAACAGTTTGCCTAACCTCCGGTTTCCATCTCGAGACGACACCACAACGTTTCAACCGTGAGAAACTGCAAGGTCTGTCGCAAGGAAACGTTAGTGACGCTAAAAGCAAACTGAATGACGTAGTCGGTGACGCACTTAATACCGCACACTTAGGTTCAAATTGCCCTGATTCTGTTGAAGCAGATAACTCTGTAGATCACGTTACTAATTGACAGGTTAAAACCAATGCCTGAGGACCGCTATGTTTACCTTCAGACGAATACAAGTTCTATCAATAAAAAAAATGTTTTAATATATACAGGATGTGTAACTGGTTTTTATAGCAGACAATTAATTATGGGATCGTCAAGAGTACTCGAGATCATATATGGGAAATAAGTCTGTTAGTCTGGAGACTGGCACTCTACTCTTTCAGCAAACCCCGTCAGGGACTCTGCGTGATGTTTGTATATAGAACAGAATCGTGTACGTAGAAGTGCAATACATTTAAAGCCAAAGACCTATTGCTGAGAAGATTTGTTTCCCAACACCGTCCATAGTTAACAGTTTGATGATGCAGGTAATGGTAGGTCATCAGATGAGCAACGGTCTCGCAGTAGATCGTTACTGCAACGATTAAAGTAGTCTCATATGGACGTATATTAATGATGCACTTGAAACCTGTTATTTGAAAGAGAAAATAACAGTATAGTTTTGCAACGTGCCTGGTAGATATAGGTAGTATGTATCAAACGCGACTGGGTCTAAAAAGACAAAACCAATAGCGAAGGGATTCAAATAAAAATATTCATTAAAAATATCAAATTACGATACACTTTACTACTACACCCACCGTGGACATTTCCACGGCATCTATTCGTTGTAAATAAAAAAAAACTAAATAAAGCGAACGTTAAAATATACTTTCATGCCTGTCTGTCTCGTATACTAGACCAAAGCAACACGCAAAATATCAGTAAATAGATAAGCGAAGGTCACATATGCATTGGTTGTACCGAAACAGCTGACCAAATGATTGTTTAAGATCCAAATCTACACTGATATTATAAACAGGCAGAGTTTCTTGTCTGTTTGAACATTTTAATTTCAGGAATTACTCACTCAATCTGAGTGAGCCGATTTATTGAACTATATACGATATGTGGCCCTGCGATCGTGTTTTAGAAGCTTTTATTCTTTCACCCAGGCAAAGCTGGGCGGAAGATTGCTAATTCGCATTCCGACTGTGTAATTCCAAGTACCAATACCAAGTGAACGGAGGAGTAAAATGTATATGTATGTAATATAAAATTTTACGAACTAAAACTGCGACGCAATGCTAGTCTAGTATACAATACAACAATAAACGTAATATATTGTCAACTATCTGACTATAGCCATGTAGAGCTGAACACTTGTCGCAACATGGCATAATCGAGCACAAACCTATTTACGTATACGGCCGGCCCCACACAGTTTTGCTTGCGAAAATTAAACGCAAATATTTGCTGGGTTGGCAGGGTAGAAAACTGCAAAGATCCTTTGTAGGGGATAATATTTAACGTGTTATTTATTATATATTTATATATTATATAGTTATATTGATAATATGTAACGTTGCTAGCGAGTGTTCTAGGTCTTTTTATACCACTATGGTGTCAAACACGCTTGCCGTACACTCGATGGTAAGCGATTACCGACGCCTATGGACGCTTGTAACACGAACCACTCGCGCGTAACCTACCTACGAATTATTGAACTGATAACAGCTTTATATCGTCACGCGTTCCTACAAAGATTCCCGAAGGGGTAGGTAGAGGAAGTAGAGGTGTAGGTAGTACCCACCACACACACTATCCACCACATATTTATGTTTCTTGCCAGCATGACAGGTATCCACTCGATGTTTTCCTTCACCGTAAAGCTTATGGTGTGACTAACCACTGTACTTAAGTTCGGAAACTTATTGGTACAGTCCAAAAATCAAAAAATCTAAATCAAAATATTTTATTCAATGTAAGGGACACAGGGAACACTTATTGGACGTCACATATTTAATATATATATAATATAAACTAAAGTTACCACCGTTTCCAAGAAAAAAAGTAAAGGCAAGTTTCCAAGTAAAGGCAACTACTCGAACCAATCGGCCGTCGTGACTATTGAAAACAAGAAAACTGACTAAATCTTATATACTACAATATAACACCAATATGCTGTGTGTGCACTAATGTGCTGTGAACAATGAGACGAACAAGAAATTATAGCGACGCTATGTACTCACAGAGGATTTTCACACATGTTTATCTTCACAAATGGCGTAAATTATCAGTATATGTCGAGCACGCACAACAAATTAACGTAAATACTGGCTGATTCCACTAGTGTATACTGTATACGAACGACGTTTAAATGTTACTGAAAAACAGATGGCGCGATGTATGTACATATTTCAATTCAATACCATACTTACTTATGCTATTATTATGATAACAAATATGAAAATTAAAGAGGCGTGATGGCCGAGTAGTTTGAGTAGTCGCCTGCAAGATTGCAAGGTCGAATCCCGACTGTGCCAATGGGTGTTTGTGCTGTGCCAAAAGGGTGTTTCTGAACCCAAGTACAGTGATACAGTGATACATAACGTTGTGGTCTCCGACGTCTGTCACATTGGCAACTAAAATATATCTCCTGTGGAAAGTGGGTGTATGGGTACTACTTAAACACCTCTGCCGATCCCTTCGGGGAACTTTTATGAGAAAGGGTGAAGGAAGATATACAAAACATTAGTGAACGTTGTAGTGTAGAAAGGACAAAACGTAGTTTTTGGAACGGAGTTTGTGGAACCAGTTTCTTAGTTCAGTTCCGAGACGCATGACGTCAGCAAGATATGCAGCTGTAACGGTAAAACTATAGAGATACTTGATAAGGTCAAGAATTTTGAAAGACATTAAAGATACAATCCGATGGGCGATGAGCGCCGAGCCTACTTACCTATTGGCTGATGGGATCTAAAGAAATTCTTGTAGCTATTGCCGATGATCGAGTTTGTTATTCGACTTGGGAAGGAAATTAACATATTGCTCTAATAATACAAAACGCAGGAACGCCCTCCCCGTTGAGGTTTTACGCAGAGTACAGCATGGATTTCTTCAAGGGGGTTGTAAGATTCTTAGAGGTCTTATCGGCGGTAACCGCTTTCCATCAGGCATATGCAAAATCAGGCATATCGGAAGCAATATATCAAAAGGCAAAATGGCGAATTTTCATGAAATAATGACATCATAGGAAACGCCTTGAAGGCACGCTCAAAAGCAAATAAAATGTCGTAACAGAACGAAAGTTAAAAAGGCAATCGTAACACGATTTACGTAAGACACACATTACGAATTCCACTTCAATGAGACTATAATAAAATACAACACTATACTAGAAAACTATTACCTTTGGTCCCTGAAGAGTAAGGCATTGCATCGATTCATGGTATGTTTAATTAAATCATATGTATACTAGCTGGGGCCCGTCGTTTCCCCCGTGTAAATTTAGATTGCTTGAATAACAACGTATCTGTTAATCTACCTATTAATCTATCCCTCTGCTAAGTTTCATCCAATTCCGTTCAGTAGTTTTGCGTTAAAGAGGAATAAACATCCTCACAAACGTTCGCATGTATAATATTAGGACGATAAAACTGGCTCGTAAAAAGTAGAAATTCTGTAATCCATGAAAGACATGATGAAATACTTTGGCTTAGGTTCGCAATTTGCACCGGACATGTGGCGCTGCAATCGTGTATTTCTTTTATTTTCCGCCCAACGAAGTCGGGCGGGACAGTTATTCGTAGTTGAATTAAGCAACAAGGGAATACATTAAAACAATGTAGGTACTTAGTATAGTAAATGCTAAACTTGCTTAATGTTGTAATCTAAAATATGAATTTAAATTAAAAAAAGCCGTGGTGGCCGAGTGGTTCGAGCAGTTGCCTGCGACGCAAAGGTCGCAAGTTCGAATCCCGACTGTACCAATGAGTTTTTTCTGAACTTAAGTACAGTGATTAGTCACACCACGAGCTTTACGGTGAAGGAAAACATCGAGAGGAAACCTGCATACGTCTGAGAAGAAATTCAAAGGCGTATGTATAGTCGTGCTAGTAACGGCGATGGACTCGCCATCTGTCACGTTGACACCTAATATGCCTCTGGCGGAAAGTGGGTGTGTGGGTATTACCTATACACCTCTGCCTACCCCTCGGGGACCCTTGTGGGAAGGCGTGAGGATATATTATATTATATTAGAATTTAAATTACTAGTTGCAGAAACAAAACAAAACAAACAAAGAAGCAACAAAATGTTTTAAAACGCGAAGTCGTGAAAGACAAAACAAACGCGCCATTGCAGCGGCATCAACTGACATTAAACGTATTCACACGAATCGAATACACTGCAATCGTGTCAATAAATTTGCCTTTTTTTTTTAAATTTACACGGTGGCAAACATCAAACTGTCCACCTGATCACCACCGCCTATTTGTGATGCAAGATTCATTGCATCATAAAGGGTTATAGACGGCGCGTTGCCGACATTGCATCTTTTCACACCCTTCTTGAAGAACTCCATGCTATACTCTCTGGAGAAATCTTCAACGGAGTGTTCATCCCACATCCAAGGAAGAAAGTCTAACTGAGTTTGAACAGTTCAAACGAGGAATAGGACTCAAACGATTAACTTGATTCCAATTCCTCTAATTTCATCCGACATATGCGTGATTATGATATCATTTGAGATATTGTGTAGTTTTGAACTCAACTATTAAGGCGCGTGTGTACCAAATATTTTTTATAAACTCATGTCCTACCTACCTACTTCTTTAAAATAAAAAGTGCCGTGGCGGATAAATGGTTATAGTCGCCTGCAACGCAAAGTACCTATGCAATGCAACCAATGAGCATTTCTGAACGGTGATGTTAAACATGTGATCAAACTAGGAATAACTCCCATTAAGCTGCCATCACATAATAACTCTCCGAACACAGAGTAGCAACGCGCAAATGATACTTCGGTATTGCGTAAATAGGCTACGGTAACCGCTTCCCATCAGGTTGGCCGTATGCTTGTTTGCCACTCTTGTGGTATAAAAGAAACAAAAACGGAACGTTTAAAAAGAATAATTTAAACAAGTTTTCACGCTCTAGCCTCGCAACTGTGGGCTGTTGATGGCAATCACAACAACCCCGATTTGAACTTATGAACTGTTTGTCTAGGGCATTGCTCTTAAATCTTCGCACAACTGGCTAGTTTCTAGTTCATGGCAATGAATTGCGCCTTTTCCAAACATTTACATGAAATCATTTAAAAACCCGACGTTAAAAGGGAACCAACGTAAAAAAGATGTTTCACTTGTAAACGAACGATAATTTAATATGAAATAACGTTCAATAAGTGTTCCCTGTGTCCCTTACGACGAATAAACGCTTTTGTATTTAATCGAATTGAATATAGAAGTGTCAAGATGTAACCCGCCTCAGATAGTAATAATAAAACTTAATACGTCGTTAGCTATAGAGCCGTGGTAGCCGAGTGGTTCGAGTAGTTGCCTACAACACAGATTGCAAATTCGAATCTCGTCTGTACTAATGAGTCTGAACTTAAGTACAGTGATTAGTCACTCTACGAGCTTTACCGTGTAGGAAATCAGCGAGGTAACCTGTATACGTTAAAGAATAAATTTAAAGGTATGGTCGTGCTTGAGTAACAGCCATGGACTCGCCATCTGACACTATGGCACTTAAAATATATCTCTGCCGGAATGTGGGTGTGTGAGGAATACCTACACATATCTACCCCTTAGGGAACCCTTGTGGGAAGGCGTGAATAGATATTTAGGCAGGTAGCATCGTTAGGTAACATGAGGTCAATCTAGACCTTCTTAATATTCCGGTTTGACTTTCCAACTAGCTGTCGCGAAATAGTGCTTCATTCTAACAATATTATGCAATCAAATGTGAAGTAAATACCACGTGTTATGGACACGAGACACACACTTTAAGTGTAT
This sequence comes from Drepana falcataria, assembly GCA_945859725.1. Lineage (NCBI taxonomy): Eukaryota > Metazoa > Arthropoda > Insecta > Lepidoptera > Drepanidae > Drepana > Drepana falcataria. The sequence continues at coordinate 10,070,366 of OX243933.1, read as the reverse complement.
TTATAAATCCGAGCTCCGATCGTTTGGAATGACGTCTACATTGAATAATTCAGTCGGTTCCAAGTACATACACACACACGTTGAAGCTACCAAACGCTACCAAACAGAGAGATCCATATAATTAATGCAGAGGAGCGTTCTGGAGATTGTTGTATATTTAATTTACCATTCTCGGCATCGCAAATGTATGAACACAACTCACACTTACGAACTATAAGTTCAAAATACAAAGAGTGAGAACTAGTGGTAGTGTTGAGTTGAATATGGAATAAATATAGAACTTCACGTCATCCCAAAAGGGTATCCAAAAGGTTAGGCAGATGAGTAACAAGACCCACTATTCGCGGGATATTCAGGTGTCAACGTGACATATTAAGATCCGTCGCCGTTTTTCAAGCACGACTCAAGCTCGACGTACTTTGTACCTTTGTTTTTTTTCTAAACGTATGCAGGTTACCTTACGATGTTTTCGTTAGCTCGTGTTTTAAAAACGGTACATGAAATATTGGTTAGAAATGTTAATGAAACACGAACACTGTTCAATAACAAGCCCGCATCGTTGCACCAGCTAAAATCGATATGTCGTAAATGGATTTTAACCAATTGTTTACACAACCTGATCGATATGAATCGAGTAAGCACGGCCTGCCTTGTTTTCTGGGTTAGACATGAAATAGGGTATCCAGTACTTTGTTAAATTAAAAGGTCAACAACCTGATGACAGGTAGAAGCATGCATATATAAATACACATCATTATGCCGAGTCCGAGTTTCAAAGACAGTCCGTATTTTCACATACATCCATCTCGTATTATATGCTCACTGGTTTCGAGTACATACTCTAGACAGAGAAGAATCAAGTGATTTGTAGTATCGAGCCACATATACATTTATCCGTCTATTGATCTAACTTCTAATATGATTGTAAGAATAGCGGGATAAATGTTGAGCGCACAGCCGCTACTATTTATGCCCACTGATGTATGAAGAATCAATCTTTTCTCGGCGTCTTCCGTAGAAGCTAGAAAACGCAGTTCTACCCGTGTACTGATTCCGAATAGGAAATTTTGTTCAATTGAGCACCTACGATTTTCTCTTTAATGTATAAATAAACTTGCCCTCAGCAGGGATCGATCCCGCGACTTGAAACTTCGCTGTCAGGAGCTCTGACCACTAAACCGTCAATCAAATAAACGAGCTATCTAATGCAAAAAATCTGATTAATACTTTCTGAGATAACGCGTTCAATTCAAACAAACAGACGGACAAACTCTTTGCCTCTTTATAATATTACATATAGGTAGACTAGAGTTTATAAGCCTACAATTTAGACCTAATAAATTGGCTCATTCGGTTCAATGGCTTAGTTCAGACGATAAATAAAACAGTGGGACGCAAAGCGAACTTTGGCCCACTTCCTTTACATTGAATGATAAACTAGAACGGAATGTAATACGAATGGGCAATTGTCCCCAGTGACGATGGCATTAGGAATCTCTTTGTGTAGATATCTGGTAATTCAATGGACAATGGTGTTTGCATAGGCAGTTTTCTAAGCCGATCCGAGATACACCATTTCAAATTCAAAGACACATATATACTCGAAACCGACGAGCATGTATGAAGAGACTGATGAATGTGGACGAAGCGAAAGAGGTATGTAAGTCTAGGGAGAACTGACGCTCTACTCTCTGCCTACCCCGATAGTGGACTCAGCTTGATGATATGTATGTATATATATAGTTGTGCTTGAGAAACGGCGATGGTCTTGCCATCTGATACGTTCTTAAAATCTCAGGCGAAAATATTTGTTGTGTAACACTTCCAGCCAGCCCCTTCAGGGACCCTAGTGGCCCTGAACTTCCTCTAACTATCTCGGGAGGGACTTGCACGATGATATGTATGTATGTACATTATTTTGTTATTAAAATGCCAGATTTGTTCGAAACTCGTCATGGCATTCACAATACGTTTTCATTAGAAAGCGTTGAGGTACTCCGAGACTTACCTAAGGCAGCAGTTAATTGTTACGTTAGTAAGTTTATTCTATACTTTCTCCCACTTAAACGGTTTACAAGAGTTAATTTAAAATGTACTTGATACGGACTGTTAGCTATACTGCTTGGAAGCTTATATGCTTGAAATATTCTTATATTATATAGAGCCGTGGTGGCCGAGTGGTTCGAGCAGTTACCTGCGATGCAAAGGTCGCAAGTTCGAATCCCGACTGTACCAATGAGTTTTTCTGAATTTAAGTACAGTGACTAGTCACACCACGAGCTTTACGGCGAAGGAAAACATCGAGAGGAAACCTGCATACTTCTGAGAAGAAATTCAAAGGCGTATGTATAGTCGTGCTTGAGTAACGGCGATGGACTCGCCATCTGTCACGTTGGCACCTAATATACCTCTGGCGGAAAGTGGGTGTGGGTATTACCTATACACCTCTGCCTACCCCTTCGGGACCCTTGTGGGAAGGCGTGAGGAATACTTGAAATATTGACACTATACGAACCCTTTTTACTAGTCTTCTGTTGTAATATTATTTTTCTAATCTCTCTCTCTCTCTCTCTCTCTCTCTCTCTCTATCTATACATATTCTATAGTGTCGTCAGCGACTGTGTAAAATCAGTACTTCATTTTATTTTTTATAGAAAGTTTTTTCTTATTATAACACTCCCTTGAAGGTTTATTTCCTTAGAAAAAGTTCCATCTTTCTTTATACAAAAAACTATCCAAATTGGTTTAACGGTTTATTATGAAAACGACGTAGATCGTGTTAATTTCTCTCATTTTGTGATATATATACATATGCACTAAACTTCTATATAGTAACCATTATCCTCCTTCAAAGTATTATTCTTGTAATTTTTTAATTTATTTTCTCATAAACATTTAGATTATATCCCCATCCCAATTATTATGAAATTTTTATAGTTAGTTAGTAGTATTAGCATAGTTTATTATTCAAGGTAAAATGCTCGATTAATGGCGCGTTCGACACCAATTGATCCAAAGTAATTTGTATCGTTTTCAGCTACGAATTTATATTTTTGTTCGATTTGCAAGAAGATGAGAACTATATCCGAATTCATGGATTTTTTTCCTATAAGTTTCAAAGATAAAAACTGTACGATAGGAAAGTATAACGATTCATTTCGGAATGATTCGACTTCTATTCTATGAATATAATAAATTCGAAATATTTGTTATAATGTTTTGATGTTTTCGTGCTAAAACTATAAACGCGAAAAAAATTGAATTGGATGAAATTGGGCACAGAGACATGTTGACATTAACTGGATAAATACAAAAAAATAACCTGAAAATAAATCTACCAATAAAATCAAATTTTACGCAGGTGACACCACGAGGCAAAGCTAGTAGTAGCTCCATATATGAGGCAGACAATCTTGTAGTAAATACTTTTTTGTTTATTTAAGCAAAACTTATAAGTAGGTTCCATTCTATCTTGTATTCGTAATACCTTTCATAAGAGTTTATCTTTACGTAAATGTCGATAAAAAGTTTACGTAAACGATATACGACATCACTGCGAATGATAACAATCTCATATCCGGTTTCAATGGAGATAATAATTAATACACTTAGTTCATAAAGTCGGTACTACATTGAACGTCAGTAATCTTTATAATATGCTTAAGTATTAATACGACGTATTTCTTTCCTCATAAGCCTCAACTGATAATAGAACCTATTTACATTATTAAACTGAAATATAGTTGTAGCCTAAATGCGGTTGAAATGCGTTCCCTTCGAAAAGTGCAACGTCAGATCAAATCCGCAATTTAGAGATTCACTAAGCAACTGACGAAAATGATAGTGTGATCATAAAGATGAAGGCATAGTACGTAGTTTTGGACATAAAGAAGGATGAGTGAAGAAAGATTGACGAAACAGAAATACAGAAGAAAATGTCTCAAACGAAACCGGAGTTTCAGTTACGTCGAGAGAACCCGAAACAGGCGATTATGTATACATAACACAACTCCACTTTCTCTGCCTACCCCGTGATAGTACACTATATTCACAGCAGACAGTCTCAACATTAACTCAGTTATCCTACACACGATACTGTGCCATAGAAACTATAGAACAAAAGCCAAAACATATATATTACTGTACCTTTCGGTTTCATTTCAGTTCGGTTCAATTGTTATTGATTAGCCGTCAGCTGTAAAAAGTATTGTAACACGCGCAGGCAATATAGAAGTCGTACGTACAGTGTTTAACATAAACATTTCGGACATGGTCGTATCTTTGTTAGCTTACAGTAAGTTTTCTGAGTCAAACATTACTCATAACCATTAAAACAAAGTACTCAGTTCGTTTTTGAATCATTTTCAAAATCGAGTAAGCCAAGAACATGACTAATCGCTACAACTTGTCCACATAGTGCCATTTATAACTTTATGTGATTTACATCAGTCGTCTGACTCCATATCTACTAGCTAGACAATTAGTCATCTGGAGTTAATTATTAGCTATAATTAGAGGTAGACAGGGATCTAGACAAATTGAATCGATATGAGATCGAGGCATCGCTCTGACCTGACAGTAAAGAAAAACTCGGACATGGCCGAATTTCTCTAACATTTACGACTTCCTTTGACAAACAATATTTTCAATGTTACAAACAAAGTGCTACAGTAACATTGAATGTGTTATTTCCACGAAACGTCTCCTATTTTCGGCACAGAGCCAACAGAGGTAAGAACGTTATCTGACCAAGCAAATAATATTCAGGGTGAATCGGCTATTCGACATTGAATAACCCCGAATTACATCCTGCCGAATTCAAGAGACTGCACGCGCACTTATATCAATATTCAAATGGCACAATTGGATTGAATTAAATATCCAATCGGCTCTTTGCGTTATAACAAGTTATTGAAAATGTATCTTTTTGCCCTTTCATCCAAATGTATAAATGTATAACGACCTCCATCTAGGCCTGAGAGTACGTTTAAGTTAATGAAATGAATAAATGTAAGAATTATGATCAATTCAGGATCATAATTCTTTCATGAGTTCTTACCGTCATCCTTCAATTTGTTTTGATTTCAGTTATTAATGTATTTGATTAATATTATAAAAAACTAAATCCGTTTTCGAGTATCAGGAAATTTTAGGTAAGAAAATGAAGTTTTCCTTTGAATCGATCTTCTTAAATTAGACCAGATCTTTGATTATATAAATATACCAACAGACCAGATTGGTTGATTGGGCATGAGCATTTATCTAGTGAAATAACTTCTAATATTCAGAACTAATCGCGTCAAAGCAAGTAACTAGGAAAACTAGTAACTATGTAAGCAAAAATTTTAAATGTACTTTCTAAAAACACTACACAGAATATATTATATTACTTTGTCTGTATGTAGTCTGTGATGCCTAAAGTATGTGTGGATGTGGTCATAATTTTTTGAGGCACTGAGGTAATTTGCACAAGTGATCATCGATCACTTTAGCAAAATACTGAATGAATGAGAGTAAACCTCGTCTAACAGCTGATTCTTAGTTAATAATGGACACAATGACATTGCCATTTCGACGCCAAGGCGACTCGGCGACGTTTTGTTAAATGTGTCAAATTTTAGAACAAGACCTTGGTGTAGATATATTGGGTATTTTGGGTTTATATCCGTCATCTATTAGCATATTGTCGCTTAAGTGATGCGTCTACAATATGCTAAAAAAGAGAAGTGAAATCACTTCCACAACTTTTTTATTAAAATCAAAATCTTTTTATTTCACATAGGCCCAGATGGGCACTTATAAAACGTCGAAAAAGAAGCACGGTTCGGGTTGGTCGCTTCCATGGAGAAGAACCGGCAAGAAACTGGTTGGTTACCATGGTTACTCTTTTCAAATCATTAGGCATATACAATTTAATCCATACTAATCCATATCCATACTAATGTTACAAATGCGAAAGTAGCTCCATCTGTTTTTTGTAGAAGAACATAGACGAAACTAGAGCTTGAATGTTGTGGAATACTGGAAGAGATTTCTATGGGGTATTCATTTGTCCTAAGTCACAAAAATTATTCTCCCTCACCCGAAAAACAGAAAAAATATTTCAAATAGTTTATAAACTGCCAGCAAGACCACATTATTCAATGACAAAGTAAAATTTTCATTCCGAACATTCCTTAAACACCGAACTCTTTCTTTTTTACTGTCTCCAGTCAAGCACGTTTTTATTGGGTATCAGGTGTCTCGTAGATAGCGTCATGTGGTGAACGTGTTAAATCCACAGATTGGCTCGAGTGTCGAGATAAACTAAACTGCATTCTCGCCACCTGTTCAATCACGAACAGCATACACATCCGTCCGTTCAGTTTTTATCCCATTAGTATTGAACGAGTAGTCAAAGTTCCCTCCTTAAAACTGAAAATACTCTCAGACTAGACTAAAAACTAGTTATTAAACAATATTGACCAGCAAGTAGAACGAGGCGTATTTTCTGTGCGTTGAACCTTTAGTTAGGCATTATTGCCAAGGTGACTGTCCATTGCTGCAACTTTATGGCTTCACTGTTGGGTTTGCCTCGAAAGCAGTAATGGATTTCAAAGCTAACTTTGTTGTTGTCAAGGTTGAGAATGTTTGTAAGGGCTCCGTATATCTTCGAAGACAGGTTTACACTCAAGAAACGAGTGGGGATTCGACCATCGTTATTATGTATACAGCGAGTTTCAACTTAATACCTTATTGTTTCATGGACCGGATTTCAAAGGCTTGCAATTTTGTTGTTTTCTTTGTTTCAAGCATTGCAGCCATAGCCATGAACTTAGGGTCACTGTGAGCGAAGTACTATATCATTTTACCCTCTTTTAAGAAGCAAAAATCACATTTTGTTACTTTTACGTTAAGTTTCCAGAACATACATTTGTTTCGATAACCATCAACTCCTTAATGTCTAAGCATCATACCGTTGCAAACAAAGACTAAATGATAAAAACATGTGTTGCTTTCGGTGTTTGCTGATCGGAAGCTCTTAACTTAAACCCACTCAAGACACTGTTTATAGAATCCTGACATAAGTGCGTACGCCTTGATATTCAAGCACTTAATTTTCAATAACAATTTCATTAGCAATCTCGAATAAATATTTCCATTCATTCTTGCATCGTTATCATTACAATCTTATAGATAACGACCATAACTTCATTGGTTTCCTATCCAACCCGCATTGTAGGTATCAAGAGCCAAAGCCAGATAGTTTGTGGCGTGATTCTTGCGTTACGCGCTACGCATCGGCGATGCAACGGTTCAAAGACCCTTCATTAAAATCTCGGAGGGGAACTAGTCTATGCAGTTTGAAAGCGTTTAAATGGGAAGATGTTATTATTCACGTTAAGGAATGCACTGTTCACTGATTGGACGGCGGTAGCCATTACGTAATGTAGCATTATTGTAGCGCACTATTATCCAAATCACGTATTCCAGTTTTGGAATTACCAGTTAGAAGACCTTATTGGTATAGCACGCAAAGCGCATGCGCTTGCTTGTACAAATAAACAATCCGGCCGATAGTAAGCGGGTACTCTCCGGAACCCGTTGTATGTGTTAGATATTCCTAGTATGGTATTCTTAAAATAAACATTGTACTTGTGTTCACACATTAAAGTCATGTACGTATGAGCAAGTTTTCACACATAGAAGATTTTGTCGCCCATTCCTCTTAACACAGTATATCAATTGATACATTACATCATTCCTTTTCAGTTTCAAACGAGGTCAGACTGAGATAACGCGCGTCGCATAATAGATTTTATTATGTTCAATTTCAAACAAACTATTTAATTCGAATATTTTGTTAATTTTGAATATTTTGTTTGTAATGTTGCAATTGTTCTTTTTTTCAGAAGCAAATAGTGCATAGAATTTTAAACAGTGCCAACCCGTCCATAGGACTAACGGTAAATAAATACAAACATCGATCGAGAGAAAGCGTAGAGGATTTCCAGTGGAGTGAAAGCAAGCAACGTCAGTGTAGTCGCCGCGTCGCGTCGGACGGACGATAACATAACCTCACAAAATGTCAGTCGCCATCGCATCTGCTGTTGTTTTGACCACAGCTGCTGCCGTATACTGGTTCGTGAACAGGCATAAACCAATGAAGCACATACTCAGTGAATTGCGTTACACGATAGACATGCAGGGCGCCGGCGTGGGCGGTCTGATAGACGACTGGGTAAACATCCGAAGGAACAAGATAGTGCTGCCAGATGCGAAAACTAAAGTTGCTGTGGTGACAGGTGGAGCTCGTGGAATCGGAACAGAGGTGATCAGAGGACTCTTGAAAGCTAAAACGCAAGTTGTGATGGGGATCCGAAACCCTGAATTAGTTAAAAAGCTCGCCGAGACTATGGAGAACGGGGAAAATTTGCATGCGTATAAACTTGACCTACAATCTAAAAGATCCGTTAAAGAGTTTGCAGACAATGTACTCGCGAAATTTTCGGAAATACACATTTTGGTGAACAATGCAGGGATCATGTTTGGCGACTATCAACTGACGGAAGACGGATTCGAGACACAACTAGCTGTCAATCATTTGAACCACTTTTATCTCACACACCTATTGTTGCCAGCGTTGAAAAGGGGAGGCACAATTGACGGTCCCGCTAGGATTGTCAATGTGACGTCATGCGCGCACTATCCCGGAAAGATTTATTTCGAAGACATCAATATGAAAAGTCATTATGACACGACGGCTGCTTATTCACAATCGAAATTGGCACAGGTAATGACCTCAATTAATTAATAATAACTAAATATCATATGAACATTTTCCTTATTTACAAAAAAACCTTCCTTTTTTGTATTCATGTTTTTTAATTTACTTTTTCCTTGTTACAGTTAATGAGTGCCAGATACATCAACAAGCTGCTAGAAGAAGATGGGTGCCCAGTCAAGGCGTATGCTGTACACCCTGGAATAGTTGACACAGACTTGTTTGATAAAACATTATTCAGGAAGCTTTTCCCTTGGGCTATGAAAATATTCTTCAAGTCACCAGAGCGAGGGGCAATCTCAATACTCCATGCGTGTTTTGATAAGGATTTAGAAAAACATGGAGGACTGTATATAAGTAACTGTATAGAGGGCATAAGTAGCAAATTTTCAAAGAATTTAAATAATCAAAAGAGACTTTTTGAACTATCCTGTGATCTAGTTGGTATTGAGAAAAGCAGTTTTGGTATAATATAAGTTTTCTTTCAGTTTGAGTTTGTGGTTAGTTTCCTGAATTTGTAACTCAAATTATAGTGATTGGAAAATTGTACTTAAATGGAGAAGTCCTAAAATTGTTATTTAAGAACAATATATTATAAGATATATTTATTTGTATCAAATTAAATGAAAATAAAAAATTGTATAGAATAAAAATATCTGGAGTTTTGGTTTTTTTTCAGCCTTAATAAATATGCATAAAAAATTATAAACTTATCAAAAATATATGATGGAATTCCCAGGCATCAAAATATTCAGTTTCATAAGTTATTGAATCTTCATTAGTGAATAATTACCCTTAATCGTCTGAAATGTATTAAATTTAGAGTCTACTCAGAGTAGATTAGTACGTCAAAGTTTTGATTCTGTTGTTCTGTATGTGTTTTTTGTAGTCTTAAGATATATAACCGTTTTGTTTGACATATGTTTAATCAAAAAAGCTAAATGAGTTTCAGAACTATTCTAACACAACACCTTATACACTACATATAATTGAATGAAATCTTTTTATTTGTCTTGCAGTTGTATTTGCCAAGAGTTTTACACAACAACACAGTAGTGTTGTAAATATACAAGGAGACAAATGCAATTATTAATACAGCAAACCTTACAGTTAAATATATAAAATGAGTACAAACACTATCGACACGAAAAAACACTCACCTGCTGAAAAATCCAGATAGGCCTTTTTTCTTCAACTTGCTCTGTTCTCGATCAGCAGGAATAATGGAGTCGGGAACCTCATCCTCTTTTGAGGCACCTGACCCCAGAGAGCACTCAGATAAGCTGGACACGGTGCTCGAGAATGAGCCACCATCCTTCCCCCGATGATGTCCAGTCACACCTGCACCCCACTGCAAGGTACTCTTCGGGGAATCACTTGTATCACTCTTCTCACAAGTTGATATAGAATAATTTCCTTCATCGCTGAAACTACTCTTTTTAGACAGCTTGTCAACCTCATCGGATGTCAGGTCGGCTGATTTATCCACCTTTGGTGTTACAAAATGCAACTGCTTTGTAATAGGGTTGTAAGCCAGTTGCATGTTGTTCAGCGCCTCACTGAGACGCATCCCGCCTTTTTGGCACGGCGTAGATGCCATCGCAACTTCGGTCACTATGACGTTCAATCATAACACGAATGTTTATATAGACGATAAATATTCACGTTTAGCATTGTGTGTCGTTAATTATATTGTTTTTCTTAGTAAAGTTAACTCATCTCATTAAGCTGCTACTTGGTATTCATTATAGTCAGAAAGCACATCACATAACAACAACACTCCTACCGAATGAGCTACGCTCCATAAATAATATTTTTAATCACTTTTTTGCTATACTAATATTACAAAACAAAACTATTGATTACGTTATCAACGACTTATAAATAGACGCAAAGTATTACAAACTGATGCACAAAATAACTTCATGTCTTAAAGATTTCATTATTAACTAAGAATCTAATTCGTTCTATATAATAACTAAACAAACAAAATGTAACACACCCATCCCTTTGTAATCCTCTCTGTATCTGTAATAAACTCAAATGACTTTTGTATTGACATTAGTTTCGAGTGCTGCCAACATAAAGCAATTTCTAACTAGTAGATTCTAAATTCTACCAGAATTATATTACGCAAGAAGCTATGCAACCTGTGCGAGGGATTATTATAATATATTTTTACTTCAGATTAATATTCAGATGTAGTCTTATGTATTGTTATATACGCTTCTATTTCATAATAAGAGGTATTTAATCTCAATATACATGCAGTGAATATGATCCGATTACCCACGGTAAATTAGCAACGACCGATGATAACAGAATCAAAACAACATCCCACAGGAAATTAATAGAATTTATTTTCTAGACAATTCAACGTCAAAGAGTGACTCTACATATCTTAGAGACTTGCATTCAAAATAGCTCTTTATGTACTTAAAAAACTGCCAATAGTGCGATTATGTTTCTAAGCCAAAAAATGTTTTCGCAATCCATTAAGTTAGTGTTAGGGCACAATGAACCTGCCGTACAAAATATATTGTATAACTATTGCAGTGGAGTTTGGTGCCTTATATACGAACATATCAATAGTGGAAATGCTCATGAAAAATAGTGTGGTCTGGCTTGACTAATCAGGACTAAGGCTTCCAGAACTCAAATAATTGTTGGGCTACCAGAATGAAAAACCGTTCGTATCAATTGCTGCTGATGCAGCCACTCCTCAGTATAAACATGGCCTGGGTATCGCCCCGGCCAAGCGACTGTTACTGACCTAAAGGGCTATTTGAGCGACCTTAAGGCTGCGTTTACCACTCACCAATAGGTACTACCAAACTAAGATAAATTTTATAAAGTGGCAACATTAATAACAACATTTTCTTTACTGCCGGGCCGGGCTTGCAACGATTCGTTCGGAAACTGCATGCTTGCATTTGCATGCTAGTCAATCTAAGATGAAATAAATATCTTTAATAATTGTTTGATATCATCACGATGAAAAGGAATACTCGATTTTTTTACTCTTCTGTCTCAAATATTTTACTTCCTTATTTCAAAGGAACTGGATACATATATTTACAAATGTTAAACATACAAAATATATAAGTGCTGGGTATTGCGGAAGGTGGGCGGAAACCCCCGCATAGCATAGTAGGTTGGTTCAAGGATAATTTTCTTATTAAACTATATTATAAATAAAGTCTGTAAATTCCCAAAAATATTTTATTCTCTGGTGTTTCAAATCTAATTTGATTAGATAATAATCAAAAATATTATGGTTTTCAATTCTTGTAACATCGATAATAATCGATAGAAAAGAATGATCATTGCTTGAATAAGATATAAAAATATTAAGTTTGTTACAATACAACATTTATAGTTAAGTAGTTGGCGAACATGAACAGCTGAACCTATTATTGTGTATTAGACAAATGTGCTCACTTGCGATTTACAATAGGCGTAGCTCAAATACTTAACATTAGAAATAAATTAAGTTTCGTCTGGAATAAATTAAGTTTTGCTTGGAATACTTTCGTTTCTTTAGAACCGTGTAAATGTTCTCAGCTGGATGATTTCAATGGTATGGGCCCTGTCGCGCCGAGCTCTGGAAAAAGCTCCACGACGCACAAATCCAAGAGATTGTACACCAACTGAAATAACAAGCCAGATTAGTCCATATTTTTTATAAACATACATGACATATGACATATCATTCGCGGATTCAAGGTAATATTAATTACTGAATGTACGCAGTTCCTCCGCGTAAAATATATCTTCATGGGTAAATCTTTTTCTAGCAAAATCATATCCAATGTGTTCCAGAAAAGAATCTATCTCTGTGACAAATTCCGTTAAATAGTTAATGTGAGGATGTTTGTTCCTCTATTGACGGCCGTCTGGTCTAGTGGTTAGAACTCCTGACTGCGAAACTTGAGGTCCTCACGCCTTCCCACAAGGGTCCACGAAGGGGACACACCCACACACCCACTTTCCGCCAGAAATATTAGGTGCCAACGTGACATATGGCAGGTCCATCGCTGTTGTTTTGAGAATTACTTCTCAAACGTATGTATGTTTCCTCTCGATGTTTTCCTTCACCGTAGAGCTCGTGGTGTGACTAATCAACACTTAAGTTCAGAAAAACTAATTTGTACAGTCAGGATTCGAACCACTCGGCAACTACAGCTCAATTAATTGTTAATATTCGTACTTGCCTAAGACTAACGATTGTGTATTTTTCGTGTATCCTTAGTTAGAGATCCATATATATTCATATCATCACGCCGAGTCCCTACCGAGGTAGGCAGAGAGTATAGAGCGCCAGTTCTCTCTAGACTTACCTCTTTCGCTTCGTCCATATTCATCAGTCTCTTCATACATGCTCGTCGGTTTCGAGTAAATAAATTAGTTGCATGATGACGATGACGATCGTATGCAAACCTGTTTGTTGAGCTGCGGACTCTGGATGAGGTCGAAGGCCGTATTAAGGGCGGCGGGCAAGCCGGGTCCCAGCACTAGTGTAGCGGCGCCCGGGATGCTCTGCAGCAGCTGCCTCCGAGCCATATCCCTCTGTTTCACTGGGTCCATACGCGGAGTGGATTTCTTCCCAAATATTATACCTGTAGGAACATAGCGATGACGCAATCAGACGGCATTTATATGGAACAGTTGAACGAGCGACTGGCGGCCTCGACTCCACGCTCTTGTAGTTAATAAAAGCGTATAGTGAGAGAGTAGGCAGCATTCTTTCTAGATGTGAACTGCACGTGAAGTCTGTAACTTCACGTGCTCACTTAACTTACCTAATTTACTGAACTTAAAATTCAATCAACACTAATATTATAAAGAGGAAAGATTTTATTGTTTGTTTGTTTGTATTGAATAGGCTTCGAAACCACTGGACCGATTTGAAAAACTCTTTCACCATTGGAAAGCTACATTCACCCTGAGTGACATAGGCTATATATTTTCTTTTATAAACTTATGTCCACCCGTGCAAAGCCGGGACGGACCGCTAGTCTAGAATACTTTAATATATAAATGTTTGTATCTGCATATCGATGGACTCATCATCTGTCACTTCAAATATTTCTCTATCATCCCGCCGAACCCCTGACGGGGTGGGCAGACAGAGTAGGACACTATATCTCGCAGATTTACAAACGTCTTCCTCTTCATCCGCATCCTTCAATCACGTGCGACAAGCTATGTGCCGGAAGTATAGTGGAGACTCACCATGACCCAGCCTGATGAGGTGTGCTATCCGAGGCTCAGGCAGTAGTCTCCTGAGGCTGGTCTGCAGCAGCTTGTCGAGCGCAGCATCAACGAGAGCTGAAGACAAGGTCAGCACGCTGCCCAGTACAGCGCACACCACCCAGTGGCCGCGAATCACTTTAATTACTGGAACATTCGATGCCGTCGATGAGTCATCAGCCTCAGATCTGATAAATCTGACTGCTGAGTCGGCAGCACAAAGGGTGCAGGTCCTCGCTGAGAGCAGGTATTGCTATTGGGTGATATTGGGTATTGGTATTGGGTGATGAGGACATATATTTTCTTAATCTGGCATTACTCGGTCTACTGCCATGAATAAATGACAATGCCTGATGCATGCACTAAAGACAAAGGAAAAAGTCCCTGTAAAATAACTATACGAATGGTACCTATAGAAAAACTACATAATGCAACCGCGAATAAAAGCTAGTAACATAACTTATACTTATCTTCACGCCTTCCCACAAGGGTCCCCTAAGTGGTGCATCACTACAAACACATACACACTTTTGGAGTCTATCGTAATTTAGTCTATTTCTTACACCTAATCATTTGAATATTGACCAACTCACATATATACATAATACACTGCGTGAACCCGACCATCGTACCCCGGTGCTGTGTCGTCCTGAGCTCGCTCTCAGTTGGCTCAACATCAAAGTTATTTTGGAATATAGTGTTGTAAATATTCCGAGCTCGCTTCTGCCGCTTCAACGGCAACTCTTCCTGAACGTCTTCGCTTACTTCTAGTGCTTCTTCCACGTCGCGGCCGGTGCCATGTTTTCTAACAAATAGTTTGAATTATATTTACATAGTATAAATAAGGCGATTTCCGCCGTCTGTACGTTAAAACTAAACTATACTACTTTGATGTGGATTTCTACTCACAGTAGACAGAGCTGTGGAAATAGAACCCACACACCCAATTGGTACATTTGCCAATGCGTTTTATGAACTTAAGTACAGTGATTAATGACACCACGTGCTTTACGGGGCCTGAGAGATGGCAGAATTACCATCGCTTTGGCACCAAAATATACTTCGGCCGAAAAGAGAGTATACCTTTGTCTAGCCCATCAGAGACCCCAAAGGGGAACAAGAACCAGTTCAGTTTTGAATGAAATGGGGCCACTTGAACGTGAACACATACTGAAAGTCATTTGACTAAATATAAAACTACAGTTACCACCGTTTCTATGTAAAAACTCCCCAGTTTTCTTTTAAACATGGCTCATTGAAAAGAGAGCTCATTTAAGGGCCATGCATGACATGACATGAGATGACAAGTGTACTCACAGCGCTTGGTACCGCTCAATGTCGGAGGACACCAGCAAACTCCTGAGGAAAGTCTCCAAATGCTGTCCCTTCTCCTTCCTCAGCCTATGCGTCACAGACTGGTATATATTCACCAGGTCTGTGCTGTTAGCATTGAGTGTAGACGCTTGAACCATAGTGGAGAAGTCGCTATCCACTGTGAGGAATATGTAGAGAAGCTCGCTGGTCTGGAGAAGGCTTTTCTGGAGTAACCTTTGGAGGAAGTCTTCGTATTTGTAGCGGAGTGTTTCGAGGGGACTGTTGTCTCTGAAATTACATACTCTTTACAACACAGTACGCACTATTGTATTGTGCACTTATAACCTGTGTCGCATTCGTTTTCGGAAAAGTGTGATCATTACATATGTCTTCTTGTACCTTAAGGGTTGATTCACAGTGTGATGCAGCTCCGGTCTAATATTCTTAAGTGCCAAGCAATAACTTACGCAACAACTTAGTGGTCAACTGCCTACTATACGCCGATGACGCGGTTTTACTGGCGTCATCAGAGGGCGAACTGCAGTCACTAGTTACCATAATGAAAGAAGAATGTGAAAAGAAGGGGCTGCGCCTAAACGCTGCGCTGGCAAGACTAAGGTTCTGGTATTCGAAAGAGATGAACAAGTGACCGAGTGTGCTATATCGGTAAATGGGCAAATTCTAGTGCAAGTGAATGATTTTGCATATCTAGGAAGCATGTTCACACGAGATGGAAAGTATGAAAAAGATATTGAAAGAAGGATAACTGCCGGAAATAAGGTGAATGGAGCCATGTCGGCGTTGATGGGCAGTAAAAGTCTTAGGAAGAATACTCGAGTTGCTGTCCACAACGCGATATTGGTACCTACCTTGTTGTATGGCAGCGAATCCTGGGTATGTCAGAGGAAGTATGAAAATAGCTTGAATGCAGTTGAGATGCGATCTCTTCGAAAAACGTTGGTTTGGACACATAGAAAGGATGAGTAAAGAAAGATTGACGAAACAGATATACAAAGCAAAAGTGTGTGCAAGAAGAGGCAGAGGAAGGCCACGTTCCAACTACCTGGAAAATCAAATAGAACGGACTCTCAAGGACGGGAACGTTAAGAGCACTCGAAACCGACGAGCATGTATGAAGAGACTGATAAATGTGGACGAAGCGAAAGAGGTATGTAAGTCTAGAGAGAACTGGCGCTCTCTCCGCCTACCCCGTTAGGGACTTAGCGTGATGATATGTATGTATGTATGTATGCCAAGCAATAATACCGCGGTAAATCCGCCGTTTATGTACTTTTGCAACATCAAGGAATCTTAGCACATCCTTCTTGAAGAACCGCTCAGCAGAACTTCCATACTGACTGGCCAGTCTAGAAGTGCCAGACTAGTACTTACTCTTGTGCCAGTGTCTACTAGTGCCAGACTTAAACTTTACTCTTTATTGTACTTCATTATAATATAGGAGACCGTACTCTCCTTTAAATGTAGATGATAATTGATAGAAATCGTTTGCCATAAAATGATAAGTGAATTCGATCCAGCAGATATCTTCTTGTATACATCTAACAATAGTCGTGAGCCGCAGGCTAAGTCCTGGGAACCAATTTGTACATAGCCTGCACTGTACAGTAGAATAAGATAACGGTCAACCAAATCTCAGATTGTACGCTGTGGCGGAGGAACGAGCATGAATGCAAATCGTAAGCCTGTATCAGGGAAGTAGGACGCACGTACCTCCTGGAGGGCAGATGGAGGTCGAGCAGCAGCCGGTCCCCGTGGAACTCGTGCAGCTTGGCCCGCAGCAGGTGGAAGTCGTGCTCGCTGCGTTGCACGCTCCACAGGCGCGCGCCCTCCGCGGGGTTGTGCTGCGCGCGGTGCACGGCCAGCGAGAACACGCGCACCAAGCCCCGCCGCGGGGGCGCCTGCTGCACACACACACACACACACACACATACACGCACGGCCAGCGAGAACACGCGCACCAAGCCCCGCCGCGGGGGCGCCTGCTGCACACACACACACACACACACATACACGCACGGCCAGCGAGAACACGCGCACCAAGCCCCGCCGCGGGGGCGCCTGCTGCACACACACACACACATACACACACGCACGGCCAGCGAGAACACGCGCACCAAGCCCCGCCGCGGGGGCGCCTGCTGCACACACACACACATACACGCACGGCCAGCGAGAACACACGCACCAAGCCCCGCCGCGGGGGCGCCTGCTGCACACACACACACACACACACATACACGCACGGCCAGCGAGAACACGCGCACCAAGCCCCGCCGCGGGGGCGCCTGCTGCACACACACACACACACACATACACGCACGGCCAGCGAGAACACGCGCACCAAGCCCCGCCGCGGGGGCGCCTGCTGCACACACACACACATACACGCACGGCCAGCGAGAACACGCGCACCAAGCCCCGCCGCGGGGGCGCCTGCTGCACACACACACACACACACACATACACGCACGGCCAGCGAGAACACGCGCACCAAGCCCCGCCGCGGGGGCGCCTGCTGCACACACACACACATACACGCACGGCCAGCGAGAACACGCGCACCAAGCCCCGCCGCGGGGGCGCCTGCTGCACACACACACACACACACACATACACGCACGGCCAGCGAGAACACGCGCACCAAGCCCCGCCGCGGGGGCGCCTGCTGCACACACACACACACACACACATACACGCACGGCCAGCGAGAACACGCGCACCAAGCCCCGCCGCGGGGGCGCCTGCTGCACACACACACACACACACACATACACGCACGGCCAGCGAGAACACGCGCACCAAGCCCCGCCGCGGGGGCGCCTGCTGCACACACACACACATACACGCACGGCCAGCGAGAACACGCGCACCAAGCCCCGCCGCGGGGGCGCCTGCTGCACACACACACACACACACACATACACGCACGGCCAGCGAGAACACGCGCTCCAAGCCCCGCCGCGGGGGCGCCTGCTGCACACACACACACACACACACATACACGCACGGCCAGCGAGAACACGCGCACCAAGCCCCGCCGCGGGGGCGCCTGCTGCACACACACACACACACACACATACACGCACGGCCAGCGAGAACACGCGCACCAAGCCCCGCCGCGGGGGCTCCTGCTGCACACACACACACACACACACACATACACGCACGGCCAGCGAGAACACGCGCACCAAGCCCCGCCGCGGGGGCGCCTGCTGCACACACACACACACACACACACACACATACACGCACGGCCAGCGAGAACACGCGCACCAAGCCCCGCCGCGGGGGCTCCTGCTGCACACACACACACACACACACATACACGCACGGCCAGCGAGAACACGCGCACCAAGCCCCGCCGCGGGGGCGCCTGCTGCACACACACACACACACACACATACACGCACGGCCAGCGAGAACACGCGCACCAAGCCCCGCCGCGGGGGCGCCTGCTGCACACACACACACACACACACATACACGCACGGCCAGCGAGAACACGCGCACCAAGCCCCGCCGCGGGGGCTCCTGCTGCACACACACACACACACACATACACGCACGGCCAGCGAGAACACGCGCACCAAGCCCCGCCGCGGGGGCGCCTGCTGCACACACACACACACACACACACACATACACGCACGGCCAGCGAGAACACGCGCACCAAGCCCCGCCGCGGGGGCGCCTGCTGCACACACACACACATACACGCACGGCCAGCGAGAACACGCGCACCAAGCCCCGCCGCGGGGGCGCCTGCTGCACACACACACACACATACACGCACGGCCAGCGACTACTCGGATCACTCGGCCACCACAGCTCTATAAATTTCGCAGCTCTAAAATCTGTTATTTAATGATTATGTATACAGTAACTTACCAGTCTCGTCTCAACATTGGTCAAGACGACTTTGAACGTGCTCAAGTCCTGTTCACTCATAGTTTTATCAGCTGCAACGCTGTCCAGGTACTTCAGAATGTCTAAATTATCAACTCCGTCTCCTTCAGACTCCTCCGAATTGGTAAAGTTGTCTAACACCTGCCCGTCCAGCGTCTGCGACTTTAAGGCACTTTTAAACTTATTCCCTAGTTTTATGAGGTTTTCTTGAGGTCTGGAATAAACAAATGGATGTGTACACAAATTTTCAGTTAATTTCTAACTTGTTTTCTTTCACTTGTAACTTATAGACTTCTCACAAATTCTATTAATAACTTGCAAACAATTGTGGAAATAAAAAAAATATACATTTCGAAAGTTACCTTACCTTTTCGACATTTGCTTCTGATACCCCAATGGTATTCTACTTCCAATTATAAGTCTATAAAACTGTAACAAATCACATTAATAATGTTAGGTTGGTTCGATCCCTGCCTACGGCATATATTTGTGTAATAACCATTGTTGGTGTCTGGATATATGTAGTTTTGAGTCTAATGTATGTATAGGACCTATCATATAAAATAATTATTTATGCATATTTATAAGAAATCATATAACGAGAGGATGCATGAATGTTTGTTACTCAATCACGCTTGTACGGCTCAGCGGAATTGGATGAAATTTTGCTTAGTGATAGATAATTTGTTGGATTATTACACACGTTTAATTCTAGAAAAAATATTAAGAAAATTTTTGGTAGAAAAATATTACGCACGTGAAACCTTGGGGCACAGACAGTTTACTATATACATGCATACATATCATCACGACGAGTCCCTAACGGGGTAGGCATACATACATACATACATATCATCACGCCAAGTCCCTAGCGGGGTAGGCAGAGAGTATAGAGCGCGAGTTCTCTCTAGACTTACATACCTCTTTCGCTTCGTCCACATTCATCAGTCTCTTCATACATGCTCGTCGGTTTCGAGTACTCTTAACGTTCCCGTCCTTGAGAGTCCGATCGATTTTATCCAAGTAGTTGGAAAGTGGCCTTCCTCTGCCTCCTCTTGCACACACTTTTGCTTTGTATATCTGTTTCGTCAATCTTTCTTCACTCATCCTTTCTATGTGTCCAAACCAACGTAACATGCCTTTCTTCATCTTTACAATCACGCCCTCATTCACGCCAGTTGATTTGCGAATCTCTTCATTGCGGATTCTCTCCGCACATTTTTCGAAGAGATCGCATCTCAACTGCATTCAAGCTATTGTCATAACAGGGTAGGCAGCATATTTATGTATCTTAATATATATATTTCTTGTGTGCGTGTGTATGTGACTGAACTCCTCCTAAACGACTGGACCGATTTTGATGAAATTTTTTGTGTGTGTTCAAGGGGATCTGGGAATGGTTTAGATTCACAATTGGACCCGATAGGTGGCGCCACTGGGTCCGTGGCTTTAATTTTTTCTCCCAAGCGAAGCTGGGCGGGACAACTAGTAACTTATAAGTATATTTATAACTTTACAAATGCTATGTGAACGTGTTCAGTTACCTCTTCACTATGTAAGAACTTAGGCAGCATTATTTTCTCTAACACTGCGTGCGATTGTCTCGCCGCTTCGTACAGGGCTCGGCTCGTTTGTAACCTGTGGACATGCAAATAATATCTATCGTTATCTCAAAGTTGTTGTGGCCGAGTGGTTCGAGCATTGCAATGCATTTTGCAAATTTTAATCGAGAATTTATCCATGCTTTTTAGAATTTTGATGAGAAATTAAAAGACGTATTTTATTTAAAAAAAAGATGGGATGTCTTTATCCTTACCTATCCTTTCGGGGACCCTAGTACTTGTGAATGGCAAATATCTTAACAAGAGACAAATCAAGACATTAGAAAACCCGAAGACCCTAATAGAAATTGGAATTACTATTTTGATGTTTTGCCGTTTAAATGCCGTTGTAATTAAAACCTAGGCGAACACAAACATTTTTTAAACAATTTAAATGCCTAACATGAAATATCATTAAGAAAAAATACTACCGTGTTCATAGAGAATTCGTGTCTAACTTCACAGCGCCCAATTTATTTGGCGCCCAACGTGGTACTTACTTTTTAACGCTATCTTGGTTAAGTATCAGATGGTACAGTTCTTCGGCCAGTGCAGAGTGCAAAGGCACTTTACTAGTGCTGCCTTCAGAGAGGTACGTCTCGTAGATACTGCACGCCTGGCGGTGGAGGGATGCCAGCTCTTCGGCACTTAGCTCCGGGTTCAGGATTTTCGTTTGGAACGATTCTAAATATAACATTATAAATTAGCAATCACGCTTCACAAATAAGACGAAGCGAAAGAGATATATAAGTCTAGAGAGAACTTGCGATCTATACTCCCTGCCTACCCCGTTAGGTACTCGGCGTGATGATATATATGTATGTATGCTTAACAAATCGTCCGAACCTTTTGTGCCGTCTTTGCATCATTTTGTTCATCATCACATCGTTGATCCTCCGCGGTCGTAGCGTAACGTCATATAGCTTATACCGTTCCTCAATACACGAGCTATCTAATGCAAATTCAAAAGTTGTCATATCGGCTTAGAAGTTCTTGAGATCAGCGCGTTCAACCAAAGAAATAAACCCTTATATAGGTATATATTTTGCTTAGACTTTTTCAGCGAAGCGAAGTTGTTAGTAATAAAATCAAAGAGCGTTCTCACTGATATCATTGTAAAACTGCAACAGATGTAGTTGGTTGGTGGTCTTCATGTACTGCATGAAGGCGTACAGGTGGTCCTGGTTGTTGATGGCCAGCTCGAGGTCGACCTTGTGCAGTTTGCAGCGTTGCGCGTACACGCACTCGGTCTGCCGGACGAACGTCTCTAGGAACTCTACCTGGGGAGAAATTTTGCAATTTTTATATATACATTATAGTTACAACTATCCTAACAGGTTAAGCTACTGCAATAGTGTAGAACCAATTAATCCTATAATTATGTGTAGGTATATATTGAATCCTAAAACTTAAGTTAATTCCTTCATACACAATATGCTACAAGTGGCCTTCGTGAATTCGTTCAGTGAGCACTAGAAGACATCAGTATGAGCCGCAACAGTGTTGTGTTTGCCAAGTTTGCCCCTGCAATGCTAAGACTAAGAGAGGTAGGGCACGGGTAGGTAACGGGTATCCCGATCGAATTTGGAGCTACTCGACTGGGGAATGACGTCTATCTTATAGAAGACCATAGCCAAATAACTATCTGTTTTTGTGTTGTATTGATGAATAAGGATTCCAATAATGCGCTTCTTGGGGAGGAGGAAGTTAGTTATATTACGTTGGCAGTAGAGAGATTAGTCATTATGCTGCCAAAACAGTATAGCTCTCCGAACACAGAGTGGCAAATGAATAACATTTTAAAATTATTAATAAAATATTTAAGTATCAAAACCTTATAATTAGGTGTAGTTGGCAGTTGAGCCATTGTCTCATTGCCGGTGGCCAGCAGGATCAACGCATTGAGTATGTAAGGATCTGCCAGCACATCGGTCAAGGAAAGCAGCACCCATCCGGACAATATTTCCCTTATCAATACATGGAACACCCTGTAACGATATACATTGCGTCATATAGTTATCTCTATATAGGTCTATTCTATACACTGTAACAGCGTTAACCAATCTCCTCACGCCTCCCCACAAGAGTCCCTGAAGGGGTAGGCAGTAGTACCCACACCCCAATTTTCCGCTAGATATATTTTAGGTGCCAACGTGATAGATGGCGAGTCCATCGCCGTTACTCAAGCACGCCTATACATACCCCTTTGAATTTCTTCTCAGACGTATGCAGGTTTCTTCTCGATGTTTTCTTTCACCATAAAGCTCGTAGACTAATTACTGTACTTAAGTTCAGAAAAACTCACTGGTACAGTAGGGATTCGAACTTGCGATCTTTGTGTCGCGGCCATCTACACGAACCAACCACTCGGCCACCATGGCTCTCTAATTGACCTCCCTCCCTAGTTGACCGATCTAATTATCGATAACCTTGTCCAAAGAAAAAAACGCCTTGCTGTCTTCCTAAATCTCAGAAAAGCTATTGACACCGTTTTCATCCAAATACTTACACAATAACTTGAAAAAATCAGGAATAATAAGCTTACATTTGAATTTGTTAACAAATTATTTGTTAAATAGTACGCATAAAGTAAAATTAGGCCAACTTTGAAGTAAAGAAGCAAAAATAAACTACGGTGTATCGCAAGGGAGTGTGCTTGGACCCATCTTATTACTAATTATATATGTAAATTGCATGCAGGTGGAGTGCATATCTTTTCGTATGCTGATAATACTGCACTGATTTTTGTTGCTAACGGTTGGGATACCGTTCGCAAATAAACAGTAACAGGAATGTCAAAGGCAAAACACTCAAGAAATAAATTTTATTTCGTTGTTAGCTTAAGTATATAAGCCAATGTGGATAGCAATGCTGATTTTGGGAAGGATTTTTTGTTACTTATTGGCCAGCTCTGCTTCTTATGACCGCCCTACCTGTTGGCCAAGTCGGGCGCCCGCAGCAGGTGGGGCAGCACGGCGCTGGCGAGCGCCCGCAGGTAGCGCAGCTCGGCGCGGCGGCTGCAGGCGGCGGGGTGCTTCGCCCGCGGCGCGCCGCCCGCCGAGTAGTGCGCCACCACACACGGCACACCCTTCGACACTATCACCTCAGAATAATTCACCTGCACACACATTTTTATACAATACTAGCTGTCCCGCCCAGCTTCGCTCGGGTAAAAAGTTAAATTGCCCGTAACACGAACGCAGCGCCACCTATTGGGTCCAATTGTAAATCTAAACCTCTCGAATAAAAAAATTCTCGAATCTATCTTAAGACACACAGAAACACACAGAAAGCTTCGCCCGGGTAAAAAGGTAAAATTCTTGAAACTCGATCGCAGCGCCACCTATCGGGTCCAATTTAATATAGCCTATGTTACTCGGGGATAATGTAGCTTTCGAAAGGTGAAAGAATTTTTGAAATCGGTCCAGTAGTTTCGGAGCCTTACAAACAAACAAACAAACAAACAAATCTTTCCTCTTTATAATATTAGTATAGATACTTAACATATCATATAGATAATTAATCTATAATGACTAATTAATTGAAAGAAAGTCGTGATGTCCGAGTTGTCCGACTGCAATACAAAGATTGAAAGTTCGGGTCCCGACTGTACCGATTAGTTTTACTAAACTTAAGTAAAGTACAGCGATTAGTCACACCGCGAGCTGTAAAGTGAAGGAAAATATCGAGAGGAATCCCGGAAATTTATAAAAACATTGTAATAAGTGTCTCAACAATGATATTTCTAAGTAAAAGTATACTTTTACTTGGAATATTTCTAAAGAAAGAAATATGTTATAGAAAAAACATATATATAATAATAATAATATCCTCACGCCTTCACACAAGGGTCCCCGAAGGGGTAGGCAGAGGTGTTTGGTAATACCCACACACCCACTTTCCGCCGAGGTATATTAGGTGCCAACGTGACAGATGGCGAGTCCATCCATATATATACATATATATAATATCTGTTATCTTTAACAGAGCATTATCAATATAGTGCTACTGCTTTGGATTGCTTTCTGCAACTTCGTGAATCATTTAAATGCGTAACGCTAGGCATTAGCATGAATAGAAAGTTATATAAAAAATGCATGACACTGATACTGTTTGACTAATTGGTCTCTCTGCAGTGTCATTAATATATTTTACCAAAATAATAACACAGTCTCAGGTGTTGTAGGATATAGAAGACCAAAATTTATGTATAATTTATTTGTGAAAAATTTCTAGCTTAATTTACCTTTAAAGCACGCCTCAGGAGACACGCTGACGCATATCTGAGCTGCTGGCGGAGCTCGTCCACGAAGAATGGTTGTAGTGTTATCTTACTGTACCAAGTATTTATAAACTGGTCCAATATTGTATTATAAAACTATAAAAAAAGTAAACACATATTTAATTTACTACTAAGTTAAGAGTAACGAAAAAAACTTTATAATTGTAGAGGGAACTGGCGCTATACTCTCTCTGCCTACCCTATGAGAGGGCAGGTGTGAAGAAATGTATGTAGTCTACTTTAGTCTTACACAGTTTAAGCATCTCACACACACCATAAATTACACACAGCCAGTCAGCGAATAGGTTTGTTTGTAAATCATGAGAAGACTTGTACTGTACTCTATCTGGCTATCTTGTAAAGGACTTAAATGTGATTATTTGTATATTATAATAACACAAGCAAAAAATAAAAGTAACATAGACATGTGGTTAGTAACAATACTCAAGTGATCACAAATTACAGATGTTTTATGCTTTAAAGCCGTGGTGGCCCAGTGGTTCGAGCAGTTGCCTGCGACACAAAGATCGCAAGTTCCAATCCCGACTGTACCAATGAGTTTTTCTGAACTTAAGTACAGTGATTAGTCACACCACGAGCTTTACGGTGAAGGAAAACATCGTAAGGAAACCTGCATACGTCTGAGAAGAAATTCAAAGGCGTATGTATAGACGTGCTTGAGTAACGGCGATGGACTCGCCATCTATCACGTTAGCACCTAATATACCTCTGGCGGAAAGTGGGTGTGTGGGTATTACCTATACACATCTGCCTACCCCTTCGGGGACCCTTGTGGGAAGGCGTGAGGATATATTATAAAATAATAATTAATAATATAAATAATATAATAGACATAGACATAACATCACGCCGAGTCCCTAACGGGGTAGGCAGAGAGCGCCAGTTCTCTCTAGACTTACATACCTCTTTCGCTTCGTCCACATTCATCAGTCTCTTCATACATGCTCGTCGGTTTCGAGTACTCTTAACGTTCCCGTCCTTGAGAGTCCGATCTATTTGGTCCAGGTAGTTGGAACGTGGCCTTCCTCTGCCTCTTCTTGCACACACTTTTGCTTTGTATATCTGTTTCGTCAATCTTTCTTCACTCATCCTTTCTATGTGTCCAAACCAACGTAACATGCCTTTCTTCATCTTTACAATCACGCCCTCATTCACGCCAGTTGATTTGCGAATCTCTTCATTGCGGATTCGATCTAATATCGTTACGCCGCACATTTTTCGAAGAGATCGCATCTCGACTGCATTCAAGCTATTTTCATACTTCCTCTGACATACCCAGGATTCGCTGCCATACAACAAGGTAGGTACCAATATCGCGTTGTGGACAGCAACTCGAGCATTCTTGCTCAGACTTTTACTGCCCATCAACGCCGACATGGCTCCATTCACCTTATTTCCGGCAGTTATCCTTCTTTCAATATCTTTTTCATACTTTCCATCTCGTGTGAACATGCTTCCAAGATATACAAATTCATTCACTTGCTCTAGAATTTGCCCATTTACCGATATTGCACACTCGGTCACTTGTTCATCTCTTTCGAATACCAGAACCTTAGTCTTGCCAGCGTTTAGGCGCAGCCCCTTCTTTTCACATTCTTCTTTCATTATGGTAACTAGTGACTGCAGTTCGCCCTCTGATGACGCCAGTAAAACCGCGTCATCGGCGTATAGTAGGCAGTTGACCACTAAGTTTCCCATTTTCACTCCACATCCGTTCGTTCTTAGTGCTCTCAGACACTTAGATATATAATGAACAGCCAGGCAGACATGATACACCCTTGTTTGACCCCCGACTTCACATCAAACCAGGGTGACATCTCACCGTTAACCCTAACGCACGCCTCGCTATCACTATAGAGTGATTTCACGGCATGCAGTAGGGAACTGCTCACTCCATATCCAGGCAACACGTCCCAGAGTTCCTTTCGTACGACTCTATCAAATGCCTTCTCTAAGTCGACGAAAGCGCAGAAAACCCTTTGGTTAATATCCAAAAACTTTTCCGCGATTCCGCGAAGCGAGAAGGTTTGATCCATACATCCTCTTCCTGGTCTAAATCCACCTTGGGATTCCCAGAGAAACCTTTCGGATCGCTCTTGCATTCATATCGTCAGGATCTTCGTGTACACTTTACTAGCTAAGCTGACCAAGCTGATGGCTCTGTAGTTGGAGCAGTCCAATCGTGATCCCTTTCCTTTATAGAAAGGCACGATGACTGCTCGCCTCCAGTCGTCCGGAACATCACCCCTTTCCCAGCAAAGATTGCATAGCAAATAGATGACGTCCCAGACCGCTGGTCCACCGTACTTGATCATCTCAGCCGTAATCCCATCTATTCCCGCAGCTTTTCCACATTTCAGACTTCTTATCGCACTTACAATCTCTCCCATACTTATTTTATCCGCTATAGGATCCTCGACAGATTCTGTTGGAGGCAGCTCTATGAGTAGATCAGCGGCATCATCATCATACATATCTTTGTAGAATTCACTCCATCGCCTGAGGACGTCAGTTTTGTCAGTTAGTATGTCATTGTCCTTCGAAATAATCACATTCATCCTACTACTAGCTGTAACACAATTTCTGGACTTCTTAACTTCCCTCCAAAAAAGTTTTGCATTGTCCTTGAAATTATGCGACAGTTTTTCGTCTACAGTCATTTGGAACCTCTCACGCTTCTGAGCTAATATAATAATATATAATATAATAATATATTATATATTATTATATTATTAAAAAACAAGGTGACAAACAAAATTCGTTATTCAAATTGATGCTAAATTGTATATCCTTTGTACTTAAATGGTTGTCACTCACCATGTCACATGTCTGAAAGGATGAGTCATATACAAAATGCAATTATTACTATATCGTAAATATTGCAGTGGCACTCAATGCTTTCTGCCTTCACACGAGGTATGATGCATGTTTCATTTGTGTAGTAACAGTATTAACATGAATACTCACATCCTCAATAGCTTGATCAAGTTGCTTATGTATCTGCAAACCATCCCAGGGCTCGCTTGAGTCACTCCCATCATGTCGGGGACAGTCCCTAAGCCCACATGTTACACAACCCTGAAAGAAATATCAACTACAAATGCCTGACTAAAATTTCTTTATGAATTCTGTGTAGTTTGAAATCAATGAAAGTAGATTGATATTTAAATTATTTCTACTTTAACTGCATTTCTGTTACCTAATTAGAATATATATACTGGAGCGAAAGTCATAAATTTCAATTCAACATATAATACTAAGCTAAAACTAGGTAATTAAGAGCAATTATGCTTATGTGGCTTGTGTATCATCAATCACTTGTGGGTTGCATGTTTTAGTTACTATAGCATGAACTATCTATAACAATTCTTACCCATTTATTTTCTGTTATAAAGAGTTTGGATTACATGAAAGTATATGATACAAACAGACTTTTTCTTTTACTGACCATCTTGACAGATTCAAAATTGGTTCACAACTATAGTTTATGCACCTTTATATAGATAGGCAATTAATAATAATAAGAAAAGTAAAGCCATTGCATGACTTCAGAGTCCATTAGAAACTTCAGCACCTTAAATATGTAGTCAGAATATTTTGTAAAGTTATTATAAAAACAATTGCACTATCAAATTCATCTGTAAATATTTGACGCGCTTAAGTTCACACATATTTCTTAGAAAAAGAGAATAGATATTGTTATATAAAGAGTGTATTAATTTATGGGTGTTTAAGGAATAGGAAGCTTATTCATATAACAAACAACATTATAAACTTGTGAATATGTTTTCAGTCATAAATGGAAAGTTTTTCTTAATGTCAATAAGATGATAGTTCAATAGCATAATAAATTGTGCATTAAAGTGATGAACAATATAAATGACCATAATAATGTAAAGTTAATGACCTGAATCGACAGATAATCACAATAAACAAGATTGACAATAGCTCACTTTTATAGGGATGTCTTTCACCTCCTCCTGAGAATTTTCAGGAATAAAATGGCACTTTAATTTTTCCACATAGTTTTGCAGAATACTCGAATTTAACCCGTAATAACAAGCCACACATCCCAGCCCATAACTAAAGGCTATAGTGACAAAGTGAAATCTGTAACAACCAAACCCAGGTTAAACTATAAATTACACTTTATTAGCACTTAACAAAACACTCCGTTTATGTTTTAAACCTGTAGAAATATAGCACAGCCAGCGAAGTACATAGTACTCCAACGTAAATAATATAATTCGGATTATCAATTTTTTCTATAAACTTCGTTTGACATCTTTCAGTCATGGCTAGATGAATAATGACGTTTGTATTGTTGACAAAAGTAATTTAGGTATGTTACCGCAATGCACAATATATCCGAGACTGAAACGCGGATATTTCTTACCTTGATAATAAGTTATTATATAAATTATAAATTAAATAAAGTCTCTAAGTCCGGTCGAAATGAACTTCAATATTTTATCTTCTATATAGTTAAATACGATCCAATCAATCAATCAGATAACAGGCATACTTTTTGGTTAAAACCTTTCTTAATACAGTAGTATCTACTATTGCATGATGGACTACTCAGGTATATAGACGTGCTTAGCGACACACGAAATATTGCTAAAGCACGGTCGCGGAGCAGGAAGAATTTCGTACAATGACCTCTTTACCTACTGACAGTGGTCACAAACATTTTTATATGTGTGGTTTGCATGAAATATTTGAAGGATAGAAAAAAACTAGCTTATTAAATAAATTATTATTAAGTATTTTGTTAAACAATAAACTCTTCAGACATTCCATTACTTTTATTTATAACAATTTTGCAATAATCGGTGAAGGAGCCGGCTTGACGGTGTCTGTTTCGGTATATTCTTTTAAAATACGATATATGGCCGATTTTGAAATGCCCAAGATATCGGCTGTTTTGTCCTTCATTTCTTTTTTTGAAGGATATTTATCGGCAGGCCAGGATTCCTTAATGTATTTAAACACGTTAATAATCATAACCTTCTCAGATTCACTAAAGTGTGACATTTTTCTTTTCTTCCGCGGAGAAACAAACTTCTTGAATGGACGCGAGGTAGACGGCACTGGTTCCATTTTAAAACAGTAAATTAAACTTAACAAATCAACGAAACCACTTAACAATTAAAACAAGACAACAAAAACTAACAAATAACAACAAACTAAGATAAATGTGTTTCAAAATTGAACGAGCACTAACGCATCCCAAGATGGAATGTCGTTAGTTATTCAAAAATTATGAATCATGTCAAATACTTTTAATTGCGACCAAAACACCAGACGCAAGCAAGAACAAACCTTACGGTCTCAATTAAACGGTTTTCAATCCCTGGCGACAGCGGTCATTGCATCTGTGCGAGCGAGACGCATTATATTTACGCGGGAGTGACAGAGATGGGTAATAATAGGTTATCGTACGAAATTCTTTCTGTTCCGCGACCGTGCTTTACATCGAGTCAACATACTGGTACTGGTCGCTACCAAGCAACCGGAGTGGAGGTATTCTATCAATAAGAAAGTCGCTGGCTTTAAAGAACATCAGCGTTTAGAGCTTGATGCCAAGCGTGATGAATTGAAAGCCCAACCACCTTAAGCTGTCAATGATCATTATAATAATGAATGGTCACATATCCGCAATGTGGGGGTATATTCTAAAAGAAAATTTATATTAAAAGCCATATGCGAGTGCACGAGAGACAACTCAATCTAATTTGATTAAAGCAGTCGCCATAAATAACCGAAGTCGGTCGGACTACATCATCATCATCATTTGATTTGTGATTGGCTACCCTGTTACGTCATTCGTCCGAATGACTGACCGATTTGTCATTTACAATTACTCATTGGTCTCATTGTTGTCATTCATATTTAATTTCTGTCATTGACTTGATTGACTGACTTCAGAATTTTCAGAGTAAAGTAAAATAAATTTCATAACTAGGTAATAAACCTGTTTTTTTATATAATATTTTCTGCCTAAAGTATTAAATTATAAATTAAACAATAAAATTATGATATTTATGTAGATCTACATTTATGTATGAAGTATAATGTAAAAGTGATATTGTATAGTTGTATATATCTTAAATGATCTATTGAAATTTTGGTGTAAGTCTTTGGTATTAGATTATATTTATAATAGGAGTTTCCTAAAATAATGTTTAGTTGATTATTGAATTCGAATAACTATAATAATGGTAGACTGGCCAGCTAACCTAACCTTGCCGGCTAAGTGAGTACCACCGCCGTGTTCTGGTGTACCTGTGCCATTTCTTTTGCAATGTTAAATTGTGGTGAAAATTATTGGGAATATGATACTCTCTCGAAAGGATATAGGTAGTGCCTCAAACCCAAGTCCCGGCTGCATCAGAAAAATAGTGACTTCTGCTTCCTGATAAGTTATCCAAAAGCCATTACAGTTAGGTGTAAGGTTATAGGTTTGTAAAGGTTATCTGGGGCGATATTTTGTATGAGACAAAGAATTCTTAATTTCTCGAAAGAAGTAAATGTGGGCCACTGAGAAGGTTATTGTACATTCTCATATTTAAATATGGATATAGTTTGTTAATTGCTCATAAACTGTGTCAATTGAGTAAAATACATGAGCAAATATCACAACTTATAAATACTATATATAATTTAATATAATTTTCAGATTCCAGATACGCCATCATGACTCTACACCGGTACTTCTCTCAAGTCACAAGACAGTGCATATCAGTAAGATGTATCACACAGTCAAGTATCAAACAGACACAGTGCGTAATAAGACACCGGTACAGTACAAAGACCATACCTAAAAAGTTCTCAGACAGACATGAATGGGTTATAGTAGACAACAATGTTGGTACGGTTGGGATAAGTAAATATGCCCAAGAATCTCTGGGTGATGTTGTTTTTGCTCAACTTCCTGACCCTGGCACCAAAATAGTGGCTGGAGATGAATGTGGAGCTTTGGAAAGTGTTAAGGCAGCAAGTGAAATTTATTCTCCTGTATCAGGTACAGTCATGGAGAAAAATGCTGATGTTGAAAAAAAACCAGGACTCATAAACACTTCTTGCTATGAAGAAGGTTGGTTATTTAAGTTAACACTAACAAAACCCGAAGAACTGGCAGATCTGATGACTGAAGAACAATATGAAACATTCTTAAAGACAGATGTTGTGAAAGAAAGCACATAAATGGGTTGCAATAGAGTACAAATTAATGTTGTTATAATTAATATGTTTAGTGAAGTTTAAATTTTATTTGCATCTGTTAATAAATATTATGAACCTAATGCTTTTTGACACATATAATAGGGAATGATGTAAAAAAAAAACATAACACCACTAGAATAGGAGAGTAAAGACTATTGGTGCCCATGACATTTGTCTGTTCAACATCCCCAATCATTATTTGCTCCTTACTTTAGAATTTCAAGTATCATGTATATATATTCATGCCTTACCCCAAGAGTTGGCAGAAGTGTGTAGGTAGTAACCACACACCCACTTTTGTAGGTGCCAGCATGACAGGTGGCGAGTCAATCGCCATTTCTCAAACATGCAGATTTTATCTCAATGTTTTCCTTCACCGTAAAGTTCGTGGTGTGACTTATCACTGTTTTAAGTTCAGATAAATTCATTGGCACAGTCGAGATTCGGACGACTACTCGAACCATTCGGATACCATGGCTTACTCAAATCCAATAGTTATCATATTTAAGGAAAAAAACACCTTATACAATCGGTTTGAAAAAATATAAAAATAGGATACTCAATAAAACGAAATAATTGTGCATTCGTATTATTACTATAATTAAAGTGCCTCTTAAAAATAGACCAAGACATGGTAAACATAAATTGATACTTTGGCTTCAATCACACTTATGTTACTTCTGTTAACTTGAATTAATATCATAACATTAATATAACTATCTTCCAGTATGGTTTCAAAACACTGATGTATATATCACCAATTGAAGCTATCACATAAAATTTGTAACTGTATGAGTCTCTGCCTATATTGTACTTTTTTTTTTTTTTTATACAACTAGAGTGGCAAACAAGCATACGGCCCACCTGATGGGAAACGGTTACCGTAGCCTATTTACGCTCACGATACCGAAGTATCACTTGCGCGTTGCCACTCTGTGTTCGGAGAGTTACAGTGTGTTGGCAGCATAATGGGTTTAATCTCTCTGCTTCCAACACAATGTAACAATCCTCCCCCCTCCCCAAGGAGCTAATTTCTGGAAACCTTGGACTATTAGACAATCACATCTATAATTAAATATTATGCAAGATTTCTTCACGCCTTCTCAGAAGGGGTTGGCAGAGGTGTGATGTACGCCACACCCACTTTTCGCCGGAGATTTTAGGTGCCAACGTGACAGATATAGGTCTGAGAATGTATTTTTAAACGTATGCAGGTTTACTCTCGACGTTTTACTAGGACTAGCGCCTGATGCATATAGCCTAGGTACTTTCGACTATTAAGTACCTTCGAGGTACTTCGAGTACCTCGAGCTGTACCAGATAGAGTAGACTATCTTGTACTTGATCTTAAACACTAGGCTATTCAATTTGTAATAAAAAATAATATTCTTAAAACATTAACATTACGTTGAAATTTTTCCAATATAACTTTATAAATAAATTCGATACATACCGAACCCGTGACTATAAACAGTATATTTTACATTTTATTTCTAATATCAAAAACGAAGTATCGTACGTAAACATGGTTTCTGGCAAGGGAAAGGCTTGTTTTTCAAACAATTTGGACGAAAAAATTACTTTCAAACATTTACGTTATCATATGACTAGAAATGCTCTGACGAATTGTAGAGATAGCAATACTAAGCTCAAACAATGTGGACATTCTGCAATATTACAAAATAATCTATTGTCCTGCCCGTCCCGTATTATGCCCTTTCCTAAATTATACAAAAAAAAGTTTGGAATTATGAGAAGTAATCGATGAAATTTTTTAAAACCACATACCGAATGTGGCTCGGTCTAAGAATACATTGTAACACACCGTAAGATAATAATTGGCGCACATTCAATTCCCTGTCAATTATAGTTGATATTCAACATATTCCGACCACGTCCAAGTTCTACGACAAAATTTATCACACACAACTGGTAAATATTTCCCAATAATGAAACAATAGTTAGAATAAGCAAATCAATACCGAATTACCCTTAGCAAAGGCTTATCTCGCGTCTCTTGGCACAGATCAGACAAAAATATACTCTACTGCATTATCTTATGAACCAAATCGGCATGCAAATGGAACGCTTACAGTTAAAAAAGCTTATAAAAATACTAACACTTAATTCACTTCAGTAGTGACTTTTTTAATGGCTAACAATAATAGTTCATATTTAGATTATTAGAAAAACATTCCGAGATGTAAAATTACGTAAGGGATTAGACGCCATCTCTTTTCAGATTAAAATTACACTGTTTTACCAACTTATTGGTGAGATTAGCTTGCTGAAACTAAATTAACATAAAATCTTACAATTCAAGGAGTAAATTCCTTATATTCATTACTTAGTAGCTAAAGCTAGCTTAGTAGCATTGGGCGTTAGAACATATCTGCAATGTTTGAGGTATCTTATAGGTTTAGCAAAGGGAAAATCCGACCCTTAGAACGGTTACAGTACCACTTACAACAATTTACACCAAGTACGGTCACAAAGGACCTTCTCTTAATATAGTCGCTTAGAAATTTTAGACATGGGAAGAACACAGTAAATGCATATGTTAGAACCACAGTCGCTTATGTGCGTTAGTTAACGACGCGATATAAAACAAAATTGTTATCAAATAAAAATTACGACAGTAGAGAAATAGATTTTGAAACATCCTTAGCTATATATTTTTCCGAATTCATATTCAGGGTTCATAAATAACAAAGTTCAGAGATATGAAACAAAAAAATTCAAAATACAACTAAATTGAGAATATCAAATCAAATCAAATCAAATAATTTAATTCAGACATGAGTCCATAGTGTTAGTATACAAGATAACTTAATAAATAGTGTTAGTAATAAGGCTACCTACATTACAAAAGGTATGGATCCTTATCCAGTGACGCAGCAGAGGGCCGTCCCACCATCATTTCTCTCATTCTTGAAGTCGGTTAAAAGTTATCTATAAAGGAGAATCCATAAACACCAGTATCTAGTTTTTGCTCAAGCCGTAGCCAAAAAATTTACTACCTATACTTTTTTGTACTCTGCAAGGTTTCGATTGGTACGACCACTTGACATAACGGCCCGACCAGAGACAAGATTTTTTTTCAAGATTTTTTTGCAATTTGTACGTCGACATGACTAAGTTCAGAGTAAGGTCTTTTTTAATTGTAAATGGCTTATTTATAGACCCTTATTACCTCTGAATAGTTTCGATTGGTACGACCACTTGACATAGCGGCCCGACCAGAGACAAGATTTCATAAATCCCTTGTTTCAAACAATGTTTCTTTTTTGCAATTTGTACGTCGACATGACTAATTCCAGAGACAATTTCTTTTTTCATTGTAAATGGCTTATTTATAGACCTTTATTACCTCTGAATAGTTTCGATTGGTACGACCACTTGACACTAAACGGTCTATCCAGAGACAAGTTGACGTGTATCTCTAGTACCCTGGTGGCGGCGTAGTAGGTGAACTCGCACGGCTTGTCGCACGGGGCACCATTGACGGTGACAGCCATCACCGGGGTCTGGTCCAGAACTGTGATCTTGTTCAGGGACGGCACGCCGTAGCCCCACCACGTGACGTTGCTGCTCAGCTCAGTTGAGTTAAGGGTGAATTCTATGTGACTGTACTTCTTCTCCTGGTAGCTATCTGTAAGTTTTATTTTTTATTTGAAAGGCGTATGTATAGTCGTGCTTGAAAAACGGCGATAGACTCGCCATCTGTCACGTTGGTACCTAAAATATATCTCTGGCGGAATGTAAGTGTGTGGGTACTACATCTCTGCCTACCCCTTCGGGGACCTTGTGGGAAGGCGTGAGGATATATTATTATTATATATAAATGCAAAAATACATAAGACATCCAACACTAAGGTGTAAATATCCGTGTTCATCACATAAATATTTGCCTTTAGCGAATTTGAAATCGAACCCGCGACTTTGAACTGCGCAGTGTGGAGCTCCGACCACCAGACCAGACCGTAATCAAAACAACTTAAAACCTGAGAATTCAGGTGCAATTATAGTGACATAGCATATTAGTGTCATTATGTGTCCTTTGGGCGAGTGTGGGCCCATGGAGTGGGGCGTGGGGATTGGGGCATGGTTCGTGGTGTATGGTGTGTACTGACTGAGGCTGTCGCCGTCGTCCCAGTAGAGCTCGCC
The DNA here is from genome assembly GCA_945859725.1 of Drepana falcataria. Classification (NCBI taxonomy): domain Eukaryota; kingdom Metazoa; phylum Arthropoda; class Insecta; order Lepidoptera; family Drepanidae; genus Drepana; species Drepana falcataria. The sequence goes on along the minus strand of OX243933.1, from coordinate 10,033,810 downwards.
ACGCGCCGGGCCCGGCGCCGCCAGCAGCTGCAGCGGCGCCGCGCGAGCTACGCTCGTGGATACCGGCCCAGCCCCCGGCGCCTGCAGCGGGACCACGCCGCCACTCTGCTCACACACACACACACTGTATCAGCCCCGGCCACGCTGACATACACGTGTACGTACATTGGACTGATCATGCCACCGCTCAGTATGGTCAGTGCGTCAGTGAGAACGCACCCACAGGGTGCGTTCCACTAAGCGTTCACAACGACCCGCTCGCGACCGCAGTTTTTCCCGTTCCACTTGCTTGTGAGCGTTACTGTCGTAAACTCGAGTGGAATGGATTATAGGGCGTTTTGAACGTGGAGGAATAATACAAACGGCGAATTAGTAAAAAGAAAGAAAAGATTTAAGAGGTTAGGTTAAAATCTGTAAGCCTTGAAAATTAACTTAATTAATTAATGTTTAAATCGATTTATATTGAAAAAAAATATAATATTCATATTAGTGGTGTATTTAATTAATTCACGTTCAAATGTAAATAAGATGTCTTGCGGCGAAACTTGGATATTTGGGAAGATTTCTGATGTTTTGAGTTTTGAAAATGTCACTAATTTTCTCAACGATCACTACGACCAGGTTTTTTAGATGGGTCTTCGTGAGCTTAACTCATGACGTCATAGGTGACGTTTTCGCCGCGACCACAACGACAGCGGTCGTTATATGGAACGACTAATGGAGCATTTTGATCGTTGCGGGCGCTTAGTGGAACGCACCCACAGTAGAGGCAATGCAAATTATACAAACACGCGTACGCACACACAGAATAGAATAGACGCCACCGTCCTGCGCACGCGCCACTAACTGGAGCGGCCACTGCACTGCGCATACACACACTAAAATGGCCATGCACTGGTCGTACGCAAACCAGATTTCAATAATCTTTCTTCCTTCTGAAATGCTTTAAATTCTTGTATTGTCATATTTTTCAATTTTGCATAATAATATGTTACCTTAACAGAAATGGTCTGATCTTCATCAACATTTATAGTGCTATTGCTAGCCATAAACCGTCCGTCGAGGAAGTTGTACCACCGATGTGGCGGCGGGAAGTAGGCGCGGGCGGTGGTGGCGCCGCTGTACAGTATGGGGGACACCATGATGTGGGGACCCACGAGGAACTGCTCGTCCACGTCGTACGAGGCGGCGTCTGTCGGGGACCTGGTGGACAACATTCATTATAAATGTTCATCTTCACTATTTATTAATTCGTTTTAATGTTTTATTAATAGATATAATTTTTATTAATTTATTTCTGGGTTAACTATATTTATAGCTCCTTCCGTAAGAGTTCCCGAAGGGATGGGTGTACAACAACCTTTGCCGGAGATATATTAAGGTGCCAACGTGACAGGTGGCGAGTCCAACGCCGTAACTCAAGCACGACTCAGAGTACGTCTTGAATTTATTTTCAAAGGTCTCCTCACGTAGGGCTTAGCAATATACTAGTTGTCCCGCCCATTTTCGCCCGGGCATCGCAGCGCCACCTATCGGGTCCAATTGTGAATCTAGACCATTCTCATTTAAATCGGTCCAGTTTAGGAGGAGTTCAGTGATATACAGACAAACATTGGTAGATGTATTCCTTACGCGGTCAGCTAAGAACGGATTTTATGAAACAATTTTTTTTATTTAAAACACGTTTTTCAACGTGAGGGAAGCAATAGTTGAAAAACGTGTTCTTTTTACTTTTTCACCCGGGCGAAGCTGGGCGGGACAGCTAGTATATATATATAGAAGATACGCTTCGGTAACCGCTTATCATCAGCCCGTTCGTTTACTTACTCGAAGAACAGAGGCCTTACAACGGTGTCGCCGTACACATGCGCGCGCCAGAATAGCGTGTAGTAGTACGGCAGTAGGGTGTAGCGGGTCCTCAGCGCCTTGCGGCTGGCCTCTACCACTTGCGGGCCGAGGCTCACTGGGTCTTGGGGCTGCAAGAGCGTACATATATACCACCACATACAGTCCTACACGGGGTAGGCAGAGAGCGTAGAGCGCACCCTCGTTCACGGCATTTGCTTTGTCTTCATTGTGGTTTCGATCTATAAACGTTACGCCGCATATTTTTCGAAGGAATCGCATCTCAAATTAATTTATGCTATTTTCACGCGTCTTCTGAAATACCCACGATTCGCCATACAATAAATCAGGCACCAATATCGCGTTGTAGACAGGTAATAAAAGTTTCAACAGAGGTAAGGGGTTCCCGTTCGAATTTGGAGCTGCCCGACTGGGGCAGGACCTCCGTCTTATAGAAGTCCATAGCCAAATAACTCATTTTTTGTGTTGTGTTCCTACGCGGTTATTCACCGCGTTTCCAATAATGAGCTCCTTGGGGAGGGGAGAGGATTGTTACATTGTGTTGGAAGCAGAGGGATTAGTCCCATTATGCTGCCAACACACTATAACTCTCCTAAGAGTGGCAACGCGCAAGTGATACTTCGGTATCGCGAGCGAAATAGGCCACGGTAACCGTTTCCCATCAGGTGGGCCGTATGCTTGTTTGCCACTCTTGTGGAATAAAAAAAAAAATATATATATATATATATGATGATAAGATATATGTGTCTCACAATAGAGGTGTCCGAGTTGTGGTTCCTGGAGAAGGGGTAGAAGGCGCCGAGCTGCATCCAGCGCGTGCACAGCTCGACGGTGGTGTTGCCGCGGAAGCCGCAGATGTCCGCGCCCATCATCGGTATACCGAACATACTGAACGAGAGCAGCTCTGCAAATAGGACATACCATTCATTTTCACCAGTAACTTCGGAGGAACCTGCTGGAAATTCTCAATTCGTTAGATTTTTTATCTCTATTTCATTATTCGACCCCAAATTTTTACATCAGTACAGCGCCTGGCAATGTTAAAACCCCGACTAAATCGTCTGGCTTATTTGTTTTTTATTCATTAAACATTACACTGTAACATATGAAAATTGCATATTGTTTGCAAACATATTTTTGGGAATAAAAAAAAAAAAAACACGAAAATGATTTAGCCCCGGTTCACCAGCCAGGTCTGCAGTTCCGTATTAGGGTATAATAAGAGAGGTATGTGACAAGTTTTCAGCTTGCCTCAAATACCTACCCAAAAATTGGTGCCAGCTCTCGGACTAATATATATGTGTAGATAGGGCCACCCACGAAGACGCGCCCCACTATTCTTCTGTATAGTTTAAAGTGTTAAGTGTGCACCTTTCCACTAATGTTTGAGTACCTATATAGTACCTATGAGTGCACACGCACACTACAATTAATAGAGTCGGGTCATACTCCCCGCAACCCCTCGACTAGAAATTGATGGGGCGCGTCTTAGTGGATGCCACTATGTATACGTGTGTATGTATGTATGTATATAGCGGTGGTATACCCACCAGGGATGGAGGCCCGCATGTCGTGCCAGTCGCTGGCGATGTCCCCGCTCCAGTGGCCGGCCACGTGCCCGAGGCCCACGAACGTGGCGCGCGATATTATCATCGGCCGCTTGCCCCGTATCTCCGTCAGGGCGCTACGAACACACGTACAAAGTTACAAACATACAATACAACTATTGCAGGCGAATTCGCGCAACCTTAATAATGGTGATCAACTAGGAAAAAAACAATCAAAACCAACTTATTGGTATTAACGTGGATTAGAACCCGCAACCTTTAATTAGCAGATTTTTCAGAGTTTACTGTCTATTGCTCTCGGGCGATTAACTATTTACAAAACCAAGAATGCACATTAAACCCATGGAGATTTCGACCAATAGTTTTTATTTATTATTAGATTTCATGTGGGTAGATTTTTCTGAAATAAAACATTTCCATGTGTTAATCCAACAAGTAATTTATCTATGTGGCAAATTTCAGCCCTTATAGCCGTATTGAGTAACAAACATTGTCACAATTTTCGCAAATCATACACATCAAAAGGAGAGGCGCGTGTGTAATTATCAGACAAAAAAAGCCTTGATAACTCATCGTGTAGCTCGGGAGTATTCAATTAACATAAAGGATACACATAGTTATTATTTGGTCATATTTCCTTCTCACCTCCAGAGAATTATATTCTAAATAGCTGAGAAGAAAACTAATTGGATACATGAAGGATATAAACTGTAGATCCTTGTGTATAAATATCTTAAAAAATGCCTTTTTCCAGTCACTGTGTGTAAAAATATCTTAAAAAAGCCTTTTGCCCTTCCTCCTGCACCTAACCTTAGAATTGTTATACATGTACACAGGTTTCGAGTACAGTTGACGCAAAAATACATACATACCATCACGCCGAGTCCCTAACGGGGTAGGCAGAGAGTATAGAGCGCCAGTTCTCTCTAGACTTACATACCACTTTCGCTTCGTCCACATTCATCAGTCTCTTCATACATGCTCGTCGGTTTCGAGTACTCTCGACGCTCCCGTACTTGAGCGTCCGATCGATTTGATCTAGATAGTTGGAACGTGGTCTTCCTCTGCCTCTTCTTGCACACAGTTTTGCTTAGTATATCTGTTTAGTCAATCTTTCTTCACTTCGCTTTCTATACATACATACATGCATATAATCACGCCTCTTTCCCGTAGGGGTAGGCAGAGACCACTTCTTTCCACTTGCTACGATCCTTACATACTTCTTTCGCTTCGTCCACTTTCATTATTCTCTGGTTTCTATAAGCGAGGCAAAACTATAAATGTATACTCACAAGTTAGTAGCGATGGCCTCCGTGAGCGCGTACATGTTGTGCCAGTCGTAGTGTATGCCGGCGTAGTGGCGCGCGTCCATGCACAGCGTCTTGGCGCTGAGCGCGGCGTCGCCCGTGCGCGGCCGGTAGGGCAGGGCTTCGGGCTCGCACTGCCCCCACACGGGGCCGTCCAGGAAGTTGGACGGCTCGTTCATGTCCTGGCCACATAAATCGTCGTCCATAAATTATCGGGTTAGTCGGGGCGTCCATAAATTACGTTAGATGTTTAAGGGGGGAGGGGGTCGAGTCAAATCTCATCTAATCTTACGTTGGAGAGAGGGGGGTCTCGGCAAATATAACGCAATTCTTTTTCTGATTAAACAAAAAAAAATATATACTATTTTGGTCCATTTAATCCAGATTGAACATGCGTTAGATTTAATCTCATATTTAAACTCTCAGCAATATTGATTACTAGTCTTAACTGGTCGTATATAAAAGCACAAAACATTTTTTTTTTTACAATAAAAATCCAACGCGTTTACGTAAGAAACTCACATTTTGAAAAATCTCACGTGAGATTGGGGGATGGGGGAGGGGGTTGAATAAAATCTCACGATATCTCACCAGGGGGGAGGGAGGGACAGAAAATAAAAAAAATACACCTCACGTAATTTATGGACGCCCCCTAAGTCACTCGAGGACTACTAGGTACGAGGTCATAATTATCATAATTGTTTATTGCTATTCCACTTACAATGATATCATAATACATAATATCAGGGTATACAGTTCTAAAGTTGCCGTGGACCTGTGTCTTGTAACCTTGGGACAGGTGGAACTTTAGAGAGGGACAGGAGTTATAAAGAGGGGATCAATTTAGTTACTTACTAAGTTATTCTAACCTTAATATAATAATAATAATATATCCTCACGCCTTCCCACAAGGGTCCCCGAAGGGGTAGGCAGAGGTGTATAGGTAATAAATACCCACACACCCACTTTCCGCCAGAGGTATATCAGGTGCTAACGTGACAGATGGCGAGTCCATCGCCGTTACTCAAGCACGACTATACATACGCCTTTGAATTTCTTCTCAGACGAATGCAGGTTTCCTCTCGATGTTTTCCTTCACCGTAAAGCTCGTGGTGTGACTAATCACTGTACTTAAGTTCAGAAAAAACTCATTGGTACAGTCGGGATTCGAACTTGCGACCTTTGCGTCGCAGGCAACTGCTCGAACCACTCGGCCACCACGGCTATTCTAATAATAAATATATAATAATAAAAACTTAAGAAACTATATAGGTATATACATAGTATGAAAAGACTGATGAATTTGGACGAGGCGACAGAGGTTTGAAGTCTAGAGATTTGGCGCTCTACTCTCTCTGCCTACCACGTGAGGGACCCGACGTGTCATGTATGGATGCACAATAGTTTAGTGAGAGCCATTTTGTGTAATGTGTACCTATGACACTTTGGGGAGTGTGAGTGCAAGTTCGGATGTGCGTCAGTGTGTATTTGCGTGTGTGTTTTTTTTGTGTGTGTGGCAAACAAGCATACCCACCTGATGGAAAACGGTTACCGTAGCCTATTTACGCTCACGATACCGAAGTATCACTTGCGTGTTGCCACTCTGTGGTCGGAGAGTTATAGTGTGTTGACAGCATAATGGATTTAATCCCTCTGCTTCCAACACAATGTAACAATCCTCCCCCTCCCCAAGGAGCTCATTACTGGAAACCTTATTCACCGCGTAGGAACACAACACAATAAATTGTGTTATTTGACTACGGACTTCTATAAGGTGGAGGTCCTGCCCCAGTCGGGCAGCTCCAAATCGAACGGGAAACCCGTTATGCCCTACCTCTCTTGAGGTATGCATGGTGTGTATAGTATAGTGTATGGATTAATGCGTGTGGCTGTGCAATGATGGTAATAATCTATCGTTTGATGTATTAAATTAATGAAATACGGATAAAACTTGTCTACATCATCACGCCGAGGTCCTTTACAGGGGGTGTAGAGAGAGTAAATCGCCAGTTCTCTTATATAGGACATATACGTATACTCACAATCCACGCGCCGTCGTATTGGACCAACTTGTGGAAGTTTGTCATCATCTCCACCCAGTAACTTGTCGAGTTTGGGTGCGTAAAGTCTGGAAATACTGTTGTACCTGAGTTCCACACCTGTTATATAGAATACATATTAAAAAACACATTAAATGAGATATACAGATAATACACTCGGGTCATACTCCCCGTATCCCGCGACATCTTCAAATAGAAATTATTGGGGCGCGTCTTCGTGGATGGCACTATCTGTACATGATGATGGTCAAACTACCAATAGGTCATATATGGGTCAAAATATCAGTTGTAGCTGTGTACATTTCTAAACGCCGTGATATCACCGGCGTTATATTGTTTTTCTGGAATCCAGCTTAACCATCATCCTCATAAATTGGCACATTTATAGTAGAATTTGCCATCTTACTTTCCCGACAAACGGTTGATTGGTGGAGTTCTTGATAAAGATATCCATCTCGAGGCCTCTATCGAAAGGTGGGTAGGTACCCGGGTCTTCTGACGAACTAATGCCAGGATCTGGAAGTTGAAATTATCATAAAGTATACAGGTGTCTCTGAAAATAGAACAGTTGTCTACTTAAAGGTATAGGGCGATGTGAATATATGCTCATAGCGATGAAATAAAACAAATAACTATAAAGATAAAAAATTACAACATAAATAATATCCTCACGCATTCCCACGAGGGTCTCCGAAGGGGTAGGCTGAGGTGATTACCCACACACCCACTTATAAATAAATACCCGGGACAATTCCACACAAATTTACCTAGTCCCAAATTAAGCAAAGCTTGTGTTATGGTAACTAGACAACGATATATATACATAGATATATACATAAATAAATATGACATTCAAGACTAAGGTAACAAATACTCGTGTTCATCACACAAATATCTGCCCTCAGCGGGATTCGAAGCCGCCACAAGTTTCGCAGTCAGTAGCTCCAACCACTAGACCAGACGGTCGTCAGCGATATCTTTTAGGTGCCTACATACCCCAGCCTACCGTTGTGGGAAGGCGTAGATATATGTACCTATACATAAAATTAGTGTTATTAGTAACTAGCTTATGCCCGCGGCTTCGCCCGCGTGGAGTTCGAAAAAGTAGCTTTGGAAATTTTCCTGCTAGAATCGGTTCAGCCATTATGCCGTGAAAGAGCATCATACATTATAATATAAGAACATAGAATTTTTCAGGATAAAAAAAAAGTAGCCTGTCCTATTCCTAGGTATAAGCTATCACCATTTCAACTTTCAGCCAAATCGGTTCAGCCGTTTGGCCGTGAAAGAACCGCAAACATCCAAACATCTAAACTTGCACATTTATAATATTCGTAAGACTGTCGCCATCAGTACGTACCAATAATGACCATATAATGCATGCCAGCGTTGTGCAACTCCTTCACGAACTCCGGCAAGCCGGCGAACCTCTCCGTATCGTACGTGAAGTCATTCTGCTTGTGCATGTAGTCTATGTCGTTCCACTGGACATCCTACACACACATTCACAATTAACAGGTCGCCTGCCACGGTGGCAGTAGTATTCTTACGATTACGTTCACTGAGACGATATAAAAACAGTCCCATTGGCAACGAGCATGTGTGTACAAATACATGACGGTGCCATGCAGATGCCATGCCATGCCAGGCAGAGATAGTAGAGCCCCAGATCTTTATCTAGCAAGCGAATCGCTCATCGCACAAATGAATAATCAACTATATGCATGCTCCACACCGGTAAGCATGTATGGAGAGATGAACTTGGATGGCGCTAAAGAAATCTGCAAGTCTAGAGGACTCCGACTCTCTGCCTACCTTGTTGGGGGACTAGGCACGATAATAAGTATGTTTTAGTCGCTGACACCTACAGTACAGGGTATATCTAGTTGGGATCAATTGGAGTTTGTGATAGTAGAGTAGAGAGATAGTAGAGAGTTGTGATATTTCTTGATTAATATAAGTATGACAACCATACTTCCAAGAGACAGAGAGTCAAGATAGCAATAATTGTTAAGCTGTGTTGTTACTCTATTAAAGAGAGAACTTAACAGGAGATACAATAAACGAGCTAAGCGTCACCGAGACGCAAGAGTCAGACTGGATCAAATATAATCTAGATCAAGCGGACCAAATATGTATTATTGTACTCACAAATGGAATGCCTGCGTCTCTATTCTTCTGCCAAACATCACGCGTGACGCTCAGATTTCCATAATTAAACCTGAAACAAAATATATATTTATTTTAACATATTGACATTTGAGAAGAGCCGTAGCGGCCGCGTAGTTCGAGCAGTTGCCTGCGACACAAAGATCGCAAGTTCGAATCCTGACTGTACCAATGAGTTTTTCTGAACTTAAGTACAGTGATTAGTCACACCACGACCTTTACGGTGAAGTAGAACATCGAGAGGAAACCTGCATACGTCTGAGAAGCAATTCAAAGGCGTATGTATAGTCGTGCTTGATTAACGGCGACGAACTAGTCATCTGTCACGTTGACACCTGAAATATATCTCTGGCGGAAAGTGGGTGTGTAAGTACTACCTCATTACCTATACACCTCTGCCTACCCCATCGGGGAACCTTGTGGTAAGGCGTGAGGATAAATTTTAACATTGTCATTTGGTTGAGTGTTTCGAGTAGCCTACTACATATTGCTTGGACTCGTAGTTTTTGCGTGAGAGGCCCAAACATCTTCAAACTTTGTGTGAAATGGTGTAGGGATGTACGTACTTGCATAGATGAAAGCCCAGCGCCCAGTATGGCGGCATGAAGGGCCGACCCACCAACTCGGTGTACTGCGCCACCACTTCAGAAGCAGTAGGCCCCAGCATCACGGCCAGGTTGAGGATCCCTCCAATGGTGCGATACGTTATCGCAGGTGTCTGCTGCAGGACTATATCTGCAAGGTACGTGTAAATGTTACTCTCGGACTAGGTTTAGTGCGGAAAAAACACATATTTTTTAAATTGTATCATATATCAATGCCTAATATTTTCAGATTATTTACAAATTCCTAATGAATTAACTCTCATTTAACGTAGAGATACACATATTAAACGTAATAATAGTTAACTGTAACTAGTATATACTTAAAACTTAATAAGAATTAATGCATGGGAAACATTTCAATAACAATCATAAATATGCTTTAGTAAATTCATAGATAAAATGAGACAACAATATTTTTGTAGTTTCCTCTCTGATAAACTTAGTTTTTGCGATTGTTTGGCTCTTATAGACAGGCACACACACAGACGGCAGCCCACGCACACACATACACAGTCAATAAAGTATGCTACACGACAAAAATATAATTACTATAGTATTAGTCTTTTTGCATTCACATTGGTGTAACTACATACATACATACATACATTTCATCACACCAAGTCCCTAACGGGGTAGGCAGAGAGTATAGTGATGTAACTTTACTATATCTGATGTAACTATTCGGTAGGAATTAAATACCTATGCAGGCCCAGCCTAGTTTAGGAATTGAGAACAACTATGTATAATTAATTTTCATAGTGAAACAATATTTACAATTAATGATAAAATAAATAGTAACAATTGATGATTAAATAAATAGTAACAATTGATGATTATTTAGATATTTACAATTAATGATAAAGTAAATATTTACAATTAATGATAAAATAAATATTTACAATTAATGATAAAATAAATATTTACAATTAATGATAAAACAAATATTTGCAGTTAATGATAAAATAAATATATACAATGCATGATTAATGAACAATGATAGCACATGATGATGAAATGATATATGTACAAATAGCACCATACCCATAGCGTTAGAATTGAGTAGAAGCATCCCGTGGCTGTTGCCGTCGGCTTCCACGGCCAAGTAAAATGGCTGGGACCCGTACAAGTTCATCTAGAATTGTGAATCTTATTTACACTAACAGTAATTACAATGCTACCAACTTGACCGAATTATGATTAATTTAAAAAATAAAATAAAAACTGTGCTTCTGTTACCAAGCCATAGGTGTAGACTTTATTTTTTCAATCTTATGGTTACACAGCATTGAAATAATTTAGGGGTAATGCATCGCAACTTACGACAGCAGTTTTATTTCTTTTCCTTTTTTTATAATAAACCATAATTGTATTAGATCAGATTCTCTGAACAATATAGTCTATTTTACAATATTTAAGACCTATTGACTGTTTAGTAATATCATGTGTATGTCGACGTTTATTACTTGATAATAACAGCATTGGGAAAAAAATATGTTCAATAAAACATGTACAAGTTTTAGACCATCCCGTATATAAGTATATATATAAGAAATAAACACAGCGAGACTATTAGAGTCAGACAAGTATGTTAGTTTAGTTTATGTAGTGAGTTTAAAGGTATTTTATTATCTATAAGCTATTTGGCAAACAAAAATGAACTTTCTGTTGTCAAAGGACTAAACATTATAAAAAGACGGCCAATGAACCACATCTCGTGCGTAAAGTCAAGCACTTACCCCTTCCATGGGGACTCTGTCCCGGTTAAACAGGGCGAATGTCTGCCAATTCATGTCGTTTTTGAACTTAGCTCGTTTCTCGCCCAATCCGAATATTCGGTCGGTCGGTAACATAGCTGATATTTGCAGGAACTTATCAGACAGAATCAGACCGCCTACATCTTGGGTGTCGATACTGAAAGCGGAAGATCATGGTATCTTTAAGATTTATTCTTATCTTATAAGCGTGTTAGATTAATTTCTTTGAACTTTCTCGTGTTTGCATAATCTCCGTGACCCGGGGTGTCAGGTAAGCAGCTCCTTCGACTATTCGTTCTAAAGGCATATTTCCACTTCTATTTTCTATGATTTATAGATTTTTCGCTTGTTTGTTGGTAACGATCTAACTAAAAACTACTTGACCGATGAAAAAATTACGATTAATTAAATAAAATTGTACGCGTGTGAAACCACCGGTCATAGCTAGTAATAAATACTATAAATTTTATATAATTTACTCTACTCTCTCTAACGACAATTAAAAAAGGTAATATTTTCTGTAGATTTTGGTCCCAACTGACTAAATGTTTCCAGAGCTTGCGAAACTTACTATACATACAATTGTTAAAAGAATTTTTTTTAAGAAAAATAATTAATAATAAATAATAAAATAAATATATATAAAAAAAATACTAACATTGTAACATTGTCAGCATTTCTGATAACTTTGAACCCGATCATAGAAGTGTCCACCTGAACTCTGTACTTCATGTTGGACAGTGGTTTGGAAACCATCGAGATCTCAGGATATGGAGGTTCAAAACGTTTGTGTTCTGCATCGTAAATCTGTAAAAAACATAATACGTATTTATGTTTAGATAGTGGCATCCACGAAGACGCGCTCCACTATTTAATTCTTCCCTATAGTTTATAGTGTAAGTGTGCAATCTTCCACATATGTTTGAGTATTATCGGTACACACTGATTACCTATGAGTGCACACGCACACTACAATCTATAAACTCAGGTTATACCCCGCATCTCGCGACCGTAACGTATAAGGTCGTAGGGGGTCTAGTAGGGACTAGAGGACCCCTAGATACATAGTACATACTATGAATTTCTTCTCAAACATATACAGGTTTCCTCTCGATGTTTTCCTTCACCGTAACCTAACTCGTTGTGTCTAATCACTGTACTCAAGTTCAGAAAAACTCATTGGTGAAATCTGTGTGTTACAGGCGACTGCTCAAAACACTCGGCCACGACGAATTTAATATAATGAAATAAATCCTAATTCTTCTTAATCTTAATCCTTATTGGCATTCAAAACATTGTGATAAGAACCCAAGATGAAGTTGGTCTACTTATGCTTCTTGCTCCAGGAGTGTTTTTAGTGATAATGAACTAACTAAAGATAGGGAGCAAACGAACCTATAGTAAATGCTTGTTCAAATAATCAATCTTAATTACTTGCCTTGATCTGCAGCACTTCATCGGACAAATACCGGAAATCCATCCGGGCGATCTGAAAGTCGTCCGGATAACCAGACGGCCTTGCCAGTTCGTAGTATACGGTGAGCGCGTGTTTGTCTTCAGTCATGTTTAGGAAGCGGAACGAGTCGTAATGCGACGGGTAGTAGCAGTATGGAGCCCCCTTTATGGAGGTTGGCTTCCAGCAACAACCTTAACAGATTAACACACACATAGATAGAATATTAAATTTGGCACAAGACAATAATACACACAATAATTCAACACAGTGTAACTTAATAAAGAAATGATGTAATCGGAAATAATATCACCAGTGACACCATACAGTGACATCCCACACAGAGAGCAGAGCGCTAGTTATCTCTAGACTTACAAAACTCCTCCTCTTCATCATTGACATTAAGTGGGTGTTTATACTCTCCCTATCAGCCTAGCCAGCCAGGTCCTAGGGAACGCATGGAGATAAAAAAAACATGCCAAAGAATATAGACATGTTACAATATATATAGAGGGACTAGAGGAAGATTGACGACACAGACATACAATGCGAAAGTGTCTCCATGAAGAGGCAGAGGTAAACCACGTTCCAACTACCGAGATCAAATCGATCGGACACTCGAGGACAGGAACGTCAAGAGTACTCGAAACTGGCGAGCATGTATGAAGAGGCTGATAAATGTGGACGAAGCCAAAGAGGTATATAAGTCTAGGGAGAACTGGCGCTCTACTCTCACTGCCTACCCCGTAAGGGACTAGGCGTGTTGATAGGTGTGTGTAAAAACTGACCTCTTTGAATACACTGCGCTTCATTTCCCATGGGCGAACAATCAAAGCGTCGGCTATCCTCCACTTTGGCACACATATCCTGCAAGAACTCAGGAGTGCGTTCGGGGTATGTATGCTTCTTATTTAGCTCTTTCTTCCTTTCTGTAACATTCTTGTTCTTGGTGCTGAGGTTGTTGTGATCGTGGTAACGGAACTCGGAGGTGGTTTCATGCGGCGTGGGTGTAAGGGAGTTCTTTGTAGTGTCGGGATGTATGCGCTCCCACAGCTTTCTGTAACAAGTTTTACATATATTATATTATACATACATAAATACATGCATAGCCCGTGTCCCTCACAGGGTAGGAATAGACTACACTCACATGGATTACTGAAATCACATAGAGGGTACCATACTCAAATTCCAACCATATCTATATAAACAAAAATGAATCACTAAATGTGTTGCTTGGCGCAAAACTTTTAAACGACTGGCTTAACCGTGGATGATACATTTTTCTTGTGTTTGATGAAGTCTGAGGAAGGTTCTTATGGACAGTTTTTTTTTTAAATACGAGGAAATAAGTAAAAACTAAAAATGACTTGATTTTTTTTAGGTGGTACGAAGCTCACTGTGGCAGCTAGTTTTGTTATAAAAAGACAAAAAAAAATAAAAAGACAAAAAAAAATAAAAAGACAAAGATTGAAATTAATTTGAGCAGTGGCCTAAATGAGTGACGAATGTGAACATCAAAATGCCTCTCAGCCTGTGTTAATTACCTAATTTCTAGGTGTTAATGTGATAGTAGATTAAGGAGGGTGTAATACCTGTAATGATCCTCCTCAGGTGCATTGTCCAAGGCGGTACTGACAGTCCACCAACCTGCCACACAAAGCGCGCACACCAGTGTCACGGCCAGGCACCCGGAGCCCAGCCTCGGGACATACTCCCAGCAGCGTAGGAGCATATTGCGCTGGTCCGAGAAGCGCTGGTACCTAAGGAAATTAGAAATTGGCTATATGTTTAAAAAGGTGATAAACATGCACTAACATGCAAACGTGCACTACTTGACTGCACAAAGAATTATGATATCCATGAGTTATATAGACTTAACCACACCACAGAAACAAAACATTACAAGGATGTTGAATTGCAATCATGTGATCTACATATATAATATAGTCTATGTGTTTTCTACATATATTATCCCTCAATCCATCTTATCTTTTTATACTGTCTTTGAATAACATTGCATCTTCAAGAGAGGTAGGCACAACGAGTTTCTTGTTCGAATTTGGAGCTGGCGCCGAACTGCCTGTGCAGTGGATATTAGTCTTCAGTTAATATTTAGATTTATTCACAATAAAGGAAGGTTTATATGTATGAATTAAACATAGGAAAAACTGCAGGATACAGCTAATACAAGAATAAAAGAATAAGAACTCACATGGGCAGGCAGCCACAGCAACAAAAGATCAAAAGTAAAAAAATACCCAAAAACACAGCCAGTCTCTATGAACAATAAACAAGAAGTGTGCTATTTATACAATTTCTTATAATAATTTACAGATAAAAATGTCAAAGAGCATCAAAAATTAAACATGACAAGAAGATAGTAAGAACAAAGAAAGCTGAGAATAGCTATAATTAGGAAAGTAATTATATAATAATTAAGTGATTATATGTACATAAGTAAATTCTTAATGCATAATTAGTCACTTGATAATTACAAACATGTTTCTGGCTGTCAATGCTAAGATGTTTTTAAACTAGGAATTCCCAAAGAGCCAAAATTGGTTTTCCAGGGGTTGATGTTATCAAAAACTGATTTGGGTGACAACAAGGTCTAAAATCTACCCCTATTAATTAAAACAAGTTCTTATTTACAACTTTCAAGATAAGAACAGAAAATTAAGATAAGAATGGCAAAAAAATATATATAATAGGAAGTAGCATTGATGTACTATTAAAATACTCAACAAGTCAATAAAATTCTTACAATATAAAAACACAGCAAGTCATTTAGCATAGACAAGTTGGTGCAAGTTAATATGCACAAAAGCATGCAAGTCTTACAGGCATATTTTCACTTGCTCTCTAATATGATTATCCTATTCTTCTCCTATTGATAATAGGAAAAACTAGACACAATTTTTAATGTAATTTGGCTAAGGGGGTCTGAGGTACCTGTAAATTTTGGAAAAGAGCTCTTGTGTCACATAAGTTGTATAAAAAAATAAAAACTAAGAGATAAGAAATCTGCATCAAAATCAATACAGTATTTTTGACTAAAATAGCAAATGTATTTTATAGCAGGAACCCAGAGATTAGCCACAGATGGCACAGTTGTACTAGCTGCTCACCAAGCCAGTCAGAGGAATGGAAAAAAGACTATAGTTGTCATACAAAGTGTATTTTTATTGTTTCTCTGCCCTTACCCTGACCTTAGCTATTGTCATTGAACCCTTACAAACAATAATTTCTTTCTTCATCAGATTTATTGAGAGAGTTAAGAGATGTTATTTACTTAGAAAATATATACCTATATATAGCCTACAAAATGTTACATTAGAAATCAGTCTAACCTGTGCTCTCTAGATGTAGACTCGCCTTCATTCCGCAGTTTGGGAATGACGCCGCTAAATAACGGACTTCTGTCCGCCTTGGCATGATGTTTACCGAAAGGAGCGAAGGAACTGGACAATTTCCTCTTGAAGTTAACATTTTTAGACCCATTTAATGATGTTTCCGTCAACCTCTCGGCATCATTAGAGGTCCCAGCGAGCTTCGAAGACTTATCGTTCCCATAACAAAGGCGATAGTTAATATTGTCGTTTAGCGTTAATAAATCCGTTTTTGAACCGGGTGATTTGTCGCAAAAGTCTTCGAAGGACACAATTTCATAGTCCTCGTCTTCTTCCCCAGATTTTTCCGGTTTGTAAGGAATTTTCGGCATTTCTATTTTTACACAAATTGAAACCACAGGAGATCCATGTATTATTTAAAGAATATGTTTTCTTTGCACTAACAAATTATGATTACCTTAACGATTACACATTAAAGAATATGGAAGTTATGGAACAGTTATAATATTTTTCAAAAATACTCTGGTTCCACCTGATAATGTCGTTACTTATCATTCGCTTTTGTTTATAATTTTGATTGATTATTAATTCAGTAGAGAATGAATGAAATTGTTAAGAAAGAGACACAAATATTGACAAGATTAGGGCAAAGAACCACAGACGTATTATAAATGCTAACATCACAAAACACTTGCCCCAAGATTATAACAAAAATATAATTACCTTAAGTACTCTACTTTACTCTAACGTGTATGAATATCAGAGATTCATAGTTATTTTCTCATGACTAACATTCTTGACTGTTTTATCACTCAAACAAAAATAAATTAACAGATGATGTCACGCAATTTATTTAGACTGATCTTATATATTTTATGTGGGTACTTTATAAATCATTACAACTTCTATACATAAAAAAAAGAATGCATAAGATTTCGAGTGCAAAAAGAGGCTTTGTGGTATTGTGTTTTAGGTAGTATTTTTTAAATGCCGTTAATTTTTTTTGTAAATTATTTTTATGTGATTAATTATATTAAATTATCATAAAAATACCTAATTATCAGTAATAGATGTAATTTTTGAAGAGAGATATGTATTGTTGTTGTTGTCTGTGCTCTAACAAAATAATAATAAATGAAATCCGAGGGTAGTTTATAAAATGTTGTAGAGTCTCCTTAATTTCAACTTATATGTATTAGATGCGTGAACAAAATGGTGGACGAGTAGTATTACTTTAATGTAGGTGTAATTGTGATCACAAAATCGGTTTCGAATGCTTATATCATGGATTGGAAAAGTGTTAGAGTTCTGTTGGCATCAACTGCTGCTGTTATGGTAGCATCACAAGTTGTGAAAAAGCTTTATAAATTCTTTACGACTACAGATACTCGTACTCAAGACATAAACGGTGCTGATACTTGCTGTGAAGCTTTAAACTACAAGAACCGAGAAATAAATGATGTGATATTATTTTCTGACGATGTTGTGCGTCACACAATAAGAATACCTCCTAATAAAGACATAACAATATGTGAAAGTAGAGAGCTTAATTGCTTTAAATTGATCAAATACATTAAGTCAGCACGAGAGACTTTAGATGTCTGTATGTATTTAATAACAAGCAACGAAATCGCAGAGCAAATTATAAGGCTTGGACAAAAACATGTATTAGTGAGAATAGTGGTTGATAGCGATATGGCATACGCACCTCCGTCAAAAATAAAGAAATTAAAAGAATACAGTAAGTGAAATGCAATATAATTCAAGATAAAAATATAATCTTGCATATGTACATTTCTATAATAATTCATAATAACTATTTCAGGCTTCATTCAAGTGCAAACGAATAAGAAATCGATTCTAATGCATCACAAGTTTTGCGTCATTGACGGGCCTCAGGCCATTAAGCGGAAGAACATTTTAAAGGCACATGCTGAAAAACTAAACGTGCACGCATTCACCAACAACCCTGGCAAGCAATCAGTAAAAAGCAAATGTGTGAAAGGTTTCGTCATGTCGGGTTCATTGAATTGGTCTACTCAAGCCATGGTCTCGAATCATGAAAGTGTCATAGTAACATCACATCCTAATATAGTCAGCAAATTTGAAAAGGAATTTGAAAGTTTGTGGATGGAGAATGAACCGGTAAGTGTCCAAAATATAATAATTACATATATTATATACATATTATAGTGAACTAGCTGCATAGCCCAGCTTCGCTTGGGTGAAAAAAAACTCAATATAACACGATCGCGGCACCACACTACCAAATTGTATTTTTAATACATAATTAAGCTCTAATGTGTATACTGTTGTATTAATGCGACTTTTTCATTACAGGCAATGAATAATATATAACGATATAATTTGGTAGAAGAATAAGAACATGCAGACACCAATGTAAAATATTAAGGTAAGATAGATTGCTAATAAAGTTATGACAAAACCTTTCGTCACAATACCACTTAGAGATGCTTACTAAATCCAAGTTGTATTAACATCGGTGTATTATAAATAAACCAATCTTATTATTAATCAACATTAGTCAAGTAACAATTTACTACTATAATTTGAAACATAATTGTAAATTAATCTCCCAAAGAGTAGGAATTTTGGGGATCATTCAATCATTCACTCAATCCGAGATGACAGAAGATCATAGACAAGCCCATGTGCACTTCAACTTCGATCGATCAGATGTTTTCTTTGTGTAGTTTTTTCAGCCGCTGTAATTCGAATTGGTTATGAAGTTCACGTGTGAAATGTGATTATTTCGTGTATATGTTGATTTATGCACTGATTGTGGGGTTAACAAGTATTCCGTTACCGTTAATCAATAATTTAAAACAAAACTGAGTGGTGCATTTAAGTGCAATTGTGTGTGCATACACGTGCTTGCATTTTTCAGGCTAAACCTAAAGTTTCAGGTGTATGATTTGCCGTTTTTTTTGTATTTTACAACCAAAACTTACATTAGCCTCCTCGTACTTAAGACGAGCAAACTTTCCGCTTTCTGTACCAAAAACGAACGTCCGAAAGTCTTCAACTGAGTTCTAATCATAGGTTGGAATTTATTTATTCCCACGATGTGTTATTTCATGAAAATTGTGTTTTTGATGGAAGCCCCAATGGATGAAGTGTTAGTGGTATGTATTTGAAGCCATATGCTACAAAATATATTGCAATTATGCCATATAATAACAAATATTTGAAGGATGTTCCAGAAATGTCGTGTATTTTTCGCTTTAACTGCCCATTATAAGTATTTCTTTCACTAGCCATTTATCAAAATTAATTACTCACAAATTAAAAACAACCTAATGGTTATTATCATATGGTTTTAACCATGCTGTAATGAGGACTTACCTCATGGATACTTTTCTTTCTGAAGTTATAATTTCTACTATTCATTTCTAGATTAAATATCTATTTAAGGTTTTAAGTGTATTTCACTAAAGTACTCCCATTTGAATAAAACAGTTAATATTTTTTTTTTAATTAGCAATTTTTTTATAAATTTTAACATAAAAGAAATAATAATAGGTAAGTGTGTATTGTTCACACATTTAAATTATTGTATACAATAAAACAATGTAATATTTTAAATAAAATATGTTATGAGTATCTATGAAAAAGGGCATTATTCCAGTGTTATAAAAGTAAATGAATAGTTGGACACAAAGTCAACAAAACCTTTAGGTTACTTACTATAAATATATTTGTTTATTTATTCAATTATTTTTTTAATTTAAACCTTAAAATGAAGACTAACTTTGTTTACTTCACATTATGATACAACCTGTTAACAGAGCCAGGTCGGAATGAAATTCTATGCAAACTACTATAATATGTGTACATTGTGTTATTATGTATATAATCTGTAAAAAAATTATATGTAATATTATTCTGTTTTTGTTTCAGATAAATGCACCTATGATGAAATACCACATGTGCAGGAGTGTTAATTGTGCAATGAATTTTCATAAAGTGCAACAATATAGAATAAATTGTGCCATCACCTGATATATAATTTTATGTACATAAAATTGGTGTTTTTAAAGTTTAAACGAAATAATTTTAATGTGTTTTGAAAATGTGCGCATTGGATGCAGTGTTCTTCGCTAGATGGCACCGTAAGAATTGCTGCTGGCCAAGTGACATGCTCGTTTTGCTACTCAACCAAAGATGGCGCTGGTGAGTACTTTTGCTGATTCTTTAATAGCGACATCTTGTGTCGAATAGTAGCTTATTTCTTCTATTATACGTTAGATGTCGCTATGTGTATCGAATCTCCAATTGTTATGGGTATAATAAAATAAGTATTCATGCTAATAATAATTACTTTCAAACATAAATATCTCACGAGTTGGTTTCGCACTTAAACTGTGTTCTTAACACTCAATTCTATAAATATCAACTATAGGGTCGAAAAGTATTTGTGTTTTCCTACACATCACATGTTTTTGAGAAGTGGTTTAAAATAATGTATATTTTTTACTCAAATTTTATAATGAGATCTACTACGAACATTTTCCATGCACTACTGGTAAATGGAATATGTTCCTTACATTTTCACACGTACGAGTATTGGTAGGTACCTATAGTCGTCTATAATACCTACTTAATTAATTAATCAACGTTAACTTATCCTACTCATATTATAAATGCGTATGTTTGTTCACCTTTCACGCAAAACCTACTGAACGGAATAAGATAAATTTGGCGGAGAGATACACTACTAGTACAACTACTAGGCAGAGCTGTAACAGCTTCGTCTTTTATTGCTGTTTAGCGAAAGGTCTTTAAGTCTAGAGTCTAAGATCTCCCGTGTATGTTTGTACATAATATCATATATAATATATCATAATATAATATATCCTCACGCCTTCCCACAAGGGTCCCCGAAGGGGTAGGCAGAGGTGTGTAGGTAATACCCACACACCCACTTTCCGCCAGAGGTATATTAGGTGCCAACGTGACAGATGGCGAGTCCATAGCCGTTACTCAAGCACGACTATACATACGCCTTTGAATTTCTTCTCAGACGTATGCAGGTTTCCTCTCGATGTTTTCCTTCACCGTAAAGCTCGTGGTGTGACTAATCATACTAGAATTGGCTGGTGTGTACATAGCTTACTGCAATCGATTACTTCTGTCACGTCAACCAACAAGACAACACTCGGAATGCATTCAAATTGACCACTAACTTGGAATGTCAAATAGATTGCGATGCATTCCTAAAAACACAAGCTAAATGGACGCATTCAAATGAGATTTTGAAAAATGTATTCTGTGGAATACGGTTGTGGGTTACTTTCACTGGGTTCAAGGTTGAATTTTACAGTTTTAAAATGGAATGTAGAACGAAAAGATGCTTCAAAAGATTACCTTACCCGGAGTCAGAGGGTGTCAGGGCAGATACTATTGTCACCGAAGGCGTAACTAGTTTACAGAAGGTCTTCCAAAAAATACTAAAGCCTACTAAACTGTTTAGGTTTCAAGACATTCATCTTTATTCTTTACTAGCTGCACCGGCGAACTTCGTACCATTTTTTCATCTCAACCACTGCAGCAATGTTGAATGAATCTGGGTATACAGATGAGATCTTGGATAAATAATAATAAAAGTCAATTGTCGTCGCTTAAGTATCTTACTAATATTATAAAGAGAAATGATTTGACTGTTTGTTTGTATTGAATAGGCTCCGAAACTACTGGACCGATTTCAAATATTCTTGCACCATTGGAAAGCTACATTCCCCCTGAGTGACATAGGCTATATTTATTGCTAGAAAAGATTATGAAATTATACGCGGGAGAAACCGCGACTCACAGCTATGTTTTATAAAGTTGAAATGGGAATTAACATTCTTATGGGAAACCAAAAAAATCTAGCAAATTCTATTAGATGTTGTCCGCTACAATGTCTACAAAGAATATGCAAGTGTACTTAGAAATTATTGGTTTCCCATGAGAATATTCATTCCTATTCTCACTCAATAAGATTTAAGCGACACGGATTTTGTAACCTCATTAGTTATCAATATATAGTTGTGTCAATAATAAACTTATTGACTAATCACCATGAATCACTGGAAAGTCCAATCTATCAAATGTATCTGAGTGGACAGTAGCCCATTGTAGTAGGCAACACGCGAACGATAGGTTGCAAGTGTCCATAAGGGGCGATTACCGCTTACCACCAGGGAGCCTGTATGCTGGTTGCCACCTCGGTGGTGTGATGAAAAAAAAACCTATTTCAAATAAAAATTGTTTAAAGTTTTTTTAGGGTCTAAACTGTCCACGTTTTCAAAGACTACGGACCATAGAAGGATTTGCCGTATACTTGATTCACTTGTAGGTAATTGTGATCGGACACTCAAGGATAGTAAAGTCAAGTGAACTCGAAACCGGCGAACGTGTAGTAAGAGAGTGTATGAAGGATGTATGTGGATGAAGCCAAAGAGATCTGTAAGTCTAAAGAATAATGACTGACGCTCTACTCTCTCTGTAGGTATACCTCGTGTAGGTATGTATGTATTGTATGCCATCGGAAATGTATTAAGTGCCAAGATATACTATAAAGTTTAAAATCTTTACTAAATCAATATTTTCTCCGTATCTCTGTGTACGCCTCTCCTCTGTACTGACAGACTTATGTGAATGGATCATTCTGTATATGCATAGATTATCCAGTAACTATTCTTATACGAGTCCCAATAAAATTAAGTAGTCATAAAAATTAACTTTTTAAAGTAGGTCTTAAGCTTTGAATAGAACACGCTATATAAATAATTCATAAACGCTAACGTAACGCTACGATTCTGTGTATCGTTGGAAATATAAAATATCTCGTAATCTACAATCATATGAATGACAGTTTTCTTGGTTAGAAGGAGAATACTGATAGCTTTATTGAGACAAGGTACTGCTTATTTTATAGCTGTCATAAGGGCTTACTACCACTGAAAGATGGGCTTTGAGCGTCGTTTAATTTATTTAATTTTATTATCTTTGCGCCTACCATCGCGCCCGAAGCGGTAGACAGAGGTCATTTCGCTAGAGATAGGTACTATTTTTAGGGTTGTTCCCCCATACTTGGGTACTATTGCTGTAACGTAAAAATATTGTTATTGTATATGCCTAATGATTTGAAAAGAGTAACCATGGAGTTTCTTGCCGGTTCTTCTCCATGGAAGCGACCAACCCGAACCGTGCACCTTTTTCGACGTTTTATAAGTGCCCACCTAGACAGCTCTGTGAAATAAAAATATTTTGATTTTGATTTTAGGGCATACGTGAAACTCACGGCTACATATATCCTTGAATTTCCTATCAAACGTACTTTTTTATTTATTACTTAATGAATAAGCAATGTCTTATAATTTAGACGTACGTCATACCTTGCTTATACGTATGTACTTTTAAAATTCGCTGGCCGTCGGTTCTAATTAATTTAGGGAATATATCTTCAAAATACTTCAAAGATAGAATTAGCAACATACCATTCTTTTTTACCCTCCGGTTTTGACCAGAACCGGTTATAAATGAAGTACATTTTGAGAGTAAGTACCTACTTTTTAAATGGCATCGAACTCTCCACTTAATATATCTCCTGTGAAAAGGTAATTAGTTAAATCTCTGCCTACCTAATTTGGGACTCATTTGGAAAGGCGTGTAAAATTACATTACGAGGTACGTATAAATGACAAATCTTCGTGTCGAATCAACATTTTATCAAATTACTTACTTATATCAACAACGGGAATAATAAAAATACAGTTTCGTCTGAAGCCTCGATCCCGATGTAATTCGGTTAATAATACAATAGTATTATTTTCGCCTCTCTCCCCGTGGAGGCGAGACCCCACCCACGTAACCCCCGGCTGGCGGTGTGACTCACGTACCGCTTAACATTTAAAACGCTTTTTATATTTACAAACAAAGCCGTGTAGGGTTAACAACACCGGATGTTGTGTCCAGATATGGATATAACACTTTCAAAGGAAGTAGGTAGAAAGGACTGTGAATCGATATTCGATTAAAATGTTGTTCGTTCGGTTTATTTGATGCTCTATGTATTATGATTAAAGTCAAGGTATCTTCAAGGTATTGATGACTGGCGCCTGAGAAACTTTTGGTAAATGGATCTTTGTAACCCTCAGATTTATTTTTTATTTTTTTTATACAACGAGGGTGGCAAACAAGCATACGGCCCACCTGATGGGAAACGGTTTCCGTAGCCTATTTACGCTCACGATACCGAAGTTTCACTTGCGCGTTGCCACTCTGTGTTCGGAGAGGTATAGTTTGTTGGCAGCATAATGGGTTTAATCCCCTAGGAGCTCATTACTGGAAACCTTATTCACCGCGTAGGAACACAACACAAAAATTGTGTTATTTGGCTACGGACTTTAAGGTGGAGGTCCAGCCCCAGTCGGGCAGCTCCTAATTCGAACGGGAAACCCGTTATGCCCTACCTCTGATGTTGTAACCGTCCATAAACGACGGTAACCGTTCACCATCATGTGGACCGTATGCTTGTTGTTGACCACCAGAGGTGTTATCGCGGATTGTTAACTCTGCAGACATTCCTCGCACCCAATAAAAATGAGGTCCTGTCTTTGGGAACTCGTCAGAGTGGTCAATAGTTTCCAACGTAATATTTTTCGTTTTAATATCCAAATGCGTTATTGGCGAAAAAATTTACTATTCACTATCGCATTCATCGTAAAAACTTCGAGAAATATGTGTATAATACGGGCAAAGTAAGGTAGTAAATTATAGCAATCGGTTTGCTATAATGGTCTAAGTTTTATGGTACTTGTGTCTTGGAGATAGTGTCCAGTGCGATTCGATTAATATTAAAATACTTGCGCCTTGACACAAGGGTCCCCGAAGGATAGGAAGGTAGGATATAGGTAGTGCCCACACACCCACTTTCCGCCAGAAATAGATTATAGGGCTAACATGACATATGGTCATAAGTACGACTATAGTCGTGCTTAAGTCAAAAAAATAAAATTCAATGGAGCCTTTGAATTTCTTCTCAAACGTATGCAGATTTCCTTTCGATGTTTTCCTTCACCGTAAAGCTCGTGGTGTGACTAATCACTATACTTAAGTTCAGAAAAACTCATTGGTACAGTCGGGATTCGAATTTGCAATCTTTGTGTTGCAGGCAACTTATCGAACCACTCGGCCACGGTTTTAGAAATTTTTTTTAGGAGACTTATGTGGACGTAGCAAAAGTGGCTAGTGAGTTTAGAGAGAAATAGTACTGTGTACTCTATTCCATGCATGTACTTGGATATTGCTATGAAAGCTTCCTAATACATGCGTTATCACGCTTAAAGGGAGTTGCTTCAACTAATAGTTAAGTAAGAAATGTTTTTTTTTTCATTTTGTCAAGTAACGGCTTTCATTTAATTCACCAAAATGATTTACAATTAAACTGTTAGATAAATTTGATCCGCAAAAAGTTCTTATTACTTTTTAAGTAATTGTTAGTTTTAGAAACATTTCGAGGCGAATAATTTGACCGCCGAACGGGAATGGAGCAGCGTTTGACTGCATTGGACAATGAGCCATTTGTATCTACTATGTGCAATTTCATTAAACGTTTTCTTAAGCTACAATGGGGGCCATTAGCTCGCGGCGGCGGCGAGCTGTGTCGCAGCTTCACGTTCAAAAAACTATACGCCTCGGATGGCAGCCAGATTAGAAACGCTCCAAATTCTTATATTGTCAATGGGCGAATAATTGAATTTCACCATTTCTATACACCCTATATACATTATGTATAACATCACCTGCGTTTACGTTACGACAAAAAGCGGATCCCCATATATTCGGCGTCTCGTTACTCAATGTCTTGTACTTTTGTGCGCTCGAGACGCTATTGTCTGCCAAAATTTCGCCACAGGCGACCCTAGTTACGTATCAACCAATTAAGACCGTATTTATAGTGGGACAGAATTGATTTACGATCATCCCATTAAAGTCGCTTGCGTCGTTACGTGTTCGGGTTCGAGCGGCGTCTTCCTTCCAGGTGCGAGTTGCATGGCTTTTTTTCTGAATCTAGCTTTGTATTACTTACAATGGACGCAATATTTGCACAAAAACGATTTTTTTAAAAGAGGGTTTAACTGAAACTGGTGCATGGCAAAGCTGAGCGGCTGGCATCGCTCGTCGGACGGTCACGTGCCAGTCTCCGCCATTTTTTTTGGTTTTTAATAGCTTTTTCGATGTGAGTGCTAGAAATGTTTCCTTTCTATATCAGTGTCGCCCGCTAGTCGATTGTCGCGATGCTCCTCAGTTGAAAGCCCTTGATTTATGTCAACGTTTTTGTATAATGTCCGGGTTTGAATTCTCGTAGAGTTTTCGTTGATTGAACTGCTTAAATTATGTAAATACACTGGTCCTCAGACGCCTGATAACTATGTATGTCGCGTTCTGGTTATTGGTACATGGAATTGAGTAGATAGCCTAGAACGCAATGCCACGACGAAAGTTGTAATCCGATGTCTGGCACTGATTGGCGTTATCTTAGTCATAGCACAAATAGGCAATTGGAGTCCGCTGGCAATGTGCACCATTGATCGTAAATACATTTGACCAGGATACAAAATATTGTAAATGTGTAAAATTTTCAAGGATATTTGTACATTTTTTCACGCAAAATCTACCGAATTGTATAAAATTTGCCACAAATATATTATTAGCTGGATTAATACAGGATATGTTTTATTCCAGAAAATGTAATCTAGTTATGAAATCAAACGCGGGTGAAACCGCGGGGTGCAGCTAGTATGTTCATAATAGCGTCTTTATGTACTGTAAGGTCTTGAGATCTTATAGTCACGAGAATGTAAGGAAAATCTGGTGGTCACCATTTAGGGATCGATATTTATTGAAAAGATCTATTTAGATTTTTTTGTGCAAGAAAACATTGTGCAAGTATGAATATTATCACGCCGATTTGCCCACAAGGGGTAGGCAGGCGTGTAGTATAGACCTTAACCTACCGGCCATTTTACGCCGGAGTAATTTTTGGTGCCGACGAGACATGGCGAATCCATCGCCGTTTCTCAAGCACGACTTTACCTGCATATCTATGAATTTCTTCTCAAGCGTACGCAGGTTTCCTCGCGATTTTTGTCCTTCACCGGAAAACTAATATGTACAGTCGGGATGCGAACTTGCAAACTTTGTTTTGTCGGCGATTACTCGAACCACTCGTACTCCACGACTCTTAGTCTCGAAGGGATAGTAGAGGGCACTTCCTCTCTATCCTTACATACCTGTTTGGCTTCATTCACATTCATAAATCTCTAATGGTATCCAAGTACCATTGTGGCTTTGTTAGACCGTCGATACTTGTGGTCCATGACAAAACTAAACTTGTATTAAACTCTTTGTATGACTAACTGGACCGACTTGGGTTCTTACATCGTTATTAATGACGTTTTTATTGGCATTATGATTTATAGGCGTTCCAATTAGATAAACATTATTGTATTATATGTACGTATGTATCAATCAGCCGTTACTGTACAAGGTTTGTGGACTTTACATATACATACTTCGCAACGGTTTCGATAAATGTATCGAACTAACGGCGTATCGAGCTCCGCGGTTTTACGTGCGCTAATTGTGATTTGCTGGCTGCCTTCGCTGCCTGGCTCTGCCTTCCCACAAGGGTTCCCGATGGGGTCGGCAGAAGTGTCTAGGTAGTATCCACACACCCACTTTTCGCGGCAGATATCTTTACTGTGACATCGAGTCTCGAGACTGGTGAGTCCATCGCCGTTTCTTAAGTAAGAAACGACTGTACGTATGCAGATTTATTCTCGTTGTTTTCCTTCACCAGAAAGCTCGTGGTGTGACTAATCACTGTTCAGAAGAAGAATTTGGTTTTGGAACATGTAGGATGTTTATCGCGATCAGACAGACAGACGTAACGGAGGACTAATAATATGTACCTTGTGATAAGGAATAAGGGTGTCGAAAATGTTATATGTCATATTAATGAGAGCGCCAGCTCTCTAGACTTACAGACCCCATTTTTTTCGGCACATTGATCAATCTCATAGCAAGGTTTTGTTGTTTATAATGGATGCATACATTATAATCCGATTACGATAAAACATTGAACGATTGTTTTATGCATCTGCAGTATGAACAGAGTATTAGTACAGTTCTGAGAAGGAAAGGTAATTATAAAGTGTACAATAAAAGGTATTATCACGCGATAACCGGTAGCAAAGTAATTAATGATGGACACGTTGGCACGCGTCGGCTACTGTCGGCCGTGGCTTCCTTTGATGTGTGCTCTTAAGCCGCCACAAAGGCCGGCGCCGACCATGCTCGACCATGCTTGACCATCGCGCGGTGTCCCAGGCAAGTGCTCTCCCCCGCACGATGCCCCATCTTCGGCCATGCACTGATCAGTATATATGTTTTTGCTAGATGTGCCCCGCAATTTCATCCGCGTATAATATGTATATATAAAATATATACAGGAGATCCCATTTGTGAACTGACTCATCACGAAATCCCAGCAACTATAAGGCCGATTGACTTGAAATTTGGTAGGAGTATTCCTTACGCTGTGTAAAGGTCAGCTAAGAACGGATTTTATGAAACTCTACCCGGAAGGTGGAACGCCCCCGCGCGATCCACCTTGCGGGTGGAGTATCATAGAAAAAAAACACGTTTTTCACACCACGAGCTTTACGGTGAAGGAAAACATCGAGAGGAAACTTGCATACGTCTTAGAAGCAATTAAAAGGCGTATGTACAGTCGTACTCGAGTAACGGCGGCCTGAGGAGATATATATATATATATATATATATATATATATATAAGAAAATATAAATTGATATTCATAGATGCATAGGATATCCTAGACTAAGGAGCAAATTCCCTTGTTCATCACGCTATATCTGCCCTCTGCGGGAAACGTACCCATTACCCCAAGTTTCGCAGTCAGGAGCTCTAACCACTAGACCAGACGGCCGTCGGTAATGCATGATTGATATATCGCTTGTCGCCTTTTCGTGCGCTCCATCTCCGGCTGTACCAAAAAAAACTGTGTTTATTGGCGCAAATCATAGTAAGTTTAATGTACCTATCTGTTTATACGTATGTCGGTTGAAGCTGACTCTCAATCTATGTTACATATGAAAATATTGCCTTCGCTATATCGCTGAGCGAAAGTAACATATTTTATGTGAGTACCCTCGGCGCCGGTTTTAATTATTTATGACTAAGCCCAAATTTGATCGACTGTTTTAAAATTGAATTGAAGACAACAAATTTACTAACTTAAGTGAATTACTTACAATCTTACTGTTTTAGTGCCTATTTTGTTTTAATTATAACATCATACATAACCTCACGCGACTCACAAGGGTAGGCAGAGAGATTAGAGCGCCAGTTCTCTCTAGACTTTCAGACCACTTTTGCTTCATCCATATTCATGTCTCTTTATACATGCTCGCTAACGAGCTTTACTCGTGACGAAACTTAAGTTAATAAAAGAAGCGTATATAGTCCTTTAGAGACGCCGTTGGACTAGCCATCTGTCACGTTAGCCCCCTTAATATGTCAAGAGGGTGCTAACACAAAGCTGTCTATCCCTTAAGGGCTACATGAGGGAACTTGTGCAGAGGTATATATATATATATATATATATATATATATATATATATATATGTACATGTATATAATATACCTCACGAAAACCTACACACAACTATACTAAACACACATATGGTTTAATTATTTAATGTTTATTATATAATTTAATTAAAAAATAATATAATTAAAAAGAGCCGTGGTGGCCGACTCGTTCGAGCAGTTGCCTGCGACGCAAAGGAGACCCTTGTGGGAAGGCGTGAGGATGTATATTATTTAATGTTCACTTATTACTAATTAAATATAAGAAATCGTTTTAGTAATAAATAAAGTTTTTGGCTGTTGCTACTACTATACTAATTTTTTTATAGTTACCTACAGTAGCTAATTGTGTAATAATTTATACCAATGCAGTGGGCCAATGGTGACCTGTAACATTGTAGGTTACATTGTAGACCTACCTCAGGCACCATTCTCTCACAAAGTTTGCCTTTTACTATTAATTACTATTAGTAATAAGGTCACCTATGTAACTATAGACATTTGTGAAGAGATAATAAATGATTTATTTATTTATTATTATATGTATGATCAAGTACATACATATA
Organism: Drepana falcataria; assembly: GCA_945859725.1. Lineage (NCBI taxonomy): Eukaryota > Metazoa > Arthropoda > Insecta > Lepidoptera > Drepanidae > Drepana > Drepana falcataria. The sequence goes on along the minus strand of OX243933.1, from coordinate 10,003,428 downwards.
CGAACTCACTGGTATGTTTCATTATAAAAGTCAGTTCAGTCGGTCCACCGAACGCAAGCGATCGCGTATTTCCTAACGAGACTCCATTCTTAGGTTTTATTTGAATTTCATTTGTTTTTTTTACGTGCACCAATATCGCCGGCCGTTCTGTTTGGCTAGCTTCTTCTCGTACAGTTCTGTGCAACCGTTAGTTAATGAATGCACGCCGGCCGATGCAACGGCGCGAGGTTTGAAGGCATCGTACCGTCTTGGTTGCATGCGCGCGCATAACCAGCGATATAATTGATAATCTTTTTAGAAGGTAACTCATACCGGGGTAAAAAGCTTTAATTACACATCACAATTTATATTTACGATTCCGGTATTGTGTTGTTCACATTTATTTTTATTATTGTTTATTACTATACGCCCGTGTTGAAAGGGGGGTGACTGCGTATAAAATTGGTATAAACTTTTAATTTATCCCCATTATGTGACTTAGTCGTGAATCACTCGCGTAGGCTGTTATGTGCGGCTTCTCATGCGTATTGTTGCTAAGGGCTGTGGTTGGTCGATTAAAAGTAATCACAATAATGAGACCTTTTGACAAACCCATATAAATCCACCTAGTCTCATAAAAGCGAAAGTGTGTGGGTATGTTGTTTTTAAATCGATCATTCTAGAAGGGCTGAACTGAGTATGGAATTTGATTGAGGCACTCCACCCTATCTACCCGTGAAGGGAACGTGATGATATATATGTACCTATGTCTAGTTATTTGTACATATATTCTTTATTTAATTTCGTATTTTTTAACATATCTCTTGTGAGTATGTGTTCGTATAACCTCTTTACCTGTTACAACTTCATTGGTCGTTTTTCTTTCATCCTAAACAAAGTCGAGCGTTAAATCAATGGTTTTATGCAACCATTCTATAAGAAATCCATGGAATAACGAGTTGAATATTCCATATATATGTATATAGCATCGATCGGTTTTATGTAGATGCATCGGTTTATCCGTTCGCATTACGATTTTATTAATCGATGAAAAAGTTGGTCTGTTTCAGCACATTAAGTTCGCGTGCGGCTCTGACACCTCCGAAGCTTTGTCTAGTGTTGTTCTATGTTACCGAGTAACACTGTCGGATACTAAATGGTTAAATTATACTCTTCGTGCGGTTAATTGTGTCGACATGTCTGCAACGAATGTCCGAATACGACCGGCAAGTTCTATCGTTAATTGAAATTGTTCTCTCTATTGCATTATCCGAACATCCCTTCGCGGATATGTGGGTGCAAACGCAACTGAGTTGATGTAAAGTTAAATATTTATGTGCCTCAAATATTAATGGGGGTCGTTAGCTTACATGCGACTTCGTCTAGACAGGAAGTTGTAAAGACGTTTTATGGTTTGAATAAAATCTGGCTGGCTCCTGACATCGCGATGGCCGAGTGGTTGGCAGGTGGCTGCTTTCGAGCGGCACGGTCCACGTTCATGGTTCATAAAAGAAGGCACATATTTTCTTCCTTTAATTAGGTATATATTATCTAGTTGCACCCCGCGCCGTAGTGTTAGTTAGCGAGTGTTGTACAACTCCGCTTACCCATTCGGGGACCCGAGTGGTTTTCCTCCTAAATACCATACATACATACATACCATCGTTACCATCACACCGAGTCCCTAACGGCAGAGAGAGTAGAGCGCCAGTTCTCTCTAGATTTATATACTTCTTTCGTAGCGTTAACATTAATGAGACTCATTATACATGCTCGCCGGTTTCGAGTACTCTTGACGTTCCCATCCTTGAGTGTCCCATCGATTTGATTTGATCTATTTAGTTGGATTGTGGTCTTCCTCTGCCTTTTCTTGCACACATTTCCTCCTAAAACCTTTATTAAATAGTTATACATGTAGAAGTAGCGAATTGTAAGAATTATACACTGCATCAAACATCCCATCAAATCAAAAATACTCTCGATCATTTAACTGATGAATCTGTTCAATTTTTGCAAGTTGGTGCGCGTTGCCGTTCAATCTATATCGTTAAGTTTAATGTACTTTCAGTTATAAGATATTTATAACTGACGCATAACGGTCTTCAACAAATATAACGTTATTTTAAACAGTACTTCTCCTAATATATATATAAGTTATTGCGTGGTCGTGTCTGTGTGAAGAATGGGATAGTGGACTATGAAATCAAGTGTTTGAAAAATAGTACTACTACATCTACTTATCTATTAGGTATTAGTACAAACTTTTTTACTTTGAAAGTGCTCTGAAATATGTCTAGAAGATAATTAAATCATATTACATAGACATGCGGCAATTTTTTACATAAAAAAAACAATTTTTTATCTCTATTTTCGGATTTTTTGGATTTACTTTAGCTCTCTTACAAATATTTCCCAAAATAATAGTCCTACTTAGTCCCTAACTAAGCAATGCTTGTAGTATATGAGCTAGACAACGATGTATATGCTTACATAGATACAAATGGAGATCTAAGACTAAGGTGAAAATGTCTTCTTGTTCATCACCTAAATATTCGCCCTCGGCGAAAATCGGATTCGTAACCTCAATTACTCCTCCGCAGCCAGGAGTGTGTGTATGCCTGGGTGCCTGCTTTTGCAAGTTTTATTTGTATCATATGTTTAATATTGTAAATGGGTGTAAATCTGCTTTCTGAGAACTAACGGTAAGATACTGCATTAAAATATCTCTTGCAGTGGTGTAACATTATGATATGATATAGTTTAATTAATGTGTGCGTCTGTTTTATGTACGTGTTATCACTCCACCAGATACATGGCAATGAGTCAATAAAAAGTCTGGCTTGCCACTAAAGTGTGTATCGTTTAGGATTGGGCAAAACCCCAATGTCATCGCAAATGTATGAATCTGTTTTAGATGTGTGTGTCAAAGCCTCGTGGGATAATTTTATTGGTTACGCATTTACATACGTATCGTTACCCCGAGTCCCACCCTGGTAGGTAGAGAGAATTGCCGTGGCCTACGCTGTTCCCCCAAACTTAAGTACTAATGCTGTAACATAATAATATTGTTTTATTATTTGGTATACTTATTTGGTATATTATTATTTATTATTTGGTATACCAAATGATTTGAAAAGAGTAACCATGGAGTTTCTTGCCGGTTCTTCTTCGACAAATCCGAACCGTGCACCTTTTTCGACGTTTTATAGGTGCCCATCTAGGCCTATGTGAAATGAAATATATTGACTTTTGAATTTGAATGAATATTTTGATTTTTTATTTTGAATAGTAGTTAAATATCCTCACGCCTTCCCACAAGGGTCCCCGAAGGGGTAGGCAGAGGTGTATAGGTAATACCCACACACCCACTTTCCGGCGAGTCCATCGCCGTTACTCAAGCACTTTACTACATGCACACTCTACATACGCCTTTGAATTGCTTCTCAGAC